>VDFB02000017.1:85477589-86682450 GCA_007258455.2 Sequoia sempervirens
AAACAATTGTTGGTGGTTTTATCTTTGTTAACGAGTTTGTCTCTAATCTACCTATGGAATTGCCAATTCCAATCAAAGAGGCGACTCGAGAGAACACGGACCAATTAGCGAGGATATTAAAATAACCTCCTACATGGGTTCTACCACAAAGACCCAAGAGGGTGATCCCTATAATGTGTTTATGATCTCTGCACCAAACTCATAAACAATCATTAACAAAATTATAGATAATCCCACAAATGGCTCAATAGAATAGGATATCACTAAAATGAATTGGCCTTTCACCAGTAATGTCAGCTACCTGGAGCATGAGATAATTACAACATTATTCTGTATCTTATGATAGTCATTTAATTTGCAAATTTGGTGGCAAGCCCTAAGAAAAAACATACAGACACAAAGATTTACAAACTTGTACAATTTAGATTAGTGTCATATACCATTGGTCGAACTCATAGCCGGTCATTCGACCAAAATTTAAATACTCAGCATATAGGATCCCTGAAAATGTTGCATTACAACATTATCAATTTCTGCCCCAACCCGATACTTCTTATTTAATCCTTTTGCAAACATACCCATCCATGATTTCATCCAAGCATTTTAATTAATTCTTTGAATTAAAGCCAAGACAGAAAACACACACATCGAGATGATGAGATGAACATCATAATCCTTGATTATTTTATTCAAAACATGATATTTTTGTACAGAGGAGAGACTCGAGTTGAAGATATATCATCTTAGCTTGAAATGTTGGTACTGTTATAAAACATGTAGTCTTCATAAGTTTAAAACCCTTTACAAAATAACCCAAATCTAAATTGCCATAGTATTCACAAAAGTTCTTACAATTTCTTGCTCTGCAACTTTACCTAGACTCGACTACAAAAAATATCTAACTTGCCAGCCCTAATTTCTAGCCTTGAAATCCTTCTTATAAAAAATGAAGGAGCAACAAGCATCGGGCCAGAAATTACACATGTCATTCATCAATTGGACTGGTACATCCCATTTCAAAACTGAAAACACAACCACCAAACCCCAGAGCATCTTTCTATTGATTCCACTCATTGCAAAAATAACCACAACATTTGTTACTCCTTGAAAACTGCACCCAAAACTGCCATGGAGCAAAACCAAAAATTTAGTTATACATAACTGTTGAGCTGTCAGTTGCTGGTACTATACACTGCTTCACTCTTCCTCAGTTAAGTACTTGTCAACCCAACTCTGATATTCCTCATCTGACGGCCAATTAAAATCCATCACCTCCTTCATCTTGGTACTGTAAGGTGTGAACTTCACTGCAACCTGATTGGCCTCCCTTTCAAATGATTCCAGAAACATGCTAGTATTAATTATTTTATCCATGCTATTTACCAGCAAGTCATGATTTGAATCATCACAAATTAATTTAATTCATTCATTAATAACCTCCTCTGCCTTTTCCTGCCATTGCTGCAATGTTTGAACATTTCCACTTGTATCCATTATATCTGGTAGGAAAGTGTCATCCGAATCATCAAAATTCTTTATTAATTCCCTAATTTTCTTACTCAAATCATCAGGCAAGGCCTGGAATCCCTTCAATGATTTCAGAAAAATTTGAGTAGGCTTTAATGATTGGGGCCTATTATTCACATCAAACCTAGAAGCCTTAAACATAATGTCTAAATCAGTGGCCCTAGGGATCCATTTTTCAATTAGGGGCATAATCACCTCCTTGTTTCTGTTAATATTTTGAATTCCCTCCAAGAATAAAGAATACAAAGAATGTACAACTGGTAGCTTAGAATCAATCTTTTCATTTAAATGCCTTATAACGGTGTCTACCACCTCATTGTGCTTGGCCATAGCATTATCCTCACTCACCCTTAGGGCAGCCTATAATTCTGTAACTTTGTTTATCATCTGCTCTTTGGTAGGATCTGTAGAAAGCTCAACCTCTTCCTTAACTGGCTCTAGTGCAGGGCTATCAACAGCTGTCTGAATTGGGGATCGAGGAATAGAAATGATTGGAACAACAGGGGGTAATGATACGAAATTAGTAGGTATTTCTCTAGCGTTAGCGGCCATAGGAGGAATTCTCCCACCTTACATATCATCTATCTACTTGGTTGAAATAGCTTGTTTCTTTTACGTATCTATACTCCCCAATTATTGTGTTATATTTCTCCATCAAGCTTTTCTTCTCAGCCTCATATCTTTCAGCTATTTTTTGGGCCAATTTGGCCACATTTAGTGTTAAGCTTGTGGCCTCTGTTGTTGAGGTTTCAGAGACTCTCTTGATGATGAGCCCACCCCTTAAATTTGGACTGAGATCAGCTACATTTGGTTTTCTTCCCTGAGGTGCTAAAGCCCATATCACCAAAGTTTCATACTCCTCACTAAAGGTAGAGTCTTGTAGTGTTGCATTGACTTCCTCCTCACTGCCTTGCATAGGATGCTTTGATTGCATGATAGCATTAAAAGCTACAGCATCAGCAATGTCCCATTCAGGGAGAAGTAGGACACTAGCTTGAGACACAATTTTCCTTCCTTCATTAGGGGTGAGGTTCTTGAACTGCTCTATTAGCTCGGTTTTGACCTCATCATCATTTTCCTGATCAGACCTGTCAGGCCTTGTTTCTCTTCTTTCCTTGCATTTGTCTTGATATTCCTGAAGTTTCAACCTCTAGACCAACTGCAAGAACACAGGAGTCTTCACAAAGGCATCATCATCTAGGAATGCCTTGCAGGCCAACAACCTTGCATCCTGAACATTCTATCCTTTTATATCTGTATCAGTCAACACCAATTGTGTTGACTTAGGAGGTGAAGGGGTGCCAACTTGCATGTCTTTATCAATGGAAATTATTTCATCCACTGAAGTGTCTTGTGGTTCCTCAATTCTTTTCCTCTTAGGGCTTGGCTCTAGTGGCGGCTCCATAGGGTCATCTCGAGGTGGTGAATCAAGATCCACAATCTTTATTCCTCTAGGCTTTCTAATCCCTTGGCCAGATTGTGATGAGGCTTTCATTATTTGTTTACCTTTTCTGTCTCCAACCTCTTCATCACTGCTATTATCTCTTTTTCTTCTGTATAAGGGCCTATCAATTGGTGGTTGACAAATTGGCCTTTCTTCCACAGGCCTCACCTCCAATCCCTGGATTTTCAAATCTACCTCCAAGTTTATCTTCTTGGTTCTCAAGGTGCTCATGATTTCTCTGAAATTACTCATCAGGAAATCAATTATTTTGTGAAATGGAGTGAACTCCATTAATGGATCATACTTCGGATCCAACTTATGCACTAGGGTCAACAATTTCTCATAGGCAATCCATTTTTTTTATTCAATTCTTGCCTACCCAAATCAAATTCATTCCTAATCAAATCTTCAGGAAAGTTGAAAACATGGGCAAATTTTCCACCCTTGGTTCTTTGTCTAAACAGAGCAAATAATCCCTCAGGATCATGCTACCTTACGGATCCATTCTTCAAATGTTGAAAATCAATAAAAAATTGATCAAATGAGCCATCACCCTTGGAAAATACAAAATCTTGGGGAACAATGGTATAATGGGAACCAGTCCCTTTTCCTCTTCACAATAGGGTTATCTTCATGGATGCATCCCAGCTGCCACAAAACCTCTGCAAATCCCATTCTTAATGGTACATTGTATGGAAGAATATGGGGGTTCCTTGGAAACCATAAACCCTTAAGATAGTGCTTATAGGGTATGGAATGATGTCACCCCAATTATGGCATACTTTTAACTCAGGCCTTCTTGCTTTGGGCTAGAGGAAATCATACAAATCCTCAGGAATTCTTGGCATATTTACCATTAGTCTAGCCCTGAGCCTAGAAGCAAAGCAGTTGTCAAACTGCACATAGCTAGCATCCCTCTTGTTGTAAGACATATCTGCACTCCAGGCCTATACTAGTAGCCTTTCTCCATTTACCTCTTGCCTCAATTCCATCTTCTCTAAGAGAAGAAGCCGATATTCTCATACAAGAACATATGAATTAACAAAGAGTACCAAAAGAAAGGAACACTAGTGTCCCCCTCAAATAAGTTCAACAAACCCTCATGCATTCTTTCAGCAAGGAAAGAAGCATAATCATATACTACAGAGAAATTGGGATGCTGAATTGAGCCCCCATAAACATATAGGAAATGGGCATCATAGTATTAGGACTGAAACCTAAAATTTGGAAAAGTGAGTAGAAGGTTGCCAAGAAATGATCAACAAAACAATTTAACCCGAAAGGTTCCTGATCAGTCGGACTGATATGAATCGTGGAACTGCCCGCCCTGACTAGATGAGGAGGAAGCAATTTTGATCTGAAAAAAGGTTGAATCTTGGCATACTCTTGTTTCATCTCCTCCAAGTCAATCTGGACCAACAATGAGCCATTTTCACTCAAATCAAAAACCCTCAAATTACATCACATTTACATTGGTAAAACCTCACCATCATTATCCCTTATAACCCTTATTGAGGGATCATATCTAAGTAGCCTTAGGAGGTCAACATCAAGGAACACATTAGATACTAAAGCTTTCCCATATCATACCACCTCCAACCATTTGAAAAGGTAGAGGTGCATTTCGTTGGACATACCATCTTCTAAACAGTTCTAAACCCGTCATTGGTACCCTAGCATCTGTAATGTTGTAGGTTCTATATCTCAACCCTTCACCTAAGGCTGTCCCTCTCATCAAAACCAAACCCCTATTCTGTCGTTTGTTGACTGGGGAAATTGGTCAAGGAAATCATCATATAGATTCCTCTGCATATAGTCAATATGGCCAGAATGATGTTTTGTTGGCACCATTTTAAACAACTAGGGCTTCTTGGAAAATCAAATTGTGAACAGACTAGTGCTACTCAAAATGAAAACACAGTAGAATTTGCAATTTCCCACAATTCAAGAGAAATAGAATTCAGAAAAACCCTGATAAACACAGCAAAGATTTTTGCAAGAAACACATTCGGACAGAATAGTGATGAAGAAAATAACTCACAAAAATTCGCATTCTACAGAAAATCAAACTCTTGCTGAAATTGCTTTTGAAAGCTCTATCTCTGGCTCTGGACTGCTTTGAAGATGCTTGAATGCCTTAGTGGTGAAACTAGTCTACAATTAAACACTTGAACTTTATGAACATTGCAAATAGACGTCTCATCCGCCATTAAAGCCTACTTGAATATAGTGCCAACTCCTTCAATTGTATTTGACGCAGATTTAAATCTCCGCTGTCGATGTCTTGTTTCAATCAGATCATCGAACGGCCCTCCTTAAAAATGTTGACAACGCCTTCCACATCATCCCTAGGGCCCACCATTATATGTAGCGCCAAGAAGATACACGTGGCGCTTGCCCACAATATCGCGATTACTCAAGTTGGGATTGTGCGATAGCGGGCAACCGTTGATCTCTTCATCAGTGACCACAATCAAGTAAAACAAGGGACAGTCTTAAGGCCTATTCGCTGAGCAGCTTTTTCATCAAGATTAAAACATCGCCATTGATTATAAACACATGCACCACTCAGGCGATTTAGTAACCCACTTGATAACACACTAAAGTCCTATGCATTTATTAAATCATTTTATTTGCTTTTAGGACATCAGCAACCTGGGACACGTGGCGATTGCTCGTGATATCGTGATGACTCAAGTTGGGATCGTGACATGGTGGGGAGCGGTCAGGATGTATCTACGAGGAGATCAACAGCCATCAAATAACCCTTGCAAAACATTAAACATTACTTAGGAGGAAAAAAACGAGGAAGGGGATGCGGCTTAGGGCAACGACGGTTCGATGATATAAGGTTGTTTTAAAAATATAAGGCACAAACCTGACTCAGACTTTGGTAAATAAAAGGAGGCCAACAATTAAATATTTATCATTTTATTAAAAGGGGCCAGGCCTTAGATGAGTTAATGAGACATAGGTTGTTTTCTTTTTTTAAAACCTTCTCCAAAAAGTAATGATAGAACAGACCCATACCAAAGACAGAAAACCAAGGGTTTATGAAAGCAAAGTAATAACTCCAGCCCTAGGCACCACTCAGATAAACAAGACCAGCCAATAATAAAAGAAATCCCGGATGTAAATTTGAGGCTCCATCTGAATTCAGCACTTGTCTATGTTGTGGTTACTATTACTTTGGTAGATTTTTTCAGAAGCATCCATAGCTTGTTTGAAAGCTTTTGTTTGAGGTTTTTACTTTTTAGCCATAGCATGAAGAAGCGTTGAGCGTTTGATAAAAATGCTTTGGTAGACATGTATGAAAAATAAAATAGAAAAGGGAGTGAACTATTTGAAAAATGCTTCAAAAAAAATGTGGTCTCATGGTGATGGAATGCCATAAAGATGCCATGACAAGGTAAATTCCTATGGATTATTCATGGCATTCCATCACTATGAGACCACATTTCTTTGAAACATTTTTAAACGGTTACTATATCTATCTTATTACTTACTATTATGCTTTGATAGATTTTTCCAAACATCCATAGCTTGTTTGAAAGCACCTATTTTAGGCTTTTAGCCATGAAATGACTGGTGGTGATTTGATAAAATGCTTTGTAGTGTATATGGAAAATATGGTAGCATGAACAGCGTCACCACATCGATATTTATGTGGTTGTGGTATGTTTTGTGCAATGTAATGTTGATATGGAATATAACCAACAAATATCTATTTTCTATAATTCATGGATTGAACTCTATATTTTATATGCTCTCAATGTCTGTACGCTATGGAAATGCCATTAATTTTTTTTTAAAAAGTAGTATGCTATGTGTGATACTATCAACAATGTAATTATATACTAATTACTCTTTCTTTTTACATAATCTAACATATTCCAAGCTTTTCATAGGCTTCCCAACACATCGAAGGCAACAAAGGAAAGACTAGAAAAGCACAGGCAACACAAACTTGGCTCTGGTGGTTATATGAAATTAGCTGCATGAATTGTAAGTATCAATAAATGAAATATTGCATCCAAATTATAATATTTTGAAAACAATTTTGGTTTTGTCACACCATAGAAGAAAAATTCATGATCTTCTGCAAAAATGTAGGGCTCTGAATTCAACAGAGTTCCCACAGAAGAGGACCTGAAGATTACCTTCCAGCAAGGCTATGGAGTCGTGGCTGAACGCCTAAGAGTCTTGACTGGGCAAACACAATCTTCCATTGCATTCAACACGCAGGTAAATAAACTCAATAAAGTTTATTAAAAATTGAATACTTGTGCAATCTATTCAATATTAATTTCCACCATAAAGTAATTACATGCCTATTTGTTTTAAACACTCAAGCAGTGATAATATATATTGCACATGACATTGGAATGCAGCCTAGTGAGGGTGGAGTAGAACGTGCAGATGAAGGTCATGATGTGCATCCCGATACTTTAGAGCATGTAGAGCGTGATCAACATGTTGAGCATGATCAAGCTAGAAGATTAGAAATATGATGTATTTGTCCAATTGAAGACCACTCTAAGTTCTTTTAAACATATTTAATTGCAATTGGTGTATTAATTAATGTAACCTTTCATGTTTTAACTTTAGAGGATGTAGAGCATGATTAACGTGTTGAGCATGATCAGGCTAGAGAAGATCGAGAACATGATGTGGCCCCATCAGGTAAAGAGGACCACTCTCATGTTCTCTTAAACATATTTAATTTCAATTGGTGTATTAATTAATGTAACCTTTCATGTTTCAATTGCAGATCAAGATTTAGAAGGTGTTCAACATGTTGAGCATGAGTCTATAACAAAGTTGAGAACATGATGGATTATGGAGTAGAAGAACCACTCTAATGTTCTTTCAATTAATCAAATACTTGTAACAATAATAATAAAACATATCGGAGTTTAACATTTCTTTCTTATTATTATTGAATCCCAACGAAGTAACATCCGTCCTTGAGCCAGGATGACTATCGTACATTAAGATCCTGGCGGTGGGGAACAACTAAGGGGGACATATATTGATTTAGAAAATGATACTCCACTTCTTCTTTTATTAGCTACAAAAAATAAACAAAAAAAGTGATTGTAATCATATTATGACAACCATATTTTTTATAATTTGTTAATGAATGTTAAAAATTGATATTTTTGATAATATGTAAAAACTAAAAGAATGGATGTTATATGTTAATGAATGAATGTTATATGTTATTAATGGATGAATGAATGATTAATGTTATATGATTGGGTATGGGGAATTGAGAGTGATGTGAGGGGGGGGAGGGGCCAAATGAGCTTCCATTGTCACGTGGTTGGCCCTGTTAAGTAGAGAATATTAAACTATTCTCGAAACAAAGAGAAGCTTAATAAGGTAATGCACTTTTCAATATAAGAAATGCATCGTTTGAAGCATCAAACCAATATGTAGTCTGTATGTATGATTAGTCGTCCGCTCCACAATGGTACATTTCCACGAATATATAATTTTTTTTTTTTTAAATTTTGCTTATTCGTCGCAATTTCGACGATAACAATTGACGAATCAACAGAAAGCCTCGACGAAGTTGCTATAGCTGCGACGACGATTTCGTCGTAACTCCCTACCCATTTTGTCGCCCTTCCGACGATATATCGGCATTGCCACCACACTACTCTCTGTCAATTTCGTCGTAACTCCCTACCCATTTTGTCGCCCTTCTGACAATATTTCGGCGTTGCCACCACACTACTCTCTGTCAAGTTCATCGAACTTTTGATGAACTTCTAGTGTTCTTCTGACGCTACTACTTGCCTATTTTGTCGCACATTTGACGAACTTTTGGTGTTCTTTCGACGCTACTACTTTAGTATTTCGTCGCTATTTCGATGAACTTTCCATGTTTCCACGCTAATGCTTGCCCATTTCATCGAACCGACGACGAACTTCTGGTGTAATTCGTCAGTGGATAAACAAAGTTTTCGTCGATATTCCGAAAAAATCCTGAGGTATTTCACAATGCTATGGACTGACAATTCTTCGCCATTATTTCGACGTTTAATTTGTCATCGACCTTGCGACGAAAAAATGATGGAAAATTTTTTGCCATTGCGTCGCTATTCCGATAGAGATTTGTCAAACGACCGACGAACGATCATCAAAAAATGGTGTCAAATCCAGTAGTGATTGAATCCCTCCTCGAATCAACAACCAAAATATACTTAAATTTTATCTCACTTTTACTTAAAAGGATTATGCTAAGTTTATGATCAATCCACATATCATACAAAATAATCATAATCTTATAATTTACAATGAAGGCTAGGCATTTTTAGTGGAGGTAAAATAGATTAGATTAGTTTGATTTACATTCTCTTTGATTGATTTCATTTTAATATTGCACACTCTATTGAGATTAGGTCTATATGGTCATTGAATTGGATTCTTGATTTGATTTCCATTTTCTTGAATTTATTGATCATTCAATTTATTCCTATCACACCAACCGATATTTATACTATGTTGATTTTCAAAGTTCAATTGACCCAATCAATTACCTCTTATCCTATTATTCATAATGAATTCATCTAATCTTTGTGGTTCAATGTTATTATGCTATTTAAATAGAGTATAAATAGCCATTATGATATATTAAAAATGTGTTGTTCTCTTTTGGCCTAGACAATATATGATTTATGTTAGAACATAATGTTATTAGGGGTCATACCCTTATAACATGTATATGTTGTTCTAACATAAGGTTTTAAAACCTTATATATTATATATTATATTAATCATATCCATTTAAAATAATTTAGTTTAATAATTATTTATGAATGGTTGTTGAATAGGTGTGATTAATACCCTTTCAAGTTTTTTGTCACCCTTTCTCTTATATTTAAGGAGCTTCTCTCTCATTCGAGAGTGTGAAAATTTGAAGATTTATAGTGAATTATATCATTATGCACATGAGGTTTTATTGGTCATCATGTGGAAATATGTAGAGGAGTGTCCCCATGTTTAGTCTATTTTTAGTATACTATTTTTTTGTGTGTTTTAATAAAATGATGCTTTATGGGTTTTTTACTCGAAAGGGTTTTTCGCATGTATATCTTGTGTAATGTATAAAATCTATGTTTGTATGATTCTCATTTTATTTATTTTATGTTGTGTTTTTGATGATTAGTATTCTAAGATCCTAATTTTTTAGCATGGCATCATAGCAGGTTAGGCTAGACTAATCATTTTTACAAGCTATACTAGAAGATATGTATAACTTGATGGGAAAGCTTTTTATGTTCAATCAACACATTTGCAAGGCTATTTTTGTAGTACATCTAGTATGTCTTTTCTATTATTTTAAAATTAATTTATTAGAATGGGTTAGGAAATGCTTATCATTTTTTAAAGCGAGATTTGAGAAAAAATAATCATGTTTTAACATGCTCAAGAACTTCCCTCTGTCTTTCCTTTGCTAAAAGATTTTTCTTTTTTTACTACCACTAGACTTGTGTCATTTAAGATTTACTGATAGATAGATAGATAGGTGAAAGGCATTAATAAAAGATAGAAAATAGGTTCACTTTAGTCCCTCTCACTTTTATAAAAGTTTCAACAACATACATCACTACACTTTTCAAATTAGATTTCCTTTAAAATAACAAATATAAAAATGAAATAATTTCAAGAAGTCTTCAAAATAAAAATTATTTGAATCAAACATTAGTCTATCCAAAATAAATCTTAATAATAATTAAAGGTTATTGTAAATTAATACACAAATAGCAATGAGTTGATTATTGTTAACAAAAACTTCATGAATTTTCTTAATACTTAGATTAGGAGTCTAGGCCCGTCTTTAAAATCTTGACATCAAAGTTGAAAATTCTCAATATGAATAACATTTATACACAAAGAAAATCCACTTAGTCATGTTGTTACTCCATAACATGCAATCTCAACACTTATAATAATGCTTAAAGATTTACCAATTATCAATATTACATAATATTTATTCGATACATGTCAAATTTTATAATAATACTCAAACTTTTATCAATTATCAACATTTCATAATATTTATTTGATATTTACAATATTTATGACAATACTTGAGATTTTCTAGTGAAGTAAAAATTATCAAAATTTTATATATGTGTCATTGCATTCACTATTAAAAGATATCACACATTCAAAAAAGTATATGGAACAACATACATTGTTCTAATATCGATATCAATGTCTTAAATCTTAGGGAAGAACACGATCAATCTATTTTTTTTTCTTTACAATAGGGTGTCCTGCGACCCAACCCAGCAGCCCAGCAGCCCATACCTTGGGCACCTGGGGTGAGCTAGGGTGAGACTAGCCCCTTGCGGTGAGATCCCCCGTCTGCAAGAAGTCCCACCTCTTAAACCCGGGAGAGAGTCGAACCTGAGACTAGTGGGGAGCAATAAAGACACAAAAATATGTGACCAAAATAGAAAATAATACAACCTTGATATGAAGAGATATGACTTGAACATAAAAATATGTGATAAAGATTGAAAATGTGAAATCACAATCCATTAAATTTCCACTAATGTCAAGGTATAGATGAATATAGAGATATAATATAACTATTTTTAAATCTCTTCTTTTGGAGAGATCTTCATAATCAAGAATTAGGGATTCTCAGAAGGTGTACCAACTAAACTACTGGATACCTTTGATTGTTTTTACTCTGCTGATCTCTTGAATACATTCAAATGAGATTTGTGAAGCATTATAATGTCTCTCTTGAAGTTATGATAAATCGGCTGCTAGGGGCCAACCAATGCCCCATCCAAGGCATCCAATTGTACATGATCATCCATATCATCTAAAATGACAAGGGTTGTCATGTTGGAAGTTGGAAATGCCACTGTTTGATAGGATACCTCAAAGAAACTGAAATGCCACTGTGAGAGTTCTTAATCGATCGATGAGTGTTGATGTTACCATAAATTATGATATTGGCTACTCAAAGTGACTCAACATGCCAATTCTGTACACACTACTCGACATTGAGAAAGAGGAACAACATAAAATTACTGATAAAATGGATCTCTCCCTATGCAATTGCTATCTATGAATGACATCAAGGCATAGTATTTATTACAAAAGGTGACAATTTTTTGCAAGGACAATATATGACTATTTTTTAATTGGTTATGGCAGTACACATGCAAGGTGATTATGATCAAGTATTTAGATCATTCGTATCAATGATCTCATGAAAATAACATCTATTATTTGAAATAATTTAGCTGTATTATGGATGTTGGGGGGAAATTGACTTTGAATTAAGACATAAGTGTGTAAAAATTTATCTGCAATGTCTCTTTGTTCTTACCTTTAATTGCACAATCTTTCTATTCAAATTGATAGTCATAAGCTTGCCTACATGATCATCATATTTCCTTTTCAAATTTACATTGGACAAATTTTTTTAGAATACACAGACTAACCTAGACAATAAATGTCAAGATGATTGGGGCCACAATATTTGATAAAACTTACAAGACAATGTCTAAATTTATAAATCTCAATTTCGATTATATCAACCTTAGGTGTTGTCACTTGTGGTTTGGTGTGGGACTCTGTATTCAAACCTATAAAAACTTTAATTTCAACTTCATCTTATTAAATATTGGTCCTAAATTACTTTTAGGGAATCACTAATCTTGTTTGAAACATTCATATTTTATATGGTGAATATGAAGTTATATATTTGCAATGTATGGATAAGGAAAATGCTCTAATTACAATATGGAAAACTTTTGATCTTGTCTTGTGAATTTAGAGAAGCTTGCACTATTGATGACTATCACACACCTAACAAAACAATGCTTATGGTCAATGTATTGGCAATAAGAAGAGACCCAACTATATGGAAAAATATCTTAATATTCAAACTTAAAAAGTTTATGTTTTTCCAAAAGAGAAAGGTTAAGACATCAACTTGCTCCCATTTTTTAGTTGAAGGGTTGAAATTGTTCAAAAGTTGTAACCATATTTAAAACAACAACAACGTGATATCTTATTAGTTATCTATTTGACTATGACAATATAAACATGATAATGGGTAAAATATTTACTCTAGTTAGCTAAAACTTGCCTTATTAGGCATGTTTTAGATCCTTCGTTTATCTTAATAATTGATTTGTGTTGAATCCCATTTTAAAATTTATTAATGGTTTCCAAAAAATTGCATCTCATAGGATGCTAATTGTCATTACCAAAGGTTTTTGGAGATATTATATGGACAAGTAATTTAGATGCAACACTAATGTTTAATAATTTTATAATACCAAAGCTAGTAGTTGCAATGCTTTATAGTATATGAAAAGGCCATAAAATTATTTATTGTTTTAGCATAATTTTAGCACTTTATGAACATCTTGTATTAACATAATCCTCTAAAATTATTGGGTGTCACACCTACTTAAAATAGGTGGCTATCACCCTGATAAACTATCTATAGAGAAATCTTGAAAATGATAGCTCACTCATTGCTTAAAATTTTTATGATCAAATTCTATATGATTAGTAACATGAATATTTTTTGAAAGAAAAATGAAAAATTATTCATACTTTTGTTCATGGAAAACACATACATGGACTCCTTTCTAATAATTAAATAATATTATCTATAATCAAATTGAATGTATTCTAGATTTATGTGGAATACTTTATGCTCATTGGCAAAAGGAAAATACATATAATTAATAATGGTCTTTATTATTCCTACACCAATAATAAAATTTATCTATTTTTTGTGTTTTGAGTTAAGATAAAATATGAGAAGGGCCTAGAACCACTACTAGCAACCAAAAATACGAACATAAAGAGTCTCACAAGGAGAGAGACTAAAACATAGCCATTAAGATAAAAGAGGAAAAACCCTACAAGGAACAATAAGGAACACCATAAACAACAAAAGAACAAGAGGGATCAGTTACATGTCAGCAAGAATCCTAAGACCACCAATGACCTAGCACTTACAATTTAGAAACTCCATTATTTCTTTGATGGTAGCTTCCTTAGATTTATAGCTCTGCACACCAACATTGGCAGGTTTAGACTTTATCTAAGCAATGGACTTACCCTTAGTCACATTTCCTTTAGTATGGGTTCTAGTTCTAGGGTTAGGTTGAGAGGTAATGGCCTATGAGGTGTCGATCTCATCAACCTAGTGATTAGATTTTCTTTTTCTAGCTCAAATTGGAACACATGCAACGTGGTAGCCATATTCTTCATTGTTTCTTTAGTGAAGGTGATTATTTCCTTCATGTAGCTCTTTATTTTTTCCTAATTAATCTTAGGAGAGTCCACCTTTTTCTCTAATTTTTCCCATTTGTCAAATCTTTCAACAAAAAATTTCACATAATCTCAAAAATCATCCTCAACCACCTATGTTTTCCAATATGGGATTCCACGAAGGGTGACAAACCCCAAATGTTGAATTTTCATTTTATCCACATACCATTGAGCTAGTTTCCATTTAAGGATATAAATCTATATGTTGATGGGCTTGAAAAGAGTGTTGATTTTCTCCTCAAGCTTATGATAGGAGATGCAGTGAGGGTCCCCCTCCATGAAAATCAAAGATTAAGCCTCTTATGAACCATGACTAGCAGGGTCCCTAATAGAAATATGGGGGTTTTCCCTCAAACAAGTTAAATTGGCTTGAGGGGGTAGTAGTAATGGTGGGACCCTCCAAGATAGGGTGATATTTATGGGGCTATGGGAGGTAGGGAATACATTTTTGTTTCCTTTGTTATTGGCATTGAAGCTAGAGAGATCAGGGTCTTATTCCAGGGAGTTGAGAGGGGATTCATCATCATAAGAAGAGGAATAGGAGCACCCAAAAAGGGAGTAATAAAGGAAACCTTGTACTTTTTTGAATTAGGGGAAAGGGAGGGGTCCACAAAATGAGAGAGAGCTAATCCAACTAGTGGATAGGATTGATTCACAAAGGTGTAGGTTTTGACAAGTTTTTTCTTTATGGTAGTGGGTCCCTCCTTAGAGTATACAAGGGAAGGATTATAAATTTGTGACAATATATGAGGGACCGAGGTTTGTACTAAATGTTAGTGATAGAGACATTATATTAACACTCGATGTAGAGGAAACTCTTTCTCATGCTTAGGAGAAATTTTTACAGAGAATATTGTAGGGAATAGTAAATCCAAAAGGCAAAGTTCATTTTAACATTATGACATAAGTGATTTATCATCTTGGAAAGAGATAGGCGTGGAACCTTTTGTACCATCCTTCCAACATGATGTATTGTATTAGTACCTTCACCACCCTTTTCCAAACACTAGTTTTCTCTTCCCCACTAGTTTTCTCTTCCCTATTGAATCCATTCTAAAGGAGACTAATTTTTTCACCCCTCTTTAAGAACCTTTCATTGATTCTTGGTAATGGCCCTTCATTTTCTTAGGGATATGAACCCCTTCTAATTAGATATCCTTGGCCACATCAATAACCTCCATAGATACATGAAACACAATTCCTCTGATGAAAAATATGCCATCCTTCTAGGAGCTAGCGAACTTGATGGAGATGATGGTATCATAACCATACATGGCCTCCATATACAAGGAAAGGTTTACTCTCTATAAAATTCCCTAAACTTCCCCATCATTTTTGAAATTCTCGCAATAAAAAGGATTCATTTGAAGTAGGTCATCACCCATGGTAGAGGAGAGATATTTGAGCCATTGAAGTTAATTTACATCCTTTGGGTTACCCTTATCAGAGCCATCGAAGTTGAGCTTGTACCAACCAAACTCACGAGGGGACCAAGAAGTAGTCTTGTGAGAAATAAATTTGGAAAGGTCAAATTTAGCCAATTTTTTAGATACATCCCCCCATATTTTGGTTATCTTCTTTTCAAGTTATGAGGGTTTGTGCTTAGGTATCCAAAGATCAATCACCTTAATATTTTTAGTATTTTTTGGAAAATTAAATTGGCCTGCACCTCTTAGGGTTTGTATTGATTTTTAATTATTCTATTGTTTCATTCTTTCCATAGGCCCCAACCAACATGTAGAAAATCCTTCCACCATAGTTCATTAACCAAGGGGTGAAGGAAAGAGGAATTTCAAATATTAGTAGTACTTTTAAGATTGTCTTGCTAGAGCCAAGAAATATAAAAATTGCTACTTGGATATTTTGTCTGATATTCCAATCATAACTATATTGGATTAGAATATGATCTATGCTCTCTTCATCATGTTGACACAATGAGCATTTGTTCTCCATATGAAAGCCTCTTTTTTAGATTCCCTATAGTCAAATTCTTCTTATATGGAAAACAATCCACCAAAATAAACTATTTTTTTGGAATATTTTTATAATTCTAAATATTATTCTAATTAAAAGGGACAAGTTGAACAAGATCAATCAAGTTATATCCAAATTTGATAGTATAAATCTCTAAATGGTTGTCAACCCAAATAAATTTATCCAAAAGAGATCTTCTATAGAACTTGTGGTTTGAAATTATATTGAAAAGTTAAAAGGAAACAATATTAAGAGGATGATCAAACTAGTTGGGTGAGATCCTCCAAGAAATAGGACTATTAAATCTAGATTCTAGTAGAATTTCACAAAACTTCCCAATATTCTTTTTAAATCAACCTAGATTACAAAGCATATTGGGTGATATTCAAGAGGAAGTGTAGAAATCCAAAGATCTTCTCATAACATGACATGATCACCACTGTCAACTTGCCATTATAAACCCAACAAGAGAGTATCCTTATTCTTGACTATTGTTCCAAATATTGGAGCCTAGAGACAAGTTGCAAATAATTATACATGGACTAAAACTCAAAGTGTATGCAAAAGGTAGCCAAGATCCTAAGATCATTGTTATCAAATGATTAAATTTGAACATCAAGAGTTATCTTATTAAGACTTCCATACAAATTTATAATTAAAATTTGAATATAGAAATCTCAACCTCAATTTTTTATTCTTTACATAGGTGATTCAAGAGTTTTGAACAATTTAAGTAGGTTTGTTATCCAAGGAAATGATTGGATACAAGGATATGATATAGACTTGATCAAAATTACCAAAGAAAATGACATTAAGAATCTTATATGGGTATCATTCTCTATTGTTAATGGATTATGATCAATCATTGTTGAAATATGAAGGTGAATAATTTATTAATTTGAATAGAACAGATGTGCCAAATCATCTATATGGGAAAAATGCTTCATAAAAGTGAGATGGAATGCATGATTTTTTATTCCATGGTGGGAAGATCAGTAGCAATATAGTCCTATAGTAGCTTCTATGCACTCTTTCAAATACATTGAATAAAATATTGGTCACAAGCTCCAACTTTCACATACTTATCTCTTGGGCAAGGCTAGTGTTTGAATTGGAGATTCCCATGTTGTCATCAATTTAGTATTTAAAATTAAAGGGTCTTTTGTATTATTTTTTCTATGGAAAATGCAAGACCAATCCAAGGATTTATATATAACACCACATTCATGTGGAGAGCCATGTGAAAAGTTAATTTATCATATGATTATTGTTGTTCTTGATGAGTCTAGTTATTAGTTAGTTTTCTAATGATCTTCTGTATTATTTTTTCTATGGAAAATGTAAGACCAATCCAAGGATTTATATATAACTCCACATTCATGTGGAGAGCCATGTGAAAAGTTAATTTATCATATTATTGTTGTTCTTGATGAGTCTAGTTATTAGTTAGTTTTCTGATGTTTTTATGCATACTCATAGACATTTCCAAATACTTATTTCATACATAGTCCTAAAACTTTAGTACCTTTTATGCTCATTATGCAAACCTGAACCTGATTTGAAGTATATGGAAATATGGTTATAATGTGATAGTTATTGTATAATTAATGTGTTCAAATATGTATGAATTGCAATGAATATCTATGATTAAGCTATGGTTATTAGTATTGAGTAGATGTTGTATGAACTAGCTCTTTGCAGCCAAGAAGCCAAAGGAGGTAGATTGTAGCCCATAACAACTAGGAGGTGCAGCCCCCCAGCCAAAGGAGTTTCCAAAAACTGATGTAGGGGAGGTTCCAAAATAAATTGAGCACAACAAATGCAAAAATGGAGGAACTTACTGAGGATGAAATTGTGAATCATCACTATATTTAATAAAGAATCCAAAGGATAATCTAACTTTATTATAGTTGGGAGTCTAATGTGACTGTCTCAACAGTCCATGTTCCAGTTCTTGGTGCAGCAGAGTCATAGTTCTATTTGAACTCTTCTTCCTTTTTCAGTAATAGTTTAGTTGGTTAGACTTTATCACACTATGTAGGGAGTGGTAATTTATGATGTCAATTTAGAGTCCTTATTTTAATAAACTCCCCTGTGCCTATATGTATTGTTTGATGGTTGAGGCATTAGTTAAATTAGTTGATTTTTTAGTAGTAGATATAGCAATAAGATACTTTCAGTTAAGTTCTTGTTTTTACAACAAACATTGTTCATGATCTTATGAATAAGATATTTCAACAAAATCATATCTGATTGTGATATTCTGAGTTATGAAATGAATGGTTTTCAATTATTGCCATGATTACATTGATTTGAGGAACTAGATTTGGATTAAACCTATGGAGATAGCCACTTGAGCAAGGGCCACTCAATGTAACTGTTCCCCACTTTATTTTGTGTACATTTATTTTTGTTATAGTAGTTACTCCATGGATGTATGTTGTCTTAATTAGAGTCCTTATGTTACAATTATGAATGAAATCATGAGAACATCTTGTCTTACATTCATGATTTAGTTTGCTTCAATCTGTTGTACTTCAGAGTGTAGGTTTAATTAATAGTATTGGTTGATTCTAGGATTCATTTCTTGACAGTGAATTAGTCGTAGTCCTTCGTTTTAGGTACCCGTAGCAATAGTGCCAGTATTACTTCTTTTACCATTATGCAGTTTATGATTTTTTCAGCATGTGTAAACACCTATGTTAGGATGATATAGGTAGTCTTGAGTCTCTAGAAGCACATATAGCGCCAACATCATCACAAGCTTAGGTTAGCCCTAGTTGATAATTTAATGAAGGTCTTTCCAATGGTTTAGTGGACTATTCAGCTAGGTTTTCCCCTTAATTATGTGTCTGACACAAAGTCTATTGGACATTAGTAGGGACTCTACAGTTCTCATGGACCCTTGATGGATATTCTCTTTTTTACTATTTGTTGGATGGAAGTGTCACCACATTCCATTTTGAGCTAAAAAATTGGGTCATAGGGTTTGAAATGTTGAGATGGATGAAATAAGGAGTCCATATGTCAAGATTGATGGAATTAAGGGATGTGGTTCTTATGGTAGTCAATGCATTTAAAAAAGTGAATATGAAAATATAGGTGATTTTAGAAATAGGGATTGGGGTAATTTATCTAGATAGGGAAGCATTCATCTTGAGGACCCAAAAGGATTCTAAAGTGTCAAGAAATTTGTAAATAGTGACTAAAATAGTGTTAAAAGGGATCAAGTCACAATAAAAATATAAAATTTTGCTCATTAATAATTTAAATGGACATTGAAGAATATTGAAATGGATAAAAAGCTCTAGTGGGAAAATTATTTATATTAGAGAGTACCTTAGACTCTTTGAATGATAATAGTTTTGAATATGTATTAATTTTCATAGAGGACATATTATGTGAATTGTATAACCTTGATGGAAATACACACAAAATGATAGTAATAAGAATGTAAGAAGTAAATAATTGATTATAACAATAAAGCATGAAACAAGTTCAAATATTTTTTAATGAAGTTTTGATAAGATCCAGATGGTTCCTATGTCAAGGAGCCACCAATTCACATGTGATCACCGATAATGAAAAGGATTGCAAGCCAATGAGTAACTAGCAAGCTAATATTTGGATCAAGGGCTTACTCCCTACCTACTCTAAGGTAATTATAACAACACCAAGAAAAATGAGAAAGAGGGAAATGCTAAAACTAAAATACAAAAGGAATAAGAAAGGCCATGAGCCAAGAATAGACACCCACCAATTGTTTGATCATAGCTTAACAACACAAATTACAATAATCAACATAAATAAATATGCAAATGACAATAGAAGATGAGAAAAAGAAGGACCAAAAATATTTAGATTACAACCTACTTCTTATTATGTTTATTAGTCACTCAACCATTGCATGCGAATAGATCCTTTGGAAACATATAATGAGGCTCCCTTGGTACCAAGAATTAGATGATGAGAGGTAGAAGAATACACATCTCAGGCTCAATAGCTTAGTGATATACATAATTCTCCTCAAGGACAAGAGAACCACACTAGTACACCTATTATAAAAAAATTCTACCCTTTTGTATATCTACCTCTAAGGTATTTATAAAATATGGGAGGAGAGAGAAGAAGAACAATTGAGAAGAAAAGAAGGAGAAAGTAGATAGCTATAGAATCGTTGGATTTTGAATAATATGGAGTTTTAACTTCACCAACTATAGCAAAAGGATTGATTTCTACAACCAACTCCTTGATTTGAAAAATTCCTATTTTTATTCTTTATCTTGTACTATTGTGCAATATATGCAGGCAGATGAAAAACTAACACTTCACCCATGAAGCATTGAAATATTAAAATATAAATTTAATATTACACTTTTTTATTTCCCATTTTGTGAATATATTCACATGCAATGTGAAGTTCACTTTAAAATATTTGTCTACAAACTTTGATCTTCTTATATTACCTTTTTACCTTCTTGTGAATAAATATTTTTCTTTTTTCCTTTTGAATTCAATATTAGAAATAATTCCCCTTGACATTTACCCATGCATGAAAACATTCACCTTTGCTTTACCCATGAAATATTTCTTTTTGGAAAGATCAACATATCAAGATTGGTTCATTGAAAAAATGGTCAACTAATTTTGATACTACCAATGAAAAATTTAACAAGATCTCTATTTGGTTAGAATCCCAAAGATTCCTTTAGATTATTGGGACAAAGAGGTAATTCATGGTATTGCCAATTCTTTTCGTTAGTTTTTATCTATTGAAAATGTCCCAAAACCTATGGGACGTTTGATTTTTGCTAAATTTTGTGTGTGTTGATATTGATAAGATATTGTCAAATGTCATAAAAAATGTGTTTGAAATTTGGTGTTCGGGAAAAAATTAATTACAAGTCCTTATATTTTTTTGCATTGACATAAAGCTGGACACTTCTCCCATTCATACCAAGGTATCAAAGAGAAAATTCAAACTAAAGGTATCTCAAATCCTCCCAAGCATGGAAAATATGTCATAATGTTACTAATGAATGCTCTAATATAAGGAATCAAGGAAATGAGCATTGTTGTTGTGGGTCCCATTGGGGAAATGTAGGGGTCTCCTTTTAAGGACAAGAGAAATATTGAATTTGTGACTAAGTGACCTTCGATTGAGCCTAGCTCTTCTTCAAAAAGAGTAGGATGGCTCAATCGGGTTAGGATTTTGACTCCACTTCAAAGTTTTTTAGCAAGGTTTGGTTGTAAACCTTTATGATTGTTATTATGGCTATTCTTTTGTTGTGGCCATGCAGTCTATTTCTCAAGGGTCTCTTTGGTTTTAATGCCCATTTCTTTGTTGGTACTTTTCTCTTGTTGTTGTTGGTTCTAGTCTCTAGGCTTTAGTCTCATGTGGTTGTTACCTGTTCTTAATGTATAAGGTTTTGGGGCCCTTTCAAAACCCTTTTCTAGTTCATAGCTTTGATCAAAAGCATTTATCTAATAAAAAACAGGTAAAGATTGATCTCCCCTTGAAAGCTATTTTGCTTCATACTTCACGAGAATATGAAAATAATATTTTCACTTAACTTTATAATCTCCCCGAAAATCTCATGGGCAGTTGATTGGGCCCATCCAATGAAGTGTGAAAATCTATTTTCCAAACGTTATAACTTCATATTCTTGCTCTTGGATTAAATTATTGTGTGAATTTTTACGGCTATGCTTTATTTCATACGTCCATGACCTTCCTCCATTGTCATGTAGCTTACATTTTTGGTGAGGTGCCAACCTAGAATGTTTATGGATGAGATATCGTTCCTTCATATATTGATGTTGTTGCATTTTATTTTGATGAGAATGTCATATCTTGAATAAGCTGAATGCCATACATATATTGTGTTCCTTTTCTAACTCATGCTAATTTGCAAGGGTCATGCCATGTTGTTGGGTGTAAAATTCAGCAACATCTATCTAGCCATCAAACTGCACATTTGACTGTATTTATTAATTAATTGAAAATACAAAATGCATTGAATTCTTATTTCTAATAAATTAATAAACACGGTCAAATTTGCAGTCTGATGGCTACATAGACAACTGCGTAAAATTCAACCTATGTGCCATATTAGAATGACGTTACATACACACTTTGTTATTATTTGACTCTACCAAATTCAAGTTCCTGCCAACGTTTGTTTCGGCAAGCTGCCATGTTTTATTTCCATGATAAATTTGCTGTGGTAAAACGCATTATCTGAGGCTATTGATAAAATACATGGAGTGGTATATTGGCTGAGGCTATTGGTGAAATACATTATTTCAAGTTTCTCTCGCTGCTGCCAGGCGCCATATTTAAATACCTGTGTATGGCTTAGGCTATGATTTTAAGTGGTGTGGAAGTCTTTAAAGTTCATTCTCCATTTTAATTAGAAAAATGGCACACCACATTAAAAAGTGTAAAGCACCCTATTTGCTGTTGGTGTCTCTGTTCGCAGTGATTCTCAGTTTGGCCACATGAGCTGGTATTGTATTGGCTTCATTGATCCTTCCTATCATTTGGGAGCCTCTAAATTTTGCATGGCCATCCCATTGTGTTGTGATAATCTCACTTTCTGACTCCTCCAAGTTATGAAGTTGTTAAATTGGCACCATCAGTCCTTCAGAGTTGCAGATCATCATCCAGCAAACTGCATCATTCTTTTATTTATGTGAGATCAGAAGCTCTTAATGGGTGCATTTATGCACAACTTGAAGTAAACTCACTGAATAGAACATAAGAAGAACCATATGAATTGCAAAGAAAACACCATCCAAGACTGTTAATGATGATGACCAAGGAATCTTCCTTAATGATGCTAATGGTATGTGTCAAATCACTAAGCATGGTCATCTTCAAGAATACAAAAATGGGAAAACATAAGAAAACTTTGCTAAGGAATGTGATATAGAAAAGAAGCCGAAGCATAAAATAAAATTGGCATTTGAGTATGGCCTTCATAATAGCGACCATTATCTTTCTAGTAAATATGTTAACAGTAAGGCTCAAGTGATCAAGCACACCATTTTTTTTGGAATATAGATGTTGCAAACCTGGGAAAACCTGCAACACTTCAGTTGTGTCAGCTAAAGATGCACATGAAGGGTATGCTATGAGTAAATGCCTGTGGTTAACATATGGGTAACCAATGTTAGGATCATTCTTTTTTACGTGACAGAGATGGAGGCTTCTGATAAAAATGTAGTTGCAGTAATTAAAGGTAGATCGATCCACTTGGGGTCCTAATTTGGTTCATTTGGAGTCGTTATGAGTATGTTATTTCAATTTTATGTTTTTTCATAAATTCACTCTTGAAGTCACAAATATAGATTTTTTTTAATATTTTTGAAAAAAATTCAAAAATTCATTAAGGGTATATTCTTTGCACTTATTTTTGAGGCTAACAAATTTATGAAATAATGCAATTAAAGTTGGATATGTGGTAGAAATTGAAAAATCCTAGTTTCAATGGAGGTTCTTATGTTTGATGGAAATGATAATGGTAGAGAATGGTGGTTCCAATTCAAAAGGGCTTATGGTAGATATGCATCTTGCGAATCAAAACTACCTTGGCACTTGAGTGGTAATAGCTTATAAATGGTATTTTCAAGTGTATAATTACATTTCTTTTTTATAGGATGGAAATATCTTTCTTATATAGACGAGATCAAGAGGAGGAGGAAGAAGAAAGTAATGAAGTAAAGAAGAGAAGAACAACAAGAA
Source organism: Sequoia sempervirens (assembly GCA_007258455.2). Lineage (NCBI taxonomy): Eukaryota > Viridiplantae > Streptophyta > Pinopsida > Cupressales > Cupressaceae > Sequoia > Sequoia sempervirens. The sequence continues at coordinate 85,501,613 of VDFB02000017.1, forward strand.
CAAAATGATAAAGAACAAGATGAAGAAGAGAAAGAAGAAGAAAAAGGAAGAGGAGAAGAAGGAGAAGGAGAAGGAGAAGGAGGAAAAGAGGATACAAGAACATGTATATTATCCATGAGGAAGCAATATCAATCCTTCAATTTTTTGAATGTATCTAAAAGGAAAAGGTTATTGTTTTTGTAAACCTTATGACAAGTATAACTTCATCAACATGGAACTACCCAAGAAGATACAAGTACAAGCAAATCACACCAAGATAAATTAAATACTGGGTAAAGATATTTCAACTTTTGAAGTTTTGAATCTCTTTATGGATAAATATGTTATGCATGCAAACTTTTATGTCTTGGTTATAAATGGGTTGGATATTATTCTTGGACATCCTTTGCTAGAATCTATGAGAACAATAAACATTAATGTGCAAAAGTTCATGACACTTTGATATAGGAGGGAAAAAATACACTAGAAGATATTACACACAATTAAGACCTAAGGGAAGTCAAGGTTGATAAATTTTAAGAAATAACTAAAGAGTGCACCAATGAATGAAAAGATAAACCAAATAAGATAGGTCCATCAAGAAAAAAGGGGAAAATTTTGTTCCCCTTTCCAAGTCAATAGAGAAAACAATGATAAAGAGAAAGATTTAAAGAAGATTATAGAGATAGCAAAGGGTGTAATATATAGACATCCAAATCATTGTGAGAGGAAAGAGTTAAGAGGAAACCATCATGGAGGCATGTGAATATATGAAATCAACAAGCCAAATATTATGGATCTATATGGAATCAAAAGAATAATTACAATAGTCATTAGTATCATAAAAGCAATGGCTATTCATGGAGGACTTACTATGATCAACAATGGAATCAAATGGGTGGAACATAATGTGAATCAAGGATGGGATCTCGATATCATTAATCTCAAAACACCATGAAGATCAACTATGGATGGTGGATGACTGTTCGTGGACTCATAAATTTATTATGCGTCATGATAGTCATACTATTTATCTTTTTCTCATATTTCGTGGATGAAATATGTCAAGGAGGGATGGCATGTTTTTGATTAAAAAGGGTGTAATATAATTTTGAAGGGTTCTTGAAACCATTTACAACTAGTAAATTATCAACAAAACATCAACATAAATTCAATGAAATTACAGCAAGCTACATAGAGAACTATTTATGAAACATAAAAAATTACTAGACCAAAGACTAGGGACGTAAAAAAACAAAATGCAGCTTCTAGCACCTATTTATAAAAAAATATCATACAACTCCACAAAGTCCTACAACTCTCGTTTTTCTTCCTCATAGCTTATTTTTCTTGTTGCTTCTTTTTCTAGCATAGGGACATGCTTGCATATCTTTATCCTTCAAAATAGGAACCTCCAATTCTTCATTAGTCTTTTTAGCTTCTCTATCAAGATCTTTATTCCCATCATGTTATTCTAAATGGTGCATTTATTGACTTTTATAACCGTATTCAAGTTGTCTTCTATATTCTCCATTTTCTTCTTTGAAATCTCAAGCTGTTATTGTAGTTATCCTAGCCTTGTTTTAACTCTTCATCCAAGGTTTCAATTTTAATCATTTTCTTACTGTAGTAATTGACTAGTTTGTTAACATGAGGGATGCCTTCTTAGTTCTAGAATATTTTAGCATCTACCTACTAAATTTAAGTTTTTCCAGTTAGTTCCTTCTCCATCTTTGATTGCTTAATATCAAGTTTATTAATTTTAGGCATAAAACCACTTGACAAGGCTATGATATGCCTTAAAATCCCCCTGTAGGGATTCCATATTTTGAATCACATAGTGCACTGCATTAAAAAGTATTTAAAGAGGAAGGGTTAGCTTCATATCTTTACCCTTCAAAGTGGGAACCTCCAATTCTTCATTATTATTTTTTAACTTCTTTATTAGGATCTTTATTCCCATCACACTATTATGAATGGTGCATTTATTTACTTCTATAACCCTATTTATGTTGTTGTTTATATTCTTCATTTAATTCTCTAGCAAGCTCAATCTATTATTATGGTTATCTTAGCCCTATTTTAACTCTTCCCTTAAGATTTCAATTTTATTATTCTTCTCACTATAGCCATTGACCAATTTGTTAACATGAGGGATGGCTTCCTAGTTCTAGAATATTTTAGCATCATCCTTCTACTAAATTTAAGTTTTCCCACCCCATATATTCTCCATCCTTGACAGATTAATATTGAGTTTGTTAATTTCAACATAAAACCACTTGATAGTGTTGTGTTCTGCCTTAAAATCCACCTACATGGTTTCCATATTTTGAATCACATGGTTTAATGTATCAAATAATTCATTTAAAGAGGAAGGGTTGGACTCCAATAAGGGAAATTCTTGAAGAAGGGATGTACACACATCAAGGATACTAGGAAAGGGAACACCAACAACCAAATTTGTGAAAGCCTTGGCTTTCTCTTTCCTCTTAATAACTAGATCATCCAAATGCTTGAAGTTTTTTAGAAGATTGATGTCTCTCTTATTAATTTTTTTTATTTATATCCATAGGGACCCAAGTTTTATCTTTGAAGGGGTCTCTTCTCTTTATTCTACACTCTTTATAAATATAATTTAAAGCCTCATAATTTAGGGATTGACCCTTAACAGAGTCACCTTTCTTACTTTTTTTACTTCCATAGAATCATCTTCCATGAACTTGTCATCTTGTAATTCCCTTTCATCATGTAATCCTAGACTACAATCCTTATACAAGGATTCCTTAGATTCTAAAGCAATAATATATACCTCCTCCTAGCCTCCTAGGCATATGCGGTGCCTTCAAAAATCCTAGACGTAGAGTCAAAGTAATCTGCCATTTTTTTAATCTTTGATTCCTTAATTTTAACACCCTACTTATGAACCTTAGGATTCTTATCTCTAAAAAATTTCACAAAAATTAAAATAACCCTTGCTAGAGGGGTGCCATCCTTGTAGCATGCTTATAGTACTTGATGGAATTACCCATGGAAGAAAAATAATAAAAAGGAAAGGAGGATAATTTTTATTCCTAAAGTTATTTGAGAGGACAAAGTGATATAAATACTTAAATATGCCTTCTAGAATTACATACCTCATGAGACAAAGAGAAAATTTAGGCTATGGGGTTTTAACATGAACTTTTAGTATGTCTTGAGTGCTATTTTTTTAATTCTTTACTGTGACATAGGAAAATAGAGATGGTATCATATTTGATGTGTTCATATTTAGTTTTTTTAATCCCTTATCATAGAGATCCCCATAACTTGAGCCAACAACTCCTTAGTAAATTTTAATTTTAATGATTGCATCTTTACATGCCTATTTGTCCTTCCCTTTTTTAAAATCAATAGCTAGTAGGGTATAATGTATTTTTAGTCTCTCTAGATAGGGAATTAAACCACAATTCATCAAAATCCTCCGAATTCTTTGGTTTTAATTCATATTGTTTTTGATAAAGGGAAAAATAGATTTTGAAGGGACCCGAAACCCTTATACAAAAAGAGCAAGGCTGCAGAAAAGACAGCAAGCAGCCAGCGAAAAAGATCAACTCCAAAACAAGACCAATCAAGATTTACAATTTACACTTTTCTTGTGGGAGCGGAGAATCATGTCGAAAGAAGGCTTAGAGGATTTAACTTTTTTTCCTTTAACTGTGATCCAGCCTTCTTCCACTTGCACTGCTTTACCATGCCAAACCAGCTCACTACTTTCATGAGTATGAAATTCAACAGCTAGTAAATTTGGAGATTCATCATGATTCCTTTGCGCGGTTAAAGACTTTACAGAAGAACCGCCAGAAAGGGAATCCGAAGCACAATCACCTGAAGTGGTAGTCTTAGACTCAATAGGGAAAGCCCTAGCATCCCCGCTAGTTGAGAAGATAGGAGGGGGCATCCCTAGACCTAGTGATTCAGAAGCAACCACTTTTGAAAAACTCTTATTCTGATCAACTTTCTTCTCAATCGTATAATGCTGTTGAGAGGCACCTTTCCACCAAGTAGTTGTCTTAGTTTTTTTCTCAAATCTGCAATGTGCAGCCGCATGTCCAGTATTGAAGCATCATCTACACCGGAAGGGAATCCCTTCATAATCCAAAAATTGGACCCAAGAGCCTTTAGAAGATTTAAGAAGGACTTCAACAGGCAGCCCTCTTGAAACATTTATTTCAACCAGAATGCAAGCATAAGTGGAATGAAGAATGTTAGAAGATTCATCATCCACCATCAAGAAATCACCAAGGGCGTCACCCACTTCCTCCAGAAGAGAGTCATGCCAAAAGTGAAGGGGGAGATTGGGCAGTCTAACCCAAATCGGGAATTTATTTTAAAGGCTCAACATGATTTTTATAACCTCCCCTTGTTTGAAATTGCTTGTCAATTTTTTCTCATAGCCATTATATCCCACCAATGCCTTTAACCCACAAAATCACACTATTTCTCTTTTTACCAAATCATGTCAATGTAAAGAATGAGTAGAAGTTACTAGAGAGAGTAAATTACATCAAACCATCTTAACTAAGATAGCCTTGTCTTGTGTGATCAATTATCCAAATCCTTGTCATCCTCGTAAGATAGTAAACATTAATGATTTTTTATTTCATCATTAAGTTTAGTGAATTCCAAGGCATATGTGTCATTCCTCATCCAATTAGTGGTACTATGATGGTAGGCCTCCTAGTTCACAAAAATATTAGCTATTATGTTAGCTTATCTAAAAATATGGAAAATATTACTATTTCTTATGCTTTCAATAATATCAAATAAGTCCTTATCAAGCCTTTGACTTTCCAACTAGGTTGGTATTTATTATCTAGGTCATTTATTATGTTTATTAAATTACCTTCAACAATTAAGTATTGAACACCAATCTTGTAGGTCATTTTAAGCATTATAAATTGTAGTAGCTTTAACAAATTGGTTTTTTTGATTTTTGAAATTAATTTCAAAAATTAAATCAAGTTACCTTTATCATCCCTTCCACCACTCTTTGGGATGGGATTCCATTTTGAGGCTCCATTGAAGTTTAGTTTATACAAATGAAGGGGTGGATGGGACCACACAATATTATGTCTTTAGGATCCTTGAAGAGAACCGAGATATTGAAGTCAACTTCCAAGTTGAAACAATCTCCAAGTCAACTTGAGATACTCTAATTTTAGGAGATGAAGAAAAAAAATTCCTTAATGGTAGTAAGAAAGTTATCCATTATGTAAAAACATATTTTACTCACCACCTTGCATCCCAAAGACATCATATCATGGAATAATCTATTGTCTCTCCTTCTATAAACCCTAGATACTATGACATAAAAAATACACAAAAAATGTTTTAAGGATATAATTTTAAAAAGACAATGCCATTGTTCCATCATCCCTTGAGTGTCTCTATAAAATTCCAACTACCCTTGAATAAGAAGAATAAGAGGGTCCACATTTTCCTAGAGAAGGGACATTCTGGCAACAAATGAGAAATATCTATCTTCTTCTTCTTCACATAAGGGGCATCCATTAGGAAAAGTAAATCCCATTTTGACCAAGTTGTTAATCATAAGGATTTTATTTTGTGCCATCAACCATAAAAAATATTAACTTTAGGAATCAATTAAGGCTAACATAAGTTATCCCAAAATGGTGAGGGGCCTTGATCAACCATCCAAACAAACCTTGAAACAAAAAAGACTTGTAGAGTTAGTTTCCTAGACAAGTTCACCCCTCTTGAAAGCCTATGGGATGTGATATGTATGCACCAAGGATTCTAATTTAGAAAGATAATTCACCCAAATTGAAGAAGCACCAGCTCAGTTCCTCTAATGTTTTATTCCATTATCCTCTTTAAACTAGTCTATCACTTCGTTCCCAAAAGAATTTTTGTAGAAACAAGCAATCAAAGTTACTCATTCTTCATCCTTCAAAGGAGATTTTAAAATCCATTTATCTTCCCAAAAAATTATTTTAGTTTTATTCCCTAGTTTCCATCTTGTAACTTTATTAAGAATAAATTTTCTATAACTCACAATTTTCCAAATGTAGGATCCTTTGGTATGATCATTGGAAGTCAAAATATCATCATATGAGCCTTAATATATTTCTTAGAAGTGTTAGAGGTCCACTATTTTCTTTATTCAATGATATCCAAGTAATTTTAGCATTTACAAAAATATCTAATATTTCCTGGACCTAGTTCAACTTTACTTTTTGGCTTATAAATTGAGTCCTATGCAACCAACGGGATATGTTTATTTTCTTCTATTCTAGACCAATGATTTTTTTTTGAATTTTTTTCATTCTTATCAATAATTTCATAGGAATTCAAAGCAAATCAACTCTTTAAATTAGAGGATTTTGAAGGGAATATTTGATCAATTTTGAATTTTACTTTCTTGGATAAGAAGAGATTCTTTGCATCACATGATCTTTCACTGAAATATATCTAATAATCCATTACAAAAGGAATATGGCACACCCCCTTGAAAAAGAGGTAGAATGAGATATAGAGAAGGGAGGATACCAAATTGAAAACCCAAAATATTTACAATCTTCTATTGTCATTGCATAGGATTATTCATGAACAAATAATTACTTTTTAGAAGGATTTTTTTTACGTAAATCTTTCACATAGATAAAATCTATTCTAGCTCCTAATAAAAAAGAGGGGGTTTGAATTTTCAAATTGGAAAAACATTTATGAAACATGGTATTTTCAAGCCAAACGAGCATCACCATTGCATCCAAAAGGACAAAAAAACCCTTATTTTGATAAATAATTTATAAACTTTGGCAGAAGGCATATTTTCTTGTAAAAAAATTCTTCAAAAAGATTGTACCATATGGTTAGATTAAAAAAAGTAATTTTTTAAATTGACATGGTCAGTATAGTAGTGATGCTATATTGACAACACTAGTGGTGTGGGTTGAAAAACCTACTATCATGCAACTAATTCCCACCACTATAGTAGGTGACACCACCAGAACTAGAAACACAACCAACCATAGGTCTAAGGAATATTATTTGGAATATTTTACATAAAAATTGTAGGCTTCTAAAAATAGATTTCAGGTCATTTTTTGGTTGTTTCAAACTTCAAAGGAGTGGATTCCCCATATGGTAGGTAGTTTTTGAGATTCTCATGGTAATTTAGAGATATTCTCGCCTAAGATAATATTCTGGTAGAATCTTAGCTTTTTAGGTGATGACATAAGAAATATCTTCCCTCTAATATTGTCCTCTCACCATCAAAGTTTTACCTTTTGCACCTAATTTTCAAAGGGAAATATCTTGGGCATACATGTTTCAATTTTGAAATATTTATAAATTATTTTGACTATTTATCCTTGCTCTATCTGGTGTTATTTTAAAATTTGTATGCATGAATGTATTTATAGATTCTCATAGGTGACATTGTACAATTCTCATTTTGGGAACTTTAAAAGCTTCATTTAGGAGGATACAAACACCTTTTTAGATGATTTTTTTTTTGAAAGTGCAAGAATTTTTTCATACTTAATAGTGATTCTATTTATTTTTATTGATTTTATCTCAAAATTATACTTTCAACATAGATCCTATTTTGAGAATTTGTAAAGATCCTATTTTGAGAATTTGTAAATCATTGGAATCAAGAGCCCTCTATATTTTTTGCTAGTGATAATTATACTTGCATTATTTATAAAAAAGTAAATTATTATTGTTGTGGGGTTTGATGGGTTGAGTTAAAAAGAGAAATATTTTATGGGGTTATTGTAGTCACAAACTAGATAAATTTCCTCTTTTGGGGGTTTCATAATAGATATTAGTATTAAATTCAATAATTATGTTGTAATCTAACTTTAGAGCACTCATTTTTTTGGAAACTAGGGATAAATAATCACTACCTTGAACATGGTCTATTGTCCTATCTCCTTGGACTTGTTCTTGAGTTAAATGTACGGTTTAAAAAAATGACATGACAATGAACCAATATATATTAATATTTTTTAGGATATTCTACATCACTTAGAGAATACAAAATTATATTTTAATTTTTGGACTATTATTCAACAATTGTATGGAGACTTTAGATCTCCATTTTATAATGATGTTTCCTTGGATGACCAGACACTTGTAGATGATATTGATACTTTTGTTACCCCTTTTTGGGTGGGAATATCCTCATGGGATGATTAGTCTAATTGGTTGGCATACATTTATGTGTCATCTACTTTGGAGTACATTCTAGATACTCCTCTTGTTACTTCTTTAGAGTTTAGAGTCACCTTTTTGAAAGCTTCCAATGATTCTCTTCAACAAGGTTCTTCATGTCTATAGAATCCACTTCATTGGGAGGTCTACTTACCAAAAAATTGCATCTATTGGTTGAAACTCACCTCTCATATCTTTATGACAATCTTGAGGAAATTCAACTCATCTTTGATGACAAATTAGATTGATTTGTATCATCTCCCATTTTGGATTCTCTTGCTCTCTCTCTTCACCACAACATTTTATTCAATACTCATCTTGATTCACACTAGTCTTGGTTTCTCTCTTTAGTGGTCACTATTCTTGAATCTTGTGTGGCATAGTCATAGTTCAACATTGGCATTGAGACACATGAGCAACTTCTAGATCCATGCATCCTTATTCCTTTCATAATGAATCACAAACCTCAAAATAGGAGGAGGCTATGGAGCACAAATAAGAAAATGAAATTAAATACTATTAAATTTTGAAACTAAGATATAATAATAAAAAAAAAACATATTTGAACAAAAAAAGCCTAATTACAAATGTAAACCCTAAGGGAAAACCTAAGATGGGTTAGGATAAGTTTCATTCACCAAAAGTATAAAGGTATAATTAACACTACATAAATAATATTGGATAACTAAATAAGTGCAATCAATAAGCATGTAATTAATCTGGATAAGCATAGCTAGGACATATTGCAATAAATGTGAATTAAATGGGAGGATTATATGTACTTAGCTTTAAAATTGATGATGGAGGAATGATGTTGATGTTGTGCTAAATTGATTCACCACTTTTAGAAAATTATTTTCCTTAGCCTAATGATTGTCTTAGAATTTGGACTAGTATAGGAAACTCTTTATTTCACTACCAAGTATTGCAAGTTTTATTTTGTGTTGTAGATTTGGCACATGTATGGATTGATTTGTGATGCATGTGATTGATATATCTAAATGTATTATTTAAAACATGCTCTTTTTTCCAAGTTCCTTGTATCTAAATCTATCAAGGAGATGTTTAAGGACACTGCTTATGAATTTATTAACTTGCTAGGTGAATAGGTTCTCCTACATCAAACCATTTGACAAGCTAGCTTAATGAAAGTGAGTGATATCAATGACACCACATATAGACATGTAGATGGCCCATTTGATGATGTAGATCTAATTCTTTATTTCCCTTAGAAATGGAAGTGTGCTCTAATGATTTTCTATTTCATTATCTTGTTTTCTTAATGATGAATTTATTACACATTCAATGCCTTAAAATTCTGACATAACATGTCACACAAATATGTGCCAATTTGGCTCAGAAGTGTTAGTATAAAGGGGTGAAAAGTTGACATTTGAAGATGATAATTTGAATTTTGGGTTCATTCTCTTGTGCCCTAGTATTGGGGTAGGTCAATCCCATGTCATTCATAAATGAACCTTAGGGCCAAAGTAATAATTTAGTGGCTAGGATAATATGTATGGAAGTAATATGAGGGTGCAATAATGATGAGAAAATGACAGACGTGTAGGAATGGATGTGAGTGAGTAAAATAAAGATGACTAGGGATTAAGTCATAAGCCAAACTTAACACACAAGTATGCCACTTATCAAAATATTATTGCATTAAGATGTTCCCACCAAAGTGGGCACATAACTAAATGGGAAATTATATGAGTATACTAATTTCAACATTACACTTCTATACAACTTTTATTTATATTACCCAAAATATATGTGCAAATAATGCTTGGATTATGGTCATTTGGCCATTAATTTCTCATAGAGTGTAACCAATTCAATAGTTACTAATATTAATGTATTATAAATTCTAGACAAGTATTAGAAAGAGATAAAAAATGATTAATGTATTATAAATTCTAGACGAGTATTAGAAAGAGATAAAAAATGCATGTCGGTGATAGGCATTACTAAGTAGATCCTCATTCAAAAAGTACAAGAGAGTATAGTTTCATCACAACTTAATAACTATAAAGAAGAGGATACACTGGTTGAGCAAGCTAACTTAACCCCTCCTCTCACAACATTTACACCATGATTCAAAATCAAATATCTTAAAATTTTATATTAAGGCTAGCGTTCCATGGAGAGCGGTTACCTAAAATTTCTCATCACTCAATGAATTTTGATCAAAAATTTTAGGAGCATTTGACAACCACTCGTCCTATAAACTTTACAAGAAGCAATTCATAACTTTTAAGAAGTTAGTGGTCCCATTTTTTTTTTATGGAGGTCATCCACAAATTATTTGTAGCTACCCAATACAAGAGTACGAGCCTTCTTGCGCTGAACCTCTTTAGCTAAGAGCCAAGGATTGAGGGGTATCCATTCCACCAAATTCACCTACGACACAATCCCGACCTCATCCCTTATGATGTCAGAACTTTACACTCAACAAGACTTGATCCGTGGTAGATTCATTGTCCTATAATTTTTTTAATAACAACTAATGTTAAAAAATCACATGCTTTCTAATAACGCCATAAAATCTGTAGAAGAAATTTCCAACCTCACACCAAAAATCTTGCTTTACTAACGTAGTTAAACTTTATCGTTTCCCAATATAAAATTGATTTTGTATCCACGTGAACATCCGCCGACATGTTGTTATTACCAATGCATAAATGACGGAACACGGTGGGTATTCTAACTATGATTATGTCGCCAGGTTTTTTAACTTTGTTGCACGCTTGGAGTTGCACCACTTTAGAGATGAAACATTTAAACATTTGTCTCATTATTCCCCTCCCACAAATCATTAAACATATAAACCAAAGGACAATACCCGCACGTTGGGCAAAATGAAAGTTTCTGCTATTTATGCTTTGTTTATCCCAAGTAAATAAATTATACGCGCTTACCAAAAAATTCCTCCTCTGAGGATTTAAAGACATTCCCATAGGCATTGACACCCATCCTTTTCAATACTATATTTTACTAGCTTTACATACTAGTCATGCCTTTGTCATGTTATGGAATGCTTGCTTTTTAAGCACATTCAATGCAGATTGAATGCATTCATTGAATGCAATTAACTTTTTCCAAAGGATCAATCACATAAAAAATTACGTTTAATGAATGGAATAGTTAAGGAATCTAAGTTAAAGTTGTAAAAGATTTTTAGGTTTAGAATTAATGAAAGTTTTTAGTTGATTTGGGTAATTGATAGATAGTTTATTATTTTAATTGTAGTTTAGAATCATAAGTTTATATGTGTTTGAAGTGGAATGATGACGTTGAATTGGATAACCCTTAAAATTTGGTGGATTAATCTTACTTTAGGAAAGTGTGATACCTAATTACAATCTCAATGTACTATTCTTGGATCTCCAAATATATTGGAATGCGCATTCATATAGGTGGGTGAGAGATATTTACATTTTATCATTAAACATATTGGAATGTGTATTCATGTAGGTGGGTGAGAGATATTTGCATTTTATCATTAAACATATTGGAATACGTGCTCATGTGGGTGGGTTAGAGATATTCATATTTTATCATTATCCTTGTAAATATTAGTTGTAGTGGCAATAAGAAAGGAGGTGGAACATGATAGTGGTAATTACTAATTGACTTGACTTCATTTACATCACTTTCTTGTCTCTATGTGCTAGAAGAGAGTGGAGAATTTTACTTGTGGTGGGTAGGGTCCACTTGAGGTAGTGGTAATATTTTGGAGAGCTAGCTTTGGGAGAGGTGTATATTGGATTGAATAAGTTCAAAGATGCTTGAGAGTTACAATTTCTATTTGTGGATCTATTGATGAACCACCTAGGGGGTATTGTGTTTTTGTCATTCCATAGCTTTTGATTTCATCTCAACTCTTTATATATTATATGCTCTGGATATAAGTTTTGTGGGTTTCTTACGAGTGCATAAGTACTACCAGAATGTTGTTGGATCGAAGGGAGAAGTTTGTTGACCATGTACTCATGATATAAAGATTAATACATATTTGCACTCTCTTTAGTGGATTTTTTATAAAATGGTTTTATCTATATACATCTTGTGTTGTGTTCAAATCTATGGCTTATTGATTTATACTTCCTTACATTTTATTAATGACTAATCAAATGATTGTATAAATAAATTTTAAATTTGCATACTCTTAACCAGTAGGCTTACATTTGTAGTAACTTACCCTATTTTACAACATATGTTATGAAAGACTTGGTTCTCTTAAGAAGGAGACACATTTCTTTAAGTATTTTGAGTTTCTTTACTAAATAAAAATATTTTGACTTGAGTGGTTTTATAGATTTGTGAGTGATTGAAGCCATGCCCTCTACCTCTCATTGAGAGATTAACAAGTTCAATGACACTAGATACAATTTGTGGAAGTTGAAGATGGAGAATATCTTAGAAGAGAGACCAATGGAAAGGTATTGTAAAAGAAGAAAATTTTGATGATGATTGAAAATTTTTGGACAAGAAGGCATGAAGAATCATTCAATTATGTCTTGCAAATTTTGTCCTCTTGAATGTTTTAAGAAATATCACCACATTTTCATTGTGGAAGAGGATAGATGATTTTTATCAAATGAAAAATATAACTAATAAGTTACATCTCAAAAGATGTTTATATTCTTTGAAAATGAAGGATGGTGATTTTGTTCTAAATGTTAAGCTTAAGAAAGAATATAAATTTATAGTATTGCTTTATGCTTTACCTAATCTTAGGAAAATTTACTTGTTTCAAACAATGGTAGTTTCAAAGATGGGGTCTTATTTCTACTCTACTTTCAAAGCAAACAAGAAGGAAATCCATATATTAGGGCTCAAAGGATGTATTACATGTTTGAAAAATGCCTGAGGAAAAATATAGGATGTAAAGGGGACTATGATCCGCTTCTTTGGAATCTTCCTCTTGCACTCCTTTGTCTTTTTTCAAACTTGTTATTCAAATTTTCTTCTACCTTCAACGCAAATTGGTATGCTTCTTCAACTATTGTCATCTTCACCAGGCTCAATTATTCTTGAATGTTTGTTCTGAGTCCATTGATGTACCTCACAACCTTCTCTTTGCTTGCTTTACTATGTCCAACCCTAATGATCATCTTATAGAATTCTTCAATATACTCTTTCACAGATCTCTCCTTTTGACTTGAGTGGTTTTATAGATTTGTGAGTGATTGAAGCCATGCCCTCTACCTCTCATTGAGAGATTGACAAGTTCAATGACACTAGATACAATTTGTAAAAGTTGAAGATGGAGAATATCTTGGAAGAGAGGCCAATGTAAAGTTATTACAAAATAAGGAAATTTTGATGATGTTGAAAATTGTTGGACAAGAAGGCATGAAGAATCATTCAATTATGTCTTCCAAATTTTTTCAATATGGAAGAGGATAGATGACATTTATCAAATGAAAAATATAACTAATAAGTTACATCTCAAAAGATGTTCATTTTCTTTGAAAATGAAGGATGGTGATTTTGCTGTAAATGTTAAGCTTAAGAAAGAAGATAAATTTATAGTATTTCTTTATGCTTTACCTAAATCTTAGGAAAATTTACTTTCTTCTAACAATGGTAGTGTCAAAGATGAGGTCTTACTTCTCTACTTTTAAAGGAAACAAGAAGGAAATCCATATATTAGGGCTCAAAGGATGTATTACACATTTGAGAAATGCTTGAGGAAAAATATGGGATCTAAAGGGGACTATAATCCAATCCTTTGTAATCTTCCTCTTTCAGTCCTTTTTCTTTGTTCAAACTTCTTATTCAAATTTTCTTCTACCTTTAATGCAAATTGGTATGCTTCTTCAACTGTTTCCATCTTCACCAGGCTCAATTCTTCTTGAATGTTTATTCTTAGTCCATTAATATACCTCATAACCTTCTCTTTGCTTGCTTCACCATGTCTAACCCTAATGACCATCTTATAGAATTATTCAATAGACTCTTTCACAAATCTCTCCTTTTTCCTTAGGTTCTGTAATATTTTCAACAATTCAAGTTCATAATCGACTAGTATGAATTGATTCTTTAGTTTTGTCACCATCCTATCTCACTTTATGATTTTCTCCTTTCCTCTCCTATTCCTATCCAATTGAATTTATTTCCACCGCATATAGCAACATGACCTTTCAATTTTTTTGTAAATCTCACTCTTTCCAGATCTTCAATTTCTTCATATTCAAAGTATTCTTCCATATCATTGATCCAATTAATCAATTCCTCAAGTTTTAAATTTCTTGCATAATTTTGAATTTCAATTCTACGTCACTTACCAATCTTTGAAATAGACTTGAAAATATTCACTTGATCTTATTCTTCTTCTTCATCATCTAGGGCTTCTTCATTTTGACTCACATCATGATCTAATTCATCATTTCTTTCATGCTCATGTCTATGGTTTAAACCTTGTCTTCTATCTTCTTCTACAACATCTAATTAGACTCACATTTCTTGCATCATTTCTAACATCTCATCCATTCTTATATTGACATTCACCATAGTAGATGATCTCCTTAGCGACATCTCTCTCCTTGGATCTAGTGCAATTACTTCAATCCGATGATCTAGCTACAAGTGTTTCAACTACCTCATAGTCAACAATCGATTGAAAACACATGTAGTTTTCCTCAGGTCAACAATTTTTTCACCACAATGAATATGTTCAGGACTTGTAAACTCGCTCTAATAAAACTTGGTGCAGTCATGGATGGAGGGTCCAAAAATGACTATCCAACCATGCAGCTTAGAGTCAACACAATGGAAATATCACAAGATAGTGATCGAAAAACATGAAATTTTATTGATTCAATAACTAGAATTCTTACATACATCATATGAAAAATAAATAGGGCTCATAGGCCTACTATAAAAGGAATTACACATTACAACTTGGTAAAGGCCTTATTACATTTCATAGCCTAGAAGGTTGGGTTAAATTGTGAACTATTTCTAATGATCTACTTTCTTAACTACTGAACTAAATTGAAAACTTTTTAGATGATTAAAAATGATCTTAAATATGAATCTCCAACTCTAATAATTGTCTACATCGGCCTCAAGGGTTTACAAACCCCAATGAATGATAAAGTGTGTAGGCCAGCCTTAAAACATGAATGATAATCCTTCATGAAATGAAACATATTGCAGATCTCCAAGAAATATCCCCTTGGACCTAAAATTATTGTATGATGCTCTATTAAGCTTCACACACTTCAAATGGGTCTGTAAAATAATTATGGACTAGGTCAGCCCCAAATGCTCTGACTACGTCTTAACAATGAAATTCTAAGAGTGATAACTTTCTCCAAACAAATGTAAATCTCCTAAAATATGGATATGATGTAGATGACCTCATGTAGATGCTATATCTTGCTCCGTGAGCTGAGAAATGACAATGCAATGTACTTCAAAATGAAATATAATTGCTACAGAATAAAATGCAAGAAAATAAATGTTTTTGCTTGATACATGATTGCTTTACAACCAGGGATGCTCCTGCATCATCATAAATCATTCCTATACCTCCTCTATCCTCAAGATTCCTCTTTAAGGTGGCATCTTAGAAATTTTTGAACCTCACTTTTCTCCCTACAACAATTCTCTCAAGTCCCTCACCCATAAGTCCTGATGTAGACTGCCTCATGGTTGATGGTCTATCCACACAATCAGAACCCCTTGCTCTAATACCAATTCATGTAAGAGAATATACCTCTTGCCAAGAACTTCACAAATTCACACAACAACAATAATACAAAGTTTTCAACACAAATCTCTGTTTGATTTTATTGGAATAATAATAAAAAATCCCAATGACAATCTTCAACTCAATAATAGGATTGCACTCATATAATCAAATACAAATCTTCGCAACAAATAAAATTTTTCTACAATAAATTAT
The DNA here is from genome assembly GCA_007258455.2 of Sequoia sempervirens. Lineage (NCBI taxonomy): Eukaryota > Viridiplantae > Streptophyta > Pinopsida > Cupressales > Cupressaceae > Sequoia > Sequoia sempervirens. The sequence continues at coordinate 85,517,733 of VDFB02000017.1, forward strand.
TTATTTCAATGATCTTCATAACCTCTCACAACTACACAACCAGTGCATTTACATATACTTTGGTTACAAGGAAAAATATCCTACTTCTTGGCACCATTTCACACTATCTTTTCTTAACTTTTAATCTTCTCACCTCTTTTACCCATGTGCCCCTTTGTTGTCTTGAATTCCTTTTCTATATTGTTTGTTTGAATTTATTCTTAGCCCCTCATTGCACAAGCCACTCACTACACCAAGCAACAATGGAATTTTCCTTCTTTGGGAACCCTATGACCATTGTGCAACCCCCATTTGCTCCTACATAACTCTTTGATTTCCAAATCACCCTTTTTTCTCTCTCTCATAGTTTTTTTCTTGCTATCATATGTTTTTTAATTTTTAAAAATATTTATCTTCCCTTTAGGTAATGTGGTGCAACCCCTTGTCTTCTTAAACTGCCTTCATTTTTTTTAATTCTTTTTATCTCCAACAATAGCATGACCTTTGGTTTTCAACTACTCATTCATTTTATAACATGCCCATTGTTCTACCTAGTAAATTTACTAAGTTTTACCCACATGTAATTGTCTATGTGTCTAATGTAAAGCAATTTTTTTTTCTTTTATATTCAATAACAAATGCATCATTTGAAATATAACTTTATCCATACTTTCCATTGCATAAACAAAGAATCATTCCAATAATATAAGTATGATTTAACTTTACATAAATATATTCAAGATAATGTTTCATATTACAATTTCCATATAGATGGACACTTGATTTCATACATTGCTTCAACAAGCTTACAAGAACTAGAAATACAAATGGTTTAGAATGCCTTTCTCCCAAATCTTGGTCGCCAACTGCATGAGGAGAAGTATCACTCAAGAAATTTTCTACCAACCATGGACTAACTATGGTCCCCACACATCTACCAAACTGGTAGATGGCCTTACCCTTCAACAAAGAGATTGGTTTGGTAACCTTATCCTTTAAATAGCCTTTTCTAAGCTTAGTGATGTGTCCTAAAAATCTAGAGCTACCATAATGTCTACTACCTCATATGTGATTACCCTAGGCTAGAATGTAAATTGGATCACATAGTGAACTGGCAATGTAGACAATGGCTACCTACATTACTTTGGCCAAAGATTCATCATGTAGTAACTTCGAGTGAGGTCATATATTTCACCACATTTAATTTTTGATTTGTATTGACCATTAATATTCTATTCTAAGGTTATCCCCTTTCTTGTGGATTTATCCTAACCCCAGTAATAACCTTCCCATTAACTTATATCTAATGACATGCTATAAGATCCATAATATAACTCTATCTTATGTTGTGTACCTAGAGTAATATCAAACTATGTATAGTTTCGACATTCTATGAATAGCATAAGTAGTATACAATCATATAAAACCCCTTTTATAGTATAATTTAACTATATACATTTAAACCCAAAAGAAAGATTTCCCAAAACAAGAGACAATCAAAGTACTTTCAAAAGACTTGCAAGCATAAAACACACTTAAAAAGATAATATTTCCAATTGACATGGCATCATAATAAATAATCTTTTCAACATAATGACAAGGGAGTAGAAATTAGAATGCCTTTTTAAAGCTCCAACTGAATAATCTTCCCTCCTAGCTTAATGGCTCAAGATCGCTTGCAACTTCCACTACAAAAAACCCAATTACCTTTACCAACTTCTCTCTAGATCTCTCAACAAAACCAATATAAAATACCAAGCAACTCTCTCTATCTCACAATTCTCAATTCACACTAAAAAAATTTGTAGTAGAATAACACAAAGAAATTTAGAATGGTAAGTGTAACAATTGGTAGAATGAGCACCTATATTTATACTAATTTGTGAGCAATCGAAGGTTACAAAAAAGTCAATATTTTTGCCACCTTTCTAACTTCATGGAACAACTCACCAAGTTAACTCACAGGTTTGCAACACATCACATTCCTCACCCTTTAAATGGCTAAGTCGACTTGATATGTGAGACAACAAGCTCAAAACAAGTTTGCTAATTTGAATTCCTTTACAAAATGTTGTCAAGTTTGCACTTGACTACGTCTAAATACTATTTTCTATCTTATGCACATTTTAAAGGCCTCTTTTACATTCCAAACACTTGCAAATATGGTGCCACCTCCATATGCTTGGCGCCACAATCATAGTGTGGGTTTTGACATATTCCAAGGGTTTTAAAATTGTATTTACTTCCTTCTAAAACATTTACACAATAGTATTAACTCTTACATGCTTGTTCTTTATTTTGACTTGGTCTTATTAAACTTCATGCATTGTCTTACATTCCACTAAAGGTTGCACCATATGTTATAATATGTGATTTGATTCATAATATTAATAATAATAATCAGTGCTATATTTTTCACTTTTGAGAATTATATTAGTAGCTTTTATTCACATATATATATATATATATATATATATTATATGTATATGTATATATCAATACATATATCAATATATATACATATATTCATTTCATAAAGTTTACCAAATACATTTTATTAGAAAACACATTTATATAATATATAAATATATAGAATAATACTACACACACACATATATATATGTACGATTATATATAAATTTATATATACCACACACACACACACACATATATATATATGAAATTCTATATCAATATCTTTATAAAACGCTCATACATACAATTCCATCAATCAACATAAATACATGGAATGTATATATACATACATATATATATATATGTCACCTTAGTCCAATTGGTATTCCCATGCATATGGGTAATCCATCCATGATCATGTGCAGGTACGTCTACCTACACATACTCATGCATGTATTTACTCACATGTATGATTTTACCATAGACACATACATATATACATATATACATTAAATGCATATATATCATTGATATAAAAGTAAAAAATCAAGGAAGGAATTCAACACAACTTTAAGACTTCATCTCATCTCTCATTCCAAATGATCATAAAACAATATTGCAAATCAGCATAAACATTCATAATCAAAATAGAAGATCACTTACCCATTACCCAAATTGACTTGAATTAACTAAGACCAACTAGGGTGTGAGTATGTAAATGCTTAGTAAGGAAAAATTTAAAGGTTACCAAACCAATTTCTTCTCTTGAGTGATACTTCCCCTCTCTTTGGGAGGCTTAAACCTATTCCTAGATTCAACTTAGTTCACCATAATAGTAGTTAACTGAATCAATGCATCATATACCTCACATGCATTCCATATTGAAATTATATATTTCATATACTGAATCATAAAGCATTTAATTGAATCAAATATTCATTCAACATATTTCTAATATAATTCATAAATAAAACACATTCACATTTATTGAAGCAATTTACCAAACTAGGTAATAATAAATAGATAATAACACATGGGGTGTAACATATTCCCCCTTTTGAATCATCATCCCTGATGATTTTTAAGTATCAAATATGACCATAGCATAAAGCACACATCATACAACATCATAACACAAAATATCATTGTTTTCAAGAGTTTTCAAAATCTAGAAAGACTTTTGGAAACTTTTTCTTCATTTCGGCATAGTCCTCCCATGTGGCAGAATCTTCTGCATACTGATCCCACTAGACCTTGCATTGCATAACTTCTCTGTTTCACAAGTGGAGATTACATGTTTTGAGCACCTTGAGAGGCTAAATCGTTACCACCTTGGGTCTTGCACTTGTAAAGTATTCTAATCAATAACATGATTATGTCCTAGTGTATACTTCTTAAGATACAACACATCAAAGATGTTATGCATCTTGGAAAGAGCTAGTGGAAAGGAAATCCTATATGCATCAGGGTTGATTTATTTAAGAAATTCAAAAGGTTCAATGTATCATGGAGCTAGTTTGGATGACTTTCCAAACTTGATAGAACTCTTGTGAGGATTAACTCTCAACAATACCCTATCCCCTACTTTGAAATTCCTAGGTACACGTATAGAATCAATATAATTTTTTTTCCTATCATTAGCTTCTGCTAACCTTTGCTTGATAATTCCAATTTGTTCCTCCATTTATGGTAACATCTCTGGCCCAAATCCTATCCTATCCTCCATCTTATCCCATATTATAGGATATTGGCACTTCCTACCATATAATGCTTCAAATGGTGTCATCTTGATCATAGAATGATAGGACTTATTATAGAAAAACTCTACCAAAGGTAGTTAATCCTCCCACTTGTACTATTGATCCATACAATACATCCTTAGTAGGTCTTCTAATACTTGGTTCATCCTTTCCATTTGTCTATTTGTTTCTAGATGATATGAAAAACTTATATTCAATTTCGTTCCAAGTGCAAAAAATAGGGTTTGACAAAACCTAGATGTTACTCTAGCATCCCTAGCAGAAATGATAATTTTAGGAATCCTGTGCAATCTAAATATCTCTTGAATAAAATTTCGTGCTATTACATGAGCTCCATCAGTCAAATTCCCTATTATGAAGTGAGCTACCTTTGTAAACTTTTCAACCACTACTAGAATGACATTATTATTGTTCCTTAACATAGGGAGACCTTGCACAAAATCCATGCTAATAACTTGCCACTTACTTTCTGTTAAAAGATGCATGACAAATGAGAGGGGGGTGAATTAGTTGTTACAAAATTCAAACTTAAAACTTCAACACTTATCAATTCCACAACCACACTATTTTGTTATTAACTATGAACATGAAACACAAATAACAAAAAGTAAAATCAACACAATGAACACCAAATTTTTACGTGGGAAACCTAATAAGGGAAAATTCATGGTTAGGATTAACTCACAAAATAAAGAGATTTCAAAACCAAATACAGAGGCTCACTACCAAGGGCTCACTGCCCAAAAGAGGACGTCACTGTCCAAATACAAAGGCTCACTGCCTATAGAAAGGACTCACTGTCCAATAGGGAGGCTCATTGCCTAATAATGCAAAAGAGAAAAAAAGATCCACCGCAACAATTTGCACACATCTGCAACCTTGATTAAAATATTGTAGAAACCTTCAGCTCACTACCTTTAGGAATCTAACACAATGAAGTATTGCTGCCTCAACCCACTTTAACACACCTCTGCTCTTTTGATTTGTGGTTGACTTCATCACTTTGCATCACCATCCAATTCTTCCCAATTTGACTTGCATTTATACCATCTTCATCCTTAGAAACTTTCTCCAAGGTTGGCCACATAAGCTTCATTTCATAAATTCAAATTAGGTTGGAAACTCAACGTTCTCACAGTGGAAACGAATGAGAGTGGACCAATAAAAATACTTAACCAAGACCAAATATAATGTCTCAGATCAACCACATGCTTCATTAATTAAATTTAATTCTTCAAATGAAGTGTAAACACCAGGCCAACCAAACCTAATGAAAACACAAATGAAAATTGATGTACACACTTCCCAATAAGAAGATAGCACACAGATGATGCAAAATGCTTCATTATGCATGAGAAGACATGCCAGGTTCCTTTAGATACATCCAAAGCAAGTGCAACAATATTTGAACACCAAATTCCTTCCTTCCATCTGTCCATCTGGACTGTGCAAACACATACAACAACTCTAAAACTTGACTTTTAGATCACCAAACCACATGAATCTTTTCCAAAAACAAGAGGACACCATTATAAGACACATTCAAGACCCACAAGATCTGAAATAGAACAATGAAGGACTGCAAAGAAAAAACATTTCTCCCAGTCCATAGAAGACCAACTTTTCCAGAACAGTTCACACACTGGTGAACATATTTTTCACATCCCATCAAACCAGAAGCTACAACCCAAGAGATATCACCACTAGATCACCATTAGAAAACCTTCAGATCCACACAAGCATAGGATCAACATAGGAGAAATGTGAAGCACATACTCGAGCACATTCTGAACACATTCATAACTCTGAATTCTCTCTTTATTAATTTTCTCAAAATCACTTGGAAACTCATCATTTCAACACATATGCAGCATCATAAAGATAACTCCATGTACTCAAAACATCTCAATAGAATCTCAACTATACATGTACAATATACAACATACTGAACTGTGTTGAAATCAATGACAACATTAATGAAAATACCACCAAACTTTCTCATACTTGCAACAATCTCCCCCTTTGTCATTGATGGTAACACATGATGTGAAAAACCATCAAAGACAACATCCTAAACACTATTATGGGAGAATACCTTCTCTTCCTCTGCTACTTTTTTCACATGACTTTCTCTCCCCCTTTGACATCAATGGAAAAGATAAAAAAACTATGATTACTCCCCCTTAGGAGTACACCCATTTAACTCATATTGCAACAATGAAAACCTTTTCTACTCCCCCAATATATTTTGCATCTGTAGTGGATAAAGAAATCATGTCTTGTTTCTTACTCAACCAAGAAACCAATCTTCTACTAGGAAAGAAAGCACCCCCACTAGTACTCTTCCAGTCATCCACACAACCAGCCCAATCTACATCTATATAAGCACTCAGGGTGAAATCAACACCCTCAGGATACCATAAGCCATAATTTGGTGTACCTTTAAGATATCTAAATATCCTCTTTACTACGGTTACATGTTCCTCTTTAGGATCTGCTTGAAATCTGGCAACTAAACATACTGCATGCATAATATCGAGTCTGGTAGCAGTAAGATACAACAACCCACCGATCATAGATCTGTATTTTCTTTGATCAGTTTTAGTAGATTCATCATCTTTACGCAACTTACATCTGATCACCATAGGAGTACTAATTTGTTTGGAATCATCCATTCCAAATGTCTTCAACATCTCTCTCGTGTACATAGATTGTGAAATGAATATCCCCTTATCAATTTGATTTACTTGAAGACCAAGAAAGAAATTCAACTCACCAATCATAGACATTTCAAATTCTTTTTGCATCTGTTCTGAAAATATTTTACACATGCCTTCATTTCCACCAAAGAAGATATCATTAATATATACAACTACTATCAACATTTTGTTACCTTGAACTTTGACGTAAAGATTGCTGTTAGTAGATCCTTTGTTGAATTCTTGATTTGTCAGATATCTATCCAATCATGCATGCCAAGCTCTGGGAGCTTGCTTTAGTCCATACAATGCCTTCAACTTACAAACCATATCCAATTTTTCAGATAACTAAAATACTTCAGGTGGTTCCATATATACTTATTCCTCGAATTCACCATTCGAAAATTCTGACTTGACATCCATCTGATATACCTTGAAATCCTTGTGAGAAAAAAAATGCCAAAAAAATTCTAATAGCTTCCATTCTAGCCACAGGGGAAATTTTTTCTTCAAAGTCTATGCCTTCAACTTGTGAGTATCCCTTGCATACAATTATTTCCTTATTTCTTATAACTTCACCATTTTCATTCAGCTTATTTTGGAACACCCATTTTGAACCAATTACATTCTTATTCATAGGCTTAGGAACTAATTACTATATTTGATTCTTTTCTATTTGCTACAACTCTTCTTTCATAGCTCTCATCTAACTCTCATTTGCACATGCTTCATTCACAAACTTAGGTTCTATTTTAGAGAGTAAACACAAATTTACCTCATCTACTACTTTACTTGTTGTCTTCACACCTTCACTCTTATCTCCAATTATTTGTTCCTCTAGATGATTCTTTTGCACATACTTAGGAGTCTTAATAGCAGGTTCCAAGATTTATCCTTCTGCTTCTTCAATTTGTTCCTCTTCTTATTCTTCCTTCTCATTATTCTCTTTAGTACTTGTCCATAGATAGGATCATTAGTTTCAACTTCACTTATCTAAATAGGTTTGTGTATGTCTTCATCAACTTTCACATTAGAATTTTCAACAATCTTCCTCAATATTTTATTGAAGCATCTATATGCTTTACTCGTAGTAGAGTACTCAAGAAAAATTCCTTCATCACATCTAGCATCAAACTTCCCAAGATTTTCATCATCTCTTTTAATGTAACATTTGCTTCCAAATACCTTGAAGTACTTCACAGTAGGAGTATTACCAGTCCATAACTCAAAAGGAGTCTTTATACTATTGCCTCTAATTTGAACTCTATTAAGAACTTAAATAATCGTGTGTATTGCCTCTCTCCAGTACACATCTGTTACATTTGATTATTTCATCATGGTTCTTCTAGCTTCTTGTACCGTCTAGTTTTTCCTCTCAACTACCCTATTTTGTTGAGGGGTTCTCGTAGCAGAAAACTATCTTTTTATGCCATGCTATTCACAAAATGTATTAAACTCACTAGAAGTGAATTATCCACCTCTATTAGATCTCAAACATTTGATTCTCAAATTCACTTCAATTTCCACTCTTGCTTTGAACACTTTAAACCTATCCAGAGCCCAAGTCTTCTCTCTAAGAAAAAACAACCCATGTCATTCAAGAATAATCATCAATAAAGAGCATGAAATACCTGTCACCATTTAGGATATCTATTCTAGTCAGACCACAGAGGTTAGTATGAATTAATTCCAACATTCTAGTAGTAGATTGTTCTTTTCCCTTAAAACTATTTCTTGTCTATTTCCCCAATTGACAACTTCTGCAAATAGTATTAGCAAGCTTTGTGGTTCTAGGAAGACCTCAGACAACATTTCTTGAACTGATCTTGACCATATTATCAAAGTTTGCATGTCCCATCCTCCGGTGCCATAACCAACTTTCATTGTCTTGAGATATAGGGAATTGACCATCAACTCCCTTAAGTTGATAGATGTTTCCATGATTTCTCCTTCCAACAACAACCATATCTCTGAATCTTTCTCTGATCTCATAGGTATTATTCTGAAACATAAGTTTAAAACCTTCGCTACACATCTATCCAACACTGAAAAGGTTATGCATCAAACCCTTTACATAATATACATCATCAGTTTTGTGGACTCCATTAAAACTAATTGTACCTTTTCCATAAATCTTAGCTCCTGAATTATCACCAAACATGACCAAACCACCATCATACTTTTCAAGTTTAGTGAACTTAATCTTATCTACAGTCATGTGATTAGAACATCCACTATCAATCACCCAGTAGTCTTCATCATGTCTTGCATGAAAGGTGGTGACCAAAGTACCTTCCATCTTATTCTTTTTGTTCTCTAGAGAATTCTTCCTTGCACATTTTCCATGGTTAGTAGATACATATTTGTTTTCCAAAGATAAAAACAAGCATTCACTATCATCACCCTCATTTTTAGATTAATCATCAAAAATTATAGTTTCTTCTTTAACATAATATAGCTTCTTGTATTTCTTCTCCTTTCTATCCTTATCTTTATAATCCTTGCTCTTCTTATGTACAACTCTATTTGAACATCTTGAAGCATAATGACCAATATTACCACAACTGAAACATTTAAAGGGCAACATACCTTTATAATTTCTAGTACCTTTCTTCAAATTTTTGGTGAAATTCACTTCCAACTCATCATAACCATCACTATCTGGATCATCTTCAATCTTCATTGCCTTAAATGTTGTTTCTGTCTTTTCTTCTTTCCTGAACTTTCTCATCTCAAATGCTATCAAGGTGCCAAATAACTATTCTTTAGTATACTTCTTAGGATCATACATCTCTTCAATAACTGAGATCTTATCACTATAGCAATCTGGTAGGGTGATCAATATCTTCTCAATTATATATTTATTGGTCAGGTTTCCCCCTTGATTCCTAACTTCATTTGTTGCAAGTTCAACCCTTTGGAAATAACTTGTAAAATATTCACCTTCTTCCATTTTCAAATTCTCATAGCTGTGCTTTTCCACGAGATTCTTTGTCAATTTTACTCTTTCATTTCCTTCATATAGTTCTTCCAACTTCTTCTAGACTTCATGAGTAGTGCCTAAAGAAAGAACCTTAGTTCTCTTAGTTTTATATAAAGCACTATAAATGGCATACCTCACTTTCTCATTCTCCTCATAAGCAGAAACCTCATCTGCAGTAGTAGGACCACTCGCCGAAGCAACATACTTCATCTCAATAGCCTTCCAGGTCTTGTAACCAAGAGAAACAATATATCCTCTCATATGCACTTTCCAATCACTGTAATTAGCTCCATCAAACATAGGGACCACCAACTTATGTGCCATCAGATCTTCCTTAAGTAGTTAAGCTCTACACAAAGGAACCAACGCTTTGATACCAATTGTTAAAAGGCGTAGGACAACTGAGAGGGGGGGTGAATCAGTTATCTCAAAATTCAAACTTAAAACTTCAAAACTTATCAATTCCACAACCACACTTTTTTTTATTAAGTATGAAGATGAAACACAAATAGAAAAAAGTAAAATCAACACAATGAATACCATATTTTTACGTGGAAAAACCCAATAAGGGAAAAATGATGGTGAGGATTAACTCACAATATAAAGAGATTTCAAAATTGAATACAGAGGCTCACTACCAAGGGCTCACTACTCAGAAGAGGACTCACTATCCAAATACAAAGGCTCACTACCTATAGAAAAGACTCATTGTCCAATAGGGAGCCTCACTGCTACTAATACAAAAGAGAACAAAAGATCCACCACAACAATTTACACACATCCACAACCTTGATTAAAAGATTGCAAAAACCTTCAACTCAATACCTTCAAGAATCTAACACAATGAAGTACTTTTCCCTCAACTCACTTTCACACACTTCTCTTTTGATTTGTGGCTTACTTTGTCACTTTGGATCACCATCCAATTCTTCCCAATTTGACTTGCATTTATACCATCTTCATCCTTAGAAACTTTCTCCAAGGTTGGCTACATAAGCTTCATTTTATAAATTCAAATTATGTCGAAAAACTCAACATTCCCGCAGTGGAAAGGAATGAGAGTGGACCAATAAAAATACTTAACCAAGACCAAAAATAATGTCTTAGATCAACCACACGCTTCCTTAATTAAATTTAATTCTTCAAATGAAGTGTAAACACCAGGTCGGCTAAACCTAATGAAAAAAATGAACATTGATGTACATGCTTCCCAACAAGAAGATAGCACACAGATGATGTAAAAAACTTCATTATGCATGAGAACACATCTCAGGTTCCTTCAAATACATCCACAACAAGTGAAACATTCTTCAAACACCAAAATCCTTCCATCAGCCCATCCAGATTGTGAAAACACATACAACTCTAAAAATTGATTTCTGTATCACCAAACCACACACATCTTTGCTAGAACCAAGAGGACACCATTGTAAGACACATTCATGATCTGCAAGATCTAAAATAGAACAACAAAGGATTGCAAAGAAAAAACATTTCTCCTAGTCCATAGAAGACCAACTTTTCCAGAATAGTTCACACACCGGTGACCATAACTTTCACATCCCATCAAACTAGAAGCTACAACTCAAGAGATATCACCACTAGATCGCCATTATCAAACATTTAGATCCATACAAGCATAGGATCAACATAGAAGAAACATGAAGCACATACTAGAGCACATTCTGAATAAATTCATAACTCTGACTTCTCTCTTTATTAATTTTCTCAAAAGCACTTGGAAACTCATCATTTTAACACATCTGCAACATCATAAATATAGCTCCATGTACTCAGAACATCTCAATAGCATCCCAACTATACATGTACAATCTATAACATACTAAACTGTGTTGACATCAATGACAACATTAATGACATTACCACCAAACTTGCTCATACTTGCAACACTTTTTGGAACTTCATGTGGATACAATAGACTTGTAGGACAATAATGATTTTCCTTCACTCTTTGGCATTCTAAGCAACTTACTAAAAATATAGTTTCATCCCCTTTCACACCCTTCAAAAAGTATAATGGTTTTACATAAACTAACATCTTTGTTACACCTAGATGTCTTGAATATGGTGCATTGTGAACTTCTTTCCATACCATGCTCCTTAATCTCCCAATGTTAGGTACATAAATCCTTCCCTTAGATCTTAATAATCCATTAGTTTGAAAGTGATATCCCTTGTACCTTTGATCTTGTGGATCATCTACAAGTGCTTGCTTAACTTGCTCATATAACTTGTCACCTTTAGATTTTTGCAACACTTGTTCCTTGAAGTCAATTTGGATTGAAATCTTCGAGGATATATGCCTCTGACAACTTAGAGTATCAGTAACCTAATTCTCTTTTCCCTTGATATAACTTATATTGAAACCATAGTCAGATGTCAACTCCAACCATCTCCTTTGTCATCCATTCAGATTGGGTTTGGTAAACAAATACTTTAGACCATGGTGATTAGTCTTTATCTCAAATGGTTTTCCCAATAGATGATGTCTCAACATCTATAACACATAGACAAGTATTACTAACTCTAAATCATGTGGAGCATAATTTTGTTCATAGGGCTTTGGTTTCCTATATTCATAAGCTATGACTTTCCCTTCTTGCATTAATACTACACCCAATCCTTCTCTAGATGCATATGTAATTACTACAAAGTTACCATATGGATCTAGGACCTTTAGTATGGATGCTATTGTCAATATTTCCTTTGTTGGTCAAGTGTTGCTTGAAACTTCTCAGACCACTCAAATTAGTCCCTTCCTTTGCAATGATGTGATGGGAAAAGCTATCCTTGAAAATTTTGTGACAAACTTACAATAATACCTAGCCAAACCCATAAAAATTTTAACATTCGATATGTTTTTGGGTACCGACAAATCCAACACTATTTTTATCTTCATTAGATCCACTGAAATACCATCCATTGAAATTATGTGACCCAAATACTATACTTTATTTTGAAATAAAATACACTTGAAGAGTTTTCCATATAGCTTCTGCTCTCTCAATCATTGGAGAACAATCTCTAGATGCTTGAGAGGTTCTTCATTCTTGGAGAAAATTAATGTCATCCAAGAAGATTAATACAAACTTATCTAAATAGTATTGAAATATATTGTTCATTAGGTTCATGAACATCACTCATGCATTCGTCAATCTAAATGGTAGAAATGTGAACTCATAATGTCTGTATCTAGTTCTAAAAGCAGTTTTACAAATATCTTAATCCTTGATTCTTAGTTGGTGATATCCAAAATGTAAATCAATTTTTGAAAATATTGTCACTCCTACGTCTAATTGATAAGAACATTGATACATGGAAATAGATTCTTTTCCTTTACCATTGCTTTATTAAGCAACCAATAATCAATACATAAGCACAATGTACCATCCTTCTTTACAAATGTCACCAATGCTCCCTAGGGTGAAACATCGAGTCTTATCAATCCTTTAGACAATAATTCTTCTAGTTGTGCCTTTAACTCCATTAATTTAGTTGTGGTCATCCTATAAGGTACTTTTGATATAGGTTCTGAACTTGGTACTATGTTGATAGAGAAATCAAATATCCTCTTACGTGGTAATATAGGGAATTCTTCTAGAAATACATCCTCAAACTTCCATAAAATAGGATATTTTTCCATATTTGTTGTTCTTGATTCCATTACTTCAACTTCTTCAACATCTTGGGAGTCTTGATGTACATAATATACTAAATCATCTTGAGAAATGAATTTCTTACATTCCTCAAGTTTTTCCATTTTTACCAAAAAGAGTTGGTAACCTTTCTTATTTTCCCTATGCATCTGCACAATAGATATCTATCGTAACTTAACCTCTCTAGGTGTTCCTTTTATTGAAACCCAACTACCTAGATCATTTATGAATTCAACTATTATAACATGAAAATCTACCTTAGCTCGATGTTTCTATAACCAATTTATCCCTAAGATGACATCAGAAGAACCTAAGGGAGCTATATACAAATTTACTTCCATTGAGAAACTTGGAAGTTCAACCCTTGCCTTCAATAAACAATGACTCATTAACTCACTTGAGCTCTTTTCTGGTTTGCATATTCTACAACCCAAGACTTTTTTATGTACCCAAATTTTCTATACATTTGACTTGCTACTCTAAGAGAAATGAATTTTTTTGTTGCACCAATATCTATTAAAATTGAAATGAGAATTCTAGAAAAAGTACCTAAAATTTCTATTAGAGTTATCTGGTACTCCGCTTGTTGATTATCGACAACAGTAGGAATCCTTTGTTGGAACACAACTTTCAGAGGTGGAAGAGAATTTCCATGTGGTTTTTTCCCAGATGGTTTTCTTAGACAATTACTTGCATAGTAACCCCCACAACATGTAAACCATCCCTTCATTGGTCCCCTCCTTTTTGTAGGTCTTCCAGAATTATTTTCATTTCCACCAACATTGCTTTTGTATTTGTTTTTTTTTTAATTCCTCTATGATCTCTCCTTGGTTCACTCCAATTATTTTGGGGTACCTTGTCCCCTTGCTTTTGATTTTTTTTCCCTTCACGAGGCTTTCTTGGAGTTTGATTGTTTTTTGACCAAACACGCTTTTTTTTTTCCTCTCTTGGTAGTTTTAGATAGACTTAAGCCTTTGTTCCTACTTAATTTCCTTCTTGTACACCAAATCCATGGTAACTAGAACATGCACATCTACATCACCACCAATTTACATATTTATACCCATGATAAAATTTCTTATATGAAATCGCTCATCCTTTTGGTACATAGGTGTGTACTTTAGAAGTCGATTGAACTTTTCCTAATACTCATTCATTGAGGATTCACCCTACCTTAGGTTTTGGAAGTCAATGAGATTTTGGTCATAGAAGAGTTGGGGCAGCCATCATTTTCAAAAAATCTCTGCAAACTCATTCCACATGAGACTTAAAGAACTATGCCTTAGCTCCATTTTATTACTCATCCACCAGTTGGATGCTTCACTAGCCAAATGAAATGCTCCCAATATAGATTTAGTGACCTCAAAGTAATTTCTAATTTCAAAATACTTCTCCATCTTTGTTAGCCATGCTTTTTCCGCATATCTAGTAGCACTACCTTCAAATTTTGGTGGTGTGATCTTCCTCATGTAATGTGATAACTCATTTTCCAAATGCTTCATTTTGGCTCCCTTAGAATATGATTGTGACCCATCACTTTCTTGATTACTAGATTTAGTATGATTACAGTAATCCTCCCCTTCTTCCTCATTGTTGGGAACTTCTTCATTATTTGGGACTTCTTGAGCCACTCTTTCCTTTCCCCTAATATTTTGTTTGATGTTTGGGACTTCTTGAGCTACTCTTTCCTTTCCCCTAATTTCTTGTTTGAGGTTTCCTATTCTTTTTTTAGTTTCATCCATGATAGCCAAAATATAGTCCAACTTAGCTTCGACATTCTCAATGTCTTGACCTACTTCTTGACTCTCCCCCAAGTTAGTTCTTGTCCTAACCCTTTTTCCAAGAATAGTTATACTTGAAGGTTTTCTTAATGCTAACAATATTCCAAAAATATTTAATATTCAAATAAAAAATTCTATTTAAAGAACTAATTTATAAATTTTTCCAAAACAAGATTTTTATTATAATAAAAAATGATTTTCAATTTCCTTGAGCTTACATAGAATGACTATTTAGATAGTCTAAGGGAGTATATCCCTCTACTTCACTTTCATACACATAAGTTCATGGGGTATAACCCTCAGGTTTTTGCTCATATCTATCTTTGAAAGGATAATAACCCTCAGATTTATCCTCAAACACATAGTTTCAAGGTACATAACCCTCTGATTCACCACTTGTGGCTATTACAATGAATTCCGATAAGGGAAGAACTCGAGGATCCCTAAATATCATCACTGGAATAACACTACATTCCGAGGGCATATACCTAGAAAGTGACAAAGAGTCTAACCTAGTCGGTGAGACAGAAGGTAAGTAGTTAAAGTTGGCATCATCTTTCATCCTATTCTTCTCTTGACTAATTTGCAAAAGCGAATGAATGAAAGTCTCGATATTGCTTAGCCAAATGGCATTTTCATAATTAGTTCCCTCAATGGTATGAACAAGGGCTTCTCTTTCCTTCTTGGCCCATAGGTAGCGTTCATTTTTTATTATTGACTTTCTCACAGTCATCTTGAGATGCACCATCCTAGCACAAGAATTTCCAAAATTAGACTCATATAATGTTGGATTGGAAACATATTAGTCACGTAGGTTTTAGAGTTGAACATGGTATCTCTATTACTATGTGTAACATGCCCATTTTCTACCTAGTAAATTTACTAAGTTTTACCGACATGTAATTGTATATGCATCTAATGTAAAGCAATTTTTTTTTCTTTTCTATTCAATAATAAATGCATGATTTGAAATATAAGTTTATCCAAAATTTCCTATTGCATAATCAAAGAGTCATTCCAATAATATAATTATGATTTAACTTTACATAAATATACTCAAGATAACTTTTCATATTATAATTTCCATATAGATGGACACATGCTTACATACATTTATTCAACAACCTTACAAGAAATAAAAACACAAATGGTCTAGAATGCCCTTCTCCCAAATCTTGGCTACCAATTGCATGAGGAGAAGCATCACTCAAGCACTTTTCCGCCAACCATGGACTAACTGCAGTCCATCACACATCTACTAAACTGGTAGATGGCCCTACATTTTGACAAAGAGATTGGTTTGGTAACCTCATCCTTCAAATAGCCTTTTCTGAGCATAGTGATGTTTCCTACAAATATAGAGCTACCATAATGTCTAATAACTCATATATGATTACACCAGCCTAGAATGTAAATTGGATCACACTGTGAACTAACAGTGTAGATAGTGGCTATCTACACTACTTTTTCCAAAGATTAATCAACCAATAACTTCGAGTGAGGTCATCTATTTCACCACATTTAATTTCTCAATTTGTATTGACCATTAGTATTCTATTCTAAGGTTATCCCATTTCTTGTGGATTTATCCTAACCCTAAGAATAACCTTCCCATTAACTTATATTTGATGACATGCTATAAGATCCAAAATATAACTCTATCTTATGCTACACACCTAGAGTACTATCAAACTATGCATAGTTCTGACATTCTATGAATAGTATAAGTAGTATACAATCATGTAAAACCCATTTTATAGTATAATAATTATATACATTTAAACCCAAAAGAAAGGTTTCCCAAAACAAGAGATAATCAAATTAATTTCAAAAGACTTGCAAGCATTAAACACACTTAAAAGACAATATTTCCAACATGGCATCATAATAAATAATCTTTTCAACATAATGATAAGGGAGTAGAAATTAGAATGCCTTTTTAAAGCTCGAACTGAATAATCTTCCCTCCTAGCTTAGTGGCTTGAGATCACTTGCAAATTCAACTATGAAAAATACAATTACCTCTAATAGCTTCTCTCTAGATCTCTCAACAAAACCAATATAAAATAACAAGCAAGTATCTTTATCTCACAACTCTCAATTCACTCTCACAAAATTTGTAGCAGAATAGCACAAAGAAAATCATAATGATAAGTGTAACAATTGGTAGAATGGGAACCTCTACCTATACTAATTTGTGAGCAATCTAAGGCTACAAAAAAGTAAAATATTTTACCACCTTTCTAACTTCATGCAAAGACTCACCAAGTTAACTCATAGGTTTGCAAAAAATCATAGTCCTCACCATTTAAATGGCTAATTTGACTTGATATATGGGACAACAAGCTCAAAAAAAGTTTCCTAATTCGAATTCCTTTACAGAATGCTGCCAAGTTTGCACTTGACTAAGTCTAAATACTATTTGCAGGCTTATTCACATTTTCAAGACCTATTTAATATTCCAAACACTTGTGAATGTGACACCACCTCCATATGTTTTGTGCCACAATCATAGCATTGGTTTTGACATACTCCAAGGGTTTCAAAATAGTATTTATTTCTAAAACATTTACATTGCAACATTAACTCTTACGTAATTGTTCTTTGTTTTGACTTGGTCTTATTAAACTTTATGTGTTGGCTTACATTCCAGTAAAGGTTGTGCCATATGTTATAATATGTTCTTTTCTTCACAATATTAACAATAATAATTAACACTATGTTATGCTCTTTTAAGAATTATATCTATAGCTTTTATTCATATATATCTATATATTATGTATATTATGTACATATATAATATATACGCATATGTATATATCAATATATATATTCATTTCATAAAGTTTACCAAATACATTTTATTAACATATTTATATAATATATAAATATAAATAATAATATTACACATGTATATATATATATATGTATAATTATATATAAATATACATATCTATATGTTACTATATCAACTTATCGTCATATATATCACCTTAGTCCAATAGGCATTCACATGCATATGGGTAATGCATCCATGAGCATGTGTAGGTACTTTTACCTACGTATACTCATGCACGTATTTACTCACATGTATGAGTTTACCATAGACACGTTCATATATATATATACACATTAAATGCATATATCTCATCGATATAAAAGTAAACAATAAAGGAAGGACTTTAATACAACTTCAAGACTTCATCTCATCCCTCATTCCAAATGATCATAAAAGAAGATTGCAAATCAACATAAACATTCATGATCAAAACAGAAGATCACTTACCCATTACTTGAACTAACTTGAATTATCTAAAACGAACTAGGGTGTGAGTTTGTGAATTATTAGTAAGGGAAAATTTAAAGGTTACAAGACCTAGTTCTTCTCCTAAGTGATACTTCCCCTCCATTTCAGAGGCTTGAACTTATTCCTACATTCAACTTAGTTCACCATAACAGTAGTTAACCGAATCAATGCATCATATACCTCACATACATGTCACATTCCTATTATCTATTTCATATACTAATTCATAAAGTATTTAATTGAAACAAACATTTATTCAACATATTCCCATTAGAATACATAAATAAAACATATTCACATTTATTGAAGCAATTCAGCAAAGTAGGTATTAGTAAATGGATAATAACACACAGGGTGTAACATATTCTCTCCCTTGTGAATCATCGTCCTTGATGATTTTTAAGTATCAAATATGACCATAGCATAAATAATACATCATAAAACATCATAACACAAAAGATCATTATTTTCGAGAGTTTTCAAAATCCATCAAGAATTGTGGAAAATTTTGCTTCATTTTAGTATAGTCTTCCCATGTGGAAGAATCTTCTGCATACTAATCCCACTGGACCTTGCATTACAAAAATTCTCTTTTTTACAAGGGGATCTTACATGTTTTGAGCACCTTAAGAGTCTTGATCATTACTAGCCTGGGGTCCTACACTTGTAAAGCATTCCAATCAATAGCATGATATCACCTGGTGTATACTTCTTAAGATACGAGACTTGAAAGATGTTATGCATCTTGGCATGAGTTGGTTGAAAGCCTATCCTATATGCAATAGGGTTGATTTATTCAAGAACTTGAAAAGGTCCAATGTAGCACAAACCTAGTTTGGATGACTTTCCAAACTTAATAGCACTCTTGTGAGGCATAACTCTCAACAATACCCTATCCCCTACTATGAAATTCCTAGGTATGTGTTTAGAATCAACATAATTTTTTTTCTATCAATAGCTTCTGCTAGCCTCTACTTGATAATTCCAACTTGTTCCTCCATTTCTGATAACATCTCTAACCCAAGGCTTATCCTATCTTCCAACTTATCCCAACTTATAGGAGTTCAACACTTCCTACCATATAATGCTTCAAATGGTGCCATCTTGATTGCAAAATGATAGGAGTTATTATAAGAAAACTCTACCAAAGGTAGGTAATCCTCCCACATGTATTATTGATCCATATAATACATCTTTAGTAGGTCTTCTAATACTTGGTTCACCATTTCCATTTTTCCATTTGTTTCTGGATGATATGAATAACTTATATTCAATTTCATTCTAAGTGTAGAAAATAGGGTTTTCCAAAACCTAGAGGTTACTCTAGCATCCCTACCATAAATGATCCTTTCAGGAATCCCATCAATCTAAATATCTCTTGAATAAAATTTCATGCTATTATAGGAGCTCCATTAGTAAAATTCCTTAGTATGAAGTGAGCTACCTTTGTAAGCTTGTCAACCACTACCAAAATGATATTGTGCTTGTTCTTTGACATAGGGAGACCTTGCACTTAATCCGTGCTAATAACTTTCCACTTATTTTTTAGAAATTCATGTGGATATAATATACCTACAGGATTATGATGCTCTCCCTTCACTCTTTGGAACTCTACAAAACTTTCTACAAATCTTGTTGCAACCGCTTTCATACCCTTTCAAAAATATAATTAATTTATATCGGCTAACATCTTTGTTACACTTGGATGTATTGAATACTGTGCATTGTGAACTTTCCATAACACACTCCTTAATTCCCCAATGTTACGTACATAAATCCTTCCCTTAAATATTAATAATCCATTAGGTTCAAAGTGATATCCCTCGTACCTTTGATATTGTTTATCGTCTGCGAGTGCTTGCTTAACTTGCTCATAGAACCCATCACCTTTAGATTTTTGCAACACTTGTTCCTTGAAGCCAATTTGGATTGAAATCATAGAGGAGATATGCCTCCTATGACTTAGAGCATCAAAAAATTGATTCTCTTTTCCCTTAATATAACTTATATTAAAAGCATAGTCAGATATCAATTCCAACCATCTCATTTGTCATGCAGTCAAATTGGGTTGCTAAAAAAAATACTTTAGACCATGGTGATCAGTCTTAAGCTCAAATGGTTTTCCCAAGAGATAATGTCTCCACATCTGTAATGCATGGAAAATTGTTGCTAACTCTAAATTATGCGAAGCATAATTTTTTTCATATGGATTTAGTTTTCTAGATTCATAAGCTATGACTTGCTCTTCCTACATTAATACTCCACCCAATCCTTCTCTAGATGTATCTGTAATAACTACAAAGTTACCATCTGGAACTGGTACCTTTAGTAATGGTGTTGTGGTCAATATTTCCATAAGTTGGTCAAATGTTGCTTGAAACTTCTGAGACCACTCAAACTTAGTCCCCTTCCTTTGTAATGATGTGATGGGAAAATCTATCCTTGAAAAGTTTGTGACAAATTACTGTAATACCCAACCAAACCCATAAAATTTCTAGTTTTTGGCATGTTCTTGGGCACTGACCACTCCAACACTACTTTTATCTTTGTTGGATCCATCAAACTAACATTTATTGAAATTAGGTGACCTAAATACTATACTTTATTTTGAAAGAAGATACACTTCAAGAGTTTTTTGTATAACTTTTTCTCTCTCAATTGTTGGAGAACAACCTCTAGATGCTTGAGATGTTCTTCTTCATTCTTGGAGTAAATTAAGATGCTATCCAAGAAGGCCAACACAAACTTATATAAACAACCTCTCAATACATTTTTCATAGGGTTCATGAACGTTGCTAGTGCATTTGTCAATCCAAATGGTAGAACTGCAAAATCATAATGTCTGTATCTAGTTTTGAAAGTAGTTTTGTAAATATCTTCATCATTGATTCTTAGTTGGTGATATCCAGAATGTAGACCAATCTTTGAAAATACTGTCACTCCTCGCATATGATCGAAAAGATTATTGATAAGTAGCAATGGATACTTTTTTATCGTTTCTTTGTTAAGAAATCGATAATCAATACATAAGCGCAATGTACCATCCTTCTTCTTTACAAATATCACTGGTTCTCCCTAAGGTGAAACACTAGGTCTTATCAATCCTTTAGATAACAACTCTTCTAGTTGTGCCTTTAACTCCATTAATTCAGTTGTGGTCATCATATAAGGTACTTTCAATATAGGTTCTGACCCTGGTACTATGTCAATAGAGAAATCAAATATCCTTTTAGGTGGTAATCTAGGTAATTCTTTTGGAAATACATCCTCAAACTTCTATAAAATAGGATATTTTTGCATATCTATTGTTCTTGATTCCACTACTTCACCTTCTTTGACATCTTGGGAGTCTTGAGGTCCATAATATACTAAATCATCTTAAGAAATGAATTCCTTACATTCCTCAAGTTTTTCCATTTTTACTACAACCTTTCTTCTTTTCCCTATGTATTTGCACAACATATATCTATCATAACTTAACCTCTCTAGGAATTCCTTGTATTGACACCCAACTACCTAGATCGTCTAAGCATTCAACTATTTTAAAATGATAATATACCTTGGTCCTATGTTTCCATAGCCAATTCATCCTTAAGATGACATCATAAAAACCCAAGGGAGCTACACACAAATTTACTTCAGTTGAGAAACTTGGAAGTTCAACTCTTGCCTCAAATAGACATTGACTTATTTACTCAATTCAACTCCTTTCTAGATTGCATATTCTACAACCCAATAATTTTTCATGTAGCTAGCTTTTCTAGGAATTTGACTTGCTACTCTAGGATAAATAAAATTTTCTATTGCACTAGTATCTATTAAAATTACTTTCCTCAATCTCTTATTGTAGCACCAACTAAATATTAAAGCTCCAACTAAATAATCTTCCCTCCTAGCTTAATGGCTCAAGATCGCTTGCAACTTCCACTACGAACAACCCAATTACCTCTACTAGCTTCTCTCTCCAATATAAAATAACAAGAAACTCTCTCTATCTCACAATTCTCAATTCACTCTCATATAATTTGCAGTAGAATAATACAAAGAAAATTAGAATGATAAGTGTAACAATTGGTAGAATGGGCACCTCTATTTATACTAATTTGTGAGCAACCAAAGGCTACAAACAAGTCAATATTTTTTCCGCTTTTCTAACTTCATGCTATCACTCACCAAGTTAACTCACACGTTTACAAAAAATAAAGGTCCTCACCATTTAAATGGCTAATTCAACTTGATATATGAGACAACAAGCTCAAAACAAGTTTCCTAATTCAAATTCCTTTACAAAATGCTACCAAGTTTGCACTTGACTAAGTATAAATACTATTTGCATGCTTATGCACATTTTAAAGACCTCTTTTACGTTTCAAAGACTTGCCAATATGGTGCCACTTCCATATGTTTGGCACCACAATCATAGCGTGGGTTTTGACATATTCCAAGGGTTTCAAAACAATATTTACTTCCTTCTAAAAGGTTTACACAATAGCATTAACTCTTATGTGCTTGTTCTATGTTTTGACTTGGTCTTATTAAACTATATGCATTGGATTACATTCCACAAAAGGTTGTGCTACATGTTATAATATGTGCTTTGCTTCACAATATTAACAATAATAATCAACACTATGTTATGCGCTTTTGAGAATTATATCACTAGCTTTTATTCATATATATATGTTATATGTATATGTATATATAGGTATTTATCAAAAAATATATATGCATATATTTATATATCAATGTATATATATAATATATATATATATATATATATTCATTTCATAAATTTTACCAAATACATTTTATTAACAAACATATTTATATAATACTATGCATACATATACGTATGATTATATATAAATATGTATATTAATATATATGTTACTATATCAACTTACAATCATATATATATATATATATACTACACACACACATTGGTGAAGGGTACTCCCCTTGCAATCTAAACCTCACAAAAACAATAGGTAAAGGCATAAACAAAATGCAAGAAGGAAGCAAATATTTTCTATTATCACTAAAATGAAAAATGAAATTACAACATTATATTTTCCATCACATGGGATTTTTGATTACATAAATCTACAAATCTACAAATTGTAGCCACCATCTATGTTGTTTTGGCCTCCTTTCTGTAGCCTCCTTTCACATCCTTTATTTGGAAGGTGTAACCGCCCTAGAATCTTCTAGAAAGTGTAACTTCCTCAAGAAGATATTTTGAAATTTTATTAATTTTGATAGTACAAATTCGTGAGGTCATAAATTTTGATCTGATCGTCAAATTTTCTATTATAATACCTTTTCAGAAAGCTCTCAAGAAATGTTTGGCTCAAAAGTAGGGCTTAAAGGCTGACTACTTTTGTTTTCCACCAATTTTTCAGGCCCATCTAGAGCCTCTAAGTGCCTCAAAATTGACTTCAAAGATTTTAATAGGATTTTCAGAAATTGAAATTTTAATATCTCTCAAATGACAAATGGTATTGAAGTGATTTCTTTTCCATTGGCTTCAATTTACCATTCTAGAGGTCTGTGTAAGATTTCGTGTTCAACTGTGTATAAATGCAAATTTACTAAAAATAGTAACCCTTCCAAATTTAGCCCTTATTGAAGAGAAACAACATATTTTTTTTTGGTGATGCAAGATTGCTCTTACACCCTAGATGTTTCTGCATCAGAAACCTGAGGTAATTTGAAAAGTGACCCTACCACTTCTCAAGAGTTAGATGTAAACCAAGATGGTTAACCTCAGACTCAAATAACCATGATGAATCTTGAATAGGCCTTTCTCTCCATTTCACCAAGCACTAGTAGAAGTTGACAAATAAATGACTAGGTGACTAAAAATTTTAGTCATAACAACTAAAGATGACTAAATTCTACTAATTTTTTGCAACACAACTATAAATGACTAATTAATGACTAATTTGATCATCGGTAAAAAAACACAACTAAATAATTAGTCACATATGATATGACTAATTTGATCATCAATAAAAAAACAACCAAATAATTAGTCACATATGACATGAATAATTTGATCATCGGTAAAAAAAAGAAGGAAACTAATGAGGGCCATACCACCCAAAACCCACATAAATCACAACAATAAATACCAACACAGAAGATGCAAGATAGAAAATTGAGTCACTTTCAATTTTTTTTAGAAAATGAAATTATAGATTCAAAGCTTACATGCTACAGCCTCATGGGCTTGATTCATTACAAAAAAATCAATTCTAAAAAGAAAATCTACTATTCAAAGCCATAATTTGCACTATCAGGGCCACCTTCTACAACCCCCACTTAACACTTTTTATTTTACCCAAGAACTGCCCTAGAATGTTCTATAAAGTTCAAATTTCCCCTTTTTGTTTTGTCGCCAAAAAGTCCAGCCGTTTGATTTCTAACCTAGGAAGAATTTTTTATGAAATTCACTTTTTAGAGGACCAACTTCGTAGGGCCATAACTTTTGATCCAAATGTCTAATTTTCTATTATTGCATATTGTTGGAAAGCTATCGTTGGAGAGCTCTACAACTTTCAAATCCATCGTAGGTTAGTTTTCCTACCTTTTAAGCTATTTTGGGGCCTTTAAAGTTTTATATCTGAATTTGAAGCTGCATTGGAGAAATTTCTTGAGACAAAACACTTTAATTTCTCCCAAACTGTGTAGGGTATTGAGGTGATTCTTTCATGACCAAAAATATTTTTTAGTTCTACTCCTTGGGCTAAATTTTCACGTCCATACAAGCCTGTTTAGGCTGACTTACTAAAAATAGGAAGTTCCTGTTTTTCACTATTTTTGATGCTTGACAGTCTTATACCCCTTAAGTTCCATCATGGGACTCAAAACAACTAAAGAAAATAATTTTTTTTTTGGGTGATGCAAGATTTCCCTACACTGTTGGACGCTCATGCATTAGAAACGTGAGCAAGTGATAAATTTATTTTTTTATTTTTTGCGAGGGAAGCTTTCCAGGTTTCATTCTCTCTCTCTTTTTTTTTAATTTTAGGAAAAAGGAATGAAACAACACAAACTATTCCAAGATGGACACCTTCTCTGTTGTTTGTTGCTTTGAAGAGGAAGGTTGCAGTGTTTATGGGTAGTTATCTTAGTTTCATTCAACTAAGATCATGGGGTAGCTTCATGGTATGAACATTTTCAATCTTCATTTGCATGGTTGGTTGTTTCCTTTGCCTCTTTTTTGCATTTTTCCATCTTCTTGGGGTTTCTTTGTTTCATTTGTGAGTTGCATAAGGAAAATAAGGGAGTGTTCTTTCTTCATGTTCTTGCATATCAATGTCTTCTTTGTCCATTTGAAGGCTCTTTCCCTTATTCCCATGGTTTAGGTTTTTCTTTTGTGTTTGATATGCATTTTCAATTTGAAATTCTACTTTGTAGAGCTTTGTTTTATGTATTATAGAGGCAATATTATGCAATAGAAGTTTTCATATTCAAAACCCTTGCAATCTAGCCTTTGGAAAATGTTACAAATCATTATGCTTTGTGGTCTAGGGTTTCAAGAGTGTAACAAAGAGACAATGGTTTTGTTTCAGGTACATTAGCTTGTTTCATTTCCATTATATCCATTGTGTTAGGTTCATTAAGGAGGAAATAGTCATAAAAAATGGAGATCAATCTAACTGTGCATCAAAATGAGGATCTAGTCTCTTTGACAAGGAATGGGAATCAAGTCACTATGAGGGTTAGTGATTTTGTAGTGGTTGTGCACATTAAATATATAACTTTTAATGAAGTGATTCTACCTTAAATGTAGGTCCACACCTTTAAGAGGGCACATGCATGTGTTTATCCAAGTCTACTACAACAAGGCATCATTTTGTTTTGGCCAAACACCGATCCTCTTTACACAGATATTGCTCTCAACAAAAATCCACCATTGATTCCAATGCTAAGTGATCCATCAATCCGATTTGTTCTGACAATGAGAGATTTTCCTTATGGGTAACTCTTTTTCAAGAAAAATCAAATATTTATTGAGTGGTATTATACTTCACAGACACAAGATATTAATGGTTTTTATTGTTCATCTTTACTATTTTTTTGTTCTTAAATTATTTTAGTGTTCTTTCAAATTGATAATATTATATATAATGTTTATTTCTACATGCAAATTAAACAAATACATTGGCTGATACTTTGTAGGTATGAAGTACTTACTAAAAATTTGATGGACCCTTCCCATATTCCATATGCACATCATGGGATTCTTGCTTAGACATTTAGACCCATTGGTTTCAACAACAATGCAAGTTCTTAGATTATCTTGTGTAAGTTTGTTTCACATTCTTCAAAATAAGAATTTTTCAAAATAGAAACCTTAGGAAGAGTTGTTGAAAATGGTAAAACCCAGTAACATTGTGAATGTGATATTGTCTTTAATTGACTTCTATATCATTCTAGATCCCAAGTTGCTATCTTTAGTGTAGGTCTGTCAATGCTATCTTTGCATTGTATATCTTCACAAGGAGGCATTGATCAAGTTTGCAGATTTATACTTCTTATCAACAGATCTAAGGTGTTCCTAGGGAGCTTATGATCATTTAGTTATAGGCTACATGAACAACTTTTTGACAACACAAGGGTAGACAACTGAGAGGGGGGGTGAATCAGTTGTCACATAAATTATAAAAATTAAACTTATTCTCAGATCTCATATATAAACATGAAAGCATAAAAAATCACCACATCAAAAACACACATAACACCAAGAATTTTTACATGGAAACCTTGTTAGGGGAAAAACCACGGTGGAGGTTAATCCACAAGATTATACTTTGTTAAAATTATTATAAATGGGGAATGAACATGCATTCAGGCACACTTCCTAGAGCTCACTACTCAAATACAAAGGCTTACTGCCCAAAGGAAGACTCACTATCTTATAGTCACATTTGGATTACATCCATAAGATTTTGAACTGAGAAAATAACATCTTCTAATGCTTGATTATAGTTTTGGTTAAGCACATAAACACTTTCTTCTGCTCACTCTTCTTCACACTTTACTTCTTCCTTTGAAAGATTAGAATATTATTTGCACACATAACTCAACATACATTGCACACCATTCCCTCAAATGGTATAAACAATTGATCATATATATCCGCAACTAAGGATAACACTAACTACATGTCGGCCCAACAAAGTATAAAATGTGTACAAATTGTCAGCCCAAATCAATAAAAAATTATCAATGTGCACCAAATAATGTCGGTCAAAAAATATTAAGGTCCTAAAACATGTCTCGAACATGAAACACCTTAAACAATTATGCCTCAAAGATTTGCAACACACTACAATCACCCTGTCGACCATGATCATGAAAAACATGAACTCACAAAATAAAATCACCAATCACGAACACAATGATCAATTTGGACCAAAAAAAATGGATAGAGAATGATCTAGAAACATCCACAAGCATCACGAATCACCACAGATGCATCCACAAGAAATAAAATTACTAGAATCATATCATCTTCTTTTAGGAACACCAACTAAAGCAACAAAACAACTTTTAGAACATAGATACTCATAACTCAATCAAATCTTCATGCTAACCTCTAAAAATTCATGTGGATAAACTAGATATACTTTCTCAACAAACCCTTTAATCCATAACCTCTTATCATCAATATTCTGAGCTAGCCACCATGCTGAACTTCATTGCACCACTGACAACTTGCAACTTATTTTATTACAATTTTCTCAATATCCTCGACATATATATCCTTAAAGACATTAATGCCAAAAGTGTTGACATCAATGACAACCACATATCAACAATATCCAACAATCTCCCCCTTTGGCATTGATGGCAACACATGATGTGAAAAACACCATCAACACAACTTTTCTCTTAGCACTTTCTCCCCCATAGATTTTGACTCTTTTCTCCTTAACTCTTTCATAGTTTTTCACATGAATCTTCTCCCCCTTTGACATCATTGAAAAAGATACACATTATCTTTCTCCAAACAAGCTCTGAACCACATTTCTGAACATCTGACTACTCCCCCTGAGTAGGAGCCACCACAACATTAATTTGGGTTACAAGATATGACTATGAAATGCACAAACTAATGCAATTCAATGCATCTTAATCTTGATTAGGAGGGGTAATTACCCCTAGCTTCCCTCTGAGATATTCAAAAGTATCCTTAGACAAGGGCTTGGTAAATAAATCTACAATTTGTTCCTTAGCAGTTACATACTAAAAGTGAAACTTGATAGATATATGCTTGGTTTTTGAATGCAACACCAGATTATTAGAAATGTTAATTGCACTTGAATTATCATAGAATATAGAAATAGGTTCATCATATACAACTCTGATATCTTTCAACATATGCTTCATCCACAATACTTGAGTATAATTTTAAGTAGCAACAATGTATTCTACCTCTACAGTAGATAAAGAAATGAAATTCTACTTCTTACTTAACCATGAAATCAACTTCTTTCCCAAGAAAAATATACCACCACTAGTACTCTTTCTGTCATTCACATCTCCTACCCAATTAACATCAGTAAAAGCACTCTAAGTAAGGTCATCTTCTTTAGAATACCATAGGCCAAAATCAACTGTCCCCTTCAAGTACCTAAAAATCCTCTTCACAATTGTCACATGAGATTCCTTAGGATTAGCTTGAAATCTTGCAACAATTCATATGACATTCATGATATCAGGTCTAGTTTGAGTCAAATAGAGCAATTCAACAATCATGGATCTATATCTAGTCTGATTTGTTTTATGAGAATCACCATCTTGTTTTAACTTACATCCGGTCACTATAGGTGTACCAACTGGATTTGAATATTCCATACCAAACTTCTTTAGCAATTCTTTCACATACTTGGACTGAAATATAAAGATCACTCTATCTAGCTGAGTAATTTTCAATCCCAAAAAGAATTTCATTTCTCCAATCACAGACATATCAAACTCAATCTGCATCTCATCAACAAAATTCATGCACAAACTATCATCTCCCCCAAAAATGATATCATCAACAAAGACTTCAACAATCAAATATTTATCATGATCAATCTTGAAATAAAAATTACTATCAACAGTGCCTTTATTAAATCCAAGCTTCAACAAATACTTGTCCAATCTGGCATACCATGCTCTTGGGGCTTGCTTAAGTCCATACAATGCTTTCTTCAACCAGAAAACCATATCTCTATAATCAGTCAATTGAAATCCATTAGGTTGCTCAATATACACTTCTTTCAGTTCACCATTTAAAAATGTTGACTTGACATCCATCTGATAAACCTTGAATTTTTTGTAAGCAACATAAGCAAGAAATAGTCTCACAGCTTCGATCCTAGCAACAAGAAATTTTTTTCTTCAAATTCAATTCCTTCCATCTAAGAATATCCTTTACACACAAGTCTTGCTTTGTTTCTAACAACTTCACTTTGCTCATTTAGTTTGTTTCAAAAGACCCATTTAGTTCCAATTACATTTTTGTCCTTAGGTCTAGGAATAAGAATCCATGTATCAATCTTCTCAATTTGTAGTAGTTCTTCTTTCATTGCTTCCACCCAATGTTCATCTTTGCATGCTTCATTGACACTATTAGGCTTAGTCTTTGAGATCAAATAGTATTGTTTTGCAATTATTCTCCTAGTTTGAAAAACTTTGATCTTATCACCAATAATATGATCTTCTAAATGATTTAGTCTTACATACCTTGGAGTCTTAGGGTGTTCTTGAACTTCAAGCTCTTGTGATCTCACTTCTACACTTTCACTAGTTCCTTCCTCTTGATTTTCCTTTATCTAAACTGACATTTTGATCATCTAAATCATATCCATAGGTTCTAGATGGTCTAACTATGTCTTCATAAACCTTGACATTAGCACTTTCAATTACTTTCCTCAATCTCTTATTTTAGCACTGGCAGGCTTTACTTTTAGTAGAATAACCAAGAAAGATTCATTCATCACTTCTAGCATCAAACTTTCCTATATCTTCATCTCTTTTGATATAGCATTTACTCCCAAAGATTTTGAAGTATCTAATAGTAGGATTATGACCATACCATAGCTCATAAGGAGTCTTACTGGTATTACCTTTGACATGTACCCAGTTGAGAGTGTAAATGGAAGTACTTGCAACTTCTCTCTAGTAGATATGCAAAATATTTCCTTCCAACATCATGGTCCTAGCAGCTTCTTGAATTGTCTTGCTCTTCCTTTCCACAACTCCATTTTTCTAAGGGGTCCACGGGGTAGATAATTGTCTCTTTATCCCATGTTCTTCACAAAAATAATTAAACTCACTAGAAGTGAATTCTTCACCTCTATTTGATCTCAAAAATTTAATCTTAGACCTGTCTCTGTCTCAACCATAGCCTTAAAAATCTTGAATTTCTCTAGAGGTTCAGTTTTTTCCCTTAAGAAAGTAACCAACATCAATCTAGAATAATCATTAATAAGTAACATGAAATACCTGTCTCCTTGTAAACTTCTGACTCTAGAAGGACCACACAAGTCAGTATGCACAAGCTCCAACACTTCATTTGAACAATGTTGTTTGCTCTGGAATGAAACTCTAGTTTGCTTCCCTAATTGACATTCTTTGCATATAGTATTAGTAGGTTTTATCAACTTAGGAAGATCTCTCACTACCTGAGTAGAAATTATCTTGAAAATATTATCAAAATTTACATGACACATTCTCCTATGCCACAACCAACTTTCATCAACTTGAGAAATCAGACAACTTTTACTAGTAGCACTTAGGTGAAAGATATTGCCTTTTGTTTTTGTACTAGATGTAATCACATTTCTAGAACTCCCCAATATTCTACACTTTCCATTCTTGAATTGAAGATTGTATCCCTTGTCAACCATCTGTCCAACACTTAAGATATTATCTTTCAAACCTTCCAAATATAGAACATCATCAGTATTATGCTTACCATTAAGAGAAATGGATCCCCTGCCATGGATTACACTAGATTTGTCATCACCAAATCTTACAACACCACCATCATACTTTTCCAAGCTCGCAAATTTACTTTTATCACATGTCATGTGATGAGAGCATCCACTGTCAATCACCCATTCATCTTTTTCTTCAACTCTGGTAGCTAGAGCTTGCAACTAACAGATTTAGTAGGCACTAGATCATTTTCCTTGATAGCAATAAACACCCATTCATCCTCACTTAAATTCCCTTTATCAGATTCATCATCTGTCACACCTTCATCAATAGCATAATAACACTTTCTTTGGAATCTAGGCTTGTTAAGTATTGGCTTAGGAACTCTTTCCGGACACCTTGAGGAAAAATGACCTATCTTATTACAAGAAAAAAATTTAAGAGGAAATTTACCTTTATACTTGCCTTCTCCTTTGGCTAACCTCTTGACAATAAGTTATTCAAGCTCATCTAGTTTTCTCTCTTCTTCTTCAATCTCTCTCATTTCCTGCTCATACTTGGACAATTTTCTAATAGAAATTTCTCTCGGATCATATCTCTGCTTATATTTTCTAGAGATAGTAGCTTTGAATGTAGATTCTATCTTAGGAAGAGATTCACCAAACTCACTTAACTCAAAAGCAGTAAGCTTACCAATCAACATGTCTCTAGTTACATTTTTCACAATCTAGATCTCCTCAATAGTAGTAGCTTTGTGTTTGTATGCAACAGGAAAGGATTTGAGCACTTTAGCAACAATCTTTGATTCTTCCAATCTTCCACCAACACATTTGATACTACACACAAGTTCATTCATCTCTGCATAAAAGAAGTGATGTTCTCATCTTCATCCATTTTCAACATTTCATATTTCCCTTTCAGTCTTTGCAACTTAGCAATCTTCACATAGGTATCACCTTCATACAAAGTTTCCAACTTTTTCCAAATCTCATAAATAGTCTTTAGCTCCATTACATTTGTCATCTTAGAATCATTCAAAGCACTCAACAATGCTTCCTTAGCCTTGATATTGTACTCGGCTTCCTTAATCTCACCTAAATTAGAAGGACCATTCTGTGGGTTTATATACCTATTCTTCATAATCATCTAGTAAGGTTCACAAATGCATCTCAGATGAAACTCCATTCGAGTGTTACATAGAGAATAATTAGTTCCATCAAATCTCATACTATCCTTTTTATATGTCACCATCCTGGATCACCTCAAATTATTAAACTTCTTTCGAGGAACTTGCTCTGAGACCAATTGTTGGCAACACAAGGGTAGAAAAATGAGAGGGGGGTGAACCAATTGTCATATAAATTATACAAATTAAACTTATTCTCAGATCTCATATATAAACATGAAAGCATAAACAATCACCACATCAAAAACACACATAACACTAAGATTTTTTACGTGGAAACCCTATTAGGGGAAAAACCATGGTGGAGGTTAATCCACAAGATTATGCAATATTAAAATTATTATAAATGGGGAATGCACATGCATTTAGGAACACTCCCTAGAGCTCATTGCTCAAATACAAAAGCTTACTACCCAAAGGAAGACTCACTATCTTACAGTCACATTCAGATTACATCCAAAAGATTTTTAACTGAGAAAATAACATCTTCTAATGCCTGATTACAGTTCCGGTTAAGCACTTAAACACTTTCTTCTGCTCACTTTTCTTCACTCTTTACTTCTTCCTTCGAAAGATTAGAACATTATTCATACACAACACTCAACTTACATCACACACCATGCCCTCAAATGGTATAAACAATCTATCATATATATCCACAACTAAGGATAACATCAACTACATGTCAGCCCAAAAAAATATAAAATGTGTACAAACTATTGGCCCAAATCAATAAACAATTATCAATGTGCACCAAACAATGTCAACCAAAAAAAAGTAAGGACCCAAAACATGTCTCAAACATGAAAAACTTAAACAATTATGCCTTGAAGATCTGCAACATGCTACAATCACCCTGTTGGCCATGATCATGAAAAACATGAACTCACAAAAGAAAATCACCAATCATGAACACAACAATCAATGCAAACCAACAAAACGGATAGAGCATGATCTAGAAACATCTAGAAGCATTATTAATCACCATAAAAGCATCCACAACAAATCAAATTACTAGAATCACATCATCTTCTTTTAGAAACACCAAATAAAGTAACAAAATAACTCTTAGAGCACATATACTCATAACTCAATCAAATCTTCATGCGAACCTCTGAAACTTCATGTGGATAAACTAGATATACTTTTCAACAAACCCTTTAATCCACAACCTCTTATTATCAATATACTGAGCTTGCCACCATGTTGAACTTCACTGCACCACCGACAACTTGCAACTTATTTTATTACAATTTTCTCAATATCCTCGACATATATAGCCTTAAAGACATTAATGCCAAAATTTTTGACATCAATGACAACCACATATCAGCAATATCCAACACAACTAGCAAATATTAGATATAGTTCCTTATATATATTGCATGCATATAAGGTTTTATTTAGAAACAACATTCAATTAGACGCACCAACCAATTACATCTTCATTGCATGAGTTTTGAGGAAGAATAAAATTAGATACATTGATCTTAATACATTATTTATTTTGCATTCTAGAATCCATTATTCATTCAGATTCATTTCATATCTTAAATCAAAAAATTGATATTATTATTATTGTCTTAACGTCCATTCTTATTTATGTCTATAAAAGGGTTAGTGTAAATTAGAAACTAGAGTGTTCTTAGAGGTTCATGACCTTTAATACTCTCTCTACCAAAATTATTGTTTCTTGTCATATTTTGATATCTTATCTATAATAATAAATGCAAGACATAAAGTAATGCTACAAGAAACATTACAAAGTATAATTCTATGATATGTTGACATGTTTACATTGTCAACTCTTAACAAATTGAATCGTAAAAATCACCAAACTTGTGCATGTGTTATTACATAAAAACAAGGATATTATCAAAATGAGCCATCACACAATAGTATATGAGAGGTCTAAGTACATCATTCATTAATCTCACAAAGGTAGCTAGAGTGTTGGACAACTAAAAAAAAGAACAAGTCACTCAAATAACCTTGCATAGTCTTAAATACTATTTTAAAAACATATTTTATCCTTTGCGATACTTGGATTTGAAATAAAGCATAGAAAATTACTTGGCTTCTATAGCTAATTCAAGAGCTCATCTATTGTGGTAAGGTGTATCTATTCTTGATGGGGGTTTGTTCAATTCTCTATAATCCACACACATTAAGTAAGTTCTATCATTTTTTGGTACTAGCACTCTAGGTGACCCACAACCCAAAGCTTTAGGTCCAATAGTTTCCTAGCAAGTGAGGGTTTTTAGTTACACCTTCACTTAATTTTTTCCTTTATGAGGTTCTTC
This sequence comes from Sequoia sempervirens, assembly GCA_007258455.2. Classification (NCBI taxonomy): domain Eukaryota; kingdom Viridiplantae; phylum Streptophyta; class Pinopsida; order Cupressales; family Cupressaceae; genus Sequoia; species Sequoia sempervirens. Next base: position 85,552,765 of record VDFB02000017.1, read on the forward strand.
CAATACAATCGTATATTTGGAAGAGTACAATTGGAATGTAGTTGGATCTCATGTTCAATTTCTCTATGAAGTTGTAACCCCTTGAACTCAAGGAACAACTCAATTTTTTTTTTTATATGAGCCAATCATCATTCATTTTCTCCTTATTTGTATGTAGACCATGGAATGAATGTATTTCAGCCACCACATTTTCCTCTTTTCCACACAACAATGACAAAGAAAAATTTCCACTTGCATGCTTCTTGGCTTGAGAAACACTCACTATAGATATTTTGGACCTGCCCACATACAAATTGAGAGTGAATCCTTGCCATTCAATGACACCCTATACTGATTCTTCCTTCTAAATTATATGGCATCTCTAATGTAGAGACAAGGAATTTAGAAGATGAAACTACACACATCCAACAATATTAGATCAACAACTACCTCATGTAAAAAAAATGGGTTAAGAAAAAAAAATGATTTTACATTGCTTTTGTGATTGAAAAATCCACTCCTTGCTTCAGCCACCCCAATTTGGGTGATTTTCTTCAAACCAAGCTCATCAACCAACATTTGTGAAATCATATTTGCTTGTGAACATGTATTAGAAAGAGAATTGACCTTTTTCATTTCATTTTTATCTTTATGCAAAAGAGTTTGGTAGGTTTTTCTTCATCTTGAGACCCATCATTAACTTAACATGTACCCTTTCTAATCGTGGCACATGACAATCTCTCATCAATATCAAAGCTACAATCCATCTCCTTCCATTTGCTTCAATATGTAGCATTCTTGTTCTTGTTCTTGTTTCCTGAAGGAATCAACTCTAGGTGCAACTTCCAACACATATTTTATGTGCCTATCTTTCTTACTACATAAATCATATTTTTCCTTACTCTTGCCCTTTGTACTGATGGCCTTAGTGGCATTATTTTTACCTTTCTATTTCCCTTCCCCTTGTTTTTGTCACTACCTTGTTGTCACTTATCCAACTATTTATGAGAGAATGAAGAGTTGACTTTCTCATCTAACTCCATGTAATGTGCTTGTGAACATACTTCATCTATATCTTCTAGTTTGGCTATCAAAATGGGCCACTTGAGTTTCCAAACAACCCTCTTATATATTTCTTAATTACTTCCCAGTCTATGACATCCTTTCCCAATTGAGCTAGTTTCTTTCTAAACTCACTTGTGTACTCTTGTATACTTTTGCTTTGCCTTTTTTTAAAATAGTGCCATTGTATAACTCTCTTCCTAATAACAAAGAGGGTAAAATTTTTTCTATAGCAGCCCCTTGAATCCCTTGCAATTAGAGATTGATGCCACATCACAAAATTGCAAGGAATAAGTATAAATTAATTACCAATCCCTTGCTTTCAATACTGAGTGTAGGCATCTCATGAGTTTCTATCAGTGGTTGGATATCTGATGTAGTGCACATTATTATAGTGCAATCCTATTTTTTAGATTGTTTCATTTAGCATCACCAATATTCTCCACAAGAAAATTGTCCCTCTTTAAAATTATGGAAATGGTTCAGATCTCTTAGAACAATTTCTCTTGCAGCGATCTTGGAGATGAATTTAGATGCAGTGTGAAAATCAAAACATACTTGAAGGTTCTTAACAACTCTAATAGTTGTACCAAGGGCCATGTTTAACAAACCAAATGAAATTGATAACTTTTCACTATGGTTGATGATAAATGATTCTTTTTTCTTCTATTCCACAATATTAAGTAAAATTATTGAATTTTGAAATACCCTACTACCTTCATTTGCCAAGCCAATTTCTCCAATATAGACTTATTGGGTGTCACCAATATAGAAAAGTTATGCAATCATCCCACAAAATCTTATGTATTCTAAGTCATCTTGAGTTTTCCTAAAGAAATAATGTTTTTGCTATGTGATTATGAGATCATCAAATCATTGAGCTCTGCACCCACCTTTTGGCTTTGAATGGAGGTTTCAAGGCCATTTGCTAATTTCACTATTTATACATATTTATTTGCAAGCTATTTTCAAGGATCTTATTTGTGTGCAGTACTTTTTTCTTGTACAATATTTTATTTGTTTCTTTTTTGTGTATAAAGAGATGCTAATACAAGTTCGAGTTGAAGAAAACAAGAAGAAATTTTTTGTTGGCAGTATTAATTCATCTAATATATTTCTTTTGTAGTGGCATAAGAGCCACACATAATGTCTTGATACAAATTTGCAAAGTCAATAACTTAGATATCAAGTGATTCTATTGGAGAAATTTTTTTTATTTCCTGAACATCTACATGCTAGAGAAAGTTCATGTTTCAAGTTATAGTAGAAGTGAATTCATGTATACATTGTATAGCAAATCCAATCAAATTTGGAATATTAATTTAACTACAATATTCCAAGAAACCATACTTGTCGTGCTTAATAAATAAATTTCTTTTGCTTCTTTTCCCTTCAACATATTTTCTTTTGTAATTTTAAATATTCCTTCTCAAATAGCTTCACCCAACATCCACTATTACAGATCAATTTTCTCTACAAGAAGAATTTTACTTATGTTAACTTCTGACTCAAATTTTGTTGAAAGTGTCTTGAAAGTATTGCACATCAAATTGGATGTGTAACTTCTCTTACAAATAAATGAGAACATTGCAACAATAAAGAAAAAGGGAGCATAGATCCAAAGAATTAATTAACAAATGGGCCCTACTAGGTTACTGCATCCCAGTGCATTCCAAAAACATAAGATTATATTGCTAGGAAACAAACAATTTTAAAAAAATACTGAATGATAATCTTAGGAAACAAGGAACATTTTTACAAATGTGATTTTTCATTAGTTGATGCTTGTAATCAACATGAACTAATTTCTATAGGAAGACTTATGTTGTTGTTCTTGGGGGACAACATATGTTGCTTAATTTAGATGCTTGGCCCTCAAAGGATGGGAAGGAATCAAATAATGGAATGTCCTTAGATTTGAGATAAATTATTACCATTCTTGATCTTGGATCTATTCATATTTGAACCTAAATGATGCTGACAATGGATTTTTGGTTGTTGTGTAAGTACTTCATTTTGAATCTCACAATACACAGTTATTATTTTTGTATTGTTGATATTTGATGTTGGTCTTAAATAGTATCTTCGTACTGTCATATTTTCCAAGTATATTCATCCTTTACCAATTACTTTGTTGAAGGTGTTGGTGTTGATACAAATGGTGCTATCTTGATTGCAGTAATAGTTTAAGAAGGTTACGCATATTAATAATTTAATTCATACAAGACACATCCAATAATATTTGATGTAGTGCAATTTGTTGTAAGCTGGAAACTATGGAGAATAAAGTTACTAAGCATCCAGTAAATACAAACATTTCAACTATATATGAGAATAAAATAATAGACCAAAGAATGTCATTTGTATCATTATTAAAGTATCCCAATCAAATTTGGATTTACACCTTCTAATTGTATTTTCTTAAAATTTTCTAAAGCCTTTTCAAAAAATTCATTTTTTGCATATCTCGCAATCATTGCATTCTATGAGATGACATCTCTTTGAGGCATTTTGTCAAACAGTTGACATGCCTTGTCAATGCTTCCATATTTTTCATACATGTCTACCAAGGTAGTTGAAACTACAACATCCAACAAAAAATCATCCCTACATCTTGACGCACAAAAAAAAGTTCCTTCGTGGGGATGTGGGGAGAGTCTTCCATCCCAAACCCTCATGCCCTAGCTCCTTGCAAGGCTGTGAGGGAACCTAGATTGCAATCACAAAAAGAATCCTTCATGGGAGATAAGTAGGTGAGGCAAAAATCACACCAAATGAAATACCCAACAAATGTCTTCCCTGAATTCTACCACTCCGCCACCCCTTGACAATGACTAGAGAGGCTAGCAAGTGTGTGAGATGGATGTCCATACCCTATTCCAAAGCTTCCATTTTGGCACAGGAAGGGAGGATGCTAGCAAAGATTGTTGAATTTGGATTTACACCTGCTAATTGAATTTTCTTGAAAGTTTCTAAATCCTTTTCAAAAAATCCATTTTGTGCATGTCCCACAATCATTGCATTCCATTAAACCACATTTCATTGAGAATTTTTTTCAAATAGTTCACATGCTTTGTCTATGTTTCCACATTTTGCATACATGTCTACCAGGGCAGGTGCCACTACAACATTTGAAAAATCTATCCTTTATGCTTTGATGGATTTCTATACCCTATTGCTAAGCTCCCATTTTGTCATAGGCTGGGAGGACGCTGGCAAAGGTTGTAGAATTTAGCTTTAGAATTGTCAATCGCATTTTCTTGAAACTTTTGAAAGCCCTTTCAACAAATCCATTTTGTGAATATCCTATTAAGCTGTGAGAGAGATCTTTTATAAGATTTATTTATTAGATATTTTTTTATGATCTTGTCTATCAAGTCTAGCAATTGTTAGTTTTTTATTGATAATGTTCTATAGATTTTTCATTATGATCTAAGTAGGAAAACTTAAGAAAAATCATTGATCGAGTACTGAAAACTTTATTTTTTCTTTTAAGGTCCTCTCTTTTTTGTTTTCAATAATCCTTCGTATCATGGTTTCACCCACAAGGAACGATTATGAAAGTGATATGACTGTAAAAGAACAAGAGGACCTTCTCAAAAGGTAGTGATAGTCATTTGAGGCTAAGTAGCACTTAAAGACCCATGGATGATAGGTTTACATTGAGAGCCATAAGTAGAAGACATTGGGATATTTGAAACAATATAGTGAGAAGAGTGTGAAGAGATTGGATAGTTTCAATCTAACCTAGAAACAAAAAGTAAAGGTCCTAATCAAATGTCATCATGGAAATGACAGTGTTTCCAAAAAAATTATGATCATGGTAGAAGCACTCCTCAAATTTGAGTGAATATGTTTGCAAATGAAGATGTGTGACAGAGAGGATTGAAAGGGAAGTCTATGAAAGAGCTTCTAGCTATGCATGAAGAAGACCTACAAGTGACTATCAAGGGGAAGAGATTCATGCAAAAGATAGTGATCATGTAAACATTAAAAGACAATCTTAGAGTCAATGAGAAGAACTATACAAAGGTTACAATCTTGTCAGTGTCTCAAGAGGAATTTAAAGGGGCAAGGAGAAAACCTTCTAGTATGCATTTGATAGTGTTGAATCTCATGATAGTCAAGAGTGTTCATGATAGATGCACGAACACCTAAGACAATACCATAGAGTTGGTACAAGTGAGTAGCAACAAGGTTGAGGGTTATCATGAGTTATTTGCTAAGACACAAATATTTTGCAATAGTAGTATCATAATGGGATTCTGATTTCTATATTAGAGATAAGGATAATTTATTACTGTAGGTAACAATTCACAGTGGTAGCTTATGAACTAGAGCAAGATGGGTGCATGAGATAGAATCTCAACAAATATGACAGTGTAATATTGAACTAGGACAGTGAGCTTCATGGGACATTCATTGATTTGTGAATAAGACATATATGAATGTCTTTGTGCTTCTATGTTATGATACTCAGAAAATCAATTTCTTGCTTATTCTTTGAGCTATGAATTGTAAACATGAAGGTTTTTTTAGCAAAGAGCATTGGGACTTATTTTCATATCTGTATGTTGTTTGTAAGCATTTTTTTATCAATAAAACAAGATTTTCTTACCTTCTCAAAGTTGTTTCATTATGCAAGCTTCAAAATATACTACTAAATATACTAGTAGCTAAATCCAAGCTTCAAAATGACTAAATATACTACTAATTGATGTCAATTAATAATTAAACCTCAAAAGCATTGTCTCATTTCTAACACTTTTAGGAAGAAATCAACTGTGAACAAAAACAATTAAATAAATTAACAATTGACTAAATATACTATCAACTGGCATAAATCAATGAATAATATGACTAAAAATGTATGACTAAATGTACTACTAGTTGAAAAAAATTAGTGAATAAATATGACTAAATATACTACTAGTTGATAGAAATCAGTGAATAAATATGACTAAATATATGACCAAAATGATCAAATGACTGGCAATAAACTACTAATGGTCATGTGACCAAGCTCAGTGAATAATATGACTAAATCAATGACTAAATTAATGACTAAATATACTACCAAATTGATCAATCAAAACAACCAATAAATGACTAAAAATGGTTTAGTCCTCAATCTGGTCACATTATATATGACTTCAATAAACTACTAATGCTCACGTGACCAAGTTTAGTTATTTATAAGCAATTTTTAGTAGTTTTTTCAGTCATATATTGTTGTTTCTATACTAGTAAAGTACTCTATATGTTGCCTATTTCTTGTGCTTCTTCCCACATGAGTATCCAAAATTTCTTCTCTCTTCCTTTTTTGAAGTAGGTGTTGGAATCTTCCACTGCGACTCTACCAATTCATTCTCCTTATCTCCTTCATGATATTCAATCAAATCAGAAATGTTAAAGATATATGAAACCTGAATCTCACTTGGAAACTCTACCTCATAAGCATTTCTTGAATCATGCTTCTTTAGGATCTTGCATGGTCCAAACTTCTTCATTTTTAACTTGTATGTACCAACTGGAAACCTCTCCTTTCAAAAATGAACCATGAATTCATCTCTTACCTGGAACTTCTTATACCTTCTTTTTTGATCTTCCTTAGCCTTATATTGCGAGTTCATCTTATTGATATGTTTCTTCACCTCTTCATGCAAATTATTTAGGTGCTCAACAAAATATTTAGCCTCAGCACTACTCTTCTCCCTCCTATCCATCTTTCTCAATTCAGAGGTAGTTCTTGGACTACTCCCATACACAATCTAGAATGGTGATTTATCAGTACTCCTGTAGATAGAATTGTTGTAAGAAAATTCTACTTGTGGTATAATCAAATCCCATCCCTTGGGCTTATCTCCTATTAAGCATCTTAGCAGGTTACCCAAACTCCTATTCACCACCTTTGTTTGTCCATCAATTTGTGGATGGTGTACATAACTAAACTTCAAATATGTCTTCACCTTCTTCCATAATGTCCTCCAAAAATAACCAACAAATTTGGTATCTTTGTTTGAAACTAGACTCTTCAGTAGACCATGTAGTCTCACTACCTCTTTGAAAAACAACCTTGCAACATGAACAACATCACTGATCTTATGACACGGAATGAAATGTGCCATCTTTGAAAATCTATCCACCACCGCAGATATGGAATCATGCCCTCTTTTTGTTCTTGGCAAGCCAAGAACAAAATCCATGCTAATGTCCTCCCATGGCCTCTTGAGTACATGTAATGGTTGATACAATCTATTATTTTGACTTGTTACTTTTTCCATTTGACATACTCTGCAACTTTGTACAAACTTCTTCACATCTTTTTGTAATTGTGGCCAGTAATAGTTCTCACTAACAAGAGCAATGGTCTTATCTAGAGTGAACTGTCCAACCAATCCTCCATTATTCTTCTCCTTGATTAGATTATCCCTCATAAAACTCCTTAGAACGCACAATTCACTTCCTTTAAGCAACATCCCATCTTGGATTAAGAAATCCAACCATCTTGTCCTATCCAATGTAACAGGCTCCAAAAAATTCTTCCAAGCTTTTGCAAAGTTTGGATCTTTAGGGTGCAAACTCTTGAGTTCATTGAACTCAACAACCTCTATATTCATCTCTATCAATAAATTTTGTTTTCCACCAATTTCTAGGCCCATCAAGAGCTTGTAAGTGCCTCAAAATTGACTTTGAAGATATTAATAAGATTTTTAGAAATTGAAATTTTAATATCTCTCAAATGAAAAATGACATTGAAGTGATTTCTTCGCCATTGGCTTCAATTTACCATTTTGGAGGTTTGTGTAAGATTTCATGTCCAACCATGGATAAATGCAAACTTACTAAAAATAGTAACCCTGCCAAATGTATCCCTTATTGAAAAGAAACAACATATTTTTTTTGGGTGATGCAAGATAGATCTTACACCCTAGATGCTCTTGCATCACACACACATATATGTACATGATTCCATATCAATATCTTTATAAAACACTCATACATACAATTCCATCGATCGACATATATACATGGAATGTATGTGTGTGTTTGTGTTTGTGTGTGTGTCACCTTAGTCCAATCAGTATTCCCATGCATATGGGTAATCCTTCCATGAGCATGAATAGGTACATCTACCTATGTATACTGATGCACGTATTTACTCACATGTATGCGTCTACCATAGACACATACATATCTACATATAAATACATTAAATGCATATATCTCATCGATATAAAAGTAAACACTCAAGGAAGGACTTCAACACAACTTCAAGATTTCATCTCATCCCTCATTCCAAACAATCATAAAATAAGATTACAAATCAGCATAAATATTCATAATCAAAATAGAAGATCACTTACCCATTACCCGAACTGACTTGAATTAACTAAGACCAACTAGGGTGTGAGTGTGTGAATGTTCAGTAAGGATAAATTTAAAGGTTACCATACCAAGTTCTTCTCCTGAGTGATACTTCCCCTCTCTTTTGAAGGCTTGAACCTATTCCCACATTTAGCTTAGTTCCCCATAATAATAGTTAGCTGAATCAATGTATCATATACCTTACATACATGTCATATTCACATTATATGTTTTATATTATAAATCATAAAGAATTTAATTGAATAAAAAATTCATTCAACATATTTCCATTAGAATTCATAAATAAAACACATTCACATTTATTGAAGCAATTTGCCAAGATAGGTAATAGTATATAGATAATAGCACATGGGGTGTAACACATTTTTTTTTAAACCATATTTACTCCTCATGACACGTGAGTGTTAATTTTTACTATACACTTTGTATTTGATTTACTATCCTTGGTGTGTTCATCCTCTAGCAGATTTTATTTTAATTTTTACATAATATCATTGTAATTTTAGACTATTTCAAACTATTTTCCCTTGAACACAAAGTCAATATGAAAACCAAAGGGAAACTCCACAACTATTAGCATACAAATCTATTACTTGGTGATATGGTGACAACAATGGAACCATGCAACATCCTTCTTCAGTAACTCTTTCGAGCTTAAAAATTTGCCAATGTTTGTGTATTCAAATGTGACTTCAAATTTTCTCATTGAATGTCTTTGCCACTTCCAAAGTTGCCTTTGTGTTTTCCTTCCAATCTAACCATACCATCTATTGCCAAATCTGAGACAGGTAAAAAAAAACTAGAACAAACTAAAATTGAAAATAAAAAACTGCAATTTTTTTGGTTGATGTAGATAACTTGTTCACCCAGGATGCTCCTACATCAAGATATGTGTGAAAATAGATTTTTATGATGTTTTTGTATTTGAATAAATAATGAGGATGAAAAGTATTTTATTTTTTGGATTGTTTTTTATAAGGAGGGATTATTTAGACTATCCCCATACTAGTGGAGGTCACAAGGGGGACCTCCTCCCCTTCAATATATTCAACTTGGAGCTACTTATTCAACTAAGAAGCCACAATGGAAGTCCAAGAGCCACCACTTGGAATTTCAACTTAAGATGTCACTTTGGAGATTCAAACATAGATCTCCATCTTGAGAACCTTATGGCCTTGTCATTTAATCACAACCCCATTGATAATTTATTTTTGGATTTTAGTGGAAATTAAAAAGATTTATTTATTTTTAAATGGGAGGAAATTAGAGGAAAGTGGATTAACATAATCAATTAAAAATAAACATGCCTTATTAATTAATTAATCAAAATAAAGGCTAGACAATGTTTATTAAATAAATAAGATTTAATTAATTAACTATTAGCATGAATTAATTGAAATAAATAAGTAAATAAATTGTATTTAATTAATTAGTGACAAAGATTGATTAGAAAAATTAATTAATTAAATATACTTTATTTATTTACTTTTTTAGACTGCAAGAATCAAGTAGCCCCCTATAAACTGTAGTGTGTCTGATAAACTTTTTCACTTGACTAGTGATGTTGGAACATGCCCTCCGGTACCACGGGGATGGAGGGGAGACTAGACCTCTTGCTTGCAACATGATGCTTTAGCCAATAGAGCTAGGCCGTCTACCCCAAACATACTTTATTTAATTAACCCATAATAAGGCAAAAAAATAAAATATGGAGTAGATTTGGAGTGTCTACATCGACAACATAGATATTATTTATGGAAACTCACTATGCCAATAGAGGGTATAAATCCCCTACAAGAGCATTATTGACATAAAATTTTATTCCACCATATCTTATGTAGTTATATGAATTTGATCAACACAAATTTCATATTGTTTTAATCCTAGAGGCTATGCTAGACACACCTAATATCCCTAAATAGCTCATTATTAGAAGTTCAATTTCAAGATTCTGAATATTGAGTGAGTTTTATAATATATCATCTACTTCTAGTTCAAATTTCATTTTTCTTGAGTAGAAATTGAGTATGTGACAAATTTTCTATCAAGTGCCCAAAATTGGTAGTTTAATAGTCAACACTATTTACAGAAAAAAAACATATTTAGAAGCTTAATATCTAAATCATGATGATAAAACATGGATTAGAAATATATCATTTATCTTTGATCCATTTTTCATATTGTCTGAGTGAATCTTGTGCTCATGACCTATATTTGACTATTTAATGAAACAATTCAAATTTAATGATGGTGCAAGCAATTTAATATTCTTCTAAAATGTGTGTAAATTATAATAATCACAAGAAATAATTTCTCTATTTTAAAAATAAGATAATGTGAAAATTTTAATTTGCCCAGATTTATGTTTTTATAGTGAAATTAATTAATATGAATCTATATTCATTCCATTTTAAACAGTGGACATAAATCAAGATGCTAACATGTTAGAAATGTACACTACAAATATGTTGAAATATATAATACAAATATGTTTCTTTTGATTAAGAGGCCAAAAAAACCTATAAATATAATATTAAAAAAATAGGAATTGCAAAGAGTAAAAAGAACACTTCAAAAATAGAACTATACAAAATGAGTGATAGTGCAAAGTATAGGCGCTAATATGAACAAAATATTGCTAGACTCCAATGAGAAGAGATAAAATGAAGCATCTAAAAATAATAATTAATTGACTATGTTACTATCCTAAGAAAAACTAGCCGTTGAAATCAAATGTGAGAAGAAGTAAAGAATATCTTGTAAAATGTGTGCCCAAAAAATGATAGCCTATGCCACATGACACCTGTAAAGAAAATAAAATTGTTAGCATTTGCAAAACTTCTTTAGCATAGATGGAGTCCACCAAATTGGGGCATGGAAAGGTAAATTTCTTAAACTAATTTCCTATCAAATCTCTCACTACCATAAAGAGGCAAATTTGTTAGTGAATACACAAAAAAATAAAATAATAATAATTGATCTGAGATAAAAACATATTCTAATTTTCAATTAGTAGATATTTTTTGAGATAAAATATTTATTATTACTATTGAATTACCTTTAATTTGGGTGTTTTGATATTTTTTGAGATAAAATATTTATTATTACTATTAAATCATTTTTAATTTGGGTGTTTTGGATATTTGTACTTATAGAAAAATATATATTTAAGAGTAGGGCATTAATTTATGCTATGTTTATTAAGATATTGGGGAGCTTTTTCAATGTTGTAGCTATATTTTTTTTGAGTGATCCCTTAAAATAAAATTTGAACTAGATTTTTTTGGGTTCCCTTTTGAATCTCCATCAAAATTGAGTTTTCCTACATTTAGAGGCAGTCCTTTCCATTTAATTATATTTTTGATTCACTTATATTTATTGGCTATGGAGGAGACATTAAGTGGAAGAGGGTTTATATACTAATAATGTTTTTGAATGAAATTATCCCAAGAAGAAAAAATTCTATTTGATGGAAGAGTTTTGAAGATGTGATATAACTATTTCAAAAATAGACATCTCTATTTTGAGCAACAGTTGATCTAAATTTAAAACATATTTCCTAAGGATATGATTATATATCTCGAGCCATATTTTCCATATGAGAATTGAAGGACTTAACTCCCATAAAAATGCATAGTTAAAATACTTATATAATAAGGGCCATCTTTGAAAGTGAGGGAGAAGGAACTTGTAAAGGGGTTCTAAGCAACCTAGCTTCCCCTATAGCCACTTCAAATACTTGGGTGATTCCACAATACTGGTTTACAATTTTTGGCCAAACTAGACATTGAACTGATTTTTTTTAACTAAATCTTCACTTTCGAGCACCTATAGCGGCTAAACTGTGAGGAATTTGAAGATGATGCAAACTAGTGATTTGTGAAATTTTGTTTGCAAATTCTAAATATATTTCTTTTCAAAAATTTTGGAATCATATTGTACTTCTTTTTCTATCTCCTTCGAAAACTATTTTTTAACAGTAAACACAATTTTTAAAGAGTGACATTACTGAATAACATATAAGTTTTTTTCTATGAAGGATAAAATTCTAATTTTTTCAAATTTACATTTGTAACTACGATATCTAGTGAATGGAATTGGTTTCATAGCATTTCATTTAATATTTTTTTTATTTAGTTTCAAAGTCAAACCAGTTATAATTTAGACATGATTTACTGGCTAAAACATAACTTTTTTTGTATGTATCAAAATTCAATTTTACTTTTTTGTTGGATCAAGGACATTAATATCTAGTGCATAGATATTTTTTCAATTTTTTTGATAATTTGCTATTTTTCCACATGTGAAGAATATAGAGCTTGATTTTTGGTGAAACATTCACAAGAAATAAATAAAAATATAATAATCAAATTAAATTTATTTAAAATTATACTTTTTGGGAAGCTTATAATAAGGAATACATACTTACAAAAAATAAATTTTAAATTAATTCATTTGATCCCCAAAAAGTAAATCAAAAGTGATTTTTTATTAGCATTTTGATAGGTGTAAAGGAGACTCCATTATAGGTATGGTTTAAAACTAGTGGGGTTCTATCCAAGGTGGTTTGATCAAACCCTCTTCAATTGATATCCTTTAAATGGAACTTTTCAAGGCTTAACATATTATATTTTCTAAAAATATGTGATTTTAGCAAAAATTAGGATCTCCCAAAAAGTGTAAACCACTATTGTGGGATCACCCACTTGTTAAAAAATTACAATCTTGTAGAAGATGATTAGTGTTCTCATAATCCATACCACCATCTTGAACACAAGTAAATAGTGGATTACTTCTTAATTTATCCAATCTTACGCTTGCTAACATCTTATTATTTAGATCTAACCAAATGAAAGAACCCACCTTTGGACAAAATATTAACCCTAACAGAAGTTTATAGGTCAAGAGTCATGAGCAATTTGAGAAGATAATGCTTTTCATCCATCCCTAAAGACAATCATTTCAATTCATCTTCTTTTCTTGAAAAGAAATTTTGTCTTAAATTGAGTTATTTTTAAAATCTTGAATTTTGCAATTGGGATAAGGGAAGGGAGTCCACAAGTTTCCACTTTATTTTTGGAGGAAAGAAGGAATTTTCAAAAATAATCTTTGAATTTTACACCCTATTGTTGTTGACTAAGCAAAGGATGCATTTTTTCTAGAGTAGCAATTGAGAGAAGGGGTTTGTAGCCATTCCAACAATATTCCAAAAAAATATTTTCATACATTATGGATTATCCAAGAAAGGTGAGGAAAAATTAGATTATGGGAGAAAATTAACAAATTCCACATTTTTGATCCCCTATGAGGGTTGTCCAAGGTGAATATTGTTTCATTATCCATCATGTCTAGGTACTTATATCTCATGATTCTATACTATTTTGAATTTGAGTTACGTATGGTCCCTAGGTAACCTTTTCTCTCAATGCTATATTTTGAGCTTTCATATTTTGAATGCCTATCCCACCTTGAGATTTTGAACTATAAATTTTTTCCTAGGAGATACAAACTATTTTTTTATTTTATTTTATGTAAGTTGCTTGACCAAAAGAACCTAAGCTATTTCTAAATATCTAAAATAATACCTTTGAGGAATTTTAGAACTGAAATCATGTAAATATGAATTTCATTTAAAATGTATTTCTCTAAGGTAATTTTTCATACAATTTCCAACCATTTTCCTTTCCAAGAGGATAACTTTTATTATTATAGGGGAGTACACATTTTGGCAAAAATATTACTTTATAATTCTTGAGAATAAGGTAATACTTGAGTATCTACAAGGAAGGATGTCACTTGAGAAAACCAGAAAAGAAGAAATTATATACCTAATTTAGGGAGAGACATTTTGAAGGAATATTTATTATTTGATAACATTTATTGCTTTCCTTGAGGCTATACAATAATATGAAATTACCTTTTTGATGGTTTCATCTTTATCTATTATTTCTTGACCAAAAAGGAAAGTTCATATGTGAAAATTGCATGCATGATAGAAGATGCAAAGTTAGTTATTTCAATGCCTCTCCATCTATTAGCTTTATTTTAAGCTAAAATTGTCTTACTCAAAGCTTCAATCGTGATTGTAAAAAGAAAAGGTGAGATGGGATCACCTTTCCTATAATGGAGGGGAAAAAACCACATGGGCACCATTAATTATGATTAAAATAGTACCATATATGCAAGAAAGGGTCTATTTATATTGTAGACACCTAAAAATGACCTAGGCCTGCAAGCTTCATTTTTACCACTTTCGTCCTAGCATAATTATGACATTTAATTATGTCCTTGGTCCACATTCGACTATTGATTAAATAATTTATAATTACTTAATTAATTCATGTCAGTTATTCTTCATGACTAATAAATAAATAAATTTAATTTATTTATTTATTACGTCATTAATTGTCTAAGTCTTTCTTTAATTAAATAAATTCCTTAATTTATTTAATTCCCCTTCGTCATTTAATTCTCCCTGATTATTAAATAAATGAATTACATTTACTTATTTAATACGTCACTGATTGTCTTAATTAAATAAATTGATTAATTTATTTAATTAGTTAGTCTTATCTCCTAAATTAAATAATTAAATTTAATTATTTAATTGCCAATTAATATTCCTCGCATTTTAAATAAATTAAATTATTTAAAATGTCATTTCAATCTTAACTGTTAGTCCTTTTTGATAAATAATCTGAAAAGGATTATTTATTATCTCATAAAATCCATAATTTGAATTAATTTAATTCAAATTAGTAATTAATCTTCCAAAAATCAAGCAATCGGGCAGATTCTTGATTTTCCAAATCTTATCTTCAGTCCAAATCTTATCTCTTTGATTTTTCGAATCTCGCAAATCAGGCAATCTTATCTTCTTGATTTTTTTGAAAATATTTATTTTCTAATTAATTTGTCTCATTTATTCTCCACCGTCGATCCGATTTTGTTCTGACCGTTCGATTAAGGATTTTTCCGTAACCCTAATTAGGGATTCTCTGGTTTAATCTAGATTGTTCATTTCATTGATTTATCTCGTCCGTCCATTCAAAATGGCCTTTTCTATAAAATGCCATCTTCTTCTCATTTCTTGATACACACGCATGCTGACATTTTGCATAATTATTATAGGCATTTAATTACTCTCACACTAAGTTCTTCATAGGCAATTTCCTTATTTAGTCATTTTAATCAAGTCATGGCATTTTTTTTAGGCATAGGCATTGGTTTTTAGACAAAGGCATTTAGACATATCAAATCCTTCAAGACTTGTTGTAGGACTTAGGCATTTCTATATTGCTCAAAAGACGAATTTGAGGGCAACATTTTCCAGCAAGCAAGAAGGTATTACGAAAGGGAATCATGGATGTATCAACAATCAGGTATAATTGTTCTTTCGTTTACTTCCTTTGTGTTTCGTAAAATCTTTGGGTTTCGATTATTATTTATTGTTTATTGCTAAAACTCCTAATCCTTAGAAATCCCTCGATTACATTGGTGAACCCGACTTTGTTTTTTGTTTCCGTACGGTTTTCTTTGTTGTTTTCTATTGTTTCGCAGGTATAGGTACAGATCGACACAAGTGCTTTTTAAAAACATCACGACGCATTTGATGCGTCGGGACGCATCTGTTGACAGAAGCGCCGCAATTGCCCTGACAAGCCGCATTCGACAATCAAAACGATGCATTCGATCCTACGCGCCACATTTGACAACCAGAACGACGCATCTGCTCTGTCGAGCCGCATCTGTCTGGTAAAATTTTATGTTAGTTTTTCCATTCTGATTTTCAGATTTTTGGGTTTTTCTGGTTACTGGTTTTTTGGTTTTCTATTTTTTTCTATGTTTTTATTCCTGCATGTTAACTAGATTTTTTATTTTTTTTTGTGTTACTAATATTTTCTTGTAGTGTGTGGCGATCCCCATTTATGTGTCGAAGACCATTGCTTAAAGAGACTACTAATTCATTGTTTGCAGATTCACATGTCAAAGAAGGAATACATTGTGCTTGTTTTTCGTAGAGTAGCAAACATTTGAATTTGGTTCCTATGATTGATTGTGCTTGCAAGATGGTAGGGGAGTATGCTTTCACTTGGTGAAAACCTCATGATAAAAAAACCAGACCCATCTTTATCTGTTAATTACCTTTCATGATTTGATATATCAGAGTATCCTCCCCCCTTGTGCATTCGTGCGATCCTAGGTGTAAGAGAAACGGTTACTGACTCTAGAACTTGGGCTTGTTTTGGTGGGAAAAAGTAATCACCCCAGGACAACTCAGACCGGTAGCAGCCTGACACCGAGGGACTTCCAGCTAGTATATAAAAGTGGGTTCTTGAGGAAAGCCCAAGAATCATGACCATGGTTCTGACGAGATGGATCCGAAAGGGGACTCTCGCCGCATGGATCTCACCCCATGAACGGAATGCCCAAATTAAAAACCTACTATTTTAGTGACCAACCGTTCTATTGGCTGTTGCTTGGTATAGTGTAGGGTACAGTATCATGCCCGAAGACACTCACTACTGATCCCATTGAGTAGAGATAGCAATTCTTGGGATGTCACTACCCAAAGAATCCAAATTTGGTGTGCTTGAATGATGTTAATGAGCTGTGGAGGGGAGCCAATGCCACCAAAATTCTAAGCTATCCGCTCTTGAGAAGGAAAGGTGTTTATCACCAATTCGGGGTATATCGGTGGGCTATACCAAGTATACAAACCCATGGCCTATTGGCCTTTCTAGGATTGTGCTTATCTGATGTGTGTTTGGTTACTCTCAAAACACTGTGTTTGTCAAGTGCTTTCTAGTTTTACCATAGTTCAAAACAAAACATTCACCAAACAGATCAAACTTTCCATAAAAACAACAAGAAAATCACTTTGAAACAAAACTATCATCTGTCAAACTGCAAGTGATTTTTTGCAACACAATCGCTCTGTTAAACCGCATATATAGGCGTTGCGACGCATCTAACAAATCAAGTCACATTTGGCAATCCAAAAGCCGCAATTGAAAAACTGAACCGCATTTGCTAAACTGTGACGCATTTGCTAAATTGTGACACATTTTCCTGTCAAAATTTTAAACTTCACAGTCAAAACCTGAGGTCTTCAAATTGTCAACCATTTTGTTAAATACTGTCATCAAGAAGATTCTGTCAGAAACCTAACTTGAAATTGCTCAAAGTCTTGTCTATTAGCTTGCATTAGTTACCATAGGTTTCATACCTCATTCCTTTTAGTTTAATACATTCAACATTACGTTGTCCCTAGGCTCATACTTGCATACTTAGGATTAGGTGAATCTTAAGCACACTTTGCAAAGTCATTGTTTTCAAAATTAGGCTCTTTTGGACTAAGTTATCAAACCACACTTTTAGTCATTGTCCTCTTTTGTGAGATCCTTCCAACTCAAAAGTCTAGTTAGGAAGACTCACTCGTCATTTAGACCTTGTCAAATTTTCACTTCCAAAAATGTCCCTTAGTAGTCAAAATTGAAAACAAAGTTCGAGCTTAGAGGTGCTTAGATAACCTTGTCTTACATTGCATACACATTGCATACCTTATTGACGAAAATCCAAAACATTAGTCATTCTAGGCGTCATTCTGAACTTAGACTTCACATACTGTCATACTTGCATTTAGTCGTCATTCCCATTTATGGTTGAAACCAGACTTCAAAAACAAAAGAGAAAATGGAAAACTTTAGTCAAGACCCCCCGTTTTCTGTCAACAATCCTCCACATGACTCAAACTGGACCTTGTACGATCCATTTTCACGATCCATTTTCCAATTTGGACAATCAACCTCCAGTGACAACACAATCCTCATCAAACCGTACATTCGAACTCTACTTGCAAAGAGATGAAAATGGTCAATTACTTCAGGAAAACATAGAGGCATTGACACAAGACCCAGAGGTCTATCAGCATGCTGAAACAATAGCTCGTTAGGACAGAGACAGATTCGTAGCTATGCTCTTGAGTGAAGGAGCTAGGTTACCACAAGGATTTGACGTTAACACGCTAAATTTGACACTTCATGACCCTAATGCCAACAACGCAAATAACATGTCACATAGTGGTCAACTTTTAGATGCTACAAGCAATACTTCCTTTGAGACCACAACGACAATAAATACCACTCCCGACATCCCAAACATTCCCAACACAATAAATACCACATCTATTGGGGGATCACAATCACCCACAACATCCACAACACTACCCCAATTGGATGGAACCACTCTTGGCTCCTTGACAACATGGGAAAATTATTCCAATCCTCTTTTTACCGCAACAGTAAATACCACGGGGACATCATCAAGTCACCACAATCCCCCCTTGACAACTACATCTACTACCATGAACACAACTTTGAAAAATCCGTTGAGTAGTATTTCACAAAATCCTCTGAGAGGAGCCACATGACGTATCTTTATCCAAGGACAACAACAAAACGTTCACACGACGACACAGTCAAATGTCATTGCCTCCCAAGGTACAAACACAAATGTCCCCCTTGTACAAAACCAACAATTTACACAAGGTGGCCAAATAACACAACCCATGACATCATCAATACACCATAACATTCATAGTCACAACATCCTCCAAGTAATGACACACATGGCTGGGAGACACATACCAACATATTCATCCAAAATTCATACTCATCAACAGGCACCAAATCATAACTTCCAATACCAACAACACACGTCGTACGTACCGCAACAATCAGTACCGCCACAATACACCAACATTCACATACACCAGATAGGAACACATGGTGTACCAGGCAATCCAACATATGGAAATGTAAACGACCCTACCATAGATGAACTCAAAGCAAGAATGAGGGATATGGAGAAAACCATGCAAAACATGTATATTTCAAGCAAGAAATCAGAAATATCGTATGACATGGATGTATACCCATTTGAAACGAGCTTATATATGCCTGCATTTCCACCAGGATACGTGTCACCCAACTTCACAAAATATAGAGGCAAGACAAATCCCATTGAACATGTTCGCAAATTCGCAACCAACTGTATGGATATCGCCTACGAACCAACATATTTGATGAGACTTTTTTCCAAAAGTTTGGCGGGTCAAGCCCTTGAATGGTTTTCAATGCAAAAAGATATCCAGACATGGGATGAGCTCAAATGAAAATTCATAAGAAATTACGCGTACAACATTGACATGGATACCTCTATCACTAGCTTGTGCAATCTCACACAAGAAGACTCTGGTGAGACATTTATTCCATTCTTTCAAAAATGGAGAAGCCTTGCTAGTCGATGTCACATTGACATTCCTGAAAGGGAAAAAGTTGACATGTTCATCTAAACACTTCTAGGGCCCCTAAAATTCGCATTGCAAATACATTGTTGTACAAACTTCACAGAATTGGTCGAAAAAGGAGTCCAAATTGAGAAAGCCCTTATCGCAAAGGGAGAACTGAGATATGGTTCCAAAAACATGAACACCAACCCACCTACTGACAAAAACAAATATCGGGTCAAGAATAAGCATGTTACAAATGACGGTGTTGTTGATGCCAAGACTGCAAACACTGTAGGTCCTGTATTGGCCCTGAAGGGGGTTCAACAACAAAAAAGACCAACAACGA
Organism: Sequoia sempervirens; assembly: GCA_007258455.2. Lineage (NCBI taxonomy): Eukaryota > Viridiplantae > Streptophyta > Pinopsida > Cupressales > Cupressaceae > Sequoia > Sequoia sempervirens. The sequence continues at coordinate 85,572,834 of VDFB02000017.1, forward strand.
CATTGACACCTCCTCCCAATACTTCTTCAAACAACCAAAGTGGTCAAAATAGTCAAGGACAATATCGTCAAATGAGACAATTTCCTAGGGGTCGCACATACACCCATTTGGGTGAACCCATTGAAGAAGTCCTTAAGAAATGCATCCAGCATGGGGTCATCACACTTCCAAAAATAAAACCTTATGACCCAGGACAATTCAAACCAGCATGGTGGAATGACAATGCAGTCTGCGAATACCATCGAGCAAAAGGACATACAACCTCTAACTGTCGACAATTGAAAAACATCATACAAGACCTTATCAAAAATCGCACCATTGAAGTAGGTGGATCACAATTTACCTCCAATGCAGATCATACTATCCACAAGAATCCACTACAGGATCATAGTTCTCATAATTCGTCCACTTTAGGTCCGCAGAATCAAGCTAACTTTGCCTTAGTCAAGTATGACTATTCTGGTGGACCTATCATAAACAATGTTTGAACCAAAGATGAATACATCAATACCATTATGGTCAAGAGAGCATCCTAGTGTAATGCTACTACTCGCAGTGGTAAGGTAACTATAGCTTGTCCACCTCTCGCTAGACAAGCCAAAATCACTATACCGGGCCCATCTGCTAAACAATCACAACCTGTTGCATCGGCTAAACAGCCAAAACCTGTATCAACCCCACAACAATGGAAACCCAAAAGTTAGTTCAACCTCATCAACCAACTAGGAAAGACTCCCACGCAAATATCTATCCTTGAGCTGCTTCGTATCTCTCCTGCACACAAAGAAATCCTAGACAAAACTCTCCTAGAGTCGTCAGTCCCTAAGGAAATCGATGTCAATCAATTTGAAACTATGGTGGGATATCTCACCACGCCGCACCACGTCACCTTCTTGGATCAAGACTACTCATCACATAAAACCAACCACAATGACGCACTACACATGGAAACTTTTATCCACAAGCACAAAGTCAGACGGGTTTTAGTAGATGGCGGAGCAGGGTTGAATATATGCTCCCTCAAATTGGTTAAAGCTCTAGGGTTCTCTGATGCGTGTGTAGACCCAACAAAAAGTATAGTGATCAAAGCATACGATGACGAGGAACACTCTTCACGGGGTGTTATCTCTCTCCCTATCAGAGTGGGACCGGTCATTGTAGACACAACCTGCCAGGTCCTGGATTTAGAACTACCATATAACATCTTACTTGGCCGTCCATGGATTCACACTTTAAAAGCTGTTTCGTCTACATACCACCAATGCCTCAAGTTTCCATTTGAAGGTATAGAAATAACCATATACGGAGACCTCGACCCTTTCCAATATTGTACCAACTTAAGGGTTATCTCTGAAAACTGAGTACCTATTAACCGAGAAGCACCTGGCTCCTCGTCATCCAAGTACATCGACCCTTCCACACTCACGTCATCTTCCACATCCACTCCATCCACGCCTTCCACCATACCACCACCTTCCACCAGCACTGAGACTGAATCAATTGTCAAAATCTAGGACCTTGGCTGTAGAGAGTTCAAACTAAATATAGCATATAAAATAACTACAATACCTACTCCTCCGAAGATATATGGTTAGCCATGTTTCAGAATGGAACCTCAAGAAACCTTCAAAGTTCCACCGAATACAATTTTTATCAAGTGGGGAGACATGAGTGAGGAAGACCTTGCTGACATCACATGATGGATCTATAAAGATACTATCACATTACCCCCATTACCAGTTCAAATGTATGGCAAAGGTTATGACTTCATGAAGGCTAAAGGCTACGATGGTACTAGTGGCCTAGGAAAAGACAAAACAGGCTGAAGGGAACCCATAGAAACTTTTCAAATTCTGAAGTATCTTGGATTAGGGTTTGGATCACTTGCCGATGACGATCGACGTACCTCTGGACTTTCAAATGAGCGAGTACATGCTTCTGACTGTGTCAAGACTACTAGGGAAAACCTCACCAAAACAGACTCCTATGAGTGGGAATTTGGCTCAGAACGATCCCTAAGTGACTGTTGTCTTGATGATTTGTTTGTTGAACTAGGGGAACTGACCTCTGAACAATGATTTTGGCAAACATTCAAAATTGAACAAACACCAAACAGTCAAAGTCCTACTACCACTTCCCAGGACACACAACAACCATCATCTGAACCCCCTCAGTCTAATCTATCTGAAGTGTCAGACGACATTGATAACTAGGATTCTAAAGCCTTTACTCCTTATTTCGACAATGAATATGACACTAGTGAAGGAGAATATTGGATAGAGTCCGATGTAGAGTTGGAAGGTGATAACCTCATCTACAATGTCACAGAGTCCATCTACATGCTATCCACATCCTCACCCCAATTCACTAACCTTGACGATGGCATTTCTTTAGTGTACCCTGAATTAGTCGATTGGGACCAACAAGGACCGCTAGTTTTGGATACATTTCAGAATGATGAGGCAATAGCTAAATTCATGGGATTACGAGAAGGCATACCCAATGGGGACCACAAATCAGAATTTTCCATTGATTTAGACTGCACGGCATACTTTGGTGAGACTGTCCAGTCCTCTAGTTGCAAAAGTAAAAATAATGTAAAAAATGAAACGTCTCTAGGTGAAAACTGAAAGGCACCTCTTGACGATAAAATAGTAAAAATAAAGGACGAATTTCCGGGTGAAAACCTATCTGAGGCGCCCAAAGATGGAGGACTAGACTTTCTCCCCGTGCAACAGGAGAAATCGGCCATGCTTATTGAGGACACAATAGAGGATAACATTTCAACTGTAAAAGACCCCAAGATGGTCCTATTTGCGGCATCATTGACTGATGAAGAGAAACTAGAATTTCATAAATTCTTTGCAGAAAGGAAAATCAACTTTGCATGGTCCTACACTGACATGCCAGGATTGGACCCCAAATTGGTTCTGTATCATCTACCACTATTACCCAATACTAAACCAGTCAAGCAGAAGTTGCACAAAATGCACCCCCAAGTTGCTCTATTGGTCAAGGCCGAGTTAAAGAAATTACTGGATGCCGGATTCATAAGATCTATAGATTATGCTGAATGGATTTCCAACCTAGTGCCGGTGACAAAGCCAAATGGACTGATTCGGGTATGTACAGATTTCTGAGACCTAAATAAAGCATGTCCAAAGGATGACTTTCCTCTGCCCAACATTGACATCATAGTCGACCTAATTGTAGGACATGAGATGCTATCCCTCATGGATGGTTTCTCTGATTATAATCAAATCCACATTGCTCCTGAGGACCAGCACAAAACAATATTTACGTGCCCTTGGGGTACATACTGTTGGAACTTCATGCCATTTGGTCTCAAAAACGTAGGTGCCACATATCAAAGGGCTATGACCACGATCTTCCATGACATGATGCATAATATAATGGAAGATTATGTAGATGACCTCTTGGCCAAATCAGCAACAAGGAAAGATCATTTTAAGGTACTTGATATAATTTTCAAAAGACTTGAGTACAAAGTTCGGCTAAACCCTAAGAAGTGTGTTTTTGGGGTCATGTCAGGTAAACTATTGGAGTACATAGTTTCCCAAAGAGGCATAGAGGTTGATCCAGCAAAATTCAAAGCAATCATAGACATGCCTCCGGCCAAAGGGATTAGTGAACTCAGAACTCTGCAAGGAAGAGTACAGTCTATTCGCCGTTTCATAGCCCAATTGGTAGATAAGTGCCACCCATTCCAGAATCTGTTGCGCAAAGGTGTCCCCTTTGTATGGACGGATAAATTTCAAGAGGCCTTTCAACAAATAAAAGATTACCTGATATCAACACCAGTCCTCATGCCGCCCATTCATGGAAAGCCATTAATTCTATACATCTCGACTACTAGTTCAGCACTGGGGGCATTGCTGGCCCAAAATGATCATGAAGGAAAAGAAAGAGCAATCTATTACATCAGCCGCACACTGATAGGCTATGAGTTGAACTACACATACATTGAACGTGCATGCATCACTGTTGTTTTTTCATCCCAATAACTAAGACACTATATGCTCAGTCATCAGACACAACTGGTTGCCAAGATTGATCCATTGAAATATCTACTAAGTCGAGCAACATTAACAGGCCGGTTGGAAAAATGGGTCATGATCCTAAGTGAATATGACATACAGTATGTCGAGCGCAAGGAAATAAAAGGGAAAGTAATAGCAGATCAACTAGCAGATGCATCGATTCAAGCCACTCATCCATTAGTAACTGATTTTCCCGATGAGTCCATTTTTCATGCGGAACCGACATCACCATGGAAGCTATATTTTGATGGGTCTCATACTGGTCATGGCTCAGGTGCGAGAATCTTGTTTATCACACCACAGGGGGATTCAATTCCTAAGTCATTCAGGATCGCTTTCCCTTGTACAAATAACATTGTCGAATATGAAGCACTAGTCATAGGTCTCAAGTTGTCAATCAAATGGAAAATTCAGACATTGCTCGTATTCGGGGATTCCCAGCTAGTAATCGACCAAGTGAATGATGACTATGAAACAAAGGATGAGAAGTTGCTTCCCTACAAGAGGATGGTGGACAGCTTCTTGACATACTTTCAATTGATTTCCTTTGAACAAATCCCCAAGGTACAGAATAAGGCAGCTGATGCAATAGCTACTGTTAGTTCTCTCTTGGACATCCCTAAAAATGTGTCACAATTTGAGTTTTTAGGAGAATAGCTTTTGATACCAGCATATGATATCCCAGAATTAGAAATGGTGTGTGAACTTGTTGGTCCTAACTCCCCTTGGTATCAGGACATTTATGACTACCTAAAATCCCAAACCCTTCCACTGAACCTGTCCAATAACCAAAGGAAGTCCTTCATTAGAAAAGCTGCAAGGTATGCCATAGTCAATGATACCCTATACCACCATAGTTTCGACAATACCCTCCTTAGATGTCTTGACACCGAAGAAGCATGTACGACCTTACGAGAAGTACACGACAGTATATGTGGATCTCATTCGAGTGGTCCTACTCTGGCTAAGAAACTAATGAGACTTGGGTATTATTGGTCGACAATGGAAAAAGATGCAATTGAATATGTCAGGACTTGTCGCAAATGTCAAATACACAGTGACCTGGTCCATGCTCCAACATAGGAACTCCGGCCGATCACTTCTCCTTGGCCCTTCACTCAATGAGGACTCGACCTCATGGGTAAGATTCATCCAACATCATTCAATAGCCATAAATTCATTATTACCGCCATTGAGTATTTCACAAAGTGGATTGAAGCCATCCCATTGACATACATTACCGGCAAGCAAATATCAAAGTTCATCCTCAACTACATCATTTGCCGGTATGGCCTTCCGCAGTCAATCATCATCGACAACGGACGTCCGTTCAAAAACCAAGACATACGTGAGTTATGTGAACGATTCCATATCCAACACCACTTTTCATCTCCATACTACCCCCAAGGAAATGGCCAAGCTGAGGCGTCCAATAAAACCATTGTCAAGATCTTAAAAAAGACTGTCAATGACACTGGCCGCGACTGACACATACAACTTAACCCTGCTCTGTGGGCTTACCGAACTAGCATTCGTACACCTACAGGAGCTACACCATTCGCCCTAGTCTTTGGTGCTGAAGCCATCTTACCCATTGAGGTCGAAATTCCTTCGCTACGAGTTTCCTTGAAGGGTCTAACTAATGAAGAGGAGTACCGACAATCACGCTTACATGAGCTGGAAATGCTGGAAGAAAGATGGAAAAAATCATTGAATCATCTCCAAGCATACCAGAACTTCCTTTGTCGTAGCTACAATAAAAAGGTTATGGTCATAAGGTTTGACATTGGTGACCTAGTTCTCATGCAGAACCCCAAGAACCAAGCAGACAGAGAAAAGCCAAGAAAATTTGAACCAAACTGGCTGGGTCCCTATATTATCATATCTTCCTTTGGTTCTGGGGCATATCAATTGGCAACTCCAGATGGGGAACAGTTGATAGAGCCCATCAACAGTTTACATCTTTGAAAGTTCTACGCATAGCATCAAAGGATGGAGCTAAAAGCCATAAAATAAAATATAAATAATTGAAAAATGATAAAAATCGTCACCCTAATGAAAACCTGGCAAACAGGCGTCTTGGTGACACCAAAAAAATTATTATGAAAATAGTAAAGAGTAAAATGATTCGTTCAAAAGTGAAAACCTGGCAAACAGGCACTTTGGACAAGTACCATGGTGAAAACCTGGCAAACAGGCACCATGCGTAATCAATCATTGCTCTACCATCTACTGTCACTTTGTCTAAATTTGGCTTATGATGAAAGGTATGTTCACCATTTCACCACTGCATCCTACCCTACCTGTCATAGTGAATAAATGATTGACATCAAGTCCTGACGACTGTCCGTTTACCAAGACAACAGTATCCCGTCCATATTCCTTGCAAATGGCTAAGTCTTAGACCTGACTGGGGGCAAAATGTTTATCATGCACCTGCAGTGGATGTCACGTACGATCACAAAAACATCATAAAATGTCCTAAAGAAAGACCAAAAACATTATAAAATGTCATGAAAAAAGACCAAAAACATCACAAAAAGTCCTAAAAAAAGACCAAAAACATCATAAAATGTCCTGAAAAAAGATATAAACATTGGCAAAAAGTCCTGAAAAAAGACCAAAAACATCACAAAAAGTCCTGAAAAAAGACCAAAAAATCATAAAATGTCCTAAAAAAAAGACAAAAACATTGGCAAAATGTCCTGAAAAAAGACAAAAACATTGGCAAAATGACCTGAAAAAAGACCTAAAAATCATAAAATGTCCTGAAGAAAACCACAAACAGCATCATTAGACCACTCGAAGAACATGAAAATATAGTCATTTCTGGTCAAATTCAATTATGTCAAATTAGTCTTCATCATCTGTCCGAACTACGTTGTCTTTGCGACTTTGCTACGTAGGCAAGACTCATACTTGAGTCCCTGAGACATTAGGTCAGTCTTTTTAGGTTTGTCAAAATAAAATCATGACGCAATCTTTGCTCATCAAGACAAAGTCATTGGTTGTGTCGAACTACGAGGTCTCTGAGTATATGACGTAGGAAAGGCCATCTATCGATGAGCCCCCGAGGCTGCACTAGGTCAGTCCATTAGGGTTCATGGCACTACACTGGCACACACGTCAAAAATATCCAATCATTTTCCAAATGGGAAAACTCCTAAAACAAAGTAAAACAATCTTTTATTCAGCATGACAATCTCATCAGTACAATCTCATATCATCAAGGCAATATCGGCATATAGTCAAACACAAGTCAAATTCGGTCAAAACAAATCAAATCATCAGAAACTGGTCAAACAGTCAAATTTTGGTTAGTCTTCAGATGAGTCCTTCTGAATGAGAACCTCTGTCATTTACGCCTTAGGTTGTGTCCTTCCTAAGCGTCGTCATCGTCATTCAGCATTTTTCAATGATCCTCTTGACATCTAAAGATCACTCTTCCTGACATAAGTATCCTTCAGATGTGTCCTTCTGAAGAATCAAATTTGTCATTTATGCCTTAGGATGTGTCCTTCCTAAGCATCGTCATTATTTTGAGGGACCCCTTACGACCATTAGGTATCAAATCCTCTCGACATCAGCATTATTCAAGATGTGTCCTTCCTGAATTCACCAAGTCTCGACATTTTTCAAGATCATCAAAACTCTAAACATTCAAACATCTCGACATTATCAAACATGGCATCTTGACATCAGAACAATGGATATCTAGACACACTTAGCAAACACTTGACAATTGTCTTTTGAATCTTTTATCATGTTATTAGTTTTTCAGTGAGATCCCACTAAGCAGGATTTAGAGAAGCAGCGACGTAGCATGACAATTGACACACATGACTACTAGCTTCTCAGCGAGGTCCTAATCTTGGGATTTAGAAAAGCAATGACATATCATGATAGCGACTTTATTTTTGTATTTTGGAAATCATGTCACTAGTTTCTTAAGGATGTCCTAGAAACAGGATTTAAAGAAGCAACGACGTTGCATGATTTGTCCTTGTCTTTTTCTGCTTGTGGTTGATTATGACAACAAGACTAGGAAAATCATGCTCTTAGTATGAGTCATGATCATCCTTGTCTGTTATTGTTTGTCTTACGTAATGGTACAACCTTGCACACTTCGATCTATGTCATATCATGGTGTTTGTTGGCCATTACAACAGTTTGCCCAATGATGATTAGGAGCAATAAATATTAAAAGTCCTACAGTAAAGTTTTGAAGGGTTTGGTCTAGAAATTAACGTGCATTTTTGTAGGTCTTGTCATCTTCTCCTCTTGCATCTAGTCGTCTCGTCTCATCAGTCTTGTCATCTTCTCTCGTCCATCCCATGATGCTATCATGTGACATCCAAACACATAAGTGCATACATGATCATATACATTGCATTAGGTCCATACATACATCATCCATGGCATTAAATCATATACATAATCACAAGCATCGCATTAACATAATCATCAGCATTGCATTTTTACATTAATACATCATGAACATCATTAAAATAATCATATAAATAAACATTGTATCATCATGGAATCAAAAATCACAAATAGGCATCATAGGACATACATGGCATCATAAATTAAGCATCATATATATCATAATACATAAAGCAAAGAGCATCACATAACACATGTAGGCTGCATCAAAACTGCATCATCATATAATATCATCTCAAAAAGGGTACAATGTCACAGGATAATGTCATGGAATATTCCAAAAATGGAGCTCGCAGGCTCAAATCATATACATAGTGTGTCATAATACAAAATACCCCTAGGGTAGACCCTCATCATCCCCTTGAGGCGAAGAATGTGGCGGAGGCAACTCTGTCATGGGCGCGGAAACAATAGGTGGTCCTGTAACAACCTCTGTCTGTAACGCTGTCAGAACTAAGAAGGCAAGTGTCATTTCAATAGTATAGAACACCTGTGAGTTCACTGCAGCCGGACTCTAAGAAGAGGATGGATTTGTCACTGGCGGCTGTACCTGTCCTGACCTTTGCACTAAACCAATGGAACCATGACTATGACCTAAATGATGACTCAGACTATGTCTATGGGAATGATGTGACCTATGTCCAGACGTGTGACCTATCGAGGTAGACCCTCTGACGCTGGTATGACTCCTGGTGCCACTGCCACTGCCTGACCTATGTCCGCTAGCTGTCCTCGACTGTGACTAGGACAAGGTAGGATCCCGTCGCTCTGGTGGCACTGCCTGCGCATAGAGAGTTTGGTACTGCCCCAGTCTCGTGCTAACTCTAGCCAACTCCCGAGCCATATCTCCCATAGGTCCTGTGCACAAGGCTGCAAACTCGGTACACCACTGGGTTGCATCCTGCTGTGGATCACCGCCTAATCCCGCTCTACCTGGACTACCTCCAGAGTTGACTATAAAGACCTGACCTATGCCAAGTTGGCATCCAATCTCTACTAAAGGTCTGCCACTCTCTGATCTGCTATGGCATCTGGTGGCAACCCTGAAGAAGACAGTATCTTCTCCTCCCCCTCCACCATCTGCCATCTTAGAAGCCTCTCAGCCTCATCCATGGTGTCGTCCTCCTCATCGTCCTCATCAGCCTCCTCCTGTCCAGCCACCTCCACCTCCTCCTCCTGTCTAGGTTGCTCCTCCACCTCCACCTCCTGCTCTCCCACCTCCATCTCCTGCTCCACCACCTCCACCTCCTGCTCTCCCACATCCACCTCCACCTCCTCCTCCTGACGTGCCTCCTCCACCACCTCCATCTCAGGCACATCCTCCTGTCTCTCCCCCTCTACCTCCTCATGTCTCTCCCCCTCTTGTCCACCCACCACCCTCTCCTCCTCCTATCTATCCTCACCCTCTCCCTCCTGTCTGGGCTGCTCCTCACCCTCACCCTCCTCACCAACCTCTGGGATGGCATCTAATGCCACCCTAGCCACTCATGGGCATACCTTGCGGAAATGTCTCTGCCCATCTCTGCCATCATCCCCACCCCTCCCTCCGTCTCCACCCCTGCCTCCACCTCTACCTCCATCATCGCCACCCCTCCCTCCATCTCCACCCATCCCTCCATCTCCATCCCTGCCTCTGCCTCGGCCTCTGCCTCCATCTCTGCCTCTGCCACCTCATCTGACCTGTGGCACCCATGGAATAACTGATTGCCTGTCAACTAGTGCTGGCCTGTCAGGATCTGTCAAGGGCACTAGTCAGCATGCCTGCCACCATAGATCATATGCCGACGTCGAACCAGGATCTGCTGCTCCTCCTCTCTAACCCTAGGCCTGGGCTACTAACCCATCTATCTGATGTGTCACAAAGGCCACTGGGATGGTCGGCCCCCATGCATACTCTCTAGATGACCTAGCATACTCTGTTTTCTCCATAGGCACATCCTGCTGCTCTCCAAACTGCCTAAGGACACATTGTGGGAGGTACATCTCAATGATCAGTGACATCTGCACTGTTCGGCCAATAAGATACCTATACTACCTGTAGAAGCTAAGGTGCTCGTCCTCATCATCCCATGCTGCACAGTCTTTGTACGACCTCCAGATGAATGTCACCATGGTGTCAATCTTGTGCCACCACCACCCTGTCTTGCCCATATGGGTCTACTGTAACACGTCGGCATAGTAGTAAGAGTAGGGCATCCCCTTGGCTAGCTGCGGTTTGTCAATGGGAGGTTAGAATATAGCAATGTGCTCCCATGCCCAGATCATCATAAGAGTGGTCCCGCAGGAGATACTCTCTCGTCTCCTGTACACGATGTCATGAAGCTAATGATAAAGCATCCCTAGTAGGCAAGGACCCCACGCATAAACTGTCCTGTCTTGCCTCATGCCGACCAGGACATCCCCCCAACCAATCAGAAATCCATGTCCTCGCCGGTCAGGAATCAGGATACCCGCAATCATCGTCGCTAGAAATGCATCGAAGCGACCGTAGTGCTCCGCCAAGAACTCCCATCGGATCTCATCACCCTGAATCCCCAGTCCATCACCCTGATCCTGATAATAGGCACAGAAGGTCTGCTCGCCATGTTGCGGATCATAGACAATCTGCTCCCCTCGAATAGGAATCCAGAGAATCCGGTAGACATCCTCCAAGGTAATGGTAGCCTCACCTGTTAGCAGGTGGAAGGAACAGGTCTCAGAGTGCCATCACTCACATAATGCGGTCAATAATCCCCTATTCGCCCGAATGGCAGGCATGAACGCAGCATAGAATAAGCTTAGTCACATCAATTGCTGTCGCTCTCGTGGGCCTAACTGATTAGCAAACCGAAAGGTGATCGGTCTGCTCTCTCTCATGTAGATAGGGGCAAGCTGCCTCTGCAAAAAGATGAACACTGCATCAGCACTTTTTGGATAATTGTCAACATCATGGAAAGCAACTAAGGTCATGTAAACATTAAAAACAAGTTTTATTAAAGAAATAGGCAAATGCGTCGCAAACAAGCAAATGCATCGCAAAAGGACAATTGCGTCATTCAAAACATCAAATACGTCTCGACATATCATTTGCATTTTAGAATATCATTTGTGTGACAAAATTTTGCGAATGTGTTGCAACATGGCGATTGCGACATGATATTACAATTGCGACATTCAACAAATCAAGTGTGTTGCAAAATAACGATTGCGGCTTTTTAACCTGTCATATGCGACTCGATAAGTCACTTGCATTGCACGAATTGTCAAGTGCAGCAGAAACCACCGGTGCAACCGATTTTGTCTCGGCACTTGCGTCGCGATGCATCAAATGCATCGAATGCGAAGGAAATTGCAGCTTACGCGAACGCATATGCGTCATGGCACAGGCGTTGACTACCCTAGAAAGCAATAAATGGCACACAAAATGATAAAATGACAAAGTGAGTTTAGGGCACATACCGTCGGCTATGAGCCCTCTGGCCGTCTGAAAGTCCTCATGATCTTGCCGCGGTGCTCTGACACTGGAATAACCATCCTCGCTGTTGCACCTTTCGCTCTGAGCTCTCAAATTTTGCAAGGTAAATAGTAAAAGTGAATTGACTTTACCCCCTTTATCAACCTATTTATAAGGTCAAAATGAAATTTTTCAAACAAAGGCAATACTGGAGGCTCATTTGAACACCTTTGACTTCCTTGTAAGTTGCTTTAAACATGGCAGAATCCCAAACTGACTGCGCCATTGTTTTTCTGGTTATCAAATTGATTTATTGGGACCCTTTGCAAATTTTTCTGGCGCCGACTCAAAATTTGAAAATTTCCCGAGAGGGCAATGATACTTCGTACTCTCACTGGGGCATATTCTTGACTTATTTTCTTTGTCACAATGCGACAAGCGACATTATGACAAAGAGGGGCAAAATGTAGACACCTAAAAATGACCTAGGCCTACAAGCTTTATTTTTACCACTTTCGTCCTAGCATAATTATGACATTTAATTATGTCCTTGGTCCACATTCGACTATTGATTAAATAATTTATAATTACTTAATTAATTCATGTCAATTATTCTTCATGACTATTAAATAAATAAATTTAATTTATTTATTTATTACGTCATTAACTGTCTAAGTCTTTCTTTAATTAAATAAATTCCTTAATTTATTTAATTCCCCTTTGTCATTTAATTCTCCCTGATTATTAAATAAATGAATTACATTTACTTATTTAATATGTCACTGATTGTCTTAATTAAATAAATTGATTAATTTATTTAATTAGTTAGTCTTATCTCCTAAATTAAATAATTAAATTTAATTATTTAATTGCCAATTAATATTCCTCTCATTTTAAATAAATTAAATTATTTAAAATGTCATTTCAATCTTAACTGTCAGTCCTTTTTGATAAATAATCTGAAAAATATTATTTATTATCTCATAAAATCCATAATTTGAATTAATTTAATTCAAATTAGTAATTAATCTTCCAAAAATCAAGCAATCGGGCATATTCTTGATTTTCCAAATCTTATCTTCAGTCCAAATCTTATCTCTTTGATTTTTCAAATCTCGCAAATCAGACAATCTTATCTTCTTGATTTTTTTGAAAATATTTATTTTCTAATTAATTTGTCTCATTTATTCTCCATCATCAATCCGATTTTGTTCTGACCGTTCGATTAAGGATTTTTCCCTAACCCTAATTAGGGATTCTCTGGTTTAATCTGGATCGTTTATTTCATTGATTTATCTTGTCCATCCATTCGAAATGGCCTTTTCTATAAAATGTCATCTTCTTCTCATTTTTTCGATACACACGCATGCTGACATTTTGCATAATTATTGTAGACATTTACTTACTTTCACACTAAGTTCTTCATAGGCAATTTCATTATTTAGTCATTTTAATCAAGTCATGGCATTTGTTTTAGGCATAGGCATTGGTTTTTAGACAAAGGCATTTAGACATATCAAATCCTTCAAGACTTGTTGTAGGACTTAGGCATTTCTAGATTGCTCAAAAGACGAATCTGAGGGCAACATTTTCCAGCAAGCAAGAAGGTATTACGAAAGGGAATCATGGAGGTATCAACAATCAGGTATAATTTTTCTTTCGTTTACTTCCTTTATGTTTCGTAAAATCTTTGGGTTTCGATTATTATTTATTGTTTATTGCTAAAACTCCTAATCCTTAGAAATCCCTTGATTACATATACTATTATTTATTGAAACCAAATTTATTGAATGCTACTAGAAGGAACTCCCATTGGGCGTTGTCATATGCTTTCATCATTGCTAATTTTAGTACCATAGAATGGATTTTATCTTATTGAGTTTAATGTAGGACTTCATGAGAAAAAAGGGCCCCATTTTAAGTCTATGAAGTTTATGAATGAGGTTGGGTTGAAATTTTTTGGGATTAGAGCTAGAAGGGTAGAGTTCATTTCTTTCAAAATGTGATTATGCTTCTTGGACTCTTTAAGAGCTAAAAGGACATCCCTTCTAATAAATTCCCAATATTTTTGGAAGAAAAGAATTATATATCCATCTAAGTCTAGAGCCATTGAGAAGACCTGTTGCAGTCTATTGTCATTGATGTCAAAATTTCTATGGAGTGCATTGCAATCTGGTTGTTTGGTTGCCAGAGTCTCTAAGAAATGCTCTGCATTTCTTTATTGATGATGTTTTGCTCCTGCAATTTGGAAGTTAGCTTTTTGGTGGGTTAAGGCATGCATGATCCAAGTTTTATATCATTTGTGTTATTAGAAAGGTAGTTTTGAGTGTGACAGTTTGAAGCTTGTGTTGATTTTGTAAGGATGTTCATAAAGATTCAAAGGTTGGCTATGCATTTCCCCACCTTTGTAGATATGGTTATGTGGTTTATAAGATAAGTTTAGTATGTTGTGAAGGTGTTATATACAAAATTTCATGTCATTAATCCTTCAATAGAGAAAGTTATTAGTGACAAAGTTCAGGATTGTGTTGTCCGGTAATGAGTTCCAATGTCTATTGGAATTCACTAACTTGTTGCTGCATGAGTTTGTGAAAGGGATGTATGAGAGTGTGTTCCTAAACATGATTTAATGTTTTTTGTTGCTTTTCAAGATTTCTTCTAGTTTCTCTGACACTGGATGTGGTTTGGAATGAATGTGATGTTGGGTTATGCTTTTTCCTGGTCGACTAAGGTATGCTGATGATGTTAGATACACAAGAAAACTAAGAGGGGGGATGAATAAGTTGTACACTTTAAAACATTTGATCCCTCAATAACTTTCAAACCCTTATCAATCATTAAACCTAGTGGAACCCCTAAAAATGCTTTTTGTTCCATCTTGAAATTCTGCTAAATTTGGTTAGTTTCATGTCCTTGTGATTAGGGTTTGGTTTATAATCATTCCTTAAGGTTTCTGTTGTTGAAACCTTTTCTAAAAAACCCTTAAGTTTGAATCCTTTGCAAATGTTATTATTTTTCATTGACTTCTTATCACCGGTTCCTAGTCGTTTAAGTCATGTCTTATGCCTTTGAGTATGTTTTGTTATCGACCCCCAAGTCCTAGTGATCTTGATCGTTTCCTGTTGCATTATTAAAAATGATGCCTTGTATTATTGTAAGTTGAAGTTCATCGAAATATTTGTCAAGGCCTAGTTTTGAGTTTAATTATTTCCGTTGATCACCTAAGGTTTTTCCCTTAATTTTTCATGTCCTCGTTCATCATTTTCCTAGTGTCGGCCCCTTTTTAAGAACTAAAAAACTTGCACATGCAAATTTCCAAGTGTTAAAGTGACCATCGGATCTCGAGGATCGAATCCTGAGCTCCCCGCACCTTTGTCCTATTTCATTTTCTATTAAAATAATCATGTGGAATGTTAGGTGGGTGTCACATTTCATGTCTAACGGTGGGCCCTAAAGCCTTGAAAGGTCGGTGGGCAGAGGGTTAAAGCAATCAATGATGGGTAGTAAATGATGTGTCTTCATCTAGATTGTTCCCTGCCACTCTGTTTGATTTTATTTTTCAATTATATAATGGCACAGGATGGTGGGCTGAAGACATCTATCCTTGGTTGGAGGGACCCACTAGGCTATGAAGGAAGAAAACACTCCACTTGGAAGAGATCGACAGTTGAGGGCAGATGACGTGGGTCAATCTTGACTACTCCTCGCCATCCTATGGGGGACCCACCTTTTCTTCCCGTCTCTTAGTGGGGAAGCAAGGGAGTGCCACATGTAGTGGTTTAGAAGGCATATTGAACATTAGAAAAGGAAAAATATTGATGAAGTATTTTTTCAAAAGAATATGGGGGATAAAATATGTGCTACTAAAAGGGTTTTGTTGCTTGTGTTCTGAATACAAGGAAGATCTTTTGATTGTGGCCATCAGTTACATCAAAAAAAATTGTGCACAAGAAAATGGTCTTGTGCTAAGGTATGCACATGTTGACGACTTGAGATTTAATCTCAACCCTTCCCTGCCTCCCTATTACTAAAATTTATGAGCCGGGTAAGACCAATGGGGAAGTGGGGAAATTGATGTGTGGGTTGTGCAATAGTGCTTGGTAGATGTTAGAGCCCACTGATAGGTTGGTCTATTCCACACAATTTTTTCTAATTGGGTAAAGGAAAATGGTTATTTATAGTCAGCTTTCTCAAACGTGTTGAATAATTTTGAATCGATCGATGATCCATCTCATCACGTGATCAACGACTGGTTTTCAAATCAAGTGGTTGATTGTCAGCTTGCTTGCGCAAGCTTTATTTGAATATTAATGGTGGTAATGCTCTAGTTATTTGATATAATGTGGGTTTTTAGCCATTTTATTTCACAATTGCAATCATCAAGAGCCGATAAATTGATCCACAGCTAGAAAAAGGTGCAAAGAGCTTGGGAAAGTAGTTGCAAAAAAATTGAAGACAATTTCCCTAGCTAATCCGGTATTTCCTCATTTCTATGTCAACTATGCATAGGTCAACTAGTTTTGGGGAATTGTCGAAAGTTTTTTAATCCTTAGATACTTAGGGTTGTAAGGGCTTGATTATTTGCAAAAAATCATTGAGTGGTTAGGAATTGTGTGTGGTTTGGAGGGTTTTTTCTCTACATGTTCGTCTCTAGGAGCATAAGTCAATAAAAATATTCTATAACTAAGAATCTATAAACCTTAGGATTATTATGCTGATAAAATGAGTGAAGCTAGCATGTCATCTCCTCAGCCTAAGAGGATACCCAAGAAGAAGAGGGTTAAGAGGTCTAAAACCCATGATGACACACCTAACGTTAAGCCAGACGTACTTGAGAAATACTTGAAACCAGAGAAGAGAACTCCAACGTGAAGGAGAGGTATTGGATGTCGCTACAATGACGAGGGATGCCTTTTGGAAGGTGGGTAATTATTCTTCAATGATTGGAAAAGGGGTTTTTATATTTTGTGTGTTCCCTCCATTTGAGGGTGCAAATATAACTACAAAGGGAATATGTCCTATAATGGTCCAATGGAATTGTGACATGTGTACTTTTTCGCCCAAAGCTTGTTTTTCTCCTTCATTTCTATAAGAAGGAATTCAAGGCCAAAAATAGGGGGTTCATTGTTTTGTAATTGATCACAGGGAGAATTGTAAAGAGAATACTAAGCATATTTGAGTTTTTTCTTAGGTTTGAGTTTGCTAATACATATGTAATTTTGATAGCAATACTAGCAATATAAAATAGAATGGTGCAAATTCAAAGCCATTTTCTCTCCTATGTACTTGGTTGATGAATTATGAATAATATGATCCATGATTATCTTATTTGTCTCCAATGATTTCCAATGGATGTGAAGTTTTATTCTTTCTTGTCAATTCAAAGATTTAATGTAAATGCTCTAGTGAAGCTATAGGTTTATGTCAATTGAGAGCTAGGATATTAGTAAGAAGTGGTGGTTGAGAATATGATGTTGAAATGCTATAATGTAGTATTTTCAAAGCTTAAATGATGCTATGTGTGCAATTGTTATTAGATTGTATAGGTTTTGGGATTCAACTCCATTATGAGGATGAGGCACTAATCTAAGTAAATATTTATACATTTTCTTAGTCAATTCAGTAGCGAATCACTTATATAATAATTTTTTTCAAATGAGTTAAAATGGTAATTATTTTTTGTTAAGTTCCACCATTCTCATGCTCTGAATGTAGGGTGTTGTTAAGAAGTAGCCAACTTCTTTGATACATTCTATTTGTTTAGCTATTACATGAGAATTATTTATTATTTACAATGTATTCAGATAATTAGTGCAGATGTATTTAAATACATTGTGGGATCACCCTCTTAGGTTTCATAGAGCCCAAAGTGCAGGAGGAAAGCATTACTGCTTTCACTCATTTGTTGGCCAATCCCTCTAGGTTGCTAAGGATTGGAATTGGAAATTCTGTAGGCAATTCTGAAGATCAACTTGGTTCTTAAAAAACAATAAACAAATTGGCAACTTCGCTGGGGACATTGATGAAAATATTCATATCCTAGTATGCTTTGTCTGAGCATTGAAATTAGAGTCATAAGTATTTTAAATAGGGTTTTAATTTTGCTAGGACTTGCTAAATATTCCTACAATTTGTCTATCTGAAGTCATTTTGTGAAAAGATTTATACAACTTTTGCATTTGTGAGTCAATTCTCATATAGGTTGCTTATGTTATGCTTTTATCACACCAAAATCGTAAATCCTTGAAAATCCTATTCAAATTCACATATATATTTCATAATTCCTTCCAAGTGTGGGTGGTGACTCTATGTCTCTGTGTTGGTGCATAAGTAATAATCATAAACTATGAAGAAGAACAAAAAGAGGAAGATGTTGAGAAGAAATGAGGCATACTAGATCTCATGTGAAGAAGCACCTTGATGAAAATCTTGAAGGATAACTTTAGGAAACTCTATTTAGACATTCAAAGAATTTGATGAATCTAAACATTTGGTTCAGATATTAAGTTTTAGACCTAGAAGAGGTTTTGTTGCAGCAGATTTAAAGAAATTTATGTGTGACTTTGCTATTGGAGGAGACCTAGAAGGAAATTCATCTTTGAGAGAACTTCATATTGTTGAAGTTCAGTCCTCTGTGAAGAGAGGTGGTGACCCTGTCAAAATAAATTGATGAGGATGTGAATTAACTTCCATATCTACAAATATTTACAGTAGCTTCAACTTCCCTAGGTATTCCCCATGTTTTGGTTTTCATGAGGTATAAACTTGTTATAAAAATCATATTTGATGGTCTGAAAAAAATGTTGATTCCCTATTAAGTGAAATAAGCACTAAGAAAGGGAGTGGTAGTGATAATTTTACATACTTCTAAGCTATTAATTTGTAGCTCATGTATTGTGTTGAAGAAGTATTCTCATTCTTGAAATATGCCCATTAGAGAGATATTAGATGCAAATGTATTTGAGTATGCATTTTAATATTTTAAGGTCATGATTAAATCAAGATATAGGGTAGTGAATGATCAACTATAGAGTTTATATTTGAATTTTTCAAAGGGGTGTAAGAAAATGCATCATCCACTTGTACATCCATGTGGGGTGTTAGATACAAGTATAAAAAATGTGCAACCCTTGTCACGCTATCAAGGTAAATTTTCTACTGGAAGATACAAACCATTAAATTTTAATATAATTCAAGGTTTGCAAAACCTTGTTCCTAATAATGTTAAGGAACATTTTACAAAATTCAAAGGGAAAAGCACTGAATTAGCTTATAGGAATTTGTAGACATTTATGGACTTGATGGGAGATTATGAGATAAACAATGAAGATTTGTCATGAAATTCTTTGTTCAATCTCTGAAGGAAGATGCCAAAGATTGGTTTTCATATTTTCTAGTATGTTCTATTTCTTCATGGAATGAGTTCATGGAAAGTTGGAAACATTCATGGAGCAATTTTGTGAAAGAATTAATCCAAGTTCTACAAGACAAAAATTTATGAACATCTAGAAAGAAGAAAATGAGTTAGTCCCAACTTTCAATCTTATATTTTCAAAGGCAGTAAGGGATATTCCTTAAAATATAAGAGCAATAGATGTAGAGTGTTTTGTTGTGTACTTAGGTGCATTTGATGAAGAAATGAGTTATTTTTTAAGAGATAAATAGCCTACAACATTACATAATGCATATCAAATTGCTATGGATATTGAAAATAATTTGAATTATTCAATGATGAAGGGATACATGGCTACAAGTGTTAGTTATTTTTGCACATTTCATGTAAATGGATTTCATGGATCAGGAAATAGAAGTGATTTACAAAATGAGAATGCTTCTATTGTCCAAAATTATCCATCATTACAACACACAGATCATAGTGAGCCTCAAGTTGAACATCAACAAATTTTGAGCAATGTTGATCAAGTGTCTTGTCATGAAGAATTGTCTAACATGAAAAGGAACAAAGGAGAGTCACTCTGTGATCTATTTGCAAGGTTTTTGGATGCCTTGTTGGAAGTTCCCAAGAGCTTCAGACCTGAGGATTTAGAATGCATTGATTAATTTTGTAAGATTTTTGAGCTAGGGTTGAGTACATTGCCAAAGGAGTTTCAGCCTCATGGTTTTGATTAGATACTTGATCAAATAAGGATGGTTGAGCGGACCAAGTGTGATTATGCACAAAGTATGATGTCTCAAAATGTTGATGCTGGTTTTCCTATTAAGAATGACCAAAAATAGTGCATACAATTGAAAAGGGTATACCAGAAGATGAACATCCATCTAATTGTGTGGATGAGGATGGTGATTGTAATCAACCCATACACAACAAACATGCAGATCTATATACTAGTGATGAAGATAAAGATATGCTTGTGAGTGTTGTTGATTTCTTATCACAAACCAGTGGTAAATATATTGAAGATGGAAACTTAAGCATCCACTCTCAAAATTTTGAGTAGAGTTCATGTAGTTATTAATTATCTTGTGATGAAGGAAATGATGAGAGTGAAGTTTCTAATTATTTTTCTAAGGATTATGAATGCTCCTATGGGGATGATTTGGAAGCCTCTTCTTCACATGAGGGATGTAATGATTTGCATTTTCATGATGTCACTTGCTTACAAGTGAATGAACATATCCCTTTTAATGAATATCTGGAATGCAATCCGAGTATGTCATCAATGAAATATGCAAACTTGATGAATGATGATGAGTTTGAAGATAAGAATGTATGTGTGTAGCATATTGATCCCAATCATAGTGTTAGAAATGATGCTAACTATGATGCTAATGAACATGATCATGTGCTTTCTATCCCTAATTATCTATATGAAGTAGGGATGGATTATGATTATTTCTTTGCAAACATGGACATGTTTTCATCTAATAAGGAATACATTAATGAAGGTACTTGTTCAGCTGCTAATGAACAACATTTAGATTATAGTGAATTTTTCACATTTGGGTTGGCCCACTTGTCAACTAATGAGGCACATGAGTGCTTTGCTGTTGACCCTATTAATTTTGAATTATTTGACCCATCCTTTGAAACATTTTGTATTGAGCTGAATGAGGATTTAAAAGATGAAACAAAATATCTTACTGAACCTAAAATGGAAGTATTTTTTGATGCTTGGGATGTTGTTAGTAATGATGTTTGTCTTGATGAAATTGATCTGAATGATAGTAAAGATTCCATAGGTAGGGGAGCATGTGACAATATAACTGACTTGCAATGCTTAAATTTGAAGTTGTAATTTGATCCCAAAAGGTCAGGATATATGTCTCTCGATGAAACTCTTGAACAAAGTGTTTATGAAAGTTTTTAGTTTGATGTGAAAACTAAATTTGATGTCAACTTTTATGATGTTAATGGTCAAGTGGACTATGAGTGTTTTCAAATTTTCAATCCAGTTGGATGAGATTTTGGTGGAACATGATAGTGAACTAAACAAGGTAAAATATCACAATGATTATGGATTTCACTTGGTATTTGGTTATAGATTTTAGATGAACAAAATTAATGATGACAATGGCAAGTTCAGGCATATGGAAACAATGGTTAATTGCAATGGCAACAATAGGGTTAGTTGGTGGGTACTTCATAGCAATATTTTCAGCCTTGGTCTAGTGCATACAATAGAAAATAAGGTATTTGATAGGGGTAAAGGTTTGTTCTACATTTTTTGGGGGCTTGGGGCCACCAATTGAAGTTGAATCCTATTAAATTGCAAATGTAGGTTAAAATATTATACATCAAAAAAGGCTTCTAAGTAAAAATATGAGTAAGGAGCACATTGTACAGTCTTGTAAATGTTGTACATATGTTGGTTTGCATGGGTTTGGTTCTCATGCCTTGTTTGGGAAAGTCCTATTTTTGGTTCTCTGTGCTTGGTTTGCTTCCCTTGAGATTATATGACCATGCTCTATTCTGGAAGAACATAAGTCCCCAATTGGAGCCACTGGTTAAACCCCTAAAAATTGTTTATGTTCCATCTTGAAATTTTGTTGAATTTGGTTAGTTTCAAATCCTTGGGCTTAGGGTTTGGTTTATTATCATTCCTTAGGGTTTGTGTTGTTGAAACCCTTTCTAAAAAACCCTTAATTTTGAATCCTTTACAAATGTTATGATTTGTCATTGACTTCTTATCACCAGTTCGCAGTCATTTAAGTCATGTCTTATACCTCTAATCCATTTTGTTATTGGCCCTCAAGTCCTAGTGATCCCATTTGATGCCTATTGCTTTATTAAAAATGCTTCCTTGTATTATTGCGGTTGAAGTTCATTGAAATATTTGTCAGGGCCTAGGTTTGGGTTTAATTATTTTCATCGGTCGCCTAAGGTTTCACCCTGAATTTTTCATGTCCCTGTCTATCATTTACCTAGTGCCAACCCCTTTTTAAGAACTAAAAAATTTATACATACAAATTTTTAAGTGTTAAAGTGACTGTTAGATCTGGATGATCGAATCCTAACTGTTCCTTGTGCCCCTGTCCTATTTCATTTTCTATTAAAATAATTATGTGGGTGATCGGGCATGTGTCACGTGTCATGTCTCTTTAGTATTAGTATGATGGAAAATTAATGGGTTCTCAGATCCAGAAGGTGTTTTCTTTTAGGATTATTTGTTGGTTTGGACATAGTCGATTCAATGAATGAAATATATTATGAAGACTAATAGCTGACTTGGCATATCGCACTACATGGATAAAGTGTTCAAATCTTATATGGTGTCGACGAAGAAAGGTTTTGGTTATTTTGTGTTCATCCAATTAGGCCGACCTAATTGATGAATAAGATATGCTTGTATATATATAAGATGCTTTGAGGAATGAAACATATACACATGAGAGCAAGAAGGAAAAGTGTGAGTGTGTGTGTGAGCAAGTGAACAAAGGAAAAGATAAGAGACTAAATTCTTTATCAATAGTACAAATTTGTTGAGCAATTTAGTACTTTATATTCTGAGCTTTAGTGGAACTGAAATTTTCACATTGAAGGTTTATTCCATTAGTTCTTTATTTTGGCAGTGAGCCACTATCATTGTATCTTGGAAGTGAGCCATCTTTTGTACTCAGACTGTGAGCCTTTTAAGGATAGTGAGTCCTAGCAGTGAACCCCGTAATATTTTATATCCAGATATAATATATTGTGAGTTAACCCTCATCGTGGTTTTTCCCATTTTGGGTTTTCCACCTAAAAATCCTAGTGTTCATGTGTGTGACTGCATTGACTTGTTTCTATGTTCTCTTTTGCTGATTCATTCAAAATTGCAATAATGGTTAGGTGGATTTTATTATCAGTTTGTGGAATACTGATTCAACCCCCTCTCAGTATTCTAGATGTTCAACAATTGGTATCAGAGCTTGGTTCCTCAGAAGAAGCCTAACAACTTGAGGAAGGTCTCAAAATTTGAACATTGGAATTTTTTTACCTCAGAAGTAGTCTTTGCTAAATTTTTAGAAGAAATAGAAGCCTTAAAGGAAAATTTGATAAAAGAAAATGAGCACATTGAAAAGTTGTAAAGTACAAGTATGGAATCATGTGATTTGTTGACTAAAGGAGAAGAAATCATCACTAGCGTGCTGGAAAAATTAGATGAGAAGAAAATAATTGAAGAATGCTAGGAAATTGAAATTCAAAATAAAATGGATGAATGTGAAAAGATTGAATTAGAAGCAAAAATATTGAGATCTAATTTGGAAAGGGAAAAGATTTTTGAAGACAAATTTAAGATAAGCTCGACGATGCTTGATGAATTGATTAACTCTTAAGATTGGAAAGGGATAAGAGTAGTTTAGGGTTTGAAAAAGGTCAAAGTTCTTAAGCGAAGCAATTCACTGGTAAGAAGGTATGGTACAAAGATAAACTAGTCAAGGAATGAAGAAGTAATTATGGAAAAACTCCTATAAAATGACATGATGCAAAAAGTAATTTATACTTCAATGGTGTTTGTCATTTCTGCAAGAAATTTGGTCATAAGGAAAAGGACTACAAAAATAATGTGAATGATTCTAAGGGAAAGAAGAATGGATACAAAGATACTCTGTTGGATAAAAGAGAAAATGGAAAGAAGAATGTTACTTGCTGTAAGTGCAGAAAACTAGAACATCTTGGTAGTAACAACAAAAGAAAGAAGAACATCTATCCAACGAAGAAGAATGATCAAACCTTTGATCTAGGAATTACAAGAAAATAAATGGAAAGGATTTGGAGAAATGAATCATCAGTCTTATCTATTCTAACCTATGGTACAGATACTCCCGTCAACTTCTAAATGAAAGTAGTGGCTAAGGGAGAGAAATCTTTAGAAAATCTAATAAACCCACTTATTGGTACTTGTGTCATATCATGATAGAAGTATATTTAATGTGGTAACAATATTAGAGTATTTTATCAGTCACATGTGTGAAGAATGAGGTCTACAGAATTTGAAAGAATGGAAGCATACACAGTTTTTGAGGCAATCTACCTACAACTTGAAACATTTATTACAAAATAATTTAGAATAAAAGGAATAAGGCCTATGTATTTTTAGAGAAGTGTACAAAGGAAGTTTAGAAGGGAATTTATAATTTCAAAATTTAAAGAAAATAATAGACGAATTCAAAGTGAGCTCCGAAAATAGGACATCTATACATTTCTGGTTGGCATTTTCAAAGGTATTCCTATTTGCACAATCTTTGACTTTTATTGATGGATAATTCAAAGATTCTGAATTGTACAAATAAAACTAGGTTGAAGAGAGATATGAGGAATGTGTCAGAAGAATCTGTTGGTGCATTCTCTTGCATCCCTCTGAGAGTGTTTCCTATAGAAGATATTTATGCATTTGTCCATAGTAAGATCAAAGAAATGTCGTAGGTTCAGTTGAATGTTCTTTGGGAAAATGAATTGAGAGAGAATCATGATGCCTACAGAGTATTAGTTGAGAAAAATTTAGATGTTTGGAGGAAAGTTCCTTTGTTTGAATGGTATTGAGAATAATTCATGATGAATCTTTGTGGATTGATGAGGCACATTTGGTTACCAAAGAAGCAATTATAGATGTAACTGGTCTATATTCCTTTGGAACAGTTCCTAAACTAAAGACTATGAATGAGAAAGAAATAATTGAGGTTACAGGTGTGAGTTCTAAAGGAAAATAAATTGGTTTGAGATCAATTGTTGATCTCGTAATAAGGTATGATGCTATGGTCATTGGTCATAAAGTTTGTATCCCTAACAATGACTCTACAGTTTCTACTACTGCGGTGAATATTGTTGTTGATATGGTGTTAAGAGGTATGGAATATGACTTTTGTGAACTACTTCATATACATCTTTTGAAGAATTTAAAGGAGATCAAGAAGAGTAGAAAGAATACTTTTTGGTATGGCAATTTGATTGTTTGTCTACTCTTTTACTTTTTGAAAGAGTTACCGGTAATAGGAAGGTTAGAATGGTGAAATTTGGAACCTATTGCCTATCAAATTAGGAACTTCATGATAGATATTGGTAGTTTGGATGCACAAGAATCTTCCCTTGCTACATTATTTGGAACATTTCATATGAGGATGAACAAAAGGTCTAGGATTCCAGTAAGTGTTGTGGAAATATAATCTGGAAGCCTACATTTTCTTATGTCCATAGATTTTTGTCACATGGAAATAGCTGAATCAAGGTTAGTTTGGATATCTAAATTGAATTAGGAAGTTTCAGAGGCTGAAATTGATAAATATACTAAAATTCTCTTGGAAAGCCCTAAGCATCTCGATGAAGAAATTACCTCTAGTAGTGTGACTGAAGTAGGGAAGAAAAGGAAGAGTGTAGTGAAGCTAGAAGATGTAGAAGAAACTAAGCTTGAACATAAGCATGAAAGAAAAAGTATTCAAAAAGCTTTGGAAGATTTGCAGAAGGTTATTCCTGATGCTAGTTTTGATTCATCTATTTTTGTTGTGGAGAATCTCCATGGCATGATTAATTCTTTGAAAGTCTACATCTCTGTGTTTGAAAATTTTGTTGGACTTAGGTATGATAAAGAAGATTTGAATGATATCAAAGGAAAATAGTGAATGCACATGATCGAGTAATGATGGAATTGGAAAATGTACAAGGTTGTGAAAAAGAGGCACAAGAACTACTTTCCTTTTGTCTAGATTGGTCCGGAAATACATTGGATATGATAAATGAGATAAGGATGAGTGAGTCTCAATTGAGCACTGAGGCAGATACATACAAGTTAGTAGAAGATAAAGAAATCAGAGGTGGTCCTATATTGTGCAACTTTAGGAAAAAAATTCTCTCTACAGGATCAAAGAACATATGTTATCAAGAAGTTTATGGCACTCAGAGACATGATTAAATACAAACATACTTTTGTTTCTAGTGCTCTTGGCTGTATTGATGAATTATCAAAGATCAATCCTAGTCCCAATACTTTAACAAATGGTATAGAGTCTCTAACTAAAGTTGAGCTATTTTACAAGACTCTTGTCAGTGCAAAAGCTTCATGGGAAGAAGGTAAAGCATCATGGAAGGCTATCTTGGAGAGTCTCAATGGTTCTTCTTCAGGTTAATTTTGTGTTCATATCCTTTTCACTACATTTTTTTGATATACATTCTTATATTGGACCCCTTCCTTTGTCATTAATGTCAAAGGAGGAAAGATAAAGATATGGAGAGATAAAGAGTCAGAGGAAAAACTTTTTGTGAAGAATAGTTTTGATAGGGGGAGTAGTAAGAACATTCAACTATGGTATACTTGAATTTTTTTTTGTCATGCATGTTGCCATCAATGCCAAAGGGAGAGATTATTGGAAGCCTTGCAACATGAGCATAAAGTATGGATGGTTGTGTTGGTTGTTCCTATTTTTTCATTGATGTCAACATGGTAATAACTACATGGTGATAACTATATGAAAATTTTTCTTGGGTTATCGAAAGTTTTTCTCTGCCGGTAATAATCCTTTGTGATGGATCAATATGTTGGTATTTGAGTCTGGAACTCATCGCAAGATTTGATATGACTCTAATATCTTAACCATGTTTTATTTATTTATTCAAACTCCTATTTCTTGGATCTTGAGACGTCTTTTGCTATGAAAAGAAAGTTATCTATGATAGAGTTGAACTCTGTATCCTACTATTGTTCTATGTGAGGTATACTATGTGGGAGACTCCACATTCTACTAAGGTGAACATTCTTGTATTGTGATTTTGGCTGATAGTCTCTTTACTGGTAGTATGATGGGAAATTAATGTGTTCTTAGATCTAGAAGGTGTTTTCTTTAAGGATTATTTTTTGGTTTGGAGAATTGTGTTTTATTCTTGGTTGACTCAATAAATGCAATATATTATGAAGACTAATAGCCAACTTTGCATATTGCACTACATGGATAAAGTGTTGAAATCCTATATGGTGTTTACAAAGAAAGGTTTTCATTATTTTTTGTTCATACAATTAGGCCGACCTAATTGATGAATAAGATATGCTTGTATATATATAAGATTCTTTGAGGAATGAAACATATACACATGAGAGCAAGAAGGAAAAGTGTGAGTGTGTGTGTGAGCAAGTGAACAAAGGAAAAGATCAGAGACTAAATGCTTTATTAGTAGTACAATTTTTTAGAGCGATGCAATAATTTATATTCTAAGCTTTAGTAGAATTGAACCCTGCATATTGAAGGTGTATTCCATTAGTTCTTTCTTTTGGAAGTGAGCCACTATCATTATATCTTGGCAGTGAGCCATCTTTTGTACTCAGGCTATGAGCCTTTTAAGGAAAGTGAGTCTTGGAAGTGAGCCCCATAATATTTATTATTTAGGTATAATATATTGTGAGTTAACCCTTATCATGGTTTTTCCCATTTTGGGTTTTCCACATAAAAATCTTGGTGTTCATGTGTGTGACTGCATTGAATTTTTTTTATCTTCTCTCTTGTTGATTTAGTCAAAATTGTAGTAATGCATAAGTGGATTTTATTATTAGTTTATGGAATACTGATTCGCCCCCCTTTCAGTATTCTAGATGTTCAACACACTAGTATAGAAACAACATTGAAATACTAAAAATTGCTTATAAATGACTACAGTTGGTCACGTGACCATTAGTAGTTTATTTCCAGTCATATATAACACAACTAGATTGATGACTAAACTAGTTTTAGACATTTATTAGTTATTTTGATTGATCAATTTGGTAGTATATTTATTCATTGATATAGTCATTCATTATTGTGATCTGGTCACTTATTTAGTCACTTTTTTTCGACTGATATATTTAATCATTGATTGCTATAATCTGGTCACTTATTTAGTCATTTTTTATTCACTAATATATTTAACTAGTCACTTATTTAGTTGTTCATTTAGTCATTTATTGATGTAATTAGGTCACGTATTTAGTCATTTTTTATTCACTAATATATTGAGTCATTGATTGTTGTTAATTGGTCACTTATTTAGTCATTTTTATTCACTAATATCTATGCATTGGTAGTGTATTTAGTTATTAATTTTAATCATAATTTTGATCAATTTGGTAGTATATTTAGTCATTTTTTATTCACTGATTTCAATGGTCATATATCTAGTCATATTTATTCACTATTCACTGATTTCTATAAATTGGTAGTATATTTAGTCAATTTAATTATTAATTGAGTCAATTAGTAGTATATTTAGTCATTTTAATTGATTGATATTTGAGGATTTAAACATAAAACACAAAAATACACATCAATCATCAATTGCACACAATAAGATAGCCATTGAGAAGGAAAAATTAGTGAACTTTATTAATAAAAAAAATGTGTTTTAGTTACAACTTACAAATAGAGTATTACAATTGTTATTTTCAGTCACAAGACTGAAAGTATGAGTTACAATATTGCAGAGAAATGATTGCAAGAAAGAAACTTCTCCAAAAGACTTCTACAATGATGGAAACACATTCTTGAAGCTCTTCAATGTGAGCACATTCCCCTTTGATCTATTAAAACTACTACAACATGGGTAATCTCCTTGGAGCAAGTTGTAATGTGTAGAATCTAAGGAGAGTGTTGATCATGTCCCATTTATGAAGCTCTCTCCTTCGATCCAGTCAACAATAACCCAACTAGAATACTTCCTCCTTTATATGCAACATTCTATCTGATATGAGCAATAGGGTGCTACTTTTTCCACCATGAATGAGGTTGTGCCTCAATACAACCAACAAAATTAATATTAGTCTCAATTCAACAAAAATAAAAATGCATTGTATATTGCAAGTTTACAAAAGAAAGTCCAAACACAACAGAAGGATAAATCAATTAAAAAATTGTAGCCTTGTCAACAAATGCCTTAAATAGAGTGTTCAACATAGGCTTGAAATATGCATATTGAACCCTTGATTTCAGAACCTTGTTCAAAATTTAAGAAAGGTGATATGCTTAGATTATAAAGTGAAGTTGACATATTATAGAATGAAGGCTATCAACACTAACTAGAGTGGAACAACATTATCAATGAAAATTTCCTTGAAACCAAGCCCAAGAATGCCATCAGACTTGGACAACAAAAATTTCAACCCTGGTTCATGTATTGTCTTAGTAAAGATCTGCACCATTAAAGAATCCATTTATACATAAATTCCAAATTAATTTGATGAGAAAATATCTTTGATATCCAATTGGGAAGCCTTAACATCCAAAAATTACTAACCTGATGTTTCACAACAAGTTTCCCAACTATGAAATCATCTTCCAATTCCCTTTACAAGTACCACCCAATTCAACTTTTGAAAGCACAAACACATAAGGTACTTTTTGCAATGGTAATTTTCAAAATAATGATTAATAATAAAACTTAAGGCATCCATTAAACTTGCAAGAAAACAACTAGAAAATATACATAGAAGCATAACCAAATGGTTCAAAACTCATCATCAGTATAAGTCCAAAAATTTGATGTTCCTGTGTAAGTTATTTAGGTTTATTCTCTTACGATTCATCAAAACTAGAAAAAAGGGTAGCAAGTCATGGGATTTGGTCATGGGAAAACTTCACAGTTAAAAGGGTTTTGTACTATGTCAAACATCATTTCATTAGTTTCAATCCCACCATTTTACCCATGTGAGTACTACCCTATACAATAAGAATCAAACTATGTTCTTTTTATTGGTTTCGATCCCTTCAATCCACCTTTGCAACATCTACATGATGTAAAGATTGCCAGTGAATGGTTGAAACATATTAGAGGTAATTGAAGAAAAGCCTCTCACAAATTAAGGAATGATTCAGGTATTGCATGGCACATGTAATTAACCTGAAAATGCTGCAATTCCCATCTAACATCTTAAAAGGTTGCAATAATGTCAAAATTCAAAATGGTACAAGGAGAGAGAATAAATCAATACCTTATCTTTTGCCAATGAAATCACAGGATCAAGAATGGCAGGAGGATTTGTATTAGCTGCCATAACTATAAACTCTGATGTTCTAAATTATAATGTCTTGGTTGTTGTAACACCTTAAAATTGTTCAGTATTAGCAAAAAAGAAACCAAATATTGATTCATTGCCATATTGGATCTCACAAGATTCTCCTTCACAAATAACAAATGATATATATTAAATGTTTAGCAACTTCGTTAATATCCCCATATAAGTAGACTAAGCTAAGTGAGGTTGAGGGTTTGATGTAGAGTACCATCTTCTTGGTATGTGCATGACTTGTATCTTGAATGAAAATAGCAAGCTAGCTGCACTGTAAAATCACTATTAGAAAAATAACCACAAAATACTCTTTAATGAAAATAAACCTTCTAGATATTTCATGAAAAGATATTTCAATTAATTTCTAAGAGAGCTAAATGCACTATACAAATAGCCATCAATCTATTTATTGTATATAATTTCCCAGAATTCAGAATTTGAATGTGAAGAAACTAACCACAATTACCAAAGATTTGACACCAAAATGTAGTAAAAAATGAATTGTTTGACAACAAATGTGTTTTGATAAACTAGATATACCCTTGATATATTGATTTAAATAACAAGGAAAGATCAAAATGGAGACATCAAGATAACATTCATTAGTTCACTTGAACAAATAATTGAAACCAAAATTTGACCACCAATTATAACTTCAATTCTATTGATCTTCAAAAATATTTTACAATATGTTTCAAAATTTTGTCTTGACTAACATGTCAAAAATTTTCTTGTTAGTTACCCACTTTTAACATAAATAAAAAAATCTTAATTATTGTTGTTTACGTAGGATTACATAAAAATTTAAAAGTAATGAAAGATGAGAAGTGAAGAGAATTTATCAGATGTTGAAGTCCACAACACTCGTAAGATACGAGAGTCCATTACTCATTGTAAGGTACTCGTGATCATTCAAATCTGGCAAGGTCCTCTCTCCATGATAGTATATACAAGGCTTGGTACTTCACTACAAGGCCTATTCTTCTGGGGGAGCTAGATATGTTTGCTCCCATTTGTACATTGTGTAATCATGAGGCCATTTGTACTCCTAGATTTTTTTTTTGTTGGCCAAGTGACTCTTCCATCTGCTATCTAATAACCCTTTGGTATCTGTGATGAGTTTTGAGTACCCAACATTTAATGCAAATATCCCATCCAAGGTTAAATTGAGGCAGCGAATATTTATGTCACCATCCTTTTATATATTAGTGGGGCAGTTGGGAAATTTTTTGCTAAACTCATTTGTCCAATCCTTGGAGCCTTTCAGTTGATCATGATCCCTTATTATCTTAGGCATGAACCACTTCTTTAGTGTGTGAAATGAATCCATTATTGCCTTGATCTTTTTCTCTTATGTAGACATGTATTAAAATTTGTCTGTGACTGTTCAAACCATTTTCTCAGTAGGCTTTAAAGCTATGGGGGCCTCAACACTCCTTTATAAAATTTTGCACAAAGTCATTAAGGTGTGATATACAAGTTGCCATTTCTTGAATAAGGGGTCCAATATAGGTACATGGGCCTTTATATGATCAACTACTTGTGACAAGGAGACATAATATTCATACACATTTTCCAATTTTTCCACAATTAGTTTAACTCTATTCTCCAAGATCTATTCCAATGCCTTGAGGGTTTCTTTCTTTCCTCTTTCCTTTGTTTCTTCATTACTCTTTTTCAACTTCTCAATTTCTTGTTTTAGCACATTAACTTGTTCAATAGTAATTGCACTTGTATTAGTCTGGATGATAGGGGGCTATTATACTATTAATTTTATGCTTTGGGAAGGACTTTCTCACTTCAACTATTGTTTCAATTTCACATTTTCTATGAATAACCTATTCACTTCATCATTCAGATCAGTTTGTGCTTTCTCATATTCTTCCAATCTAAGCTCCATGTCTTTAACTACATTCCTAGTAAACATTGTTGAGTGCATTTTCATAGTAGGTGCCTCCAATGCTGATTTATCTTGAAGTGTCTTTACCATGGTAATCCCTCTCATTTATTTTACAACATCAATAAATCTTGATTTTTCTATTCTTTTTTTCTTTGTCCATAAGGCTAGTGTTTCAAGTCTTGGATTATAACCTGTGACACTCATTCCCTTATCTAAATTGAATTCAAAAACCAACATGGGATCTTCTTGGATTCTTACTTAATCTAGTAAGAATATCTTTTTTAACTCCATCCTAGGAACAATTAGTATATTTCTTTCTAAGACCATTTTTCTTACTTCTTGGGTGCTAACAGTAATTTCATTAATCTTGAGTTCTTCAAGAGTCTAGGAAACAATTTGGTCATACTGTGACTCCTTACTTCCTATCTTATTAATTTGGAGTCTCTCCTAAAATTCTTTCATTTTCATCTTAAACCAAAAATCCTTAAACTCAAGAGTTTGAATAAATTCATCATCTTCCATAATTCGAAGGGCAACCATCACCTTTTCATCATCATGCACTTCTTGATCATTATTCCCATGTACATTCACTCTTTATTCTAGTTTGTGAGCATCAATTGCAAGCTTAGGTAATGGTTGATCAACTTCATCATCTTTAAAATTCAAAATTATATCGGCTACCTTTTTAGTATCCCCTACTCCTTCAATTATTTCATATGCCACCAAGGGGTCTACTCCATGTGTCTTATTCATTTTAGGACTTGGTTGCTCAGGGGATACTTCTAATAGTATTATTGAAGTTTTTGGTAGGGGCTATGTGATTACAATACCACTTAGTTTGATGGGAAGCTTAGAGGGTTTCAAATACTGACCCTCAGGTTTCTTTTTTGGTTCAACATATAATCTTTCAAAGTTTCCAATTATTACGTTCATCCATTTGATAGGATCATTTTCTTCACATAGAATCCTTGGAATCTAGTGTCCCTTTTCTTCTTCTCCTCCTCAAGCCTCTTTATGGTTTCCCACTTCCTCTTCCTTTGAGAAACTTCATCAGGTGTAAAGCAATTTCTTATTACATCTTCTTTGTAATCCATTACATGGGTAATCCCAACTTTAGTGAGCATTGTCTTCTTTATAAAATTAATATTCCCTTCAGGATCAAAGACCCTTTATCCTTGTGACTTCAATGAATACAACATCTTCAAATAGTTCTACAGTTCTTCAAGAGTGTCATACCCTACTGATAGCTCCTCACATTCAGTTAGGTTAGGGAGGAATGTCCCCTTTTTTTGTCTTTTCATAACATCCTGCTCTATCCATAAATTTTACCACATAAATTATAAAAAAATCAATTTGAATAGAAACAAATTTCGGTAAAACATGTGGAGCTTGAGGAAACCCATAGACCCTTATTACTATTTGGTTTGCTAAGAAGAACCAGTCACCGAAATTGTGAGTGTGTTCTTGCTTTGGATTCAATGCTAAAGGTTTTAATACTTGCATGATTTTATTAGGAAATCTTGGTGAAATATGACTAAGAGAAGCCATGACCTTTACTACAAAATCATCATGAAATATTACATAATCACTATTTTTACATCTACTATCCTAGATGTAACACCAGTTTTGTATAGGCAACCTATTCCCTTCATCATCAATAATTCCAAAACACATTATTTTAGTCCATCTATTTCTATTTTGGTACAATATTAAATGATACAACAAAGAGTATTTCTTGAAAGTGATGGGAGATAAGTTCTCTCTTACTTGTAAAAATACCTAATGTAGCCCTTTCACAATTTCAACAGCAAAGTCATACTCAATGTTGACTTCAGGATTTTGTATCCTCATTACCATAATCATGAGATAGGTTGGAATCCTATCTTTAGCATCTATTCCAAACACTTGGCACAAAGAAAAATAATTTTTTTTTGAAATATACTTGGAAGTCTTCTATGGAAAATGGCTCATTTTGGAAGGGGGAGATAGGTATCCTCCTATTGTTTACACCATTTTTCATGTGTAAGGGAAGTTCATCACTCCTGTAGGTTTTTCTCAATCTCCTATAACCCTCCTCACTTTTTCCCAAGTCAATCTTAATGATAGTTTTAATTTTTAACATAAAACACTCTATAATTGCTTCTTTAGTCAGCACCACTAATGGTGAACCATCTGGCATTCTTATAGTCTTGGTATCCAGGTGATAAATATTGTGCCAATAATTTAATAAAATCAACATCTATGAAGACTTGGCCAAATCTACGGTCCAAGGATTTGAAACTGGAATATTCTCAACTCTTTTTTCATAGAAGTACCAAAACAAATCCCACCCTAAGATAGGGATAATTGGGTCTCTACATCCATGTGTTGTATCTTCAAACACCTTTTTGGATCCTTTGTCTACAAAATTAGGTAACAAATCTAAAATGGATTGTTGCAGGGGCCCTCTTCTTTGATTTAGAAACTAGGGACTCTTCCTTTTTACTCACAAGTTGACTTCTTTTGGGTGGCATGATGAAGAATTTACTCCTACTTGATTTTTTAAGTGTCTACTTGTAGAAGCAAATTTAGTTCTTATACACTTGCTACAAAGGGGTTCTATGAACTTACCCGACGAAATAATAGCTCCAAATTTTTCTTGCTTGAACTCCCTTGCCTTCAATATGTTGAGCTTTGTGAATGATTGCCAAAATGTCATCGAGTCCCAAGTAATATTTTCTATTGAGCTCCATCACCTCACTATTAATGTGAATTCGTGCAAAATATTTCAAAATCTTCTCATATTTTGAGTTGGAATACATGTCATTGATCTTGGGAAATTGAATGGTGTAATCATTTAATGCTTTGAAAGCTTGTACCATAGTACTTCTCTATCATTTCAAGACCATTGTGGGTTAGCGCTAGTAGTACCACCACCCTGCGCACACCCCTTTGGACTCCCACAAGATAGAAGGTTAATTCTAGCAGTTGAGTGACTGTTCACCACCATACCACTCTATCATATCCAGATTACTATGGGGTAGCAGTAGCAGTACCTCCACTCCACTCACACCCCTTTGGAATCCTGTGGGACATTGGGTTAATTCTAGCAGTTGAGTGATTGTTCACTATCGTACCACAGTGTCCTTATTTACCCCTTACAGGGTTGTGGTTTACTTTAGTTGTTAACATGTTCTCACCACCACCTCATGGTATTAATATTTGGCTATCATGGTATTGTGGTAAGCATTTGTACATTGACCTATATGTCCTACCATCCCGCACATACCTCTATTGACTACTGTTGTAGTGCAGTATTGGATTTTATTATGAATTTAGTATTTTGGATATCATTTTATTGAAAATATTGAACAATTTTCTAGTTTTGCAGTCTCTCAGTTTTAGTTTTCAATGTCAATCGGACCTAAGAGATCATTTCTTTGTTTGTAATGGGGAGGGTTAGTTCACCTAATGTTAATATATCTATATGTATTATTAAATCATAGATGTTCATTATATGTTTGCATCTAGAAAACATATAGGACATACAAGAAATTATATTCTTACTAAACAAAATTAATTTAAAAATTTCAACCAAAGTAAGAAAACTAAGAAGAATGATTGAACCTAACTTTAAATGCATTTCAAATCAGCAGTGAACATCTCAAGTTTTGTATACAATGTACTAGTAGAATAGTGATGATTACATTCATAAATGTATCAGTAAAACAATATTGAATAAGCATACCTATACTCAGATCTTTATTACATTCAATAATAAATTACACCAACATATAACCAAAGTTTAGGTGACAAGCTAACCTCTTAAGGTGACAAAACATCATCATAATCATCTGTATTTTCAACAAGATCATAATCTTGATCATTTGTGTCTACATCTGATTGATTTTCTTCCTCATCCTCATTGGTGACATGCAATGTATTCTCTCTCCCAATCTCTTCATTGGTAATCAAAATGTCTTCTTCAAACACTCCATCATCATCTTCATCCACTTATTTGAATGTTTCTTGTAAATTAACATATTGCCCATCATGCATTATGTCAACAACTTCCATGATTTTTCATTTTGAACAAGACTCTCTTTGAATGACATAAGACCATCCCGGGCTTCTTACATCATCAATTAGAAATGATTGGTTAATTTGAAGAGGGGAAACATATGAATCATTTTTCTTTGATAAAAAAATGTCTTCTATTGGCATGTACAAATCCATATTCATCAAATTATACTACAGATGGTCAAATCCACTTACATTTTAATAATATAGGGCTATTTTCACCATAGTCCACTAGATTAATTTGTTGGATGAATCCAACATAAAATTTCTTTTTAGTTTTGTGAAGAAATTCAACACTAACAACACAATCACAATTTATCTTTCCTTTGTCTTTTTCTTCCACTCTTAAATGACTACCATAGATCCACATTCCACTAAAACACATAGCCCATAAATGTGGAGATTGTGAAAGCTCACTTTCCTTCGTTGTTATATCTTGACCTTCTTCTTTTGCATCCTTGACTGCAATAGCAATACATTCTTCAAATTTTGGAAAAGAATCACCTCCAATCAAATCAGCATGACATCTATGCCTTTGAGGTCGATGTTGCATCCAAGCTTGATTGTCTTCTTCATATTTTCTACATATAATATTAACATACAAGTATTAAGATTGATAATATAAATGTGTAAATGTAATTGAGTAAAGAAATTATTGTGTTAATTTTTTTTACTTGCACCACTTATCAA
This sequence comes from Sequoia sempervirens, assembly GCA_007258455.2. Lineage (NCBI taxonomy): Eukaryota > Viridiplantae > Streptophyta > Pinopsida > Cupressales > Cupressaceae > Sequoia > Sequoia sempervirens. The sequence continues at coordinate 85,609,884 of VDFB02000017.1, forward strand.
ACGAAGACGTGTTTTGAAGAATATAGGAATGTATCACGCTTCTTTCTTGATGTGATAGCTTCAAACGAAATCCATTGCCTTCCAATACTTTTCCTGCAATTGTGTCTTCTTCGTCATCGTCCCATACACATCGATTGAAATTTTTAAATTTCTTCATATATTCTATGCAAAATCCCATGGCCTCTTTCATTGAACATCCCTTAGACATGCTACCTTCCAATTTTTCCCTAGTACGAACAATTTTTTTCAAAACCTTCATATATTATTTTATAGGATACATCCATCTTGTTCTTATTGGGCGACAATGCTTTAGTTCATATTGTAGATGTATCAAAAGATGCATAGAAATGTTAAATAGTGTTGGTGGAAATTCCCATTCGAATAGACAAAGGACTTCAACAACCTCCTCCCTCAAACTATCAAAGTTCGAAGGATCTAATATATGTAAGCTAATTCTCTTTAATATTAGGCCTAACCTTATAACTAGTAATCTTGGCCCCTTTGTCAAACTTAATATATTTACCACAATAGGTAAAATATTCTCCATTATGACATGATAGTCATGGGTCTTGAGGCCTCTTAAGCCAGTAATGATAATTTGGCTTCTAATACTACTACATACATATCTAGTGGGAAAGCGAGTTTGAGACATCAACTGTAAGAATTGTGCACATTGTTCCTTTGTCCAAACATAAGGAGCACTAGGTTTTCTATATTTTTCATCATCATATTTTTTAGTCCAAATATTTTGATGAATCTTTAGTTGTTGAAAGTCTTGACATGATGAAATAGTATCAAAAGCACCAAAAAGAGTTTCTATAATAGCATAAGATGTATTTTTCTCAGTATGCATAAAGTCAACAGTATGCCTAATGGCTATATCCTTAAAGTATGAAAACTTATAGAATATGCACAACCTTTTTACACCACTTTCACTACATGGATCATATTGACTACCAGCAATCCCATCATTTTTAATAAATGACATTCTTTTTTGTCCATTCTCAGCATTGTGATCACCTATTATTAGCAATGGTGCTTCACGATTCTCTTCTTGACCATTGAACTATGTTTTTTGTTGATGATATTGTAGACACATAAAATTGTCCTAGGCTTGCAACTCTTGATTATTCAACATTGCCCCTTTAATTCTTAATAATTAAATAATTTTTAATTATTTAATTATTTTCTAAAGTCATAATTCTTCTATTAATTAAATAATTTTAATTATTTAATTAATTCATTTTTTATCTTTATTCCTCTTTGATTAATTAAATAAATTTTATTTATTTAATTACATCACTAATTAAGTCCCCTTCTTTTAAAATTAAATAAATTCTTATTTATTTAATTTTTATCCACTATCCACTATAATTAAATAGTTATTTTAATTATTTAATTATTCATTAGCCTCTTCTCTCATAAATTAAATAAATTTTATTTATTTAATTTGGTCCACTCTCTTGAATTTTGAATTAAATCATTATTTAATTTAAAATGATTCCCTTTGTCACATTCCTCTATAATTAAATAATATCTTTATTATTTAATTATTCATTGATCACCTAAATTAAATAATTTTTATTATTTAATTTCCCCAACAACCTCTTTGTCCGTGCCAATCTTATCTTCCACGTCAAATCTTATCTCTTGACATCTCATTTAATTTCAGCCCTTGATTGACTTATTGTATAATTCAATCTTAGCCATTTATTTCTTGTCATTGCCTTAATTTTGACCTAACCCTAGTCCATACTACAACTTTCAATTTTGGCCATTGATTTAGACATCTTATTGACATTCAATCTCAATCGTCAATCCAAATCAGACATTTCCTATAAATAAACTCTCTCATAAGCCATTAGGGGGTTGATTCTTCAAGTATCCTTATGTTGTCAAAATCATTCTTCGGTCTTTCATCCATTTCTATCTATTGTCATTCATCTATCATCCCCATGTCAATGTTATGCTATTGAATTGAGCAACCAACATTCATCCAACAATCAACCTTCAAAATCTTGCATTCTCATGTTGGTGGAGAAGAGCCATGGAGGTCAATCAAGTCTAGTTTGAAATTTTGTTTGCATTTCCTTTGTTTATTTGCATTTTCATTCTAGTTTGTGCTTCATGGTGCTTGATAAGGTTTAGCTAATTTGTTGTTTTCAACATTAAATTTGAATTTTTCCCTATTTGCATTGGTGAACCCGACATATTTTAACACATTTGGAGAAATCTTGGAGTTGGATTCTTTTGTTGCAGGTTTTGTTTTCTTTTTGTTGTAGGTTTGACATCATTGTGGATAAAGCCCTAGTTTTCAAAGATTCAACCATAGCTTTCAAACGGCTGTGTATTTTATCACAATTTTTTTTTTGCAGATTGGAGACAATGTCTAGAGCTTCCATTCCAAAAATCAGATTTTTCAAGGCTATTTTGAATTTTTTATAATTTTTTTTTTGTTTTTCATAAAAAAATAATTTTGAGAGAAAATTATTGAATTTTTCATATAGGTTTATATTTTTGGAAATCTCTCTAAATTTTAATAGGGGTCTGTTCTTTATATTTCAAATTTGGACGCACAATTCTTAGTCAAACAATAGATCTTTTAAAATTAGGGTTTCACACATATTTACCTATATCTCACAAATGGTTGCAGATCTGATCACAATTTTTTTTTGTAGATTTGGAATGACATAATACGACTTCAGTCAAAAAATAAGAATTTTTGGAGCTATTTTGTATTTTTTATAATTTTTTATGATTTTTCATAAAAAATTAATATTGGGCGCAAAATAGGGAATTTTTCTGACTTCTTTACATTTCTGGAAAGCTCTCCAAAAAATAATATCAGTCTCTTCTTTTATTTTGTATTTTTCAGATCAATAATGTCTTCAAATAATCAAATCTAATTCGGCTATGTTAAAAATATGTATTTGAAATTGCAATTTTCTAATGAGATTATTTTTTTTCATGGCTGCATTATGATATTATTTCTTTTGATTTTGTAGGTGATCATAAGGAATTTTAGTGGCAGAAATATCATCCATACACAACAAATTGGAAAGCGAATAATCAGGTGCACATATTCCATCTTCCATTTCTTAATCTTGTTTGTCACACATTTGGATTTGGGCTCTTAAAAATGAATTTTGTCTTCAATCACATATCAAAATTGTGTCTAAAATTAACCATTGTCTTCCTACACATTTGAATTGGGGTTAAAAAGAACAAGTGCTTCTATTGTTTGCATACAAACATTTCATTTCTAAGGGAAATTAATCACTGCGAGTGTGAATCAAGTGTGTGTGTCCTCCAAAACACCTCACTTGGTTTGCTTTTGTCATACCCTTTTTAGGAGGCCTGCTTGGAGCACACACCCCTCCAAGGGATGACCTCAATCGAGTGTGAATCTAAAGACACGCTCATTTGGGAGTTGAAATCTTGTCACTCTAAGCTAAGCCCCAAAGAACTTTATACCTTTGGGAAGTGAAGGTGAAGGGTGGGTTACCCCTTTCTCTCGGCTTATTGGCAAGATTTTTCTTTCAAAATTCTTCCTTAGTCAACCTTGTGCAATCTAGCTTGAGACCTAATTGGCCATACCCCACTTGACTAGTCATAGGGCTTGTTGTTGTGTATTCAAGTGTTTGCTTAATCATAACATCTAATCTTGGAAGACAAACATATCATTGTGCTTGGTGTGTGTGTTCATACATTTACATGTGAGATCTTTTGTTTGATATTGCCCAAGTCAAACTTCTAATAAACACTTGCCACGTCATCCAAATCATACAATCTCATCATTCCACATCATCATCTCTTTCATCCAATCAACATCATTTTACACCATGCCAACATTAGAAGACCTAGTACCCCAATTCCAAAGCATCCTCCAATCACTTTATCAAGCACCCCAACCCTTTGACCAAATAATTATACACAAGCTCCAAGGCCTCATCCAACAAATTAAACTTCAAACTAGCCAATCACCTCAACTCCAACACCTCCTAGCTCAAGCCAATCAATTCATTGCCACTTGTCAAATCCAACAACCACAACATCATCCCCTATCCATTTATTATCAACAAGTGCCACCTCAACCTAATGTGTCACCTATCTCATCATATCAACCTCATCCATCCACATATCAAGTTTCCCCTTCATCAACCTATCACAACTCTTCTAATGTCAACCCTTATCCACATCAATCAACCTTTCAACAGTCGTTATCCTATTCAACCCCTCCATCATCATCACAACAACAAATCATATCACAAGTCCAAACACCATTTCAACCTCAACACATTCAACCCCAATCCTATGTGTCACCTTCATCATCATGCCAACCTAACACATCTATCTATTATGACAATGCCACAGCAACATGTCCACCCATATCACAACAAGAACGTAGCTTCCCAAGTCCACCTTGGCAACAACATCAAGAGCCTTTAATTCTTAATGCCACGTTTGACAAGGGGAACACCAATTTAGTCCATACACCCTTACTACCATCCAATCAAATGCATATCCCTAATCCACCATGTCCTAGTCCTAATCCATTAGCCTCTCCACCTTCTAACCCATCAAACTATTCATTACCCCCACCATCATCTAATCCTCCATAAACTCAATGCCTTACATTTAGATATTTAAAACATAAATTGATGGCATTACATACATCCACCCCTACACCTACAAAGGATGTGACCCAAGGAATACAAGCAAGGAATCAATTGCTACCATGTCATTCAACACATATACTTGAACATACAAAAGAGTCCTCAAACATCATGCCAAGTCCTTCAAGTCAACCATGTCATCCTCAACCCCTTGCGCGAAGTCAAGAGTCTCCCCCATTAAGTCCAAATCATTCTCCATCATGTCTCCATGTTGTTGACCATCTCGAACATGTCGACCCCTTTCAAGATTCATATCCTTCCATTTCCATTCAAGCAACCCAAGAGGCATGTCAAGAGCCTACTCCTAAGCATGTGGAAACATCAAGCCCTAGTCCTAATCAAGATCAAATCATTGTCATCCAACCTATCCATAATATATATATTTTCTATGATCAAGATATTACCTATGAAGAAGCTATTTATGAGCAACTTGATCCTATACCCATCCATGAGCAAGACATCCAAAATACACCTACCTTTGACAAATATTTCAATCCCAATTATATCATCCATGACAACCCCATCTTTGACCAAGACCCTACCATTGACCAAGAAGTCCAAAATGATCCACTCCTTGACTGTTATGCCATTCATGATCCCACCCAAACCCCATCAAGATCCACTTTCCTTGATGAGACACTTTCCTCCCAAGCTAGTATAGGAGATCAAACCAATAATGTGGATCTAAATGAACATACTCAAGATCCTTTAAATCCTCCATTACCCACTATCGACCCCATTGCAAGTCCTCCATCATATCCACTTGGTCTTTCCAATAAGGAACTCATGTCTAGTGTTCCACCTACACCTAGTCCCATTGTCCATTGCATACCCCAAGGACATCAATCTCAAGATGTTGGCACTTCCCCCATGTCTCCTAAGTCCACCTCCTTCCATCATAAATCCTACCATATGCCTAAAGCATATGTTGCCATTCCACCACCGTCATCCTACAAATGTCAAAAGCATGTGACCATACACCTTCCTCCATCCAATTTACCACCATTACTTCCAACTCCTAATACCCCTCCATCTGCTTTTCCACCATTACTTCCAACACCTAATATTCCAATCTTTCATAAATACCCTAAATATCCTAGTCATGACCAACAAATGCACACATTATGTAAACATAAAGCTTCCACTCATTCCATCCACCCCATGGGATTCAAAAATAAAAATTTGGATGCCTCTACACATAAAGTCAAAAATTCTAAAGGTCCTAATGCCTTAGCATACAATGGAAAAGAGTCAAAGAAAAATGCATGCCAAAAGTTATATAAGCCCATACCTCCAAAAGCCAAGCCTAAAAATAAAATGGTTTGGGTACCTAAGCAAAAAGAAATCAAGTCAAATGAGGCATCCACGTCACAAAAATCCCAACCATTCACTTCCACCCCACATTCTCATTCCATTCAAAAATCTCAATTTCCTAAAGCCCACAAGACAAATAAAAGTCATAAAAATACTAAGTCTATGTGGGTACCTAAAGCACTTCATCACCCATCTCCTAAGGAAACATTTCCATTGCTTCCTACACCTCATCCACATCAAAATATTCAATGTTTATCACAATGTGTGCAACCATTGGTCATGATTCCATTCCCACATACCTCTATCTTTCCATCACCCTTCATTCATTATACTACATATCTCCCCCACCACCTTCCTATGGTCCATGCTTTTGGCTAAGCCTCCCCATTCATCTTTTTCATAAGTCCCATATAAGTCATATATCTTCCCTACATAATCCTCCATTATACACATCATAATCCATCATCTACCTACTCTATCTCCCTTTCAGGTCATCCCTTACCAACATTTATGAGCATAATGACATTTGACATGGTCCATGCAATGCCATCTATCTCTAATGGGACTATCACCTTTCATGGAACTAGACACTTGAGTCCCTCCCATCCAAAAGTAAAAAAGTCAAAAAAAAAAAAAGAAAGAAGAGAAAGTAAAGAGAAATCCATTCGTCCAATGGTGAAAACCTAGTAAACAGGCGCCCTGGATAAGTACCATGATGAAAACCTGGCAAACAGGCATCATGTGTAGGTTGATCTTCTATGTCACTTACACTTGGGGGCACAATGTCTTATCTATCCAACCTATCATTTCCATGTCATCATTTCCATCCTACCTAACATCTTAGCCATCATACCTACCTATCATATTGGGTCCACTTATCCACCCTTCTCCTTTTGATCTTGATGAAGACATAGGGGAAAAATATTGACATATGTTTTATGTTTTTTGGGTATCTCTTGACATACCTCATCCTTTCTAAACCAAGCCTATCATTATCCTATTGTCATCAGCTTTGTCATGAAAAATCCTCAGTCTTGTACCTAGAATGGGGCATGTCATTCCTATGTGACATAGTCTTTGGAGATCACATCCTTTCTCTCTTATGATGCATACATCTTATCCATCCATCCATTTATCATGAGCCTTTTATCCCTTATCCTATCACCCACCCCTGCACCTAGACTTGGTTTTCCCCTTGTCATTGGTATCTAGCACAAAGGCTACCTAAATTTTCATCCATTGACACCTCAAAATATTCTCAAAAATCCCAAAAAAATAAAAATAAAAATGTCAAAAATCGAAAAAAAAAATCATAAAATGTCAAAAATCAAAAAAATCAAAAAATCCAAAAAAAACAAAAACATCCAAATAACTTTCAAAAATCCAAAAACAAATTCAACAGTTGTCACATCAGTCAAATAAGTCAAACATAGTCAGTCATTTTAAACGTCAACATTTAAATCATGAACCAATAGACAACATAGTCCAATTAGTCATCCAATCAAAATAAGTCAAATTGCCAAAACAATGTCAAATTAGTCTTCAAATTATCCCAATCACATCAATTCTTCTATTCAATTCATCACATCCTGTCATCCATGTCAAATAATCTTCAATCATTCCAAGCAATAATCCAAATGCAAGTCAATCCTTAGTCCACATTAGTCAAGTCGATCAATCTTGTCAAATTATCCAATCACATCCTTTGGTCTTGATCCTAATCTTGTTGTAAACCAATCAATCAAATTCAATTAGTCAAATAGTCAGTCATCCTTGTGTTGATCTAGGGATATGTCTTTCCCCGCAATGACAACACTATCAGTCATCATCATCAATCAATCAATCAATGGTTTACAGCTTGACAGGGGCAATACCTTGTTTGTTTTTGTATCATTTGTGCATGCTTGCTTGCTTGTGCGTGTGTGTTATCATTTTTATCTTGCATTTGTGTCAAGTCTGACTTATTCCAGTTAATATTCATATCTTGTATCTAGACAAGGTTGTATTACACTGGGGCACAAGACACATCATCACCTTGGTCCTTATACCTTGGTGCATCATGTCTAGTGTTACATCAAACATCATGGTTGCTCACTTTCTTGTAGCATAACATGTCATTCATCTTCTCCCTCCTTATCATTTCCTTTCGAGAGCATACCCCTGTTTGTCAAACTCGCCTATCCTCTCGAGGGGGCATCATCATCCCATTCTTATTTTGTCATCATCCTATTTTTCTATCATCATCCATTTTTCTCTATCCATACCTTAGCTTCTTTGAAATAATGTTACTCAACACAAAGCTCATCGTCTCAAACATCATCTCAAAGAGGGGCAAAATGTAGACACATAAAATTGTCCTAGGCTTGCAACTCTTGATTATTCAACATTGCCCCTTTCATTCTTAATAATTAAATAATTTTTAATTATTTAATTATTTTCTAAAGTCATAATTCTTCTATTAATTAAATAATTTTAATTATTTAATTAATTCATTTTTTATCTTTATTCCTCTTTGATTAATTAAATAATTTTTATTTATTTAATTATGTCACTAATTAAGTCCCCTTCTTTTAAAATTAAATAAATTCTTATTTATTTAATTTTTATCCACTATCCACTATAATTAAATAGTTATTTTAATTATTTAATTATTCATTAGCCTCTTCTCTCATAAATTAAATAAATTTTATTTATTTAATTTGGTCCACTCTCTTGAATTTGAATTAAATCATTATTTAATTTAAAATGATTCCCTTTGTCACATTGCTCTATAATTAAATAATATCTTTATTATTTAATTATTCATTGGTCACCTAAATTAAATAATTTTTATTATTTAATTTCCCCAGCAACCTCTTTTTCCGTGCCAATCTTATCTTCCACATCAAATCTTATCTCTTGACATCTCATTTAATTTCAGCCCTTGATTGAATTATTGTATAATTCAATCTTAGCCATTTATTTCTTGTCATTGCCTTAATTTTGACTTAACCCTAGTCCATACTACAACTTTCAATTTTGGCCATTGATTTAGACATCTTATTGACATTCAATCTCAACCGTCAATCCAAATCAGACATTTCCTATAAATAAACTCTCTCATAAGCCATTAGGGGGTTGATTCTTCAAGTATCCTTATGCTGTCAAAATCATTCTTCAGTCTTTCATCCATTTCTATCTATTGTCATTCATCTATCATCCCCATGTCAATGTTATGCTATTGAATTGAGCAACCAACATTCATCCAACAATCAACCTTAAAAATATTGCATTCTCATGCAGGTGGAGAAGAGCCATGGAGGTCAATCAAGTCTAGTTTGAAATTTGGTTTGCATTTCCTCTGTTTATTTGCATTTTCATTCTAGTTTGTGCTTCATGGTGCTTAATAGGGTTTAGCTAATTTGTTTTTTTCAACATTAAATCTGAATTTTTCCCTATTTACAAATATAGATGATCCATTTTAAGGTAAGCACGATGTCCATAATAAATACACTTACGCAAAATTCTTGAGTGCCTCAAAAAATCTTTAAAGTTGCAAGTAGGGCATCCATGGTATCCATGAACACTGAGACCAAACAATGTGCCATATGTTGCAAGTTGTTGAAAGTCTTGACATGATGAAATAGTATCAAAAGCACCAAAAAGAGTTTCTATAATAGCATAAGCTATATTTTTCTTAGTATGCATAAAGTCAACAGTATGCCTAATGGCTATATCCTTAAAGTATGACAACTTATAGAATATGCACAACCTTTTTACACCACTTTCATTACATGGATCATATCGACTACCAGCAATCCCATCATTTTCAATAAATGACATTCTTTTTTGTCCATTCTCAACATTGTAATCACCTATTATTAGCAACGGTGCTTCATGATTCTCTTCTTGACCATTGAACTATGTTTTTTGTTGATGATATAGATGATCCATTTTAAGGTAAGCACGATGTCCACAATAAATACACTTACACAAAATTCTTGAGTGCCTCACAAAATCCTTAAAGTTGCAAGTAGGGCATCCATGGTATCCATGAACACTGAGACCAAACAATGTGCCATATGTAGGAAGATTGTGAATCATAAACAATAAGGAAGCTCTTAAAGTGAATTTGATTGAATGACCATCCCTTAAAGATTGAATTGCTTTAGTTCCTTTCCACAATTCCACCAGCTCATCATATAATGGCTCTAGTTAAGCATCAATTGTATCTAAAGTCACACTTTTATTTCCTGGTATAATCAATGATAACATTAAGAAAAATGGTTTAGTTGCTAACCATGGAGGAAAGTTATAATTTATTAAAAAAACTAGCCAAGTTGACCATTTAATACTTTGATTTGAGAATGGGTTCACCCCATCTAGAGCCAAACCCAACCTTATATTATGAGGATCTTGAGAAAAATCAAGCCATCTGTTATAAAATTCCATCCACGTCTTAGAATCAGGCATATGTTATTGTTTTCCATTAGTGCTCTTATTTTGGGCATGTCATTGCATAAGTTCTGCAATGTCTCCACACCTATACATTTGGAGTAGTTGTGGGATTACTGGAAAGTGGTGAAAAACCTTTCTAGGAATCATAGTTGATTTCAACCCTTCTCTATACCTTGCTTCATGACATTTCGTACATTCACTCTCACTTGCAAGATTCTTACAAAATAATAGACAACCATTCACACATGTGTGGATGTTTTTATACCCTAATCCTAGCATAGTGATTCCTTTCTACATTGACTTTGTTTTATTGGAAATGTGGAGTCAAGTGGTAATGATGAACTTAATAATTCCAATAACTAATCTGCACTCTCATTTGTCCAACCAAACACCACTTACAAGTTAAGAATTTGAAGGATTGTTGTCAAACGACTTAACCTGCAATTGGCATACAAAGGCTTTGAAATATCCTCCATCAACTTGTCCCAATCATCATTTAGACCCTCATTCAACATTCTATCAACTTCAAACCCTTCATCTAACATTGTTGCATCTTCATCTATGTTTGGTGTGACTTCATCTATGTTTATCGCCTCTTCATCTCTCACACCATTCTATGATATCTTCATAATAATTGACATTCCAAGGGCTTATACCCCTATTCCCATATCTTATCATATGTCAATAAATTTGACTTCTTTTTTCACCTTTCCACTAAGATAGTCATTACATGGACATGGATATTTATCCATGTCACTCTCATCAGCTATTCTCTCATCGAATGCATGGTATTTCAATCTTCAACGTTGATCCATCTGTAGTGTTCTACACATAGCAACAAAAAATTGTAGACTAAGAAATAAAAGCTATTTTTTAAAATTGAAATGAATTTCCATAACAATAGAGTTATAGAGAGAAAATAATATAGAGAGTTTAACTAATGAATTGTAATAAATAGATTTTTGTAGTTTATATTCAAATTGTTGATTACATTGTATTGCACATCTTTCAAACTCAAAGCATTACTTCACATTGCATAAATAATAACTAGATGCTAATAGATGACAAAATTTCAATTACAATATAGTTTTTACAAAGTCAACCTAAGCGGTTATGCAATTACTTCACATTGCATAACTAATAACTTGGAGAAGCTACCAATTGCATTTTCTTGTCATGGCATTCCATGAGACCCCATTTCTTTAAGGCATTTTTTCAAAAAGTTCACTGCCTTGTCTATGCTACCACATTTTTCATACATGTCTACCAAAGCATTTTATCAAACAGTTCACTACCTTGTTTCTATGGCTAGAATCCTAAAACAAGTGCTTTCAAACAAGATAAGGATGCTTGTAAAAAATGTATCAAATCATAATAGTAAAAAATAGCATAGACAAGTCAGTGAACTAGTTGAAAAATGCCTCAAAGAAATCTAGTCTCATGGTGATGGAATTCCATTACAATCCATAACAATTATCTTGTCATGGCATTCCATCACCATGAGACCACATTTCTTTGAGGATTTTTTTCCAAAGTTCATTTCCTTTTCTATGCTACCACATTTTCCATACATGTCTACCAAAGCATTTTATCAAACAGTTCATTGCCTTGCTGCCATGGCTAAAAGCCTAAAACAAGTGATTTCAAAACACTATGGATGCTTGGAAAAATCTATCAAAGCATAATAGTAAGCAACAATCTATGGTATCATGGTTTTTTTTGGCACAAAAGTCAGCATGATTTTATTTGCATTTTCTACAGGTTTTAAACACATTTTTCTTGGAAATTTTGCTATTTGAAATGGGGAAAAATCTTTGTGGTCAATTTTGTGTACTTTTTAATTGTAGGATTCACATAGTTAGTGAAAAAGGTAGCGTTCATGAAGGAATGAAAAAGATGCATAGAGCCTTTCAATTATACCCTATTGTGCAATGACATTGAATCATTTATTAAACCATTTTTTCTTCACAGGGCAACATATTCTTGTGGAACAGTTGACTAATATAGCTCTTGTTTCAACTAACCACCCTCTCATGAAATCTCATTTATATTATAATATTTCATGATCTTATCATAGTAAAGGTGATTATGACACCATCGGCTACTACTACATGGCATCAGTCAAGGGAAGCCAGAGGCCACAAGATTTTGTGGATAGGTTCAATTGAATCCGGGAGATCTTAAGAGTTCTCTCTCAAATTTTGAAAAGGTTTTGGAGGTCCACCTTGAGAACTGTGAGAGCTTAAAATTTTTAGGCCATATATATGCTCAACAAGGGTTGGAAGAGAAGGCTTTGGAAATTTTAAGAAAGGAAACTCACATAGATCCACTTGATGCCCATGCATTTATCAAGATGGGCGAGTTATTAATATCATCATAACCCAGTGCATTATTAGATTCTCTTAAGACGCCAAAGTCTCTTTTGAAGAAGAGAAGAGAAGAAGTACCCATTCAATTGTTAAACAACATTGGGGTTCTCCATTTTGAGCATGATGAACTAGAGTTGGCTCAACAAACTTTTATGGAGGCATTAGGAAATGATGTTTTTCCTCTGCATAAATCTCTATGGTAAATTTGGTGCATTTTTTACTTGTGGGATTCTCACAATTAGTGAAAAAGGTAGTGTTCATGAAGGGATGGAAAAGATGTGTAGATCCTTTTAATTATACCCATACTCTGCAATGGCATTAAATCATTTAGGAAACCATTTTTTCTTCACTGTAGGGAAATATTTTCTTGTGGAACAGTTGACTGAGATAGCTCTTGTTTCAACTGATCACCCTCTCAAGAAATCTCATTCATATTATAATCTTGCATGATCTTATCATAGTAAAGGATATTATGACACCACTAGCTGCTACTACAAGACATTAGTCAAGGAAAGCCAAGGGCCACAAAATTTTGTGGATAGATTCAATTGAAACTGGGAGATCTTAAGAGTTCTCTCTCAAAATTTGAAAAGGTTTGGGAGGTCCACCCTGAGAAGTGTGAGAGCTTAAAAGTTGTAGGTCATATATATGCTTAGCAAGGGTAGGCAGAGAAGGTTTTGGAAATTTTAAGAAAGGAAACTCACATAGATCCACATGATGCCCATGCATTTGTCAAGATGGGTGAGTTATTAATATCATTATATCCCAGTGCAGCCTTAGATTCTCTTAAGATGGAAAAGTATCTTCTGAAGAAGATCTAGAAGAAGTACCCATTCAATTTTTAAACAACATTGGGGTTCTTCATTTTGAGTGTGATGAACTAGAGTTGGCTCAACAAACTTTTATGGAGGCATTAGGAAATGATATTTTTCCTCTACACAAATCTTTGTGGTCATTTTTATGCATTTTTTACTTGTAGGATTCTCATAGTTAATGAAAAAGGTAGTGTTCATGAAGGAATGGAAAAGATGCATAGAGCCTTTGAATTATACCCATACTCTGTAATGGAATTGAATCATTTAGCAAACCATTTTTTCTTCATTGTTGGGTAGCATTTTCTTGTGGAACAATTGACTGAGACAAATCTTGTTTCAACTGACCACTCTCTCATGAAATATCATTCATATTATAATCTTGCACAATCTTATCATAGTAAAGTTGATTATGACACCAATTGTCAAGGAAAGCCAAAGGCCATAGGATTTTGTGGATAGGTTCAATTGAAGCTAGGAGATCTTAAGAGTTCTCTCTCAAATTTTGAAATGGTTTTGGAGGTCCACCTTGAGAACTATGAGAGATTAAAAGTTTTAGGCCATATATATGCTCAACAAGGGCTAGTAGAGAAGGCATTGGAAAATTTAAGAAAGGAAACTCGCATAGATCCACTTGATTCCCATGCATTTATCAAGATGGGTGAGTTATTAATATTGTCAGAACCCAATGTAGCCTTAGATTCTCTTAAGACACCAAAGCCTCTTCTGAAGAAGAGCAGAGAAGAAGTAACCATTAAATTGTTAAACAACATTGGGGTTCTTAATTTTGAGTTTGATGAACTAGAGTTGGCTTAGCAAAATTTTATGGAGGCATTAGGAAATGACATTTGGGTTGAATTCATAAATAAAAGCCCTAGTGCTAGTTCTACAGTTTTTCTTATGCTCTTTAAGGATATGAAATTATTCCATTGACTAGAAGAAGGTGGTGTTTCACCTGAGTTACCATGGGATAAAGTCACAACACTATTTAATCTTGCTAGGTTGTTTGAACAACATGATACTAAAAAATAAAATCTTTTATATAGGCTAATATTGTTCAAGTTTCCTGATTATGTGGATGCATATCTATGTCTTGCAGTGATGGCTTAGGCTTGGAATGAGATCCAACTAAGCCTAAAATTGATTGGGGATGCACTTAAGGTGGATAAAAACTCATCAAATTCTTTATCTATGCTTGGAAAAATGGAATTGAAAACATATGACTGGCTTAAAGCAAAGAAACAATTAAAGTTGCACAAAGTGAATCAGATGCAAAGAATTCTTATGTTGAAATTTCACTTGGAACTTGGAATTATTTTGCATCTTTTTGCAATGAGAGGAGGGATCTAAAGGTTGAGGCACAAAATATTGAGAAAGATAGAGAACTATGTTGTAAAGTGTTGGCACAAAGACCAGGAAATGTTTATGCTACAAATGAGGCAGCCAATGTGCTAGCTGAAAGGGTCAATTTGATATTGGAAAGGAAATTTTTACATGGGTACAAGAAGTTGTAGCAAAAGAAATCTTTGTTTAGATGCCTAATGTGTGGGTAAATCTAGCACATGTTTACTTTGCACAAGGAAAATTTGTGCTTGCATTGAAAATGTATCAAAATTGTTTGAGGAAATTCTAATTTGACACTTAAACCCAAATTTTATTATATTTAGCTCAAGTACATTATGAAGCAGAATAGTGGAAAGATTATAAAAGAAAATTATTAAGAGTATTAGAACATTATTAAGAGCGGTAGATTGTAATGAGAATTTTGAATTTTTGTTTATTGTAATGAGGATTTCGAGTTACCTCTAAATTCATTAAAGAGGGTGTCCCCAAATCCGATTTCACTATAGAGGGCCTCAGTGAATTCAAATTCATTCCAGCAAAATCTGAATCCCTTGCCCTTGCTAGCCTTTTCAAAAGTCTCCAAGTCCTCTCTGAATCCTTATCTCCCATGCAAGTAGTTGCTATAACTGATCAAAACACCTCATGTCGGGCTAATGAATGAAGTGAGGTCTACAAAGAATGAATGAAGTGAGGTCAAGTGAGATGAATGAATATGAAATGAATGTGAATAATTATGCCAATACACCATGCGCATGAATACATCACACCAATAATTGACCAAATTGTTTTCTAAAAATTTTGTTTACTTTGGATTTGATGACTAACTATTTAGTCATTTTAATTTTTGTGACTAAATAATTTTTTAGGTAATGACTAAATTAGTCATTTATTTACTCATTTATAGCTGAGTTGTAAAAAATGAGTAGAATTTAGTCATTTTTAGTTATTGTGACTAAATTTTTTAGTCACCTAGTCATTTATTTGTCAAATTATACTAGTGGAATATAATGTTGAAATGTTGTAATGTAGTATTTTCAAAGCTTAAATGATGATATGTGTGAAATTTTTATTAGATTGTATAGGTTTTGGGATTTGATTCCATTCCTAGGACTAGGCACTGATCTAAGTAAATATTCATAATACATTATCTTGGTCAATTCGGTCGAAAATCACTTATATAAGCAAACTTTTCAAATGAGTTACAATAGTTTTTATTTTGGGTTAAGTTCTACCATTCTCATGCTTCAAATGTAGAGTGTTGTTAAGAAGCAGCCAATTTCTTTGATACATTCCATTTTTTGAGTTATTACATAAGAATTATATGTTATTTACAATGAATTCAGATATTTGGTGCAAAGATCTTTAAATGCATTGTAGGATCACCCTCCTGTGATACATTCCATTTTTTGAGTTATTACATGAGAATTATATGTTATTTACAATGAATTCAGATATTTGGTGCAAAGATCTTTAAATGCATTGTAGGATCACCCTCCTGGGTTTTGTAGAGCCCAAAGTGTAGGAGCAAAGCATTGCTGCTTTCACCAATTCATTGGACAATCCCTTTGGGTTGCTAAGGATTGGAATTGGCAATTCCATAGGCAATTTTGAAGATCAACTTGGTTCTTAAAAACAACAAACAAATTGGACACTCCACTGGGGACATTGATGAAAATATTCATATCCTAGTATGCTTTGTCCAAGCATTGCAATTAGAGTCATAAGTATTTTAAATAGGGTTTGAATTTTGCTAAGACTTACTAAATATTCCTCCCATTTTCTATTTGAAGTCATTTTGTGAAAATATCCATACAAATTTTGCATTTGTGAGTCAATTCTCATATAGGTTGCTTAGGTTGTGCTTTTATCACACCAAAATCACAAATCCTTGCAAATCTTGTTCAAATTCACATATATTTCATAATTCTTGCTAAGTGTGGGTGACGAATCTATGTCTATGTGTCAGTGCATAAGTAATAATCATAAACTATGAAGAAGAATAGAGAGAGGAAGTTGAGAAGAAATAAGGCAGACAAGAGCTCATGTGAAGAAGCACCTTGATGAAAAGCTGGAAAGAGAACTTTAGGAAACTCTATTTAAAAAGAGTCAAAACATTTGATGAATCTAAACATTTAGTTCACATATTAAGTTTTAGGCTTGGAAGAGGTTTTGTTGTAGTAGATTTAAAGGAATTTATGTGTGACTTTGTTTTTTGAGGAGACCTAGAAGGAAATTCACCTTTGAGAGAACTTCATATTGTTGAAGTTTAGTCCTCTATGAAGAGAGGTAGCAACTTTGTCAAAAGACTTGATGAGGATGTGAAGTAAGTTCTAGATCTAAAAAGATTTATAGTAGCTACAACTTCCCAAAGTATTCCCAATGTTTTGGTTTTCATGAGGTATAAACGTGTTATGAAAGTCATATTTGATGGTTTGAAAAATGTTGATTCCCTATTAAGTGAAATACACAGAAGAAAGGGAGTGGTAGTGATTATTTTACATACTTTTGAGCTATTAATTTGCAACATGTGTATTGTGTTGAAGAAGTATAAGACCAAAAGATTCAAAGTGTTTGGTTGTATACTTAGGTGAATTTGATGAAGAAATGAGTTATTTTTTAAAAGATAAAGAGCCTACAACATTACATAATGCATATCAAATTGCTATGGATATTGAAAATAATTTGAAATATTCAATGATGAAGGGATACATGGTTGCAAGTGTTAGTTATTCTGGCACATATCATGTAAATGGATTTCATGGATCAGGAAATAGAAATGATTTCCAAAATGATAATGCTTCTATTGTTCAAAATTATCCATCATTACATCACACAGATCATAGTGAGCCTCAAGTTGAACATCAATAAAGTTTGAGCAATGTTGATCAAGTGTCTTGTGACAAAGAATTTTCTAACATGAAAAGAAAAAAAGGAGAGTCACTCTATGACTTGTTTGCAAGGTTTTTGGATGCCTTGTTGGAAGTTCCCAAGAGCTTCAGACCTAAGGATTCAACATCCATTTATTTGTTTTGTAATATCTTTGAGCTAGGGTCAAGTACCTTGCCAAAGGAGTTGCAACTTCATGGTTTTGATCAGATAAGGATGGTTGAGGGAACCAAGTGTGATTATGCACAAAGTATGATGTATCAAAATGTTGATGTGAATTTTCATATTAAGTATGACTAGAAAACAATGCATACAATTGAAAAGGGTATACTAGAAAATGAACATCCATCCTATTGTATGGATGAGGATGGTGATTGTAATCAACCCATGTTGCAAGTATGAGCTAGTTTGGTGGTGTTGTTATTAATGTTGTCATTGATGTCAACAAATTTTAGTTTGTTGTGGATTATATGTGTTTAGCTGAGATGTTGTTGAGATGTTGTGATTACATGGATCTATCTTTGTGTCATTACAAATGTGCTATGTTGATGAGTTTCCAAGTGCTTTTGAGAAAATTAATAAAGAAGAGAAGTTAGACTGATGAATGTGTTCAAAATGTGCTCTGGTATGTGCTCCACATTTTTCCTATGTTGATCATATGCTTGTGTGCATCTGATTATTTGATAATGGTGATCGTGTGGTGATATATCCTAAGTTTTAGATTTTGGTGTGATAGTTCATGCAAGTTACATTCATCGGTGTGTGAATTATTCTGGTAGAGTTGATCTTATGTGGACTGAGAGAAATGTTTCTACTCTGCAGTCCTCCACTATTTTGTTTTAGATCCTATGGATCTGGGATATGTCTTGAGATGGTGTTCTCTGGGTTTTGGCAAAGAAGGTTGAAGTTTGGTGATCTGGAAGTCATGTTTTAGTGTTTCAGTATGGGTTTGCACAGTCTGGATGAAATAGTGAAATGTTTTCAGAGTTTGAAGCATATAACATTTGCTACAAATGTATCTAAAGAAATCTAAATGTATTCTCGTGCATAATGAAGCTTGTTGTGGATTTTGCATGTCATCTTCTTGTTGGGAAGCATGTACATCAATGTTCATTTATGTTTTCATTAGGCTTGGCCAACCTGGTGTTTAAACTTCATTCAAAGAATAAAATTAAATTGAAGAAGCATGTGGTTGATTTGAGACATTATTTTTGGTCCACTGTCATTCCTTTCCACCACAAGAATGTTGAGTTTTTGGCCTAATTTGAATTTATGGAATGAGGTATTTGTGGCCGACCTTGGAGAAAGTTTCTAAGGTTGAGGATGGTATAAAAGCAAGTCAAATTGTGAAGAATGGTATGAAAGTGTGATGCAAAGTGATGAAAGTGAGCCAAAATTCATAAGAGTAGTAGTGTGTGTGTGAGTGAGTTGAGACAATAGTACTTCATTGTGTTGGATTCCTGAAGGTAGTCAGATAAAGGTTTCTGCAATCCTTATTCAAAGTTATGGATGTGTGTTAATTGTTGTGGTGGATCTTTTATTCTCTTTTGTATATGTAGGTAGTGAGCCTCCCTATTGGATAGTGAGTCCTTTCTATAGGAAGTGAACCTTTGTACTTGGATAGTGAGTCCTCTTCTGGGCAGTGAGCCTTGTATTCAATTTTATAATCTTTTTATATTGTGAGTTAACCCTCACCTTGGTTTTTTCCTCATTGGGTTTTCCATGTAAAAATCTAGTGTTCGTTGTGTTGATTTACTTTTTGTTATTTGTTTTTCGTGCTCTTACTTAATAACAAAATAGTGTGGTTGTGGAATTGATAAGTGTTGAAGTCTTAAGTTTGAATTTTGTGACAACTTATTCAGCCCCCATCTCAGTTGTCCAGTGCCTATTTAACAATTGGTATTAGGGCTTTGGTTTCTTGGTGTAGATATTAACTACTTAAGGAAGATCCAATGGCACATAAGTTGGCAATCCCTATGTTTGATGGAATTGACTACAATGATTGGAAGGGGAAAATGAAAGGATATATTATCTCTCTTGGTTTCAAGACTTGGAAGGCTATTGAGACAAAGTATACACCCCTATCTGGTGGTCTTACTACTGCAAATGAGATTTCTGCTTATGAAGAAAATGAGATGGAAAAGTATGCTATTTGTAGTGGCTTATCTAAAAATGAGTGAGATAAGGTTCTTTCTTTGGATACTGCATATGAAGTCTAGAAGAATTTTGAAGACATGTATGAAGGAAATGAAAGAGTGAAATTGAAAAAGAAGCTGGCAGCAAAGAGAAGATTTGTAAATCTAAAAATGGAAGAAGGTGAGGAATTTACAAGCTTCTTTCAGAGGGTTGAACTGACTGCAAATGAAGTTAGAAATCAAGGAGGAAAATTATCAGATGAAGATATAATTGAGAAGATCTTGATCACCCTACCAGATTGCTACAGTGATAAGATCTCAATTATTGAAGAAATGTATGATCCTAAGAAGTACACTTTAGAACAGCTGTTTGACACCTTGCAAGCATTTGAGATGATAAATTTTTGGAAATAAGACAAGATAGAAGAAAATATAGAGGCGATATTTAAGGAAATGAAGATTGAAGGTGAACCAGATAGTGATGGTGATGATGAGTGTGAAGCAAACTTCACTAGGAAGTTGAAGAAATGCATCAGAAAGTATAAAGGTATGTTACTCTTTAAATGTTTTAGTTGTGGTAATATTGGTTGTTATGCTTCAAGATGTCCAAATAAAGTTGTACATAAGAAGAACAAAGATTATAAAGATAAGGATAAAAATGGTAAGAAATATAAGAAGTACTATGTTAAAGAATAAGCAGGAGTTTCTAATGATGAATCTGAGAATGAGGTTGATGATAGATAATTCTTATTCTTAGCTTTGGAAAGTAAATTTGTATCCACTAACCTTGGAAAATGTGTAAGCAAGAAGGCTCTAGAGAATAAGAGGAATAGGATGGAAGGTACTTTGGTTACTGCTTTTCATGCAAGACAGGATGGAGACTACTAGGTAATTGATAGTGGATGTTCTAATCACATGACCGTAGATAAGAGTAAGTTCACTAAACTTGAGAAATATGATGGTGGTTTAGTTATGTTCGGTGATGATTCAAGAGCTAAGATTTGTGGGAAAGGTTCAATTAGTTTTGATGGAGTGCATAGTACTGATGATGTATATTATGTGAAGGGTTTGAGGCATAACCTACTAAGTGTTGGTCATATGTGTAGCAATGGTTTTAAACTTGTGTTTTAGAATAATACCTGTGAAATCAAAAAAGGATTCAGAAATGGAGATATGTTTTCTACTAGAATAACTCATGGAAACATCTATTAGCTTAAGGGAGTTGATGGTCAATGCCTTGCATCTCAAATCAGTGAAAGATGGTTATGGCACTAGAGAATGGGACATGTAAATTTTGATAACCTAGTAAAAATCAGTGCAAAGGAGATTGTTCGAGGGCTTCCTAGAATCACAAGACCTGCTAATGCTATTTGTAGAGGTTGTCAATTGGGGAAACAAAAAAGATGCAATTTAAAAGGAAAAGAGCACTCTACTGCTAGAATGTTGGAGTTAGTTCATACTAATCTCTGTGGTCAGACTAGAATTGGAAGCCTGAATGGTCATAGATATTTCATGTTATTTATTCATGATTATACTTAAATGGCATGGGTTGCTTTTCTTAGAGAAAAGACTTGGGCTCTAGATAGGTTTAAGCATGTCATAAAAAGATAGTTTTCTACTCCAAGAACCCCTCAGCGGAATGGATTAGTTGAAAGGAAAAACATGACAGTATAGGAAGCTGCTAGAACCATGATGAAAGAATCAAATGTACCGGATGTGTACTGGAGAGAGGTGGTACACACTGCTGTTTATGTTCTTATTAGAGTTTAGATCAGATATAAAAACACAAAGACTCCTTTTGAGTTATGGACTAGTAAGATTCCTACTATGAAGTATTTCAAGGTATTTAGAAGAAGATGTTATATAAAAGAGATGATGAAAATCTTCAAAATTTTGATGCTAGATGTGATGAAGGAATCTTTCTTGGATACTCTACTACAAGCAAAGGATACAAATGCTTTAATAAAAGATTGAGAAAAATTGTTGAAAGTGCTAATGTGAAAGTTGATGAAGACATACACAGACCTATTGAGATAAGTGAAGTTGAACTTGATCATCCTATTTGTGGACATGTACCTGAGGAGAATAAGTAGAAGGAAGAAGAAGAAGAGAAAGAAGAACAAATCGAAGAAGAAGAAGAGAACGAGCTGGAACCGACTGTTAAGAGTCCTAAGTATGTACAAAAGTATCATCTGGAGGAATAGATAATTGGAGATAAAAGTGAAGGTGTGAAGACAAGAAGCAGAGTTGCAGCTGAGGTAAATCTGTGTTTTCTCTCTAAATTTGAACCTAAGTCTATGAGTGAAGCATGTGAAGATGAGAGTTGGATGAAAGCTATGAAAGAAGAGTTGTAGTAGATAGAAAAGAATTAGACATGTGAACTAGTCCCTAGGCTTATGAATAGAAATGTGATTGGCTCAAAATGAAAGTGGAGAAGTTGTCAGGAATAAGGAAAGACTTGTATGCAAGGGATATTCACAAGTTGAAGGTATAGAATTTGAAGAGACATTTTCCCCTATGGCTAGAATGGAAGCTATTAGGATGTTTTTGGCATTTTATGTCCACAAGGACTTCAAAGTGCATCAGATGGATGTTAAGTCAACATTTCTGAATGGTGAATTTGAGGAAGAAGTGTATATGGAATAATCTCAAGGGTTTCAGTTATCTGACAAACTTGACATGGTTTGTAAGTTGAAGGTGTTGTATAGACTGAAGCAAGCTCCTAGATCTTGGTATGCAAGATTGGATAGATACCTGGCAAAGCAAGGATTCACCAAAGGTTCTACTAACAACAATATTTACTTCAAAGTGTAAGGTAACAAAATGTTGATAGTAGTTGTATATGTTAATGATATCATTTTTGGTGGAAATGAAGGCATTTGTAAAAAGTTTGTTGTAGAGATGCAAAAATATTTTGAGATGTCTATGATTGGTGAATTGAATTTCTTCCTTGGTCTACAGGTGAATCAAACTGATAAAGGGAATTTCATTTCACAATCTAAGTATGTAAAAGAGTTGTTGAAGAAGTTTGGGATGGATGATTCCAAACCGGTTTGTACTTCTATGGTAACTGGATGTAGACTGAGCAAAAATGATGAATCTACTAAGACTAATCAGAGAAAATACAGATCTATGATTGGTGGACTGTTGTATCTTATTGCTACTAGACTAGGTATTATGCATACAGTATGTTTAGTTGCCACATTCCAAGTAGATCTTAAAGAAGCACATGTTACAACTGTAAAGAGGATATTTAGATATCTTAAAGGTATACTTGATTATGGATTATGGTATCCTAAGAGTGATGATTTCACCTTGAGTGCTTATACCGACGCTGATTGGGCTGAATGTGTAGATGAATGGAAGAGTACCAATGGTGGTGCTTTCTTTCTTGGAAAAATATTGGTTTCATGGTTGAGTAAAAAGCAAGACTCAGTTTCTTTATCCATTGTAGAGGCATAGTATATTGTTGCAGCATCCTGTTGGACATAGGTTTTGTGGATGAAGCAAACTCTGAAAGACATTGGAGTGATAAGTGATGAGCCTATTTCTATTTTTTGTAACAACACAAGTGCAATAAATAATTCAAAGAACCCAATTATTCATTCAAGAACAAAACACATATCTATCAAATATCATTTCCTGAGAGAAAAAGTGTTGGAGAATGAAGTCAGATTGGAGTATGTGACCACAAAGGAACAAATTGTAGACATATTCACCAAGGTTCTTCTGAAGGATACTTTTGAGCATCTTAGGGAGAAGTTGGGGGTCATTGGCCCTCTGAACTAAGTGTACATGGAGGTGCATTAGTCAAGTGAATTACCATATTCTTTATTTATCTGGACTGATAAATGGGTCTACTCCATAGGGGGAGTAGAAAAGGTTTTCATTGTTGCAGTGTGAGTGTGCTCCTAAGAGGGAGTGATCATAGTTATTGGTCTTTGCCATTGATGTCAAAGGGGGAGAGAAATTCATGTGAAAAATAGTTGCAGAGGAAGAGAAGGTGTTCTCTCGGGGTATTGTGAAGGATGTTTTCTTTGATGGTTTTTTCACATCCTATGTTGCCATCAATGGCTAAGGGGGAGATTGTTGCAAGTATGAGCTAGTCTGGTGGTGTTGTCATTAATGTTGTCATTGATGTCAACATAGTTCAATATGTTGTAGATTGTACGTGTTTAGTTGAGATGTTGTGAGTACATGGAGCTATCTTTATGTCATTATAGATGTGTTGTGTTGATGATTTTCCAAGTGCTTTTGAGAAAATTAATAAAGAAGAGAGTTAGAGTGATGAATGTGTTTAGAATGTGCTCTGGTATGTGCTCCATGTTTCTCTTGTGTTGATCCTATGCTTGTGCGGATCTGAATATTTGATAATGGTGATATTGTGCTGATATATCCTAAGTTTTAGCTTTTGGTGTGATAGTACATGAAAGTTACATTCACCGATGTGTGAATTGTTTTGGTAGAGTTGATCTTCTATGTACTAAGAGAAATGTTTTTTCTCCACAATCCTCTATTGTTTTGTTTCAGATCCTATGAATCTGGGATATGTCTTAAGGTGTTGTTCTCTGGGTTTTGGAAAAGAAGGTTAAAGTTTGGTGATCTGAAAGTCATGTTTCATTGTTTCAGTATGGGTTCGCATAGTCTAGATGAATTGGTGAACAGTGTTCAGAGTTTGAATCATATTGCATTTGTTGTAGATGTATCTAAAGAAATATGGGATGTATTCTCATGCATAATGAAGTGTGTTGTGGATTCTACATGCCATCTTCTTATTGGGAAGCATGTACATCAATGTTCATTTGTATTTTCATTAGGTTTGGCCAACCTAGTGTTTGCACTTCATTCGAAGAATAAAATTAAATTGAGGAAGTGTGTGGTTGATCCAATCCATTATTTTTGGTCTTGGTTAAATGTTTTATTGGTCCACTCTCATTCCTTTCCACCGCGGTAATGTTGAGTTTCCGACCTAATTTAAATTTATGAAATCAGGTATTTGAGGCCGACCTTGGAGAAAGTTTCCAAGGTTGAGGATGGTATAAAAGAAAGTTGAATTGTGAAGAATTTTATGACAGTGTGATGCAAAGTGAGGAAAGTGAGCCACAAATCATAAGATTAGAAGTGTGTGTGTGAGTGAGTTGAGACAACATTACTTCACTGTGTTGGATTCCTAAAGGCAATGAGCTAAAGGTTTCTACAATCCTTATTCAAAGCTATGGATGTGTGTTAATTGTTGTGGTGGATCTTTTGTTCTCTTTTTTATTTGTAGGCAGTGAGCCTTCTTGTTGGATAGCGATTCCTTTCTATAGGTAATGAGCCTTTGTCTTTGGATAGTGAGTCCTCTTCTAGGCAGTGAGCCCTTGGTAGTGAGCTTTGTATCCAGTTTTATAATCTTTTTATATTGTGAGTTAACCCTCACTGTGGTTTTTCCCTCATTGGATTTTCCACATAAAAAAATGGTGTTCGTTGTGTTAATGTACTTTCTGTTATTTTTGTTTCATGCTCTTACTTAATAACAAAATAGTGTGGTTGTGGAATTGATAAGTTTTGAAGTCTTAAGTTTGAATTTTGTGATAATATATTCACCCCCCTCTCAGTTGTCTTGTGCCTATTTAACAACCTATACACAACACACATGCAGATCTAGATATGCTTGTGAGTGTTGTTGATTTATTATCACAAACTAGTGGTAAAGATATTGAAGATGGAAACTTAAGCATCCACTCTAGAAATTCTGAGTAGAGTTCATGTAGTGATGAATTGTCTTGTGATGAAGGGCATGATGAGAATGAAGTTTCTAATTATTTTTCTAATAATTATGAATGCTCCTATGGGGATGATTTGGAAGCCTCTTCTTCACATGAGGGATGTAATGATATGCATGTTGATGATATCACTTGCTTACAAGTGAATGAACATATTCCTTTTGATGAATATCTGGAAAGCAATCCAAGTATGTCATTAATGAAATATGAAGACTTGATGAGTGATGATGAGTTTGAAGATAAGAATGTATGTGTTCAACATCTTAATCCTAAGTGTAGTGTTAGAAATAATGCTAACTATGATGCTAATGAATATGATCATGTCCTTGTTTTCCTTAATTATTTATATGAAGTAGGGATGGATTATGCTTGTTTCTTTGCAAACATGGACATGTTTTCATCTAATAAGGAATGCATTAATGAAGGTACTTATTCAGTTGCTAATCAACAACATTCAGATTATAGTGAATTTTCCACATTTGGGATGGCCCACTTATCAACTAATGAGGCACATGAGTGCTTTGCTACTCATCATATTAATTTTGAATTATTTGACCCATCATTTAAAAGAAAATTCATTGAGTTGAATGAGGATTTAAAAGATGAATCAAAATATGTTACTGAACCTGAAATGGAAGTATTTTTTGATGCTTGGGATGTTGTTAGTAATGTTGTTTGTTGTGATGACCCTAATCTGAATGATAGTAAAGATGTCATAGGCAGTGGAGCATGTGACAATATAACTGACTTGTTGTGCTTGGATTTGGAGCTGTAATTTTATCCCAAAAGGTTAAGATATATGTCTCTAGACATAACTCTTGAACAAAGTGTTTATGTAAGTTTTTAGTTTGATGTGAGAACTCAATTTGATGTCATGTTTTATGATGTTATTGATTAAGTGGAATATGAGTGTTTTCAATTTTCAGTCCAATTGGATGAACTTTTGGTGGAACATGATAGTGGACTACACATGGTAAAATATCACAATGCTTATGGATTTCACTTGATATCTAATTACACATTTAAAATGAACAAAATTAATGATGACAATGGAAAGTCTAGGCATATGGCAACAATGGTTAATTGCAATGATAGCAATAGGGTTAGTTAGTGGGAAATTCATAGAAATATTTTCAACCTTGGTCTAGTGTAGATAGTAGAAAATAAGGTATTTGACAGGGGTAAAGGCCAGTTCTAGATTTTTTGGGGTCTTGGGTCCACCAATTGAAGTTGAAGCCTATTAAATTGCAGATGCTGGTTAAAATCATGTACATTAGAAAAGGATTCTATGTGAAAATATGAGTAAGGAGCACATTTTATAGTCTTGTAACTATTGTACATATGTGGGTTTGCTTGGGTCTAGTTCTCTTGCCTTGTCTAGGAAAGTCCTAGTTTTGTTTCTCTATGCTTGGTTTGCTTCCCACAAGATTCTATGATCTCGCTCTATTTTGGAAGAATAGACATCCCCAATTTGAGCCACTGGTGAACCCCTAAAAATGCTTTGTGTTCCATCTTGAAATTCTACTGAATTTGGTTAGTTTCATGTCCTTAGGCTTAGGGTTTGGTTTCTTATCATGCCTTAGGGTTTGTCTTGTTGAAACCCTTTCTGAAAAACCCTTAAGTTCAAATCCTTTGCAAATGTTATGATTTGTCATTGACTTCTTATCACTGGATCTCGATCATTTAAGTCAATTCTTATGCCTCTAAGTTTGTTTTTTTATCAGCCCTCGAGTCTTAGTGATCTCGGTCATTGCCTATTTCTTTATTAAAATGTCACCTTGTATTATTATGGGTTGAAGTTCACCAAAATATTTGTCAGGGCCTAGGTTTAGGTTTAATTATTTTCATCGGTTGCCTAAGGTTTCACCCTTAATTTTTCATGTCCCTATCCATTGTTTTCCTAGTGTCGGCCCATTTTTAAGAACTAACAAATTTGCACATGTAGATTTCCAAATGTTAAATTAATCATTGGATTGAATCCTGACCGCTCCTCACACCCTCGTTCTATATCATTTTCTATTAAAATAATCATGTAGGCTATTGGGAGGGTGCCACATGTCATGTCTGATAGTGGGCTCTAAAGCCTTGAAAGGTTGGGGGTGGAGGGTTAAAGCAATCAACAATGGGTAGCAAATGGTATGTCTTCATCTAGACCATTCCCTGCCACCATGTTTGATTTTATTTTACAATTAAATAATGGCATAGGCTAGTGGGCTGAAGACATATGTCCCTAGTTGGAGAGACCTAGGGCTATGAAGGAAGAAAACACTCCACTTGGAAGTGATCGATGATTGAGGGCAGATGATGTGGGTCAATATTGACTGCTCCCCACCATCCTGTGGGTTACCCACCTCTAACTCCCATCTCTTAGTGGGGAAGCAGGGGAGTGCCACATGTAGTAGTTTGGAAGGAATATTGAACATTAGAAAGGGAAAATATTGATGAAATATTTTTTCGAAAGAATATGGGTGATAAAATATGTGCTAATAAAAGGTTTTTTCCACACATGTTTTGAATATAATGAATATCTTTTGATCGTGGCCATCATTTGTGTCAAAAAATTATGTGCATGGGAAAATGGTCTTGTACTAAGGCACACAAATGTTCACAACTTGAGATTTAATCTTAGCCCTTCCCTGCCTCCCCACTACTAAAATTTATGATCTGGGTAAGACCAATGGGGAAGTAGGGAAATTGATTTTTTTGTTGTCTGATGGTAATTGATGGATGGTGGAGCCCACTGACAAGTTGGAGGTCTATTTCACACATTTTTTTTTATTGGGTAAAGGAAAATGGTTGTTTGCATTCATCTTTCTTAAATGTATTGATTAATTCTAAATCGCTCAATGATCCATCTCATCACGTGATCAACAATTTTTTTTCAAATCAAGTGGCTGATTATTAGCTCACTCACACAATATTTCTTTGAACATTAATGGTGGGAATGCTCTAGTTACTCAATATAATGTGAGTTTTCAGCCATTTTATTTCAAAATTGCAATTGTTAGGAGCGAATAAATTGATCTAGAGCTAGAAAAAGGTGTGAAGAGCTTGGGAAAGTAGTTACAAAAAAATTGAAGACAATTTCCCTAGGTAAGTAGGTATTTCCTCCTTTCTGTGTTGACTGTGCATAGGTCAGCCGGTGTGAGGAATTGTCAAAAGTTCTATAAGCCTTAGATAATTAGGGTTGTAAGGGATTAATTATTTGCAAAAAATCAGTGAGTGGTTAGGAATTGTGTGTGGTTTGAAGGTTTTTTGCTCCATAATTTTGTCTCTAAGAGCATTAGCCAATAAAAATCTTCTAAATGAGAATCTATAAACCCTAGGCTTCTTATGTTGAGAAAATGAGTGAAGATAGTATGTCATCCCCTCAATCTAATAGGAAACCCAAGAAAAAGAGGGTTAAGAGGTATGAAACCTAGGATGAAACATCTAAAGTTAAGATAGACGTACTTGAGAAATCCTTGAAACCAGAGAAGGCAACTCTGACATGAAGGAGAGGTATTAGACGCTGCTGCAATGATGTGGGATGCCTTTTGGAAGGTGGGTAAATCTTCTTGAACGCTTGGAAAAGGGCTTTTTTTTTTGTGTTCCCTCCGTTTAAGGGTGCAAATATAACTACAAAGGGAATATGTCCTATAACGGTCCAATGGAATTGTGACATGTGTACTTTTTGGCCTAAAGCTTGTTTTGATCCTTTGTTTCTATAAGAAGGAATTCAAGGCCAAAAGTAGGGGTTTTGTTGTTTTGTAATTGATCATAGAGAGAATTGTAAATAGAATACTGAGCATATTTGAGTTTTGTCTTAGGTTTGAGTCTGCTAATGCATATGTAATTTTGATAGCAATACTAGCCAATATAATACAAAATGGTGCAAATTCAAAGCAATTTTCTCTCCTATGTACTTGATTCATGAATTATGAATAATATAATCAAGGATTATCTTAGTTGTCTCCACCGATTTCTAGTGGATGTGTAGTTTTATTCTTGCTTGTTAATTCAAAGAATTAATTTAAATGCTTGAGTGAAGCTATAGGTTTATGTCAATTGAGTGCTAGGATATTAGTAAGAAGTGGTTGAGAATATTGTTGAATACCCAAGATACTGAGGGGGGGTGAATCAGTATCTTCTTAAACTTATTGAAAAAAAACCATCCAATTACTCCAATGCATATAACAGTAAAGATAAGAAAGAGCATTAACAGAACATAGAAACACACAACACATGAACACCAAGATTTTTATGAGGAAAACCCAAAATGGGAAAAACCACATTGTGGATTAGCTCACAATATAGTATAGTTAGTTGTAAAATATTACAAAAGGGTGGCTCACTGCCAGAACTCACTATCCAAAATGGGAGGCTCACTGCCTACAAAAGATATAGTAATAAAATGGCTTATAGCCAGAAAATGAATTGATACCTAACAAGTGTTGATTTAGTTCCTTTGATGCTCAGTAAACTAACTTAACACACTTCATCATACTTGTCTCTCTTTGTACACTTCAATACTTCATATTCACAATCTCAAAAATATCCAATGTATATATCTCATACATTTGCAAGCATAATTAGGTTGGCCAAATTAGATGCAACCCTTATTAACCAAAAATCAACTGTCGACTTCAAGCATGTTCAAAACCTTTCCAAAAAACAATTCAAATGTGTAGCACACTACAACATGTCGAAATGGACCAAATATGGGTCACACATACATCCACAACAAAAAATTAATTCATTATATCACCAACTATCCATTAGGTCAGCCAAAGATAGAACTAATAGCTAAATGCAACAACATAATAATACCAACTCTCCATATGAGCACCTGTGCACATTAGATTCTAAACATGCAACTTTCCAACATCCAAAAAACATTCCCCAAAACTACACGAAAATATAATCATCAACAGAGGATTGCAGACCAAAATACTAGAGGATGATAATTATATATCAGTTTAGATATTGGTTTAGAATACTAGATCAAATTTGAACTTAACCTTATAGTTGTAAGTCATATAACATGGTGACATCAATGACAACACAAAAACTAAAAAATGAGATTTTCTTCATTCTTCCAACAATCTCCCCCTTTTTCATTGATGGTAACATGTGCCAAAATAATTTACAAATCTATGTACAACACACTCTCCTTTTGTCTTCATGAAATTCTCTCCCCCTTACAAATTTCTCTCCACAACATTCTCTCCCCCTTTGACATCAAGGACAAAGGGCGGTCCTAAAATAAATATGAAAAATAAAAAATATTACTCGGAGGATGTCGATCCTTGAAGATCCTTAAGAATACCTTTCCAAGCTTCCTTTCCATTGTCCCAACTCTTCTTAGTAGACAACGACATTCTGTTCAAGGATTCCAATTCCACCAAACTTTCTTTTGCATCATCTAGAGTATTAGGAGTCAGATTGATCTTCTCATGTTTCTCTACATTTTCCAAATCATTGGCAACCAAAGTGTACTCCATTCTCACCAGGTCACCTAACTGACCGAATCTTTTGATAATATCTTCCCTCTACTTTTGTAGAATAAATATTTTTTCTTTGTGAGTAGATATGACATTCCAGGTTGTCCTGTCTCTACCTTTGGATGCACTGTAGGTACTACAGATAGTAGTCAACTAGGACTCAATGTATACCATGAGATCCTTGATTTTTTTGTGGCATCTGACCACTTTATGCAATAAGCAAATACAACATTTTCTTTAGACTCACAAGCCTACATAACTTCCATACTCTTTTCAACATTGGTGTGTGCCAAAGCACACTTATCATGAAGTTCCAAAAGTCTCCTTTCCACCAACTTTTCTTTAACCTCTTGTCTTGTATTCTCACCAAGTTGGGAGGCATACTCCTTAAAGGAGTCCAACAAAATTTTCAAATTCTCTACCAGAGTGAGAGATGTATATATTGTTGTACTGGGCGTGGCCTCCTGCAAAGCTTTGAGAGCATCATCAAAAAGCTTTGTCCCTTTTTGTTGTGTTTCTAGATTTTATCTTCTTTAAGATGCATGCAACGCATCCCCTAACACCAACTTATGAACATGATAAATTTTATCCAAGTCCACACTGCCTTGAATCATGGGAAGTTGTAGAAGTTCCAGATGAATCACTGGCTAGAACCTGATCTGCTTGGACAACAAGCCTTTCAATACATCATTGCCAGAGGAGGATTCTCTGGGAGACCTAAGAGTTTCTTCAACCTACCTTTGATCTTCTTCATTCTTCCCGGTAGATTCACCATTTTTCTCTTCTTCCTCTACTCTTTCTTTTTCCTCTACCTTCTCTTCTTCTTCTTCTACTTTCTCTTCTTCTTCTTCTTTCTCTTCTTTTTCATCTTGGTCTTTGTTTCCCTCTTCTTCATTCCCTTCAACTTTATCTTTTTCTACTTAAACATGATCTTTTTCACCTTCATCTTTATCCTTTTCTTCTTCAACATGCTTCGAAGGGACATCATCATGTTTCTCTAGCTTAGCTTCTCCCTCATTTTGTTTCTCCATCTCCAGAGGATCATTTGCAATGCCTATATCCAAAGGGATATCTGTATCATGTGTTTTCAAAGGAATTTATATACCACTTGTACTAGAAGGAATTTCTTCCTTTACCTCTGCAAAAACTTCTCCTGATTTAGGTGCAAAACTAGATGGGAGTGCACAAAACATTCCATATTTCTCAGCCATACCTTTGATGGCTTTTGCAGTTTCCTTCCTTATCTTCTTTATCTACTTCTTTTCCTTTGTCATCAAAGTGTTCACTCTTTTCTTCATCTGGAACATCTAAAGAAATCTTCTTTAAGGTTTCCAAATCATTCGGGGTCAAAGAGGACCCAAGTTTCTCAAAAGCTTCATTTCTAATCTATTCTTCCAAATCAACAACCTCCGATCTCCTTTTCCTTAGGGCTTCCCACATTTTCTTAGGCACATTGTTCTTTACATAACCCCAACTAACTTCTAGAGTGATAACATACTGAATAACAACTAAAATGAAAGTTTTTATGTCCTCTCTACCTACTTGATCATAATACTCTACTGTAGGCTTCAGTATATCTTCAAAATATTTCAAGGTATTGACTAATGCCTCTAATTTGAAAGGGGAACTAGGACTTACCAGAGAGTCCTTTTTTTCTGCTTGTTTTGAAGAGACTTCTTTTGACACCTTTTCTTTCTTTGATTCTTGTTTGGTGTGCACATGAACGCCAAATTCCTGTTCTTCATCTTCTTTGAAGGATGACACAATATGAAATCTTTTTGAACCAACACTAGCTTCTTGTGAAGAAACTTCACCAGAGAACATGCTACATATTCTCTTCCTTACCAATTGTGTTGTAGGGTCTTCCTCCTCTTCATCTTGATCTTCAGTGATGTTGAGGTTTTTCTCCCTTGTTGCCTTTTTCTTGTTTCCTCTATTGGTGGCACCAGAGGAGTTTCTTTTATTTTTCCAGATCTAGTATTGGGTCCAGAAGGAGTCATGCCTTTTCCTTTTCTATTAACATTGGGTTTTACCTTCACTGTAGGAGCTATAGAGGGTTTAGAAGGGGTAGTCCTACCGGATCTCCTTGGTCTTGATGATTCTCCTACCATTTTTTCTCCCATAGCCCTACCTTATGCAATCTTCTCATTAGTGAAGCCTACCTCTCTAATATTTTAATATAATTTTTTTCTTATCATAGGCTTCCTGTGCTCCAGGTGAACTTCCATATATTTTTCTATAGAAGTGCCAACTCTAGGTTCATTGGCATCTTTCAGAATTTTCAAATACACTTGCACATAGCCTTCAACTGCTTATTCAGTAATATCATAACCCAATGGTTGAATCCATACAATATGGGGTTCAACAACTTCAATCATGCACTCATTAAAGGAGACATTAAAAATTATATCATTCTTGTATTTCTCAACAACTCTCTTAGGAATCATTTCTCTCTCATTCATATTGCTCTTGAACACAACAAAGAATGTTGTTAGAGCATTATCTTGAGCCTTTAAATCACCCAAACTATGCATATATTGAAATATTTAGTGTGCAACTAGTTTGGATGTGTCCAAAACACCACATCATCTCTTTCAATAAGTTTCTTAAGGAAATATAATAGCAAACAAACAATCAAGGAGCCAAATTTAAATGCATACCTCTTTTCCTAGGTCATCTTCAAGTTCTCAAGAAATTGCTACTGGAGAAGTTTAGACTAGTCATAATCTACACCATTAGCTACCATATCATAACTGGTGTAAATTATAGTAGCAGATACAAAGTTCTCTCTATTAGTGAAGTAGATTTTATATCTGATCATTATTGCAACATACTTCGCAACAGGATTAGTGATAGGTTTTGTAGTAAGTGCCCTCCTATCATATGTAGCTCTGGTGAGTTCCATAACCACTTCATTCTTCACAAATTTCAACATGAGTACTGGTATGGTATCACAAAGTTTAGTAACATCCTTAATTGCTTCATTATTTATAAGATGAGGTCTGGTAGTCCATAAGAATTTATCATGTATTTTGTTGAGAGCTATTTTTACATACTTATCATCAATGGTGGAGCTAAAGTTAGGAAAGTAATTCCACCTATCCAATTTCTTCACAACAATGTTTAAGTACTCGAGTTTTACCAAGAAATCATCCCCAGTGAGCTCATTTTTCCAAATATCTATCAACTTGCTATAATTGTATTCATCAGTTTTGACTCGAATGTACATTCTCGTATCTTGAGTGGACATAACTTCATGAGGAATTGATGAGAAGGCATCCAGAGGGTCGTCTTCAAATACCTTCATAGAATACTTCTTATATGATGGTCTAGGTCTTTCAGACACACTAATGACTATAGGATTTTCCATTCTTCCACAAATCAAGCTCAAATGATTTTAGAACAAATATTCACACAAACCCACAACATAGAAAAGCAAATTACCTTTTTCCTTTGTGAAAACTAGAACTAGAGTTTGCATAGCTCACACTTCAAATCCATCAAGAATGCTCCAAATTTATCTCCACTTTCTTCAAATGCGCAAGTGATCAAAATGCCTTACAAAATCACTTTATAAACCTACAATTTTCCCTAATTCACATTAAATGCGACAGATTTCAAAAAGCTAATGAAATCCTCCTTCACTGCATAGAGAAACCCTAATCTTTTCCACAAATGAACATGATTGCACTTTTTCTTCTAGTTCATTTTGCATAACCTTTGCCTATCCATTCCTTACAACATATCTCCATGCCAAAGACTAACACACCAAATATCCAGGGGGTTTGAACAATTTTCTATTAAAGCTCCCCCTAAAACCATGCTGGGTCTAATTCCTAGAGGAATTGTCTGCACTAGATGAGGGCATAGATGCATATGATCTTTTAGGATCTTCTTTCTTTCTCCAAATATTTTCCATTTGTTGCTTAACCTCATTCTTTTCAATTATCTTCACTAGTTCATTCTTCCTTATTAGATCAGATTGCTTTCCCTTTTTACTTTTGTATACTGTTGAAATGTGTCCCAAATTGTTGTAGTTGTAATAAAAAAAAAAAAAATTATTAGTTATTCCTCCATTAATCCTTGATCTACACTGATTTTCTTTGTGTCCAAACTTATTATATGTATAGCAGTAGCCAAAAAAAGATTGATTCATTCTTCCTCCTTTAAACCAATTCATCATTTGAATTTTGCATTCACTAGCTCTATGTCCGACTTTCTTGTATGCAAAACATTTTCTGGAGAAGGAACTAGAAAATTGATTCATTCTAGTTCCACACTCTGATGCCCTATGAAAAAAAATATTACATGAAAAAACACCATTGAAAGATGGGTACCTTTGAGCATTTGGTTGTTTGTTAGGTGGTCTTCTAGCAAAGTTTGTTGGATTTATTTTTTGCTTCCCTTTATCTTGAGTCTTTTGATTACCCACTGGATTTGAGGTCTCCATAGCCTTAGAGCTTTCACTAGCTTCATTTCCCAAACCACCTTTGTCTTTAGTAGGTTTCTACCTTGTAATCAACTCATCAAGTTTGGTGGAGCTTTTCTTAAAACTATCTTCACAGATTTTTTCTTTTTCAAGTTTTGCTTTTAGGTTCACTAGCTCTTGTTCAAGCCTTTTGCATTCATTAGTCTTGCTTTGCATGACTATATTCAGAAAATATTCAATTCTCTTCTTTTCTTCCACTTTTACCTTTAATCTGGTGATCTCTTCATTTGCTTGTTTCAATTGCTCACTCACTTCTCTATGTCTTTCTTTGAATTTCTTCAATTACTCTTTGAATTTCTGGACACATTCATTTTCCTTATCAAGATTTTCTTTCAAAACTATGTTTTTACTTTCAACCTTATCAAGATTTTCAAGAGCATCTGAGAGCTCTTCTTTATCACCCATTTGTTCAATCTTCAAGATCTTCCTCAAGCTATTAGGCTTCTTCAGAGAACCAAGCTCTGATACCAATTATTGAATACCCAAGATACTGAGAAGTGGGGTGAATTAGTATCTTCTTAAACTTATTGAACAAACACCATCCAATTAATGTAATGCATATACAAGTAAAGACAAGAAACAACATTAACAAAACATAGAAACACACAACACATGAACACGGAGATTTTTATGAGGAAAATCCAAAATGGGAAAAACCACAGTGTGGATTAGCTCACAATATAGTTTAACCAGTTATAAAATATTACAAAAGGGTGGCTCACTACTAGGACTCACTATCCAAAATGGGAAGCTCACTTTCTACAAAAGATATAGTAACAAAATGGATTACAACTAGAAAATGAACTGATAAAGTATACCTAACAAGTGATGATTCAGTTCCTTTGATACTCAATAAACTGACTTAACACACTTCATAATACTTTCCTCTCTTCACACACTTCTATACTTTTCATTCACAATCTCAAAAATATCCAATACATATATGATACATCCGCAAGCATCAATTAGGTTGGCCTAATTAGATGTAACCCTTATTCACCAAAAAACAACTATCAACTTCAAGCATGTACAAAAACTTTCCAAAAATAAATTCAAACATGTAGCACACTACAACATGTTGGAATGGAAAAAATATAGGTCACACATACATCCACAACACAAAATTAATTCATTATATCACCAACTATCCATTAGGTCAGTTAGAGATAGACCTAATAGAAAAATGATACAACATAGTAATGCCACTCTCCATACTAGCGCCTATGCACATTAGATTTTGAACATGCAACCTTCCAACATCCCAAAACCATTCCCCAAAACTGCAAGAAAAGATAATCATCAGTGAAGGATTGTAGACCAAAATACAAGAGGATGATAACTGCATACCAGTTCAAATACTGATTCAGAATACCTGATCAAATTTGAAATTAACCTTGCAGTTGCAACTCATATAACATGGTGACATCAATAACAACAAAAAATACAAAATGAGATGTCCTTCTTCATACTTCCAACAAATATAATGTTGAAATGTTGTAATGTAGTATTTTCAAAGCTTAAATGATGCTATGTGTGAAATTGTTATCATATTGTATAGGTTTTGGGATTTGACCCCCTTCCTATGATGAGGCATTGATCTAAGTAAATATTCATAATCCATCTCCTTGGTCAATTCGGGAAAAAATCACTTATATAAGAATCTTTTTCAAATGAGTTACAATGGTTATTATTTTATGTTAAGTTCCACCATTCTCATGCTCCAAATGTAGAGTGTTGTTAAGAAGCAACCAACTTCTTTGATAGATTTCGTTGGTTGAGCTATTACATGAGAATTATTTGTTATTTACAATGTATTCAAATATTTAGTGTAGAGGTCTTTAAATAAATTTTGGGATCACCCTCCTAGGTTTTTTAGAGCCCAAAGATTAGGAGGAAAGCATTGTTTCTTTCACTTGTTCATTGGAAAGTCCCTTTGGGCTGCTAAGGATTGGAATTGGAAATTGCATAGGCAATTCTGAAGATCAACTTGGTTCTTAAAAAAAAACCAACAAAACCCTTATCATGTATTAACAGAATGCAAACATATTAAACAGTAATGCAAACACATCCAAACACATGAGAACACCAGATTTACATGGAAAACCCAAGAAGGGAAAAACCATGGTGAGGATTAGCTCACATATATATGAATTTCAACACTAAATATAATTAGGTTCACTGCTAAGGGCTCACTTCCAAGAAAATGAAGAAAGGCTCACTGCAAGAACAAATCACTATCCAAAAGAAAGAAGAATAGAAGAAAGGAGTGGCTCACTACCAAATATGAACTAATAATAATGCATCTCTCATATGTCAAAGGTATAATTCCATTGAAGCTTATACAACTCATTCAACATACTAAAATGTAGACACCTTCTTCTCATTGTATCTAGAAGTCATATGATGCAAGAACATCTATTAACAACAACAATTCATTAGGGGTACTTTTGACTCCAAACACAACCTGAGATGATCAAATTACAAAACTTCAACAATTCACTATTCATTTCATCAATTTCACTTATCAACTCAACAAAATCCTCAATTTCTCTTAGCCATTCACAAGGCTATCCATTATCCACTCCTCAAAATCAGTAAACCACATCATTATTAGGTACAAAATACAACTTAACCAGCATCATACGACTGTATCAACACAAAACCTGATTATAAACCAACATAACCATTCATCTCTTTCACCATCCATTCTTTCACCCTTCAATACAACTATTTTTCCCAAGGAAAATAGACAACTAACCATACATTATTTCTTTCAAACTAACATCAGACCTTCAAATCACTGTAATCCTCATCAATTTAACTGAAACAACTAAGAACATATTCACTTATCATTGGTTTATTAGATTCATTGATTTCTCGTAGACAAATCACAACTCTTATACATATGAAACATATACCCAAATCATCAAAATAAAAAATTATACCCTCTAAACTCTTCCCAAGCATTGAAAAACCTTCAATAACATCAATTAGCCAGTTCCAAGACAATTTCAATCATTCATTTCATTGTTTCAACAGAATCATAGTTTCTCACATGTAAACACCAATATTCTACTAGCATTGCAAAGCCCCTAAAACAGTTATACCATCAATTTCTCCTTGCTTCACTATAGGAAATTGACATTATTAGGGACCCATTTTGGTCTATTCAAATATATACAATATCAGATGTTCTTGCTTTGGAAAAAGTAACAATAAAATGGATTGTCCTACTGTAACGAGCCCAAAATAGGCTTAAAATCAAAAGCACCTATCATTGAATCAACTCCAAAGCACTTTTTGACCTTGGGAATCATGAAAACAGATTAAAAAACTTTCAATTCATCCACTTTTATAGTTTAGAAGTCCCTTTATAGTCTTAATTATCAAAACCTTCATTTAAGCACAAACTTGCAACAAGTAAACGAGGGTTTAATGGAACCAGTCCTTCCAAATCTTAAACCACCCTGAAAGTGCTTCACACACCTTGGAATATGCCTATATATGCTAGCCAAACTAATTTCCAGCCTTAGATACTTTAGCTTTATCAAAACCTAATTTGTAGCAACCATTTTCAAGAGGGTAAACTCAGAATTTTTGTAGGACATCAACCTCCAATCTGCAATCTCATCTTCCCTTGCACATTTCAAAATATAAACACCTTAAATAATCTAATACTAACCTAATCCACCAATCTATAGGGCCTAATTTGGTGGAGTAGTGATCATTTTCTTATTTGACTGTCAAAACCCTTGTTTTAAGGGTTTCAACCGAGTTAAGGAAAATAAATTCAAATAGTGGATATATTTTATGGATTCTCCTCAAAATGGATGCAAATGAAAGATGATTCTCTGTGCTAATTAAACAATGAGATTCAAGGCCTAATACTTATATACAGACCATACAAATGGAAGATTAACAGAAAGAAACTCTAAATTTGCTAAAGCAGGGTAATTTAATTGACAAAATTCTTCAAGATTACAAAGAATGGTTCCTTGCTCAACTTCTACAAGATTTTTATAGATGTTTCCCAATCATAACTAACTTTACAATTTCCTTCATCGACCTACCTCTTCATTTTTCCCTCAAAGACTCTTGAACTTCTTGATTTTTTGTTTTTTGCATCTTTTACATTATTGACAACTTTTAGTATTTTTGAAAATTCTATTTTTTCCATATTTTTCCCACCTAGTGACCTATTTGTGACCTCAAATACATTATTTATAACCACTTCATGACCTTTTTACAAAGATTTATATGCTTTTACATTTGAAACTCAAATTTTTCAATTTTTCCTTTTGAAGGCATTCAATTAACATTGTGCTCTTGCACCATCATTTTCATTAAAGATTGTAATCAAATCATCACACTTGATCACATTCACATCTTTTTCATCACACAATCCACTTAATCCACATAGCAACTTTCCTTGCATTTATAGTATCTTCAACCTAAAACAATCTCAATTAGGTCGGCCTTAAGGAAACGTATGCACCTCAAACATGCAACATCAAATAGGTTAGCACCAAACACTTCCATGGTGTAAACAAGTGAAGGTGGACCATGCCATGAATTAAACAGGACCCAAATATAGACCACCACACTTCTCAACACTTCCAAAAACAACAAATATCCTTCACAATTAGCGCTAGCATTCCAAGTCAGCCAAACCTACACTACCACTAACAAGCGACCAAAAATATGCCTCTACAAGTCAAGAAACATTTTGTGGATCACAAAAAATCAATACAAAACATCCAAGAATATTCCAAATCATCACAATATTTGAGAATACTACTACAACCCCCTAAAAGTTATGAATACTTTCATTTTGTGGAACCAAACACACTGGCACAGACATCTAACTCACTAACCAACTTTGTGGATCACTTCTGTACCTAAATCCTCAAGGGAAGATATATACAAACAATATAAGTAGGTTTCTAGATCTACAAGCCAAGAATCTTCAATGCAAAGAAATGCAGAGAAAAATTATTTCTCCCAAACACCTTGTTTCATAAACAAACATATTGTCAAACACATCTTCCACTATAGTACGATCCAAAACTTGAAACTCTAGATATAAAACCTCTAAACACCTTTGATCATCATGTCTGAACCACATAAGAATACTTTAACCCTGAATAAATGTAGATGAAAACACTAAACACACCTTTGTCACATTGTACTCTCTTTTATTCAAATTTTCTCAAAATCACTTGGAAACCAAGTGATCCATATTCATCAACAATACTACTAACACCTTTGTAACAAATCTATAGCATCTACAACACCTCTCATCAACCACAACACATCCAACAATCTCCCAAACTCACAAGTGAAGCGTCCAACAATCTCTACAACTATCCTGAAGTGAGACATCAATGACAACACTAGCAACATTATGTTGACATCAATACCAACAACTCTAGGATTCAATGCTAGGGGTTAACACTATCAAAACCAACATTCTTCCAACACTCTCTTCATACAAGGGGGTGAAATCAATGAAAATACCCAAAAAACTCAAGCTTCCAACAATCTCCTTTTTCATTGATGGAAACATCAACTTTCTAAAAAACCATCAACAACAAAAGAAACCAACTTTGCAACATGCAGTACTCCCCCTTACTAGGAAAACTCTTACTCTTTGTACTCTCTCTTCATATAATTCTTCTCCCCATATATGAGGATTTAAATAGATCATACTCTCCCCTACAACACCGGATTTCTCTATTCATATCTTTAATTCTCTCCACATATGTTCTTTTGTACTATAGTTTTTCAACCACACAAATTCTCTCCCCCTTTTACATCAATGGAAAAGGGCCACAAAATCAACCAGATCTCTTTTTCTTGCACTTTTACACACATCACTATCTTCACTCTCCCCCTTTGACAAAACTCCAAAGGGAAACACCATCAAAGCCCTATTTTTCTCTCTATTGTACTCACTTTTTCTACACTCTCCCCCTTAGGGGAACAAACTATGCTCCATTTGACTACACCAACCATCAATACAACTACCTTCTCCCCCTAAAAGGTAGCCTTCAACATCAGTCTAGGACAAAGAATGTATCTTTGAAATGATTCCTATATAGATGCACACACTTATGCATGTAGTTAAAAGAGGGGGAAATAACCCCTAAATTCTATTAGAGATACTCAAAAGTATCCTTAGGAAGAGCCTTTGTGAAAATATCAGCTTGTGAGAATATGAACAACTTGATCCTTAGTAGGAACATAATCCAAATTCACCTCATTCTCTCCAACTTTCTCTCTCAAGAATTGATATTGGATTGAGATATATTTTTTTCTTGAATGCATTACTAGATTCTTTGAAATATTGATTGCACTTGTATTGTCACATAAGATAGGAAGAGGTTCATCAAATGAAATTCCAATATTCTTCAATGTTTTCTACATGCACAAAACCTATGTATAGCATGATGTTGCTAAAATATATTTTGCCTCTATAGAGACTCTGAATCCTACTTCTTACTCAACCTTGAAACCAACCTGATTCTAAGAAAGAAAGCACCATAACTTATACTTCTTTTTTCATCTACACATCCATCCCAATTTGTATTTGTATATGCACTCAAGGAGAATTCAATATCCTTTGCATACTACAAACCATGATTTAGAGTGCCCTTCAAGTATTTGAATATCCTCTTTACTACTGCAACATGAGATTCTATGGGATCTTCTTAAAATCTAGCCACAAGACAAACTGAATGCATGATATTCAATCTAGTAATAGCTAGGTATAACAATCCACCAATCATTGATCTATACTTGCTTTGATCTATTTTAGGAGATTCAAAATTATTGCTCAACTTACAACTAGTAACCATGGGAGTATATACTAGTTTGTAATCCTCCATCCCAAATTTCTTCAATAATTATTTAACATACTTTGACTATGATATGAATATACCTTTCTTTGATTGAATGATCTATAGCCCAAGGAATAAATTCATCTCCCCACACATTCACATCTCAAATTCTTTTTGAATTTCCTCTATAAACCTCTTGCACATACGTTCATTTCCTCCAAAGATTATGTCATCAACATACACTAACAAAATCAATATTTTTTCTCCTTCAAATTTGAAATACAAATTCTGCAACATGTTTTCTAAATCCTTGCTATAACAAGTACTTATATAAACTTTCATACCAAGGTTTAGAAGCTTGCTTCAGTTCATATGATTCTTTCTTCAATTTACATACCATGTTTGCATCTTCCAATAACTAAAAACCTTTTGGTTGTTCAGTGTATACCTCTTCTTCCAATTCACCATTCAAGAATGAAAACTTCACATCCATCTGATATAATTTGAAATATTGTGCTGCAAAAGCTAAAAACATCTTAATAGCTTCCATCCTTGCCACTGGAGCAAAAGTATCCTCAAAATCTATACCTTCCACTTGTGAGTAGCCCTTACACACAAGTCTATCCTTGTTCTTGACAACTTTTTGTTCAATAGGAGAACTAAGGGGGGGCAGGTGAATCAAATGTCACATAATTAAACTCTAATTCAATCATTGAAACTAATTCTTAATACTGCTTAAATGATTAATCATCAAATACCAATACATAAACACAATAACACTAGATTTACATGGAAAACCCAATAAGGGAAAAACCACGGCGAGGATTAAATCACACTATAGAGAATATCAAAATTGATTAAAAGAGGCTCACTGCCTGAAATAAGGCTCACTGCCAAAACAAGGACTCACTATCCAATAGGGCTAACAATTCAAAGGGCTCACTGCCACAAAGATACAAAGAAGACAAAAAATACTTGTTATAGAGAGACTATAATCCCAATGCAACAAAGGATTCCACCACAATCAATCATAGACATGCATGAATGATAGAGTTCACCTTCTGCTCACTACATCTAGAAACTCAACATTAAGCTTTGCAATGATCTACCATACTCGCATCACACACACTCACTAAATAGAATCAATGTCACATCTAACTTCACTTCCTCTTTTCTCTTATCACTCTTCTTCTTCACTCTTGTATGATTCTTCACCACTAACTCATCTTGTATTTATACCATCTTCAACTTTGAAACATATCCAAAGTTGGCCATCCAAATCTAAATTAAAATTAGGTTGGTGCCAAAACATCCTAGGGTGGAATTAAAGTGAGGTTGATCCAAACACATGCTTCAATGGACCCAAAAATATACAACACGCTTCATCAACCTCAAAAATAGTATTTCACACAAGGTCATCCAAACCAGTGTAAAACACATAGAACCATTAAGCACAAATCTTCCAAATGTCAAAACTATCTTCAATAGAATCAAGGAAACTCAACTATAGAAATCCAAGTCATAATAATTCATCAAAGAGAAATCTAGACCAACAACATTTCTCCCAAACCTCAACCAAAAACACAAAAAACCACAGTTCACAACTAGTGAACACAACTTGCACTATAAAACAAATCAACAACCAAAAATATGGATATATCATCTTCTAACAACCATGAATAGAATTCTTGAACCACACAAACCTAGGAGA
Organism: Sequoia sempervirens; assembly: GCA_007258455.2. Classification (NCBI taxonomy): domain Eukaryota; kingdom Viridiplantae; phylum Streptophyta; class Pinopsida; order Cupressales; family Cupressaceae; genus Sequoia; species Sequoia sempervirens. The sequence goes on from VDFB02000017.1 coordinate 85,654,144, forward strand.
AAATCCATACCAAAACCCAAAGAAACCACTAAATACCTGCAACATATCTTCATTACAATTTTCTCAATATCCTCGAAATATACAACCAACAACAACTAGTTGATAACCAGTTGACCAGTTGACATCAATGACAACACCTTCAATCTTTACATTCTTGCAAAAATATCCCCCTTTGTCATTGATGGCAACACATGATGTGAAAAACCATCAAAGACAACATACTAGCTCTGAATACACTTTTTTGTTTCTCCCCCTTAGTAGATAATCTCTTATATGCTTCCTTTCCTTTCACATGCTTTTTCTCCCATTCTTCCTCTCTTTTTCATTATTTTTTTCACATGCTTCTTCTCCCCCTTTGAAATCAATGGAAAATTCAAAAGAATATTTTACATTGAGTTCTCCTTTGACATGAAAAACATAATACACACAATGACAACACTTGATACTACCTACTCCTCATGAGAGGTAGCCACCAAACCATCATTCTAGAAGAAGGATAAATCCATAGATCCACTAGACTAATGCATATCCATATGCATCTAGTTTAAGAAAGGAGGGGAAATAACCCCTAACTTCTCCTGGAGATACTCAAAAGTATCTTTAGGAAAAGTCTTCGTGAAAATATAACCCACCTGATCCTTCATTAGAACATACTCAATCTTTACTTCATTCTCCATGACCTTCTCTCTCAAGAAATGATATATGATAGATAAATGCTTTTTCCTTGAGTGCATCATAGGATTCTTTGAAATGTTAATTGCACTTGTATTATCACAAAAAATAGAAATGGGATCATCATATACCACTGTGATGTCTTCAATGTCTATTTCATCCATAGAACTTGTGTACAGCAAGATGCAACAATAGTGTACTTAGCTTCAATAGTAGACAAGGATATTGAATCTTTCCTTTTACTCAACTATGCCACCAATCTGCATCCAAGAAAGACTGCACCACCACTTGTACTTTTTCTATCATCTACACATCCAACCCAATCTGCATCTGTATAGGAACTAAGTGTAAAACCAATATCTTTAGGACGTACCATAATCCATAATCTAGAGTACAATTCAAATATCTAAATATTTTTTTAATAGTAGCAACATGTGTTTCCCTAGGATCTTCTTGAAATCTATCCACAAGACAAACAACATGCATGATATCTGGTCTAGTAGCAATCAAATATAGTAGTCCACCAATCTTAGATCTATATTTTCTCTGATCAACCTTAGGTGAATCATCATCTTTACCCAATTTACAACAATTCACCATAGGAGTACTTACCAGTTTGGAACTATCCATCCCAAACTTCTTCAACATCTCTCTCATATACTTGGACTGTGAAATGAAAATTCCTTTCTCTATTTGATAAATTTGTAGCCCAAGAAAGAAATTCATCTCTCCAAACATAGACACTTCAAATTATTTATGCATCTCATCCACAAACATCTTGCACATATTTTTATTTCCTCCAAAGATAATGTTATCAACATACACTACTACAATCAATATTTTATCATTTTCAATTTTAAAGTATAGATTACTATCCACCGTACCTTTGTTAAAACCTTACTGAATCAAGTACCTATCCAATCTTGCATACCAAGCTCTAGGAGCTTGCTTTAATCCATATAAATATTTCTTCAATCTGTACACCATGTATTTTTGAACTGTCAACTAAAATGCTTTTGTTTGTTCCAAAAAGACGTCTTCTAGCTCACCAATAAATTTTTTTGACTTGACATCCATCTAATAGACCTTAAATAATTTATGAGTAGCAAATGCCAAGAACATCCTTATAGCTTCCATTCTTGCTTCCAAAGCAAAAGTTTCCTAAAAATCTATACCTTCTACTTGTGAGTAATCCTTACACACAAGCCTTGCTTTGTTTCTAACCACTTCTCCATTCTCATTCAACCTATTTTTGAATACCCACTTTGATCCAATGATATTTTTGTCTACCAATCTTGGAACCAATTCCCAATTTTGACTCTTCTCAATTTGCATATGTTCTTCTTTCATAGCTTCCATCCAATGTTCATCTTTACATGCTTCACTTACGGTCTTTGGTTCAATGTCAAAAATTAAACACAGATTCACTTCAGCAGTAGCTCTACTTCTAGTTAATACACCTTTAGACTTATCTCCAATAATATTATTTTTTGAATGATTCTTTTGTACATATCTAGGTGTCTTGGGTGACATCACTAGATCATCTTCTTCTCTTTCATTTTGTTCATCCTACTTCTCTTGCTCATATTTTTCCTGTTCTTCCATAATCTCTTCAATTCATACACGATCAGGCTTATCAGATTCATATCCATCAATGTCGATAGAATTATTCATTGTCTCATCAACCTTGAAATTTGAACTCTATACAATCTTTCTCAGTCTTTTATTAAGACATTTGTATGCCTTGATTTTAGTAGAATATGCAAGGAAAATTCCTTCATCACTTCTTGCATCAAACTTTCCCAAAGTTTCTTCATCTCTTCTAATATAACACTTTCTTCCAAATACCTTAAAATACTTAATAGTAGGAATTCTTCCATGCCATAGCTCATAGGGATTCTTTGTACTATTTTCTCTTGCTTGAACTCGATTGAATACATAAACAGTAGTATCCATAGTTTTTTTCCAGTAACCTAGCCTTAGTAATCATTGATCTAGTAGCCTCTTGAACTGTTTTGTTCTTCCTTTCTACAACTCCATTTTGCTAAGGATTTCTTAGAGCAGACAGTTATCTCTTCATTCCATACACTTAACAAAACATATTAAACTCATGGGAGGTGAATTCTCCACCTCTGTTAGACCTTAATAATTTTATCTTCAAGCTTACTTCATTTTCAACCATAGCTTTGAATGTCTTGAATCTATCTAATGCATCTGATTTATCACTAAGAAATGTAACCCGTGTATATCTAGAATAATTATCAATTAAAAGAATAATAGACCTTTCACTAAGTAGACTTCTTACTCTTGTAGGACCACAAGATCTGTATGAACTAAATCCATTAGTCTGGTAGTAGACTATTCCTTTGATCTATAATTATTTCTTGCTTGCTTTCCAAACTAACAATTTTTGCAAATAGCATTAACATTATGTGTAATTATTAGTAAATACCTCATGGCCTGAACAACACTAATCCTTTCCAAGTTATCAAAATTGATGTGATGCATTCTCCTATACCATAACTAACTGTTGTTAATTTGAGTCATAAAACATCGTCCATTAACACCCTTAAGTTGATAGATATTCCATTTAGATTTATTTCGTAACCAATCAATGTTTCAGATCCTTTCCAAATCTCACATATATCATCCTTAAACACAAGAGCATATCCTTTTTTTCACATCTGACCAACACTCAATAGATTATTCCTTAAACCCTTAGCATAGTAGACATCGTCAGTATGATGCTTTCCATCAAAACTCACTGAACCTGTCCTATAGATTTTAGCACTAGTATCATCTCCAAACATAACCAAGCCTCCATCATATTTTTCAAGCTTAATAAACTTAATCTTATTACCATTCATGTGATGTGAACAATCACTATCAACTACCCAATAGTTTTTCTCTTGTTTAGCATGTAGGTCATAGATAACCATACCTTCATTTTTCTCCTTCTTCAAAGGGATTTCCTTTACCCATTTTTTAGAATTAACAGAAGTAGGTTCATCCTTAATCACCAAGAACAAGCATTCATTTTCATTAGGATCTTCATATTTTGAATCCTGATCAGATATACTATCACTCATTCACATAGTAAGCTCTGTTAATCTTCTTTCCTTTCTTTTCTTTCTCATATCTTTGTTTATTCATTTTAGCTCTTTCTGGACACTTTGTAGCATAATGACCTATTTCTCCACAACTAAATCATTTAAAGGTAAACTTAGCTTCATACTTACCAGAGCCTTTCCTCATCCTTCTTACAAAGTTAGCTTCTATTTCATCAAAGTTTTCTTCATCCGGATCTTTAGATTTTCTAGCTTTAAAAGAAGTCTTTGATTTGCATCCATTCTTTAGACTAGGCTTCCCCATCTCATAAGATGTCAAAAATCCTAACAATAGATCTTTAGTGTAGGTATTATAATTTATAGTATGCTTAATAGCACTCACCTACTCACTATAAGCATCAAAAAGAGTTTTGAGAATCTTCTTTATAATCCTAGTTTGATCTATAGTAGCATCAAGTCCTCGCATTCTGGCCACTATCTCATCCAATATTTTTACATAAGCTTTAACATTCTCATCTTCAAACATATGGAGAATCTCAAGCTGTGTCTCCAAATTTTGTAATTTCACCTCTTTAACTCTTTCCAAAGCATCCCAAACCTCCTTAGCAGTTTTCAAATTTTGAACCTTAATCAACTCAAAATATACCATACTATTCTTCAAGATGTAATTCATCATTTTTCTCACTTCATGTGCTTTGATCTGTTCAAGCTTACTTAGACCATTAGCAGGAAGATTGTAAGGATTCTTGTAAGATTTCTCCACATCATATCCATAATACTCTAGATATTCTTCCATCAATACTTTCTAGATACCATAATTAGTTCTATTGAACCTTAGATAATCATAAATAATTTTTCCAACCATCTCGAACCTTCCTCAAGTGGTTAAGATCTTCACCAAGGAACCACACTCGGATATAAATTGTTGAATAGGACAACTAAGAGGGGAGGTGAATCAATTTTCATAGAATTAACCTTCAATTCAATCACCAAAACTAATTCTTAATACTACTTAAATGATTAATCATCAAATGCCAATGCAAAAAATAAAATCCCACACATAAACACAATAACACTAGATTGATGTGGAAATACCAATAAGGGAAAAACCATGGTGAGGATTAAATCACACTATAGAGAATATCAAAACCAATTACAAGAGGCTCACTGCCTGAAATAAGGCTCATTTCCAAAACAAGGACCTTAGGACTCATTGTCCAAAACAAGGAATCACTATCCAATAGGGCTAACAACTCAAAGGGCTCACTACCATAGAGATACAAAGAAGACAAAGAAGACTTTTTACAGATAGAATAAAATCTAAATGACACAAAGGAATCCACCATAATAACTTGTATACATGCATGAATAATAGAGTTCACCTTCTGCTCACTACATCTGAAAACTCAACATTAAGCTTTGCACTGATCTGCCACACTCACTGAATAAAATCAATGTCACATCTAACTGCACTTCCTCTTTTTCTCTTATCACTCTTCTTCTTCACTTTTGTATGATTATTCACCACTAACTCATCTTGTATTTATACCATCTTCAACTTTAAAACATATCCAAATCCAACCATCCAAATTCAAATTCAAATTAGGTTAGTGCCAAAAAGTCCTAGGGTAGAATTAGAATGAGGGTGACCCAAACACATGCTTCATCAACCTTGAAAGTTGTATTTCACACAAGGTCAGAAAAACTAGTGTAAAACACATAACTATTAAGCATGAATCTTCCAGATGTCAAAACTATCTTCAATAAAATCAGGGCAACTCAACTCTAGAACTGCAAGTCATAAGACTTCATTAAAGAGAAATCTAGACCAACAATAGTTTTCTCGAACCTCAACCAAAAACATAGATAACTACATTTCACAATTGTTGAACACAACTTGCACTCTACAACAATCAACAACCAAAAATCTAGATATAGCATCTTCTAACAACCATGAACAACATGTCCGAACTGCACAAACCTAGGAGCAAATCTAGACCAAAACCCAAAGTAACCACTGAATACCTACAACATATCTTCATTACAATTTTCTCAATATCATTGACATATACAACCAACAATAACTAGTTGATAACCAGTTGACCAGTTGAAATCATTTAAAACACCTTCAATCTTTCCATTCTTGCAACACTTTTCCATCTTCATTCGACTTGTTTTGAAACACCCATTTTGTTCCTATCACATTCTCGTTTGTCAGTCTTGGGACCAATTCCCAAGTCAAATTGTTTTGTATCTATTCTTATTCTTCTTTCATATCTTTGATCCAATTCTCATCTTTGGATGTCGTAGACATAGTTTTAGGTTCCACCTCATAAGGTAAAAGAAAATTTACCTATTCTTTTTTCATAATAGCTTTTCTTCTTGTCCACATACCTTTTCTCTTGTATCCAATGATCTGATCTTCTGAATTATTCTTCTACACATACTGAGGGGTCCTAGGGATCTTTTCTGGAGCTTCTTCCTCTTCAAATACTATATCTTTTTCTTTCTCTTCATGTGTTTCTTCTTTACTACAAGGGGATTCATCAAATTCATATCCTTCTATCAATATAGAACTTTGATGTGGTTCTTCATCCACTTTGACACTTGCACTTTCAACAATATTCTTCAACCTTTTTTATAGCATTGGTAAACCTTGTTCCTTGTAGAGTATCTAAGGAAGATTCCTTCACTATATCTTGCATAAAAATTTCCTAAGTTTTCATCATCTCTTTTGATATAAAATTTTCTTCCAAAGACTCTAAAATATTTCACAATAGGAGACTTACCATAACATAGCTCATAGGGAGTCTTTGAACTATTCACTCTTGTTTTACCTCTATTAAGAATGTAGACTACAATATGAATTTCTTCTCTCCAATAGACATGCAAAAGATTGGCTTCTTTCATCATTGTCCTAGCTACTTCTTGAATTATCTTGTTTTTCCTCTCCATAATTCCATTCTATTGAGGAGTTCTAGAGGATGATAAATGCCTATCTATTCCATGATCTTCACAAAATCTATTAAAAACACCACCTCTATGAAATCTCAAACACTTGAATTTCAAATTCATCTCATTTTCAACCATAGCCTTAAATTCTTTAAAACTTATCTAGAGCTTTTGATTTTTGTTTTAGAAATGTTACCCAATCCATTCTATAATAATCATCAATCAATAATATGAAACACCTGTCACCACATGAGCTTCTTATTTTGGTAGGTCCACATAGATCTATATGCACTAACTCCAAAGGACATGTGGTAGAATATTCCTTTGTTTTGAAGCTATTCTTTGTTTTATTTCCCACTTGACATTCTTTGCAGATTGCATTGATAGGCTTTGTAATCTTTGGAAAATCTCTCACAATATCAATAGAACTTATCTTCACTAGGATATCAAAATTAATGTGACCCATTCTTCTATGGCATGGCCTATTTCATTAATCTGAGACAAAGACCTTTGTACCACTACCTTTGAGTTGATAAATATTACCTTCTATCCTTGTTCCAGTAGCAACTAGAGTGTTAAAGCTTCCTTTTCTTGATTTCACAACCACCATTCATAAACACAAGATTATATCCTCTGCTACACATTTATCCTACACTTAGAATATTATGTTGAAGACCCTTGACATAAAGAACATCATCTATTTTATGCTTTCCATCAAAACTAATTGAACCTTTTCCATAGATCTTAGCATATGTGTAGACACATAAAATGTACATGCACACGATCCTGATCTACTAACATCGCTTCATCCTGAATTATCCCTCTGTCTAACCATTTAATTGAATAGCCTTATTTGATTAAAGTCATCATAATTCCCCTTTTAATTAAATAAATCCCTCGATTTAATTAAATCATATCTCTCCGTAATTAGCTAGGACATTTCATCTTCCTATCTTTGTTTAATTAAATAATCCATATTATTTGATTAAATCTCTAAAGTTCATCTAATTAAATTAAATAAATCAAACATTTATCTAATTTAATTAAACATCACCCCCTGTGGTTAAATAAATCAAAAATATTTATTTAACTAGGTCTAAATCATTCTCTTCTCATTTTGAGTTATTTAAATCCTAAAATCTAAGTCAAAATGGTCAAATCAACTAACATCATTTAAATTAATCAAATCCTAATTAATCTTAGTCTTAATACTCAAATCCTATAGATTTTGCAACTTGCACATTAAAATCAATTTAATTGATTTACAAATCATCTATTTTCATTCAAAAAAGGCATCAAAGATGGAATATTCCTCAAATTTGAAATCTCCCCCCAAAAGGACTTGTCCCTTCCAAAAAAGTATTTAAAATATCTTACATGTCCTTTTCTAGAGCCATGTGCATTTTCTTCACCTTTCACCTCATCCTTCAAGCCATATTTTGAATTTGAATCTCCCCCCTCTTTGCACTTTCTTCAAGATGTGCTCATTCCTCAACCATTCAAATGATGACATGTGGCTTCTTCTCATTTGTTGAAGATTAGTCCCACATTCATCCCTTTTGCCTCTTCTCTAATCAATCTCATCTATAAATGAAGAGCTCATCCTTCATTTGATCCATCCACAATTCATGCAAAGTTATTATACTCAAATCTTTAGCAATTTTCATCAATACCATTGAGCTCTTAGCTAGGTTATGCAGGTTTTTAGCTTGGAGCACTCATCACTCTTCATCAAAGTGGATCAATTTTCATCACCAATGGTCACCATTGCATCCTTGGAGTTGGGAAAGGGCCAATTTTCACATCAAATTGGCACCAATTCCCTCAAGAGATTAGGAGTTTATATTGCATTAGAATATGATTTGATTTTTTTTTAGTTTCTTGGTGTTCTTCATCTCATTTCCTTTCTCTTTTTCAATTTAAATGAATTTATTGAGGAATCATGTTTCTAACTATGCATTTGATCTAATTTATTGATTGTCTCTTGTGTTTTTGCAGGTTCAGAATCATGGTTCAGATTTTGGCGCTAGAAGGAGGGCCTACCGAAAGATCAAATCATGTTTTTTGAGAAAATTCCATGGTTTTTGATGTTTTTGGTGTTTACAGCAAACAAAATTGCTCATTGTCCAGCATCGCCATATAGAACCACTCAAAAATTCAAACTGCACCGCTGGAATCAAACTGCAGTGCTCAAAAATTCAAACTGTACTGCTGAGTCTCCAGCATGGTCGTATAGTGCTGCTACAAAATCAAACAGAGCCACCATCATAGACAAAACTGCTGGAATTTCTTACTTTTTCATTCAAACTTAAAATGGCCATATCTTGGTCATTTTTTGGTCTTTTTCGAAGCTTTTTTTTTAAATGTGGAAGAATTTCATAAGCTATCCAATGGTGTAGGTTATTATCAACTTTGATAGAGTTAACATTTTCAAATTTTCATTTAATGTCAAATCATAATGAAACTTGGTCTAACTTTTAAGGTTTTTATGCTTAATCATCTATCTAACCCTCATACCTTCTTGTTTCTTGATTTCATTTGAAATTTGGAGCTTGTATTGTAGGTTTTAAAGGATCATGGAGCATGTAAGACAAAGAGAAAATCATTATCACATCATTGTATCAAGTGTTTTTGAACACTTTGGGGAGCAATTATAATCCCACTTCTAAGGATTTTACCCATTCAAGATTTTAGGACTCAATAGATGTTAATTTGGGATCTAAAAAGAACCTTAGGCCAATTTACTAGATTTTGTTTAAGGTTAACAATTGAACAATCAAATCTCACAATTCCTTTGGTGCTTTTAAAATGAACTCACAATTGCTTTGAAAGGTTAAAATGAACATGTGCAACTTTATTTTTGTGATTGCTTACTTAAACTAACATCATTGAAAAAGGATGTATGCACTTCTCTCACGCTTTATAGTGATCTTCAGAATCAAAAGGCCTTTTTTGTGATCATAGGTTGAGATAAAGTAATCACCTCCACACTTCAATTTGGGAACTAAAATTGAACAAAGCTTGCGAGTGTGAGCTAGGTATATCACGTGTGTTCTCCCTTTGTTTCTAAACAAAGGTCAATTGAACTACGGATGTGCTTGCTCGCTATTGTTTACCTTTAGAGGGGCCTGCCTAAGAGACACATCTAAAAGGAGAACTCGAAGGCAACTCCAACTGGTCTTTCATTCGGGACGGTATATAAATGGATAAGAATAAATTGTCAAGTCCTCATGGTATGTAGGCCTTAGCCGTACAATGTCTTTTAGAATGGGGTACTACCATAAAAAGTATAAGAGTCCCTAGTAGGATTGATTAAAGCCTTTAGTGGCTTGTTGGATGCTTGCAAGGTTCCATGTCCCCGATGTCCCATCATTAAGAACCTTATTTTTAGTAGCCAACCAGTCTATCCAATGAGTTTATCAAAGTGGTGCATTGGAACTTAGATTCCAAGAAGTTACTTGCCATGTCCGATCTTGGTTAAAGTATAGAGGTTAAGACTTGATTCTTAACATACCTTTATACTCTTTCCTTGGTTGCATGTAAAATCATCTCTTCTACTACGAAGGGCATGAGGCAAGCCCACCAAGAAAAACATACCAATTGAGCTCGGATGTTATATTTCTTATGAGTCAAAACACTTTGCTTGTTTGAAAGCATTGGGAAACAAACACTTAACATCATCATCAAAATTTCAAACCCTTTAGGAGGTAAATACAATTGACCAAAGTCATGTGTTATTTCTTTCCCTTGGGATTCACATCCTTAGAGGTTTCTAAACAATTGAACTTACATCTCAATTTTCCTACTAAAGATCAACAATAGGTAACCCTTGCCTTGGATTCATCAAATTTCCACATAACATACTTTGTGGGATTTGAAGAAATTAAGACATTGGACATCTAATTTGGAAAACCTAATCAAAGAAGTTTTTGTGGTAAAATCAATTCACTAATAAAGATGAAATCAATTTAATCCCATACATGTGCTTGTGTATCTTTTGTCTTATGGTCTTTTGAGCAAACACTGATCTTTTGGTTTGAAGGGAAAAACATGTTCTTCAAAACCTTGGCCTTATAAACAAGTCCTTCTTAGGTTCATTTAGGATCAAAATCAAACACTTCATCCATTTCAAACATTTATCATCCCATCCCACAAGCAACTTTAGAGCTTTGGAAACATCATTCTAGACTTGGGTAAATCATCAAAATCAAAATCACCTTGTTTAGTTAGGAGTATGGGAATGCATCCTTTCTCATACCTCTTGTTAAATTAGCACCCCTTTGAACAAGTAAATCCTAAGATAACATCTAACATCTTAGGGTTTACAAGTTCATTATCCAACTCAAACAATCAAAATCAAGCCCTAAGTCTAGCATTGATACAAAGTCCCTAAATGTTCAACACTCATATCATTCACCCATTTTCATCCTTCATCTCACCATTGGTCTTAAACACCTTAGAGGTCACTTTCACAACAAGGTAAATACATAAGAGGAAAATGGAATACAAACTTGATCCATACATCATGAGTAATCCAAGTCAACCAAACTATCAAAGCCTTACAATGCCAATTGATTTTCAAAAGTCACATTTATACAATCCATACATGGGATCATTATCTCCTACGAACCTCAATGGTACAACAAATGTGAGTATGCCTAGTCAAAATTTTTGAACACCTTTCTCGATGGTAGATTTAAATCCAAGTCCAAAACTACAAATCTATGAACCAAACACTCAATGCATGAGCCTTCAAATGAACAACATCATCCCATCAAATCCCTACATGCCAAATGTGAATGTACCAAGTACAACTTTAAAAAACATGAACATTTTGAATCTAAACTTGGTAAAATTTGGGATGGATATGTTTGCAAATCATATAAATATTGTTCATGGTCCAAACAAGATGTTAACTACTCCAAGTCAAGGTAACACCATGCAAAATCAAAGTTACCTAAATCAAGGAAATGTGATTCCCAACATCAACAATGTTCAATTTCAACCCATAATGCCAAATATGAACATCATCCCAAGTCAAAATATTGTCCAAAATCAAATTGTCCATGATCCCAAGCAAACACCACAAGTGTACATCCCAAATCTGCTTGAACAAAAGCCAAATCAAGGGAGTCAAATTCAAAATCAAGATCAAATTTTGCTAGAACAACTTGCTTCACATGCCAAACTAATTGAATTATTGAGCCAAGAGATATCTTCACTCTAAAATCAATACACTCTTCCTTTGGTTGAACCATGCCATCAAAGTGTTGAGTTGTGTCCACAACTGCATCAAGAAAAAAATCTCCAATGTCAAGAGGTTAGATATCAAGATCAACATCAACAAAAAACCCAATTATCCCATCTTGAAGATCAATCACCACATTTCAAAGATCAATCACCACATATCCAAAATCAATCACCACAAGGTCAAGTACAAATCTCACAAAGTAACAAACAGAAATACACACCACTTGGGAGACCAATCAAATCAATCCTACAACAATTGGTACAAGAAAATGTCATCAAGCTCCCCATCTATGGGAACTATCAAGAACCCCTAGTTAAACTACCAGGGTATTATGAGGAGCACCATTGTGATTTCCACAAAACAAAGGGACACACAACATCAAGTTGTATTCGACTCAAAAATCTCATCCAAGACCTTATTGATCAAAAGATAATCACTATTGGGGACAATGATCAAGATCTATCCACTAATGAACACCTTGAAGATGTTTCCACCTCATCCAATGATCAAATTAACATACATCAAGAATCACTTTTCAATCATGAACAAAATCCACCAACAATACCCAACAATTATCCAATTCAAGAAATGTCAACATCATTTGACCCTATGGTTGAAGACATTGAAAATCCCTCCACCTCAATTGTTGAAAACAATGATCAAGATCTCTCCATCAATGAGCACCTTGAAGATGTTTCCACCCCATCTGATTATCAACTCACCATACATCAAGAGCCACTTTTTAGTGATCTATTTCAAGGAGTGTTGGAATTATTTGATCCCATGGACATAATCTACTATCCATCGACCAATGATCATATTGAAAATGTCTCTACATTGCCTTATGAGTTAGAAAACATATCTCAAGAATTTATTCCAAAGGATGATCAAAATATTTCACCAAGGTCTTGCAATGGTCCTTTCCAAGACATGTTGACCCCCTTTGACCTCATTATTATAGATACTAAAGGAATCCTCAACTCAACACTTGAACCAAGCCCACTCAAAGACCAAGAGTATAATGAACCACTTTCCATTCCTAATGAATATATCCTAGAAACCTTTATAAGTAATCCATCCTTTGAAACTAACCCATGTCAAGAATTTGATCCAAAGCATGTGAAAGCAATTCTAAAATCATTCAAGATCAAGAGTTTGTATCTCCAAGCTACTACAATAGTCTAATGGATACTCTCCTATCTATACAAGATGATCATATCCACATAGCACATACTCCTCCATTTACCCATGAGATGATTTCTTTGGATGGACACGTAGATGATCTTCATTCAGAATAGGATTCTTTTACTCCTAACATTATTACACAAAAAGAGTAGGTTAGTGATTCCTATAGTCAAATTGAGTTTTCAACATCAGGATCAGATATATCCAAAATTTAGTCTGAGGATATCATGTATGAAGACATCCAACATTATCCATTCAAGGAAACTTTTCAAACAAAACAAGACATTCCAGAGTTAGCAGAGAAGCAAATGGAAATAGCATCATCTGCAGTGGTCATTTATCAGAGAATGCATTCTAAACAAGAGTTCTCAGAACATGCAAAATCAAAGCATGAAGGTGCTACTACCACCATATTGGGGGCAACTATGTCTCAAGAAAACATCAACATAGGGAGCATGAAGAGTCCTTATGATGAAACTAATGCCAATACTACAACCAGCCATGTCATGAATCTTCATCCACCCATCACCCCATCCATGAATTGGGACCAACATAAAAAGACAGATTTGAATAAAAGCACAAGGAATGTTATCAAAGCAGAAGAAGTAGAGAAGCATAATGGAAAAATCAAATACAAGTGGATACCAAAGAATACAAAGAAAGATTATCCCTATCAAACTCCATTAGTCAAAGAAACTGTGGGGAAAAATAAGAAAGGGAAAAGTATCCATCAAAGATGTCCACAAAAGAAAAGAAAGGATTCTCAAGTGACGTACAAATTATATCAAGCAGTTGGTCCTAATTACATGCACACTTCTGTATCCACCCATCATTGCTCATCTTCCCAAGTTTGGAGAGTCAAAGGTTCCAAACTATCAACCAATCCATCTCCTATCCCTAAACACACTCCATCCACACCTCCACACATGATATTTGATTCTCACATTTACCATGTATTGGAAGTGACCCTTTATCATAAGGATTTAGAAGGTGCTCTATTGTGATGTGCACACAAAGACAAAGTCAACTCCAGTATCAACAAAGCAGATCAGGAATCCCAAAAGTTGCATTCAAGTGCACATATCATAGCAAAGCAACTTCTTCAAGTAGCATATAGATGGCACATTATGATAGAAGCATCTACATCGACACCACTAGGTGGTTTAACATAAGCTTAAAATCTCTTAGAAAAAATAAAAAAAACTAAAAAAATATATAATGAATCCAAAAAAAAAAATTAGAAAAAGGATTTAAAATAGTAAAGAAAAAAATTGTCCTCTAGTGAAAACCACTTCGGTGGCACTTTGGGCAGGTACCATGATGAAAACCTAGCAAATAGGCATCATGTGTAGAATCGAGCATCTACGTGCGCTAGTTCAGGTGAAAGCATCTTATCCCATCCATAATAAATCCAACATTCCATCCATCTTAGCCATAATAAATCCATTCATCCATGAACCATTTATCCAATCCATTTTCATCCATCTGCATCCATCGTCCAAGTTATTTTAATCTTGATAAAAGTTTGGTGCACACTTTATGCTTGCTTATGGTAAACATCTTGACATGGGTCATTTTCATTGATCATATCCTATCCAACATTATCCGAGCCATGAAGCATTATCCAATGAAGCATTCCTTCATTCAAACACCTTATCTTATTGTAGGATAATCCATATCCATCCATCCATACACCTATCCAGGCATCTATCCATAACATTCTATATATTGCTAGACACTGGGGGCAGATATTTAGATCTCACTTTAGGAATAAATCTTGATCTATATCCTCCAACTTATATGGTGATCTGAACATTTTTAAACATAAAATCAAATTGGTCAAACATTTGGGATCCAAAATCCAAATCACTAGCCCATGCCACATTTTGACAAGAAAATGTTCCTTCTCAAGATTCATCTTTCATCAAAGATCAATCCAAATAGTCAATATCAGTTGCATCTAAACTACATTTCAAACGTCACATCATTCAAAAAAAATTTGTTCTAAATAAAGCTTCAAAATCCTAATCAATCAAATCCAATCCATCTTGGGATATCCGTACCAATCCTTGTGTTTCTTAACACTATCCTTGCATTGTTGTGTATCCTCAACAATGTTATCATCATCAATCCTAATCAATCCAATCAATCCCTCATCATCTTGGGATATCCTTCCTAATCCTTGTGTTGCTTAACACTATCCTTGTGTTGTTGTGTATCCTCAACAATGTTCTCATCATCAATCCATCTATTTGATCAATCAAACTTAGCTTGGTTTTCAGCAAAATCACAAATAAATCACTGATATCGTCACACACATCCATATCCAAATCATCAAAATCATCTGAAAAATCCAAAAACATTAGAAAAATAGAAAAATCCAAAAACACTCAAAAAGTCAGAAAAACATCAAAAACATGGTATCTGAATTACATCGTCTCTGAGCTTAAACGTACGCAAGGCTAATCTTTGATCAACCCCCGAGACATCAAAAATCCAAAAGCATCAAAAATCACATCAAAATCCAAAAACATTTATAAAATCTTAGAAAACCCCAAAACATTTGAAAATAAAAAATCAAAACATTTGAAAAATCTCAAAAAAATACCAAAAACAGCCTCAAAACATTCCAAAAACGTCAAAAACATCCAAATATGTGAAAAATCCATCCATCTCATCTCGCTTTCACTCAAAATAATCAATAATCCATAATAAACTAATCATCACCTTCATCCTTTGGCAACACAAACAAAAATAATCACAACAATCAACAGAAGAAAACTTCAAACACAAAATCAAAATCGAAGCAACAAACCGTTAAACACAAAATCAAACTCTTGATCACTTTCAAACGTGTTAGTCAACCTTATATCAACAGTCTATCAATCAACTTATCAACCCATCATCATCCTATACAATGCATGTCCTAGGATATATTGTTCCGACAATGGGCATCATTTTGGATATCACTTTGGATTCTTATCCTATCAAAACAAATCCCTTTGGCTGAAGGTATGAAGAACATTGGCTTGTTTGCGTACTTGATTTTTTCTTTTGATTTATCTTATTGTGCTCATTCCAAGGACCTCTAGATGATATTCGAACAAAGGATTTAGAGAGAAAGGAATGGGGAAACAATCATTATCTTTTGTTTGTTGTGCTTGTTGGATGTTCTTGTAATATAACCTTGGCGAATACTTTCTTTGTTAGGTGTGTATGGAAGGTGTTTTGGGCAGCTTGTTGACTATTTCATTGATGGGTTATACCTTTCTGTGTTTTGGTTCAAGATGTTTAAAACTTCAGAAGTACATCCTAGCAAGGTTTCCGTATGTCAGGTGTGAACAAGAATACTTCTATCTGTTGGTCGAGTCAAAGTCCATCACACTAGGCGTAACATCATCCTGGTTCTTTATACCTTGATGCATCGTGCCTATGTGTGTTATCAAACAATAAGGTAATTAACCCTTTTAAAATCCCAACTCCTCGGTAAGAAAATCATCATCATCATCATTAACATCATCTCTAATAAAATTGGCTTGTTGGTGTCTCTTTTCATCATAATCATGTATGTCATGCAAGGTTCAGTTCATCAGTGTTCTTTTCATAGCTAAAGACAGTGAACAGGCATACATTATGCCTTAATGGAGAGTTTTGTTTTGATTTTCATCATGAAAGAGAGCAAAATTAAAGAACAATTTGTTAAGTGCAACATAAAAATGCATGAGGAGTACCATGTTGGAGCTCAAGAGTACGAAAGACAGACAGTGCATTCAAGTGATAAATTAATAACCAATTCTAGTTGACTGATAAGTAAATACAGCTTTAAGAATCACAAGGTAAGAAATGATTGTTCTAGAACAACAAGAAATGATAACAATTTCATTCTAGAAGGTGTTTATGAGGTGTTAGTTATGCATAAGAACAAATGAGTAAATGCAGTCCAAAGAATTACAAGGCTCCAATTAAAATCTTTGCATAAATACAAGAGCAGAAAGCAAGAAGTGTGCTATAAAAGAACATGGGAGCTTTCATTGAATGCAATATGCAGGGAGATACAGCAAGAACAACCACCTCATTCTGGCTGGAAGGATGCTTCAAATAGAACCATGTATCAGGTTTTGGCTGAAGACAACAATCAAAGTACAATGCACATTCAAAATTATCTTCAAAGAGTTACAAGCGTCAAGCAAAATACACATGAACAGATTTGGCAAGGTTCAGGTATGCAATATTCATTTCCAGATTAAACAAGTTTACAAAACATGTGAGTTCAAAACATGACATGACAATGATACCCAAGGTATGAACAAAAGGCACAAAAGGAGCATTTAGAATTCTGATATGTGAAGGTTCCAAGCAACGACAAACCAAAGGAGTAATCAAGTTTTCAATGCAATACAAATAGAATGTGTTTTTTTGGAGTATTATATACTCTGTTTAATAGAATTATACAACATTTCCATGAAGGAGGCTAAGTAGAGTGAAGATATCATGAGAATCGGGTTTAGTTTACACCTACAGTTTTGATTGTTCTCTCATATTCTCTTAATGTTTTTTAGATTTACATATGGAGATCATAGTTTTCAAAAAATTTGTGGGCCTCTAAATAATTTTAGTATCTCCTCACTACTGTGTGTTTACCCCTTTTGGGGTTTTGGGTCAAGTGTGAAGACTTTTAGCATTTCCAATCTACCCATATGGGTGTGCTTTCTCAGAAAAAAAAGTTAGGTATTTTATCATATGGGAGTTTTCATACAAATGCATAGTTTCTTCTAGACAACAAATATTCATATGGAGAAAATTCGAGGATCAGAGTAACAAAAGAAAAGTCCAAATTTTGCTTGACTACACAAGGTTTCTCCAGAAAGCCATAATGGGGTTTCAAAAAAACAATTCTCCAAAGTAAAGAACTAGCCTTGATAGGCCGAGCTTATAAACTAAATACAAAATGAATATATGATACCCATTTTCGGGGTTTACATTCAAAATACAGAATTACAGTGATAACCCACGTGAAGTTTTGTATGAGACAGCAAGAAGACATAAAATGCGAATTTTTTGTGGTGGGTTGAGCTTCAAAATGGAGGAAATGCAATTTTATTCTTTTCTCATGGTACCCACGAAGGGATTCATCCTCAAATATACAAGAAGGGGAATTTCCTATTTTGGGTCAAGCCCAAAACCTCTAAAATAATGCTTCTATAATACAGATATGGTGCGGCCTAAACATGGCCATAAATTCATAAGTAAAGGAGAGATTCTTTAAGTCTCTGAAGAGAGAAACATCTAGCTAAGGGGTGGCTTACGAGTTCAAGACTATGGAGAGTGTGTATAGCCGCAACCAAGAGTTTGAGCTCTCAAAATGATAGTCGAGCTCTCATAGTAGAAGTGAACACAAAAAATACAAAGCAGAGGTGTTAGAGGCTGTGTTAGCCACAGCCTCAAGGCCAAAATGGACAAAATTTTAAAGCCATAGAAGCTATCAACGAATAGCTTACCTTGTGTATAGAAGCAGAAGATAAAACCTTAAGCAAGCTTTCTCATAAAGCTTTCAGATGAAACTCAAGCTCATACAGGTCGGCTGACATGGCAAAGCACAGGAGTGTAGAGGAAAATTAGAAAAATGCATGAATAGGCCGCGGCCATAGGTTTTTTTCTGGCTTTGAAATGAAGTAGAAAAATTACGATAAACAAGCTTACCCATGGAAGAGCTTGACTTTCTAAAGAACTAGTGAAGATTCTCAAGACACACGAGCTCAGATTCAAGGTCAATCATGGCGGCATGCTCTCTAGTGGAAGAGCTCATTTTTCTTCAAGAGTGATCATTTGCAAAATGAATCATTATTAGGGTTCGACCTTGTTTTGTTACAACCCTAATTCGAGCCTTATCATTATCTAGAATATTCAGTCAAAGGCACATGGGGAAATTCTATTAGTTTAATCTTTGCATCATAATTTATTCAAAGACTTAAGTTAATATTGGAGGCCGAATTATGTGCCTAGGTCGATGGTTAGGTCTTCATGACTTATTCTTTTTCCTTAGTGAAATTTGAGGACTTGTGCCTTTTATTATTGCTTTGAGAGAAAATTGAAGATTTGGTATGCATAGGGAATGCCTTATGATCTAGAAGTGATTATTTATCACTCAGGTTTTGTATTCTCATGGAAAATCAATTATCCATTTAGGATTCTTTGTTTTTTAATTGATTTTAGAGAAATCAATTGAAGTTTTGATGAGAGAATAATTATTATATTAATATTTTATTTTTTGAGAAAATCAAAGCATTGTAATGGAGAGATAAGAATGTTTTTCTTTTTTTGCAAAATATTTTTAATCTTTAATTGCAAAAATTAGACAATTTGTAAGATCTACTATCCTGTAAAGCAGAATCGTAAAGCAATCTTCTATAAATTGTTTTATGATTTCTTGCTATTTTTAGCATATTTTTGTTGACTTCTCTTGGTCGGATTTGAGTCTTATCTTGGCGAGATAAGGTGTTTTTTGGGCTTTTAAAGCATATTCATCCTATTTTTAGAGGCTTGATAGTTTGATCATAAAAGCAGTATGTTTTTTTTGCTTTTATGCAATTTTTCGGGACAGTTTGAAGCTTTTTTCCTTGAGCTTCTTTGTGAGCTCGGATTAGGGTTTCTAGAGAGTTATCTCTTTCAAAAGACTTGGTCTTTTTTTGGCTCTGCTTCTTAGTTCAGATTTCAGTTCCCGCTCATACATATTTTTGAGCTTGTGAACCCCTTTTGTACTTAGCTCTCATATAGACACTCTTTCAGTTTCAGTAATACAACAGAGTTCTTCTTTCCATTTTCTTGTCTCAAGACTGGAAACAGTAGTTTGATGCTTTGTGTTTTCAGATTTGAAGCCTTAATGTCCTACTTTTATGAGTTTTCGGCACAGGTTTACATGTTTTCAGGTTGTATGATGTATTCAATGTCTTTGAATCTTCATATGAATTATTGATGGGATCATGTATTGGTGAGATTGTAGGAACTATTATAATAAAGGAATTTTTGTGAGTGGCAAGATCTAATTTCTATCAGAAGTAATAAGTTAATCATCTGTTAGTCATAGGTTTTAGTTCTCAGACATCTTTTTATCCCTTTCCTCAAAAATTATTTAGAATAAGATCAATCATTTGGAGAACCAGCTCGCTCTGGAGATTCCTTCTTCGCTTAGATCACCCACATTTGAAGGAGGTTTCCATGTTTTGGTAGATTGTTGATTATTGCATTCAGCAGGGTGCAAGTCTATTGATGACAATTTTTGGCACGTCGAGTGGGACATTCAGACTATTTTAATATCTTTTTCAGTTTGTTGTTTGGTGTATGCAACAGATTTTCCAGCCTTCTAAGGCTCATTACAATATAATTGGCGGCTCTGATTTTTGATTTTTGCATGCTAGTGCAGTTCGTGCATGAGAAAAATTCAAACAAGGTCAAGTTCTGCACCCTTCAAGTATCGAGAGTTGTCCCCATCATGAAGAAGAGGTAGGATAGCAAGGAGGCTTTTCGAAGCACCCACGAGATCAAAGTTGACAGCTCCCACTTTTAGTTCCTTGGTGTTATCACCAGGTGTACTAGTTCCAATCTCACAAGTACCACCAATGGAAGCATCGAGGTAGCACCCGTTTGCGCCATTCAATGGTGGTACTCCATTAAATATACTTCAACATGACGACATACCAATTGCAGCCCTTAGAGGTCTTCCATACTTCACTGGGGAAGATTACACTATGCCAGTCGAGCACATCCGTGATGTAGCCACGCTAAGCTCTGTGCACAACATCACACAAGAGAATGTCGCGCTAAGTCTATTAGCTGCATCACTTAAGGGAAAAGCGTTGTAGTGGTTCAGAGGTCTCGTAGCCAATTCAATTACGACATGGGATGCATTAGGTAATGGCTTATACCAACATTTTACTGATAAATTTGACAATTTGTCCTTATTAGAGAAGCTCAACACCATTCAAAGGGTGCCACACGAGCATTTGGCTGACTTCAACTATCGATTTTAGAGAACCTGGGATAGGATTTGTGCAACGATAAAACCCTTACTAGCACACACTTTTCTATTTTATTTGAAGGCTTTGAATAGTAAAATTGCAGTTATGACTCAGTCTATGGGTGGGTTGACACTTCCTAATGCATACAATATATCTATTAATGCTGAAAATTGCCTCATTCAAGCTAGAGACATAGCTCCTAGACCTCCTATGTCTTTATTTCTAGAAATACAGCCTCCTATTCCTGCTGCTATACCTCCCTTAGTTGTTGTCCCACCTGTTCCAGCAATAGGATATCAGAGTACAACCTAAGAAGTTGCTGCCCCAACCCCAAATCTAGAAATGCAAGAGCTTAAAAGCATATTAGAGACCTTCAGAAACAATCTCGTGACTATTAAAAAGCATGTTGGCCAAGAAAGTAAGCCTTATCAAACCCCTTATTAGCAAAACCAACAAAATAGGTCCGCTTTCCAAAATGATTATCAAGCCCAAAGAAGGAATTTTAACCCCAGGCCTTTCCAACCATACAATCTGAACGCAACCAGTTCGTTAAAGGAACTTGTGCCACAAAATAATGTTGCCTAGGATTGCGATTGGTGTTATCCATGCAGTCAACCCCATAGCCAATCAACGTGCGCCAATGGAATGAGAAATCGGGCTTTAATGGTTCAAAATAGCTATGTTGTTTCAAAAAATGTCGTAGATCAAAATTAGGAACAATAAGATAACGTAGAAGTTTCCTTTCCAAACTGGCAGAGCTCCAAATTTTGTGGTGTGAATGGCCAAGGTCAGCAAAATCCTCCTATTTTGACTAATACCAGGTCAAAAAAGAGAGCTATGGATCCAGGACAACAAGCTGGAAGTTCATAGAAACAGCCTATAACTAGTAAACAACCTATTTTATCAGAGGTTAACGCTGCCACATAGCCTAAAATCTAGATATTACAAAGAGGGCAAGAGATTCCCAACAAGGAGCAACTAGGAATGCATTCTCAGCCTCTGTAGAGGCAAAATGATGTTGTTATCTCAAAAAACTAGCAGAAGGTAAACTCTTCATCATTCAATATAGTTGAGCATCTCAAGAAAACAACTCTTAGCATGTCGATATTAGATGCTTTACAACTTCCATAGTAGAAAATTTTACTACATAACGCTTTGGCTGAGTTATCTATTTTTGACAATGCTAATCAAGGAGTTGCAAAGGTTGTGCTTGCTAATGACCTGGAGGTTAAGAGTGAACAAAAAGAAAAAGAGGTAAAGCCCCCTCCGTTCTATTTAAGTCTGATCATTGGCAATAAAATTGTTCATAACTGTATGGTTGATTCTGGTGCCAGTAGTTAAGTCATGCCTAAGAGTTTAGCTAATAAGTTATGTTTTGTTTACGCATCCACAAGTTTTTCTATTCATTAGGATATTCACGTCATAGACTTACTGACGCACTTTGCCATTTGTCTCTTAAGGGATTTTATAGCCAAATTGGGTGGGTTTTTGTCTTCTAATTGGTCTCATTTTTTTTTAGAATGAGGTATGGTACAAAAGTGACTATAAAGTCCGAGCCTCTTGCCAAAGACCATATCGAACCATACTCACCAAATCCTATAAATGCTAACCTCTATGCCACCTCTGCACTGGAGGAACAAACCATGACCTCAGACTGTAGCACCCATGTAGACAATATCAATCTAGATGAATGGGTAGCTGAAGATCACGAGCTTGATCCATTCCAGCACATAGATGAGATAGCATTAGCAGTTTATATGATCTGAGAGCCTGATTGCAATATGCCTAATCTTTGTAAAGAGGATGAACCATCTACAAAAAAGGATAATGAGCTTTGGAAGCTTTATTTCGATGGTTTGAGGAGCAGTGTGGGTGCCAGGGGTGGAGCTATGTTGATATTGCCTGAAGCTGATAAGTATTTTTTAGCTTGCAGATTTGCATTCAGCTATTCAAATAATACAACCGAGTACGAAGTGTTGGTGCATGGCCTTGAATGGGCCCACAAATGAGGTATTAAATGCTTGCAATTTTTTGGTGGTTCAGAATTGATTGTTAATCAGGTCAAAAATTTAAATGCTGCTAAGGATGATTTGCTTAAGAAATACAAGCATCATGTATGAGATTTAATGGAATATTTTAATTCTTTTAACATCATGGTGATTCCTCGAAATCAAAATAACCATGTTGATAGGCTTGCTGCCATAGGAGCACAGTTTGATATTCCTAAGGAGATTCATAAGGTAGAAGCATGTCAATACGTGAAAATAGTGGTTAGGCCTTCTGTACCTAACAATAATGTGAGTTGGTAGGTTTTTGATAGCGATGAGAAAATCATGAATTTTTTGATTGCTGAAGTTGAGTTCGTAGATGGAAATCAACAAAAATGGCAGCAACAATATGAGGACCAGATTGTGCAATTAAAGACCAATAAGCTACCAAAAGGATTGGTGACCTTGGAATGTATGTTTAACTTAGACGATCAAGTACGAAAGGACAAATGCAACTTGACTGTTAAAGAAGAACATTATGCAACCATCAAAATATTGAAAGGCAAGCTTCTCAAGCTGGGAAAGGTATGTAGTCAAAATGAATAGCAAGCCTTTATTCTGTTATGTCAGAAATTTAGTGATGTTTTTGCTTGGGAGTACAAAGACTTGAGAGGTTTTAACCCCAAACTAGCCCAATATACCATCGAGCTTGAACTCGATGCAAAAATAGTAAGACAGAAATAGAGACCACTTAATCCTAAGTTAGAGCACCTTATGAAGGTTGAACTGAATAAGCTAGTTGAGAGTGGTATTATATTTCCTATCAAGCACACCTCTTGGGCGTCAAATTTAGTGCCAGTCAGGAGAAAAGTGGGGAAATTAGATTATGTGTCAATTTTTGAGATCTAAATAGAGCTTCATTGAAAAATTATTACCCACTCCCATCCACGGAACAAATTTTACAAGTAGTTTATGGTTCTGACAGATTTTCTTTGTTAGATGGTTACTCAAGTTACAACTAGATTCTAGTGAAGCAAGAAGATCAATTCAAAACAACATTTACAACCAAGTGGGGCATGATGGCCTACAAGAAGATTCCTTTTGGCTTATCTAATGGTGGAGCAACTTTTTAGCGTGCTATGGATATGGCCTTTCACGAACTCATGAACAAGTTTGTTCTAGTATACTTAGTTGATATTACTATTTTTTCCAGAAATGCTAACGAACACCTGGATCATTTGGAGCAAATTTTTTAGAGGTGTAAAGAGTTCAGAGTGTCTCTCAATCCAAAGAAGTGTATATTTTTAGTGCATGAAGGCAAACTGCTTTGACACATTATTTCAAAGCAAGGTATTTCAATTGATCCTAGAAGAGTTTCCGCAATTCTTGAATTGCTATTACCAGCTCACAAGAAAGGCTTGCAAAGCTTTCTTGGGAGAATAAATTTTGTGAGGAGGTTCATACCAAATATCACAGCCTTCCTGCAACCTCTTACTTCTATGTTGAAGAAGAATATGCCATTCAATTGGACCAAGGAAGGTAAAAGGAACTTTGAGCAGACAAGGAAGCACTCACAGCTGCTCCTACTATCATTAATCCAAACTTTGACAAAGAATTTATTTTGTATGCTTTTCAAGGAATTGATACAGTTTCAGCCATGTTATGCCAACAAAACGAAGAAGGCTTGGAGTAGCCTATAGTGTTTTTCAGCCAAGTATTGCATGATTATGAAGTAAAATATTCTTTTGTTGAGAAGCATGTTTTTGCTATTGTAAGAAGTTTGAAGAAGTTTAGGCACATGCTGTCCAACAGTAAGATTCATTTATTGGTAGCTCATTCAACTATTAAAGATTTTCTAATTAACAAGGATATTAATGATAAGCGTGCTGGTTGGATTACCAAAGTAATGGAGTTTTATGTTGATATAAAAGTAACCAAGCTCATTAGAGGCAAAGGTTTGTGTGAAAAAATTGCTAGAAATGGAGATAACAGCTTAAATGAGGTTGCGGATATAGAAACAGTGCTAAATAATGATGTTGTAGGTGTTGTTCTGATCCGATTTAGGATCTAAGACGATTGCTTAAAGAATGCATAACAATTACAACTCCAATTTCCAAATTACTAAAATGAAATCAACACCATAACATAATTAAACTAATGGAATTGAGAAAAAGACAGAATTCAGAAGGAGACAAGAAAGAGAAAATGCAAATAGCTTGATAACGGAGTTCGTCATAAAAATGACTACGTCTCTGGGTCCCTCTCCAACGAGTAGACCGATCCAATTGATATCTTCAAAAAATCGGCATTACAATAGCTGGAAAGCTCTTCCCTTCAAGCACGATGGAATTCCAGCATTCTCCCGACGTACAGGAACAAAAAATTATCTCCCAAAATGCTCTAAGTCTCCAACACTTGAAGAATTCTCAATTGCCCCTCTAAGCCTCTAATCTCCCCTTTGTATACAAAAAATTTACTCAATTTGGTTAACAACCAAATGATTTACAAAATCCACCTTATCTCTCCATTTTTACATAAAAATCTTAATAATCTCCTTTACATAGATAAATTAACAATAATATCCCCCTTAAAAATTCCAAGCGCCTAATTTTATTCTTTCCGGACATTTGTTGTTACAAAATAAATCTTGATTTATTTTGTTGGGGTGGCAAATTTAATTTTTTAGGAAAAAAAAATAGTGATAATCTCTTTAATCCTGGGGATTTCACCTTTATGGAAGGCTCCCCACAAAATGTGGGCTACCCCCATGTTAGGTGGCGCCCCCACTTTAGGTGGGTCGCTCCCCATAACATGGGTGGCGTTCCCACATAATGTGGGTCGCCCCCCATGTGTGGGTGGCTTCCCACATAAAGTGGGCGCCCCCCTTAATGGGTGGGTTTTATCCCACTTTTTTAGGAGTTTAGTTTTATAAATTTTTTTCATTTATTTTATTTTGATTTTTATATATATATTTTTTCCAAAATATTTTCCAAATGGAGGATTGAGGAGATGACAAGTGTCAAGGGCTGATTGGCCGTTGTGTTGACTGGGTTGATGTCATCAGGTTGACCCAGATTTTGACCATCTGTAACTTCGTCATACGGACTCCGTTTTTCATGAAATGAACTTCACCGGAATCGAGATGATGAGCACTACATAATGGTGTTGACTTTGGCCAATTTTGACAACTTTTATTTTTTCCCTTTTTCCTAGCCTATTTTTTGAGGGTTGACCATGGGTTTGACCTTACATATTTTGAGCTTCGGGACTCCGATTGACTCCATTCGAGTTACGTTGGAGTTAGGATTTCACCCTCTTGCTAATGATGCCGATTCAGAAGATAAAAGAGAAACTTCAATTTTTGACGAAGATCCTTCGGATCAGTCCTCCCCACTGGAGAGCTTTTGGACCTCTGAAAGCTTGATTACTCAGAAAGTAAGTGAGGGTAAAGTTCCCTCACTTTGCTAATCTCCATCCATTTTTCCTTGCTTGGATTCATCCCCTTCAATCCCACTCTGAGGTACTCAACTGCTCCCCTTCGTGAAGTCCTGGTTTTTCTGTCTAGGATGATATCTTCAGGCAACTCTGACATGTACTCTGGTGAAAGATCATCAACTGATGGAACTTGAATGTCAGTCTCCTCATCTAATATCATTGGAGGTTCATACAACTTCAAGTTCTCAACATTGACAACTGAATAGATATGCATGTATGGAGGAAGATTGAGGTGAAAAGCATTGGTTCCGATCTTTTCCAAGATCTCAAAGGGTCCATACCGAATTGGCTTGAGCTTTCTTCCTTCGCCTTGCATTCTTTCCTTGCTGATATGTAACCAAACGCGGTCACCGACTTGAAAATGATGATCAATGCGATGTTTATCATGTCGAGCCTTGTATTTGGCTTGACTCTTTTCCAACTGTGCTTCCACTGCCTGATGGATGGCTTGAACTTTTTGGATGAACTTCAAATCCTTCTCTGAATCATGGCGTCCATCTTCAACATCATCTTTCCCAAAAGAAAAATCCATCGGAGTCTTAGGAACATAACCGAAACAAGTCTCAAAAGGAGACCTCTTTGTAGAAGAGTGTGTGGCATGGTTGTAAGCATGCTGCACATAGTGAAGAATCTCATCCCACAATTTGGAATGCTTGTTGTAGTAGCCTCTGAGTAGATGCACAACTGTCCTGTTTACTACCTTTGTCTGTCCATCGGTCTGTGGATGGAAGGCTGTGCTCTTCTTTAGTTTGGTGTCCATGAGTCCCCACAAAGCTGACCAAAATTCCCCTAGGAATCAAGAATCTCGATCCGATACAATAGAAGTAGGTAACCCAAAATGAACCCATACAAATTGGAAGTACATTTGAGCTGTCAGTTCAGCAGTGACTTGCTTTTTACATGGCATTAAGATACACATTTTGCTGAACCGATCAACTACTACATAAAGATAATCATGACCCTTCCTAGACATAGGTAAACCCCCAACAAAATCCATAGACACACTTTCCCATGGACGAGATGGAACAGGTAATGGTGTGTACAACCCTAGCTTTCTGTTACTTGGTTTACTAGTTGCACACATAATACAACCTTTAATGTATTTGGCGACAGTTTCCTGCATTTTAGGCCAATAACAATATGTTTCAACTAAGTGTTTTACTTACCCCAAAATGTCTTGCAATCAAAGAAGTGTGAGCTTCACGGATTACATGTGCTTGTTCATCTTTTGGAACACATAACTTTCCCAAATGATACAAAGTTTATCTTGTACATAGTAATCTTTCTCTTCTATCTGTTTTCCTGCAATTAAAGCTGAATAAATATCCTTAAAGTTTTCATCATTAGCATATTGTTCCTGAAAAATTTCATGTACCATGGAACTACCTTTAAGGATGATCAAAGTATTCATAACAGGAGGCCTAGAGAGCATATCTGCTACTTTGTTATGGGTACCTTTCTTGTACTTAATTACTAAGTGAAACTGTTGTAAAAATCCCATCCATATAAAATGCCTACTTTGCTGCAATTTAGATTGTGATTGCAAGTATTGTAGTGGCTGGTGATCAGTGTGGATTATAGTTTCTTTCCCCATTATGTAATGTTTCCATTTCTTAACACTCTGAACTAATGCATAAAGTTCCTTGTCATAAGTAGGATAGTTACTTACTGCTCTTGAAAAGGTTTCAGAGTGGTAGCAGACTGGTTTACCTCCTTGCATAAGAATAACTCCCATGGAAAACCTGCTTGCATCAGTCTCGATCTCAAATGGCTGGTGTAGATCTAGTAAAGCTAGAACTGGTGCAGTGCTTAACTTTTCCTTCAAAGTGTTGAAGGCCTTTTGCTGTGGACCTCCCCACTAAAAAGTTGTCTTCGTACTTGTCAATGCGTGCAATGATGATGCAATGTAGGAGAAGTTTGCAATGAACTTTCTCCAGTACTGGACTGCACCTAAGAAACTTCTGACTTCTATTACAGTACTTGGCTTAGGCCAGTTTACAATAGCTTCGACCTTCGCAGGGTCTACTTTCAATTGACCATTCCCTACAACATAGCCTAAGTACACTAGAGATGTCTTTGCAAATTCACATTTAGACATCTTTACATAAAGTTTTTCTTTTCTCAAAACATCAAATTTTTTTTTTACATGACTTACATGATCATCCCAAGACTTGCTAAATATAAGAATATCATCTAGATAGACAATGAAAAAATCATCAATGAAAGGACGAAAGACATCATTCATGACTTGCATGAACATTGCAGGTGCATTACAAAGCCCAAAGGGCATAACCAACCATTCATAAAGTCCCTGTTTTGTCTTGAAAGTTGTTTTCCAAATGTCATCTTCTGCAATTCTAATATGATGATAACCACTTCGCAAATCTAATTTAGTGAAATAAACTACATATTTAAACTGATCAAGTAAATCATCAATTCTTGGAAGAGGGTACCTATTTTTTACCGTTATCTTGTTCAGGGCGCGGTAGTCAATGCACATTCTCCAAGATCCATCTTTCTTTGGAACCAACACAATTGGAGAACCACAAGGAGATGTACTAGGATGGATAACTCCTTTCTCCACTAACTCCTGAACCTACTTCTTGATTTCCTCATTCTGCATAATGGAAAAATGGTATAAGCCGATATTAGGCAATGGCACATCCTACTGCAGCTGAATTTCATGTTGTATTTCCCTCTTGGATGGCAACCCCTTTGGTTCCTGAAACAAGTCATCATAAGCAGAAACAATTTTGACCATTTCAACCTTGTGTTTTGGGTCACACCCCTTAAATGCCTCAGAGTTATCTTCTTCTTTGGCTTTTACAAGCATTAACACAAAGTTCTTACTAGAGTTGACTAACCTTTTCATTTGACCAGCATTAACTAGTGTGAGATTAGTCTTGACCTTGTGTGCACGTACAATGTATTCTACCCCATCTTTAAAAAGATGATACTTGTTCTCCCCCCTATAAAAGATTGCCTTTCTATCAAACAGATAAGGACTCCCTAATACAAGCCCACAAATATCCAGAGGTACAACATCTACTTCTACTTCATCAATGAAATTAGCAGTGATGGCAAAACGCAATTTGCACTATTTTGTCACCTGCAACTGTGCATCATTACATACCCATCCAAGTGGATAGGGCTTAGGATGAGGAGTAGTAGTTAGATTCAATTTCTTAACAACCTCTTTAGAAATCAAGTTGACTTGAGAGCCCGAATCAAACAGTGTATCAATCTTTGTGTGTTTAGTTACCACACGAATGTGGAACAGTTCATTCCGTTGTTTATCAACTTTAGGAGTGGATACTTTACTTGCATTAGAAATACTTGCATCAGAAGAGAGAATTATACTTTTCCCTTTACCTTGGATCCCGACAACAACGATCTTTTTCTCATCTCTGGAATCAGATCCAAGATCCTGTTGAATGATAGCAGTAGTCTTTTGTTTGCCTTTATTGCCTCCAAATCTTTTTGGCTTTGCTTCCAGATGTAATTTCCTGCACCTTGATTCATCATGCCTCTCTTTCTTGCAATGTGAACATGTGGGTTTTTCACCCTCTTTCTTCACCGTAGTTGTCTTCTTTCCTTTACCTTTATCTTTTTCTTTATCTTTACCCTTAGAATTTCCATCAAAATTAGATGGCTTTTTATCAAACTTATCAATGAATGATCCCTTACCTCTATACTCTAAGTGGGTAGCTTGGACACAAACTTCATCAAGGTTATTGGGATTCAAAACCAAAATTGAATGTCTAAGGTAGGAATGAATACCTCCTATATACTTCAACAAAGTATCCTGGGTGTACAATGGAACATCTAATGCAATAGCCCTTTTACGAAATTCATGAGTGTACTCCTGAACGGACTGACCTTTCCCTTGCCTAAACATCTTCCAATTCATCAAGCTGTTGCATGTAGCCTAAGGGATAGAATTTCTTTTTAAGAGCACTTACAAATTTTGTCCAGGACAAGTTGACTTTACCATGTTGGGAGATTTATGCTCTAGTCCTACTCTCCCACCAAGTTAGAGTTGTACCCCCTAACCGAAGAGTAGCAAGTTGGATCCTATCAGCATCATCTATGAGGTTTTGGACTCTACAATAGACTTCAACCTACTAAATCCAATCATCTATTTTTTCAACATTTAATTCACCATAGTATTTTGGTAAGTCAAATTTTACATCCAACTTAAATTTGGGCTTATGTGCACCCTTAAAAGGATTAAAAGGCATAGAATGAGTAGAAGAAGGAGAAGAAGGAGAAGATGGAGAAGAGGGAGGAGAAGGAGAAGAGGGAGGTGTCTTCGGAGGCTCGAGATCATCTCCTGATTTCTTTCCTTTTCCTGCACGAGCTTCATGTCTCCGCATCTTTTCTTGCCTCTCCTGGAATAAGACTTCGACCATGGCCTTCATGTCAAGAAAAGTCTTCTGAAATTCCTTCTCTCCAAGCTTAGAACTTTTTCCATCATTTGGATCTGCCATCTGTGTTCGTGAATGAGCTCTTCGTCTTCCAATCGCTGGATTAAACTCTTCAAGCTTTCCTTTGCCTTGTTGAAGCTGGGAGCGTGTAAGCATTTGAATCTGTAATACTTAGTCAAAACACAGCTCTGATACCAATTTGATTTGATTTAGGATCTAAGACGATTGCTTAAAGAATGCATAACAATTACAACTCCAATTTCCAAATTACTAAAATGAAATCAACACCATAACATAATTAAACTAATGGAATTGAGAAAAAGACAGAATTCAGAAGGAGACAAGAAAGAGAAAATGCAAACAGCTTGATAACGGAGTTTGTCGTAAAAATGATTACGTCTCTGGGTCCCTCTCCAATGAGTAGACCGATCCGATTGATATCTTCACAAATTTGGCATTACAATATCTGGCAAGCTCTTCCCTTCAAGCACGACAGAATTCCAGCATTCTCCCGACGTACAGGAACAACAAATTATCTCCCAAAATGCTCTAAGTCTCCAGCACTTGAAGAATTCTCAATTGCCCCTCTAAGCCTCTAATCTCCCCTTTTTATACAAAAAAATTACTCAATTTGGTTAACAACCAAATGATTTACAAAATCCACCTTATCTCTCCATTTTTACATAAAATCTTAATAATCTCCTTTACATAGATAAATTAACAATAATATCCCCCTTTAAAAATTCCAAGCCCCTAATTTTATTCTTTCCGGGCATTTGTTATTACAAAATAAATCTTGATTTATTTTGTTGGGGTGACAAATTTAATTTTTTAGGAAAAAAAAATAGTGATAATCTCCTTAATCCTGGGGATTTCACCTTTATGGAAGGCTCCCCACAAAATGTGGGCTACCCCCATGTTAGGTGGCACCCCCACTTTAGGTGGGTCACTCCCCATAACATGGGTGGCGTTCCCACATAATGTGGGTTGCCCCCCATGTGTGGGTGGCTTCCCACATAAAGTGGGCGCCCCCCTTAATGGGTGGGTTTTATCCCACTTTTTTAGAAGTTTAGTTTTATAAATTTTTTTCATTTATTTTATTTTGATTTTATATATATATATATATTGAATTTTTTTTTTTTTCCAAAAATATTTTCCAAATGGAGGATTGAGAAGATGAAAAGTGTCAAGGGCTGATTGGCTGTTGTGTTGACTGGGCGTTGATGTCATCAGGTTGACCCAGATTTTGACCATCTGTAACTTCGTCATACGGACTCTGTTTTTCGTGAAACAAACTTCACCGAAATCGTGATGATGAGCACTACATAATGGTGTTGACTTTGGCCAATTTTGACAACTTTATTTTTGCCCTTTTTCCTGGCCTATTTTTTGAGGGTTGACCATAGGTTTGACCTTACATATTTTGAGCTTCGGGACTCCGATTGACTCTGTTCAAGTTATGTTGGAGTCAGGATTTCACCCTCTTGCTAATGATGTTGATTCAGAAGATAAAAGAGAAACTTCAATTTTTGACGAAGATCCTTCGGATCATGTTCCAATGTCTCTTGCTACATGGTTGCAGCAGATGATGCATTATCTACAAACTGGTGAGTGCCCCGAAGGTTTAGATAGAGTGAAACGAAGGTATTATAGATTACAAGTGATTCCTTATGCAATCATTGATGGCATTCTTTATAGGAGAGATTTCCAAGGTGTTTTACTGAGGTGTATTTAGCGTGATCAAGTTGATAAGCTGTTAGCAGAATTTCATGATGGACCTTCAGGAGGTCACTTTGCTATGAGAACAACAGCTTTGAAAATTATTCGAGCTAGTTATTACTGGATAGATCTATTTAAAGACGCTATTGCTTTGGTCAGGAAGTGTGAGAAATGTGCTTTATTTGCTGGTAAATAGAGGCTTGCATCGCTGCCCCCGCATCCAATTCAGGTAGAACAACCCTTTGCTAAGTGGGGCTTAGATTTTATTGGCCCTATCAATCTTCCTTCAAGAGTGGATCATAAGTGGATTCTTACTGCCACAAATTATTTTACAGAATGGACCGAAGTCATTGCTTTAAAGGAAGCAAATGAGACTTCAGTGCTTAATTTCTATCAAGATCTCATATCGAGATTCAATGTTCAAGATTCAATCAGTTCTGACAATGGTTTAGCTTTTATTGGTTTGAGGATTTCTAATTGGTCTAATAGAAATAATATTTATTTGAATGCATCTTCTAATTATTATCCACAAGGAAATGGACAGGTGAAATCTACAAATAAAAATCTGATTTGGATAATTAAGAAGACTGTCAAAGATAATCAACAGACATGGCACGAAAAGCTAAAGCTAGCCCTTTGGATTGACAGGATAACTCCTAAAAGGGCCACTGGTTGTTCACCTTTTGTTTTAACTTATGGTAAAGAAGCTAAGTTGCCTATTTCAATTGAATTACCAACCTTAAGTTATGTTAAAGAACTGGATTTGCTGAATGAATAGCCTCTTGAGGTGAGGTTTACACAGCTAGTTGAGCTTGAAGAAACCAAAAAGGAGGCTCTCAGATAGCTGGAGATACATCAAGCTCAAATGAAGAATTCTTTTGACAAGAGGGCGAGACCTCATGATTTCATTATTGGAGATCTAGTTTTCAAGTGGAATGAGTTTAAAAGAAAACCTGGACGACATTCCAAGTTCGATGCAATGTGGGATGGGCCTTATGTGATCACAAAATGTAAGGAACAAAACACATTCCAACTTACCAAGTTGATTGGCAGGGTGTTGTCCATCCCAGTTAATGGGATCCACCTCAAACATTTCCTTTGAGATAAGTTATCTCATACTTAAGTAGAGTAGTTTGCAAATAAGTGCGTTTCGCACATTTAATTTTAGTAGTTTCGCTTTCCCTAAGTGTTGCTGCACATTGTTATGTTGGCCATCAGGGCCTATTAGTTTACTTTTAGTTTAGTTTTGTTTTCTTTGCTACTGTTTGGAGTGTTGTTGTTCAAGTTTATGAGTTTCAAGAAGGGGTAGAATTGACTCCACACCCAATGAATTGTTTAAAGGCCACTGATCTATGCTTAGCAGGCAAGCATATAGTGGAAATCGCCAAAATGTTACC
Organism: Sequoia sempervirens; assembly: GCA_007258455.2. Classification (NCBI taxonomy): domain Eukaryota; kingdom Viridiplantae; phylum Streptophyta; class Pinopsida; order Cupressales; family Cupressaceae; genus Sequoia; species Sequoia sempervirens. Next base: position 85,688,313 of record VDFB02000017.1, read on the forward strand.
AATTTTTTGCCACAGCTCGATTGGAAGAGCTAGCTGAGCAATATTATATCATGAGGTGAAATTGTAGATTGAGTTTAAGTGTTGTTTGCATCTTTTATCATTATTCATTAAGTGACAGTTGTGCATTTAAAAGAAGAAATGGAGTTTTAGAATGCTATTTAGATGTTCCAAAATTAAATGAGCTACAAAATTGAGCATATAAACAACAGAGCATTTTTTAAATGCTTTCATTTATTTCATGAAAAGATTCATATTTACATAGCTTCATTTGATTGCAAGAAGCATAATGATATTACAACATTTGCATCGGAATGCATTTTCTTTTCAAATGAAAAGTAAAGAATTGAAATCAAATATCCACACAAGCCGTGGATGTGACTGTCACAATGCACCACTAATAACACATTATACTATTGAAGATGTGAAAGAAAAAAACATATAAGTAACGACATAATCATCATTGCCTGATTATCGATGGTTGACGCTGAATGGTGCACCTTTGTCTTCTCGAGCTCCATTGACCTGCTAGAGAAAAAAGGGGGTGTCAGTGGCTCCAATTATGAAGAAACCTATATGAGTAACCCACAATAGTGCATCCTACTATTAATCATACATTGAAACAATCGAATAAGTGCAGAGGAAATGAGCTGAAAGAAAAGCATCAAAATGATCATCATATTCTATTTTTATACTAACATTGTTTGTTTCCTTGTGCAGGTATAGGGAAAATCATGAAGCTAATCATTATTCGAAGACCAAGCATGTGGAGGAAAATGGGCTCCCATAAGGGTAGAGCTCGACATGCTGCCCTTATTCATTACAAGTGGGCTGATTTAAAGATTACATCATCATATATTCATCAAAAGAAATGAGATACAACTGAAAGAGTAAACAAAATTATCTATCAAGCTATTAAACCAATTGTGCATTCATAACGATCAGGTTAATCTTTTTTGAAGGCTACAAGTGAACAGTGAGTTTAACTCGCTCAATTAATTTAGTTGAGTACATTTATATCAAACATTGTTGTATAAGTTCACGTTTTGTGTTATTTGTTCATCATAATCATGTATGTCATGCAAGGTTCAGTTCATTAGTGTTCTTTTCACAGCTAAGGACAGTGAATAGGCATACATTATTCCTTAATGGAGAGTTTTGTTTTAATTTTCATCATGAAAGAGAGCAGAATTAAAGAACAGTTTGTTAAGTGAAACATAAAAATGCATGAGGAGTACCATGTTGGAGCTCAAGAGTACGAAAGACAGACAATGCATTCAAGTGATAAATTAATAACCAGTTCTAGTTGACTGATAAGTAAATATAGCTTTAAGAATCACAAGGTGAGAAATGATCGTTCCAGAATGACAAGAAATGATAACAGTTTCATTCTAGAAGGTGTTTCTGAGGTGTTAGTTATGCATAAGAACAAATGAGTAAATGCAGCCCAAAGAATTACAAGGTTCCAATTAAAATCTCTACATAAATACAAGAGCAGAAAGCAAGAAGTGTGTTGTAAGAGAACATGTGAGCTTTCATTGAATGCAGTGTGCAGGGAGATACAACAAGCACGGCCACCTCATTCTGGCTGGAAGGATGCTTCAAATAGAACCATGTATCAAGTTTTGGCTAAAGACAACAATCAAAGTACAATGTTCATTCAAAATTATCTTCAAAGAGTTACAAGCGTCAAGCAAAATACACATGAACAGATTTGGCAATGTTTGGGTATGCAAGATTCATTTCCAGATTAAACAGGTTTAAAAAACATGTGAGTTCAAAACATGACATGACAATGATACCCAAGGTATGAACAGAAGGCACAAAAGGAGACTTTAGAATGCTGATATGTGAAGGTTCCAAGCAACGAGAAACTAAAGGAGTAACCGAGTTTTCAATGCAATAAAAATAGAACGTGTGTTTTTGGAGTATTATATACTCTGTTTAACAGAATTATACAACATTTCCATGAAGGAGGCTGAGTAGAGTGAAGATACCATGAGAATCGGGTTAAGTTTACACCTACATTTTTTATTGTTCTCTCATATTCTCTTAATATTTTTTAGATTTACATATGGAGATCACAATTTTTAGAAAATTTGTGGGCCTCTAAATAAGTTTAGTATCTCCTCACTACTGTGTGTTTACCCATTTTGGGGTTTCAGGTCAAGTGTGTAGACTTTCAACATTTTCAATCTACCCATATGGGTGTGCTTTCTTAGAATAGCAAGTTAGTTTTTTTATCATATGGGAGTTTTCATACAAATGCATAGTTTCTTCTAGACAACAAATATTCATTTGGAGTAGATTAGAGGATCAGAGTAACAAAAGAAAAGTCCAAATTTTGCTTGACTACACAAGGTTTCTCTAGAAAGCCATAATGGGGTTTCAAAAAAACAATTCTCCAAAGTAAAGAACTAGCCTCTATAGGCCGAGCTTATAAACTGAATGCAAAACGAATATATGATACCCATTTTCGGGGTTTACATTCAAAATACAGAAAATGCAATTACAGTGATAACCCATGTGAATTTTTGTATGAGATAACAAGAAGACATAAAATGCAAATTTTCTGTGGTGGGTCGAGCTTCAAAATGGAGGAAATATAGTTTTATTCTTTTCTCATGATACCCACAAAGGGATTCATCCTCAAATATACAAGAAGGGGAATTTCTTCTTTTGGGTCGAGCCAAAAACCTCTAAAATAATGCTTCTATAATACACATCTGGTGTGGCCTGAACATGGCCAAAAATTCATAAGTAAAGGAGAGATTCTTTAAGTCTCTGAAGAGCGAAATATCTAGCTAAGAGGTGGCTTACCAGTTCAAGACTATGGAGAGTGTGTATAGCCATGGCCAAGAGCTCCACAGAGAATCCAAAAACCAAGAGTTCGAGCTCTCAAAATGACAGTCGAGCTCTCATAGTAGAAGTGAAAACAAAAAATACAAAGCAGAGGTGTTAGAGGTTGTGTTAGCTGCGGCCTCAAGCCAAGAATGCACAAAATTAAGCCATAGAAGCTATGAACAAATAGCTTACCTTGTGTACAAAACCAGAAGATAAAACCTTAAGCAAGCTTTCTCATAAAGCTTTTAGATGAAACTCGAGCTCATACAGGTCAGCCGACATGTTAAAGCATAGGAGTGTAGAGGAAAATCAGAAAAATGCATGAACAGGCCACGGCCATAGGTGTTTTTCTAGCTTTGAAATGAAGTAGAAAAATTATGATAAACAAGCTTACCCATAGAAGAGCTTGACTTTCTGAAGTAGTGAAGATTCTCAAGGCACACGAGCTCAAATTCGAGGTCAATCATGGTGGCATGCTCTTAGACGGCAGAGCTCATTTTTCTTCAAGAGTGATCATTTTCAAAATGAATCATTATTAGGGTTCGACCTTGTTTTGTTCAAACCCTAATTTGAGCCATATCATTATCTAGAATATTCAGTCAAAGGCACATGGGGAAATTCGATTAGGTTAATCTTTGCATCATAATTTATTCAAAGACTTAAGTTAATATTGGAGGCCGAATTATGTGCCTCGGTCGATGGTTACGTCTTCATGACTTATTCTTTTGCCTTAGTGAAATGTGAGGACTTGTGCCTTGTATTATTGCTTTGAGAGAAAGTTGAAGATTTGGTATGCATAGGGAATGCCTTATGATCTAGAAGTGATTATTTTTATCACTTAGGTTTTGTATTCTCATGGAAAATTAATTATCCATTTAGGGTTCTTTGGTTTTTAATTGATTTTAGAGAAATCAATTGAAGTTTTGATGAGAGAATAATTATTATATTAATATTTTTATGATTTTTTGAGAAAATAAAATTGTTGTAATGGAGAGATAAGAATTTTTTTCTTCTTTTGCAAAATATTTTTAATCTTTAATTGCAAAAATTAGACAATTTGTAAGATCTGCAATCCTGTAAAGCAGAATCGTAAAGCAATCTCCTATAAATTGTTTTATGATTTCTTGCTATTTTTAGCATATTTTTGTTGACTTCTTCTCTTGGTCAAATTTGAGTCTTATCTTGGAGAGATAAGGTGTTTTTTGGGCTTTTAAAGTAGATTCATCCTATTTTTAGAGGCTTGATAGTTTGATCATAAAAGCAGTATGCTTTTTTCTACTTTTATGTAGTTTTTCGGGATAGTTTGAAGCTTTTTCCCTTGAGCTTCTTTGTGAGCTTGGATTAGGGTTTCTAGAGAGTAATGTATTTCAAAAGACTTGGTCTCTTTTGGGCTCTCCTTCTCAGTTCAGATTTTAGTTCCTGCTCATACAAATTTTTGAGCTTGTGAACCCCTTTTGTATTTAGTTCTCAGATAGACACTCTTTCAATTTTAGTAATACAACAAAGTTCTTCTTTCCATTTTCTTGTCTCAAGATTGGTAATAGTAGTTTGATTCTTTGTGTTTTCAGATTTGAAGCCTTAATGTCCTGCTTTTATGAGTTTTATGCACAGGGTTTCATGTTTTCAGGTTGTATGATGTATTCAATGTCTCTGAATCTTCATATGAATTATTGATGAGATCATGCTTTGGTGAGATTGTAGGAACTATTGTAATAAAGGAATTGTTGTGAGTGGAAAGATCTAATTTCTATCAGAAGTAATAAGTTAGTCATCAGTTAGTCATAGGTTTTTGTTTTCAGACATCTTTTTATCCCTTTCCTCAGAAATTATTTAGAATAGGATCAATCATTTGGAGAACCATCTCGCTCTGAAGATTCCTTATTAGCTTAGATCACCCACATCTGAAGGAGGTTTCCATGTTTTGGTAGATTACTAATTATTGCATTTAGTAGGGTGCAAATCTATTGATAACATTACCATGACAGTCAATCATAAATTATCAATAATGCATCCATCTTGCATCTACAAACTATCAGCATACTGCATAATGCATATCATACCATATAAAAAGCATTAATCATACCACATACATTCATCCCCATCATTGCATAATATAGATTGGTTATTCTAAGATTTTCATAAACTATAAATCTATCACCCATATGCATAATCATAGAAGCATCATCATATCATATCATGTGCATCCATATCATCCATGCATCATCATATCATCCATTACATATAAACATTGTAATCATCTCATCATCAATAATGTCACTGTCATGGTGCAAATCAGGATCAAGTGGGTGTAATATATCAAAATAGGCATGAGGCTACCCATTGTTGATGACTGTCTACATCATCAAAATTTCTCTACATCAAACTTTTGATTTGACCTGATCTTGAACCTCTTTGTCAAGAGATCAACCCTCAAATCAAACATCTTCACCCAATCTCTCGAGGGGCCAGTATACCAGTGTAATTCTTTATTCGTTGGGGCAACAATGGGGCATCTAAAAAAATTAGAGAATTTTTGAATTTTGATCATGGCAAGGTTATTCTTTGAACCAACGCAACAAGTACATTGCTTCAAAGAGGGGAAAAATGTAGACACGTAAAGTGTACATGCACTTGATCTGATCTACTAACATCGCTTCATCCTAAATTATCCCTTTGTCTAACCATTTAATCGAATAGCCTTATTTGATTAAAGTCATCATAATTCCCCTTTTAATTAAATAAATCCCTCGATTTAATTAAATCATTGTCTCTATGTAATTAGCTAGGTCATTTCATCTTCCTATCTTTGTTTAATTAAATAATCCATATTATTTGATTAAATCTCTAAAGTTTATCTAATTAAATTAAATAAATCAAACATTTATCTTATTTAATTTAACATCACCCTCTGTGGTTAAATAAATCAAAAATATTTATTTAACTAGGTGTAAATCATTCTCTTCTCATTTTGAGTTATTTAAATCCTAAAATCTAAGTCAAAATGGTCAAATCAACTAACAACATTTAAATTAATCAAATCCTGATTAATCTTAGTCTTAATCACTCAAATCCTCTAGATTTTTCAACTTGCACATGAAAATCAATTTAATTGATTATAAATCATCTATTTTCATTCAAAAAAGGCATCAAAGATGGAATATTCCTCAAATTTGAAATCTCCCCCCAAAAGGACTTGTCCCTTCCAACAAAGCATTTAAAATCTCTTACATGTCCTTTTCTAGAGCCATGTGCATTTTCTTCACCTTTCACCTCATCCTTCAAGCCATATTTTGAATTTGAATCTCCCCCTCTTTGCACATTCTTCAAAATGTGCTCATTCCTCAACCATTCACATGATGACATGTGGCTTCTTCTCATTTGTTGAAGATTAGTCCCACATTCATCCCTTTTGCCTCTTCTCTAATCTATCTCATCTATAAATGAAGAGCTCATCCTTCATTTGATCCATCCACAATTCATGCAAAGTTATTATACTCAAATCTTTAGCAATTTTCATCAATACCATTGAGTTCTTAGCTAGGTTATGTAGGTTTTTAGCTTGGAGCATTCATCACTCTTCATCAAAGTGGATCAATTTTCATCACCAAATCACCATTGCATCCTTGGAGTTGGGAAAGGGCCAATTTTCACATCAAATTGGCACCAATTCCCTCAAGCGATTAGGAGTTTATATTGCATTGGAATAGGATTTGATTTGTTTTGAGTTTCTTGGTGTTCTTCATCTCATTTCCTTTCTCTTTTGCAATTTAAATGATTTTTTTGAGGAATCATGTTTCTAAGTATTCATTTGATCTAATTTATTGATTGTCTCTTGTGTTTTTGCAGGTTGGGAATCATGGTTCACAATATGTATCATCACCAAACTTATACCACCATCATAATTTCCAAGCTTAAAAAACTTACTCTTATCACTTGTCATACGATTTTAGTATCCACTATCAATGATCCAATAATTCTTATCCTGTCTAGCATGAAAATAAGTCAACATAGTTCCTTGAAATTCATGACTTTTTTACAGAGCACTTTCCATCACACATATTTCGAGATGAGTAGAATTAGTTCTAACATTTAAATACATGCACAATTATTCATGACTTTCTTCATCCAGATAATTTGATTCCTCATCATCACAAATACCATTGTCTTTTTCAACATAATAACTCTTCTTGACAAATTCACCCTTATGATCCTTTTGTTCGTCATTAGTAACCTTGATTAGAAATTTAGAAGCATAATGACCTATGTATCCATAATTGAAACATTTGAAAGTTAACTTTCCTTTATATTTTCCAGTGCCCTTCTTCAATCTTCTCACAAAATTTGCTTCCACCTCATCAAGATCATTATGATTTGATTAATCATATTTCTCCACCTTGCAAACTTTAAAGGCAGTTCTTTTCTTGTAGCATTTTGACTAAACTCTCTCATTTCAAAAAAAGTTAGAGCACAAAACATATGATCTCTAGAATAATTATCCAAATTTTGAGCTTCCTCAGTAGGGAAAACTTTAGTGGCGAATCTTCGCCAATTGAAAAATTCTAGGAATCGACCAAGTCGAAATTGGCGAATTTCTCGCTCCCAACAAGGTGTCCAAATTGCGCAGATTTTATGAACTATAGGTCTAATGCATGTCCATTTGCCAATGAGTTTTTATGAGGCATATTTAAGCACCGAATTTTCCATTGTCAAACTATGTGTTTCAATTGGACCGACTAATAATTTTTCCCAAAATCCTGAAAGTATTTAATAAAACACCTACATAATCACCAATACTATTAAAACAACATTGTATCAGGACCCATTTCGCTAATTAAAATTTACAAATAGTTTCTTGTGAAGACCCATTTCACCAATTAAAATTTATAAATAGTTGCTTATGATGACCTATTTCGCCAATAACATTAAAAAATAATTACATTTGAGGACAAATTTCGCATTGAAAATTGCAACGTATTGTTGTATAAGCACGCAGGATTCGCCAAATTTTTAATATACCATTTAAAAATCCCACAGAATTCTCCAAATATGGAATCATGGATTGACATAAATACAATCGAACATGTCATTTATTCTTACACATTTTGTTCCATTCTGATGTTCTACTTCTCGATTCGGAAGTTAGCGAAAGCTGAAAAATGTAGACTTAAAGGTGAGTGATCATTTCTTCATAGTGTTATTAGTTATAATAATAAGTTTTATTTATCTCTTTTCCATTCTTTCTTTAGTCTTAAAGATGATATTGAGTAGGGAATTGGATCTATATTATTATTCTTTGTCCTTAAACAAGAAGACATTTTTTTCCAGTTTTTATTCGAAGTGAGAGATGAATATGTCGAGTGAATCAAAGATCAATATGTCAAGCGACTCGAGCAGCAAGGGTAAGGCTCCTTCCGCTCCTCAGGGCGGTGAAGAGACTCCTGCCACTCCTCAAGGTGGTAAGCTCCTACCACTCCTCAAACTCCTTTCACTCCTCACGGTGGTGAAGAGACTCATGTCGCTCCTCAGGCTCCTCAGGGTGGTGAAGAGACCCCTGCCACTCCCTAGGGTGGTGAAGAGACTCTTGCCACTCCCTAGGGTGGTGAAGAGACTAGGAGGCCATCAAAATGCCAAAAACTTAGATGTACCATACAATCTTTTTTTGGAATTTCCAAATCTTTTGATCCATCAGGTCAAGATGGAGCTACATCATCAACTCTTCCACTAAGTATTGGTAGCATTCACAATACCTCACTGCCACTAGAAGGTCAAGTTGAGATTGTCATTGATTTAAATCAAAATGTATCAAATCAGGATGGAAATGCCTTAGAAGATGTTCCAAGTGATACCCTGGGCCCGGTTAGCCAAAATGAGATAATTGACTTGGATGAGGATGACGATGTTGGTAGCAAGAAAAGGAAAAATAAACCAAAAAGGGGGCGTGAGTGGGAAATGACGAGTTTTCAACTTGGTTGGTTGTCAAGGTACCCATTTATGGTACCAGTGGGGATTGGTAATGAAAATGATATTGAAAAGGAAACATTGCCAAATGTAAGATTTGTAGTTGGAAATGTGGAAGAGCCAAGACATTGAAGCTAAAGATTAACAATATAGAAAAGCATATCGGTAAAGTTTATGAAAAGAAAACATAGATAGAAAGGAAGAATCAGTCGTACAATGGAATCAAAGGAAGAATGTTTTTATGTTAGGTATGCCATAGATTATGAAGAGTATGAAAAAATAATGTCAAACATTGTTGCATGTAAAGGTACACTAGAGGCTCAATTTGGAAAAGAAATGGAAGCAACAAATTTGTCAAAAACTGTTCAGATGAGTGTTGTTTTTCATATTTTGTCCAGAGGGTGTCCTATGACAGACTACCTAGAATATTCTGGTTTATTATCTTATTTGAATGTTCCTCACTATCCCTACTCACATTGGTCAGTAAACGTTGGATGGGAATGGGAAAACTGTCTTGATGTAGTGGAAAAGGAAGATTTAAAGGATAAAGTAAAAGATTCAAATTTCATTGCATTATCTTTAGATGAAGTTACTACAGTAGAAAATACTTCTTGGGTCTGTATGCATTTGTATACTGCACAACACCATGTTTTCCAAGCTCATCTTCTCTATGTTCATAAAATGAAGGACAATTCAACATCGCAAAATATATTCGAATTAGTCAAGAAATATTTGAATGAAATTGTAGGTATGGATGAGTTGACAATTACAAAAAAGTTGGTGTGTGTAGGAGCTGATGGAGCTATAGTGATGCAAGGTCAAAGGAATGATGTTTGCAAAAAATTACAAACTACTTGTGCACTATACATGCTTGGCATTCATTGCATGGCCCATAGAATGGATTTAGCATTCAAAATTGTAAGCAAGCTTCCTACAGTTTCAAAAGTAAAAAATCTAGTCCTCGAGATCCACACATGCTTCTACCGAAGTCCTAAATGTTTCACAGAATTTGAAAATTTTGTTGAGGGAATAACGCCAAGAAACAAGCTTCTCAAAGATTTTGATACCAGATGGATCTCCCTGCATAGACTAGCACAACGAGTTCTTTGAGAATATCAATCCTTGATTGGAGTGATGTATGAAAATCACAGCAAGTAGAGAAAGCTCCTAACCTCTTACATAGGTTAAGCGACATATAGACACTCTTGACTTTGACTAGTCTTCTCCCCATGTTGGATGTGATGAACGAGCTTGTGAAGAAATCCCAAGATAGAACTATGTATATTAATGAATATGCCAATCTACGTAAACATACATGCTTGGTCCTCGATCATCTATATCTAGATCTAACACAAGATGGCACAAATTATTTCATGAGGCAGAAAATTATTGATTTGAATGATCTTGATAATTATTTACAGTTTAATGCAAGTGGGCACTTATGTATCTATGTACATGGATATGAGATACAAATGTACCAATGTAAGACAACCAGGCACTCTAGCAGAGAAGTAGCTATTAACGAGGAATATTTTAAAGGCATTGTTAAATCTATTGGTGATAATTTGAAGGAAATTGCAAAATCTCTTTCCTCAAAGATTCATGAAAGATTCTGTCGACATGAAATACTTGAAGCCATGAGTATTGTGTATCCTCAATTTTGGGAAAACTTAGATAACCCAAAATATTTTCATGCTCAGGTAAAAATCTCGATCGAACAATTTTTTGAAAACTATAACATACAATGAGCAGAAAATAGAAGGAATTTTAGATGAAGCTAAGCTTATAAAACAATGTAGGAGTTTTGCAAAAGCTATGAAGGAACATTATAAATCCATGGGAAAGGACAAGGCCTTTGAACTGAGATTAATAAAAAAGGTTTGGAAAAAATTAGGTCAGAGTGAAATATTGTGTGGTTCGATATCAGAATATTTCAAACTTGTTGATTTATGCGAAACAATGATATTGGGGTCGGTGGATGATGAGATACTTTTTAGAACATTAGGGTTTTTGAAATCAAAGTTAAGAAACAAAATAGACAAAAATTTGGAAAATTGCTTGAGGATGAAAGGAATTGCATATAATGTCAGAAATTTTCCTTTTGAAAGGGCACTCACAATTTGGAGGTCCACATGTGAAAGAAGAGGGACTAGGTTGTGCAACACTCCAATTCCAAAGGATGGTACTGGTGCCACTAGCAGTGGCAATGGGACTCAAACATATGACATTGACAAAAATGACACAATGAATGTTGAATTTGAGACATAGGCTGAAAAAAATGAAGAGTAGACTTGGAATCAAATTCAAGATGACTCTTTTACTTTATTTGATGATGAACGCCAGTTTGAGGACCCTGACTCCATTTGGGAAATGGAAGATAAATATAATTAGCAGCTTTAAGGTATTTATATTGCACTTCATAGATCCTAGGACAATTTCCATTGTTTCATACTATAGTTGATGATATTTTATATTGTATTCAATGAAATTGTGAATCATTGCACTTCATGATATTTTATTTTATATTGCACTTCATGAATCATATTCCAAAGTCAAACTATAGTTGATGATATTTTATGTTGTATTCCATGAAATTGTGATATTTTATATTTTCTATTATATTTTCTATTTTACGTTAGTCCATACATAGCATTCAATGAGGTTTTAGATGATGGTTCCTTTGAAAGGTTAAGGCAAGATAAGTCCATAATGTCACGTGGTCGCTAAAAATTGGAACCTTAGAACCAAAGTCTGAAGTTTCAAAGCTTTCCAAACCTTTGACCCACTGACTAGAAAGATGACCAAGAAAGACTTGCAACTCAACAAAGTGAACCATCAACCATGTCGGGGAATCCTGAAGTTATGAAAATTTAGAGCTTCGCAACAAGGTTATAAAACTTTGAGGACTAGAGACTAAGGTTAAGAAAAGCACCAAAACCATGACTTTGAGTGATAGTAACCAAATCAATGAAACTAACCAAAAATATATCATTCCAATTCCAATAATAGATAATCCACGAAATGAATTCATATAAATGTTTAGTGGATATGCTAAGTAGTCATTGAGATTGAGTATTGATGTGTGAATTGTAATGCAATTTCACTAAGATTATGGATGCCTAGAATTAAAATCACCTTATAGTGAAAGGAAAATTAGATGAGGAAACAATTCTCCTAACGTCAATACCTCAGAGAAGAATGTAGATATACTTTTAATTTTTCAATTACAGTTCAATTAAGATGCACTATGAAGTAAATAACAGAAACAGAGTATTTGACAATCACACAGGAACACCAGATATACGTGGGAAAACCCTTATGGGAGAAAAAACCCACCACACCAAGAGAAGTCACTTTGTATTACAATAATAAAGATTACATACAAGTTTCAAACTTATCTTTTTGATGTTTGTTTACAGCAGTATTCACCATGAACAATCTTGTACAGGAACCTTCAAGTTACAGTCCTTACAAATTAGATTACATTTACTGATCATACAATCACCTAACAATCCATCGATGCAACCAATGTACCAACCACAATCTGCAATCACAGAGTATATCCATGTCGATCTCTATCTGTCAAACTTCCTCACAGAACCATTGCAATGAACAATCTTCCAACTATTTAGATTTGGCTTCTCCTACTAGTCCACAAGACTCCACATAGGACGGTCAATCAGTCAACAAAATTCTCACTGTGTTGGCATCTCGGTGAGACACTAATAGTGTCTCGCCAATGCCACATAACCTTCATATCAATGTCACCAAGAGTCACTGTTATTTCCAAGATGTACTATCAAGCTTTCATGTGTTACGCCGAATCACCAAGCAATCGCCTAGACCTATCACTTTCACCAGGAGATCATAGCGAGTCACCAAAGGTTATATTGAAGTCACAAGTCATATCGAGCTCCAAAGAATAGTCGAAAAGACTTACATCTTTCACTAAGAGAACATACCGAACTCCAAGACTTACCCCGAAGTGTTCATCCATCGCCAAGAGTTATATCGAAGAACCCTTATCATCGGTGAGACTTACATTCTTCATTGGGAATTCTTCTCGAGATCATTCGGGTTACCTGATAACCATAGGCTATTGGCAAGACATCCTTCAGTCGCTAAGACGTTTCTCCGAAACCCTTCTAGTTACACCGAACACCGAATGGTCGGAAGAACTTAACACTCTTGCCAAGACCTTTCCCCAATCACTTTGAGTTACTCTGATGAACATTTGGATGTGTCCCCATTCGCGTGACCTTCACTGTTTGCTAAGACTTCTCACTGAACTAACATAGGTTATCCTGAAGCCCGTAGTCATCATGAGTCTCCCCGATTTACAATTGAATGGCCTATCGGCCAAAGAACTCCACGCGACAAGAGATCACCCCGAACACCATATGTAATAGCGATAGAAACATTCAGTGAGACAGAAGCTAGGTCATAGTGACCTATACAAAACATGATGTTACCAATCTGCTAGTCGGCCAGAGATGATAGATGTCATATTGACTTGGCTCCAATGGAGGTTTCAGCTTGTGATGTTTGAGGCACATATTTCCAATATATAGTTCATATTTTAATTGTGTTAAAAGTAAAAATTGAGCATGTGCTTAGTGATTCATCACTCAACTCAATGCTTATTAGATTAATAATATATTAACAATAGTATTAGTAGCATATATAACAATGAACATCAACAATTGTTTAAAGTGTATCTAGAAGTTGAAATCACTACTAGAATTTTCCTTCAAATGATATAATAAATAATATAGATAATTGAACATCAACACATTACTGAAGTCTAAATTTGAGCTTTTAAATTGATTGTCACATGAAGGAATACATAGAGGCATTGGAAATGCAAAATCTTTCTTAAAGACAACTCTATATAGAGCTGAGTTGGAACTTGGAAACTCATATTATCAAAAATTAAATCACTACATCACCTTTTCTATCAACTTCCACTCTTCAAGTGTTGGAATTGTCATTTGTTCTAATTGATGTTGTTTGACTTGAAGATTTGTTAACAATTCATGATTCAAATTGGAACATGTCTTGGATTCTTCAGTCAATTTTGCATTTAGGGTTAGCAATGGTTTGATGGAATCCAAATAGGTCACCACATCTAGTTTTGAGGAAATTGATCCAAATCAATCTTCTTGCATCCTCCATCTTCTTTCTGAAATCATTATTTCCAACAAATCGCTCATTTGTGTCAAAAGCCTCTAGCAAACCAAGCTTTGTGAAGTTCCTGACCTTTTCATCCACCTTCTTCATCTTGTCTACAGCCAAATGCAAATATTTCTCTATTTTATGCATTCTCAAACACTTTTCAATGACAGATGACAACATCATTGATGTAGCAAGTTGATTAGTAATCCCTTTTGATTTCAAAACATTGTCATTGGCTTTGTAGACTATTTGTTGAATTTGATTTGTTGATTTCTCTAATGCCAACACTTTTTATTCTCCATTAAATATTTTTTGAGCTTATTATGATGTTGTTTGATAGCATCAATCAATTGAAACATGTCATACAAATGATCAATCCTCTACATTATTTCATTCCAGATCTTTTGTTTCATATGCCTCATTGTTTCCCTACAAAATGTAGATAACTTATTTTGACAAGACTTAATTTTATTTTTTGCTTCCATTAGCTTTGCCTCCAGTCTTTCATTTCTTTTTCTCTCCTCCAATTTTTGTTCCCACTGTGCATTTCCATTTGCAATGCTTAGTCTTAATTTTTATGAAGTGGATTTTTCCTTGTCATATTTCTTGTTTCTCTCATCTAGCATTTGCTTCAATTCATTCACTGCATTCTCATTTTTCTTATCCTCTTTGCTTGTTCATGTAGAGGCAGATTTTTTAATTCTTTTTTCTAATTCATTGTTCTTGTTATCTATTGCTTTCCTCTTTGCTTTCTCATTTGCAAGGTCTGCTTGTAACTTTTCAATTTGAGTTTGCAACCTTTTTTTCTCTTGTTTTATCAATGATGTGTACACCAATTCATTGTTCTTCTTTGATACATTAATTTTTTTAGTATTTCAGAGTCCAAAAAATCTTATTGAAAATTGTTCACCTCGAATTCAGATGGAGCCATTTGATTTGCTGGTTTGTTTTGAACTGTGGGAACAATAACTATGTACTCCATGATTTATTTACTTGTGTCAACTGTGGGTAATACCATGGTTGTTGCAAGATCTGAAGTTAGAGCAAACACACTTTCCATCAGTTGCTTCTTTTATTTTTTTATTCAATTATGATTTCTTTTTAAACTCTTCAATTTAATCAAAACCAAGGGATGCAGGAACAATGGAATGCTTGAATGGAGAAGGAATAGGAGTAATTGCAGTTGCTAACAATGTCACAGCCAAACTAACTGGAATTGGGGGAGTTCTTGGAAATAAATCCTTTGTAGTGGATCCACTGGTAGTTTGACTTGGAGTTGGACTTGTCAAAATCCTTTGCCTCTTCTATATTACTTGACCACCTAGTGTTTTTGTGGTATATTTTGTTGTTGTCCTCTTGTGTGTAATTTTTTGTTGTAGCACATGTTGACCACTACTAGTACTACTACCCATACCATTGCCACCAGAGGCAATGCCAGTTGCACTAAGCCCTCCACCATGGGCATGTCCTAGTTGTGATTATGTCTGACCATGAGGAAAAAGATTTGAATCTCTAACAAATTGAATTATTTCAGTTCTACTTGTTTTCCATTAGTCTACTTTATCAGCTCCAATGCCAAATTTATCAACTGGTTTTCTATGTTGTACATCTATTATTGTAGGAATTCCTTGTTCTTGGGACCCCAAACCACCACCTTCATAACCAATTTTTTCAGCTATGGTTGCTCCTGTAGTAAATTCTTCTTTTGTGGCCTCACTTAAACCAAGTTTGAAATTGACATGGCTTTCTTCTTCCCTAAAATCATCACTTTCTTCATCTTCTTCATTCTGATGCTCTATATTCCATAATTTTCTAAACTCAAGATCTTCTTCATTATCTCCATACTCTGCAAGAGCTCTTGGATCACCTAGCTCCTTCCTCATAGACCAAAAGGCAGTTATTTTTTATCATGACCAATTTTTTTCTCTAACTTCCTTCTCGAGAGAATTTGGCATTTTTACTCTACTAGATGGTTTATGACTTTTTTCATAAAAATTATTGTACCTCCTAATTGTCTTTCGATGCAATGCCATAAATTTTGCTAACAATTGTTCAAAATAAATACCATTCTCAACAATACTTTTCTCCATTGTTGCTTTGACCTCATCCCAAGAATCCTTGTTTCTCAAGTATTCAAGCAAGGGTTTACTTTGATGATGAATTCTACTTCCAACATTCTTATTGAGCACAATCATTGATTTAATGGTGTTACATGGATCATACTACTAGTGTCAGATAGCATCAAAATAAAAAAAAATTGAACAATCATGTGCCACACTAAATGATTTTCTCTCAAATGCCATCCCTCCACATGAAAAAGAAGGAAATAAGGTCTTCTTCCCCTAACCGCTAAAGTGTATTTCATCAGTACTCTGCATCTGCCTTACATATTCCAAAGCAAAAACCCTTTCTGTCACATATATTGGCTATTTGTATGGTTGTACTTCTGATCCATAAAATCTTAGCACAGTATATTCTTCCATTAAGTACCAATTAGCCAATTGTATTTCTTTTCCTAGTTGAATGTAGTTTCTACATGCCATAGGCAATCTAGGCATTGGAGTATTTGTAATTGCTTGATGCAATGGAGCCAAAAATTAGTCTACAAAATGACTGTAGTTCCTTTTAGAATAATGCAACCTTCTAATAGTGGTCCATTCATATACTGGATCCATTTTCTTTTGCTTAGGATTACTATTACCATAGGGTTGAATCTGAAGCTTGTTGGTCTAAAACATTCCTCTAAATTTGAATAGAAAAAGATAGCACAAGTAGGTTGTGAACCTAAATTTCTTGGTGGAACCTCCTTTAATCATTAAAATATTAGCATTGAAATAGTATCTTGAACCCATGGTTTAAAAATATCCAAATCATAAGGAGGCTTTTGATCACCTTTCAATTTGTTTCTATCCTGAACTATTCTATTTAAGAAAGAATTTTTCTCCATTTCATCCACTACTTGATAATCACTAGCAAGCTTTTATAGGTCAATGTGGACATTTCCAAATTCTTCGGTTGTAAACCCCAAGGCCAACACTTTTCCAAGTTCTTCTACATTAATGGATACAAATTCTTCTTTGCTATCTTTATTAACAATTTCTCTTTTGTTATTATCATAATTTAGGGAACAGACCATGATAAATTCTAGGCAAGGGAAAACCTCATGTAACATCATGCACCCTAATCCAGTTACCCACGGTGCACTGATACTATTAACTTGCAATTGAATTTAATTTTTATCCTTATTCTTAGATGAAAATATAAGTTCTGAGGTACACCTACCATAGGTTTTAGGATCATAAATATCATGGTATTCATTAGTGAAACCTGGGGTTTTAAGCAATTTTGCATAATGTATTTTTTTATCCCACATTGCTCTAGTAGTATTGGTACCGGTGGTAGACATGCTGATACAATCAATAATATGAAATTTGTGAATTCCCTATTAGTCCTTAATTTTTCTTAATTCTTAAGCCTCTTAACCCTAAACCTAAACTTCAAAGTTTGACAAAATAAGATTTTAAGAAACATCAAGCGAAGAAAAGTAGCCACAAGAATTCTTTAATTTACCCATATTTTGAATTTTCATTCTTGAAGTTGAAACTGGGTTATTGGAATGGCTTTGTTGGAAGTGGAATTGTGGAACCCAGAATAGGGTGGTGCATTGCAATGAGCAAATTGAATGACACTAAAACGTCTACTCGTTACTTACGGACTACACAATACAAAATTAAGTAGTATAATGTACATGGCTAACAACATTTAAAACAAGCCATTAATGTTTTACTCTTGCATTGACAACAAATTCTAAACCATTGATATTTGTTAATCTAACGGTTATAGGGTGATTCCAGAGGTTTAAGTTTGCAAGCGTAGTGCTTTGTGCATTTTATTCTGGAATGCAACTACAACCATACATCAAATGTTCATCGAACAATTGAGTAATTTATGATATAAATAATAAACATAAAACATGTGTTTTAAATTTTCTTTAAATTTTTTTTTTTGTATTGAACAAAGCAAAAGAATTACAAGAATAGAGCTACCAGCAGTAGCCAAAAATCAAACTAGCCAAACTTAGAAAAACCAGATATACAACTTGTGTTTTAAATTTTCTTTAAAATTTAATGGGCTAGGATTGACATCAAGGCCAAGGGGCCGGAAACTTAACATTGAAAAGGCCTTAATAAAATGAATTACAATGTCACATTAATAGCACATTACACAACCATTAATAGCACTTAACTTGCAAAGGACTTAATAAAATGAATTACAATGTCACATTAATAGCACAACCATTTATTTTATTACAACTGAATTACAATGTCACATTATTACATAGTACAAATACAAATGTAAGCACAAGTGCCAAGCTTCTGCTAGATCGCTGGTGAAAATTTGAAAACATAAATGTGATACATGTATCTCTAAAAATAAATGGAACTCGTTGGGTCAACCATGAGCTCTAAAAATAAACACATGGGACTTGTTGGGTCATCCATGGTCTATGAAAATAAATGCATGGGGAAAGGGGGCCCAATCAAAGTGTGGAAATGGGAGTTGTGAAGATACAAAATGTACTTAGCCCCTTGCAGAACCAGACTCATGCATAAGATGAGGGGTTGTAAAATTTCTCCCATGTAAAAGAGGAGTACTTAAAATAAATGCATGGGGCTTGCTTGGTAGGCCATGGTGTCTCAAAATAAATGCAAGGGACTCTCCTAGCTGACCATGTAGATGATGAGGGGTAGTAAAATTGCTCCCATCTTCTACTTGCAGCCTCCATGCATCAGGATAACACTTATGCCCATCAGAGCTCCTCATCCTGGTTCAAAACCTTTTTGAGAAGTTAGGTGAACCAAATCAAATTCTTTCCAATTCCACCCATTCTAAACTTGAAGGAAATTGGTCTTTTACTCTGTAACTACATAATTGGAGGCAAGAGAATTTAGAGCATGCCCAATAATACAACATCATCTTTTTCTTGAATCCTTATTAAGTTATTAACCCTACAAAATGAAAACCCTTATGACAATTAAACAAATGATTTTAGTTGTGCTCACTATCCTTATTTATGGGCCAAAAGTGCCACTACTAGCCTAGTCCCTTGTACACCTCACACGTGTCATGTGTGAGGTTGTGTATAGTTACTACTAACTAGTAATAATTGAAATTCATCAAAACCAAAAATCCAATTTAATCAATACTTCAAGTTGGCTTCATGCAAAGTTGCAAATTGTACCTCAAGCTGACAAGCTGTGAATTGTCAAAATTGGCAGTGCCACACAAGCTATCAATTGTCAAAATCATTGGATTATTGACATCATCATCTATGATTCTATAGTACATCATGTAGTTTTCAATATAAATCTATCCAATCAATCACTCTAGCTATTCATATGGCATTTATCCATGCTGCCGCTAGGTACCACAACCAAATTGAGAATTTCAATAGAATAAATGAAAGGTAGAGTACTTTGACGCATTGAAAAGAGAGAATTAAATGTCTCATTTTACCTTAATCATTATCAATGTCCTAATATGTCACAATAAATTTTGCTCACTTATGATCAAAACTATATGTTGATTTCTAAAACCAATAATTAATAAAATCTCAACCATTGATTTTTGAAAATCTAACAATTCTAGTGTTATTTTGGAGGTTTCAGTTCACAAGTCTAGTTCTTCAAAGATTTACTTTCGAAATGTATCTATAGCCTATTGAAATGATGGATGCACAATGTCCTTGAAGATGCAGCCTTTAAGAGGACCTCCAAGAAGGAATTCAACCACACATAAAGTGTTGCAACTAAGGGCATGCAAATAGAGATTGCTATTGATCTAGAATATGAGATGATTACAAATGTACAAATGCCCTGAATATATAGGCATGAGAGAGATGCAAGATGCAATATGATGTTGCCATGTGTCTTGATCTAACATGTGACATGTGAACCCTACCTAGGAAATGATAAAAGATTGAGATAAGTTCTAGAAGGAATCTTATCTCCTACAAACATGGAAGGGGGAATTACCTAGGTATGTGAAAGATCATCATGGAAAAAACAAGCCCTTAAGTGGCAAAAAATTTAGAAAATTTAGAGTTAGGCAACTTGATGTAAAAATTTGAATAAGTTATCTAAATTATTTCAAAATTATGTAAGAATAGAATCTATAGCAAATTGAATGTAGTTTCTAAACTACTAGGTTTGTTTAAAAAAAATCTATTTGGTGAAAATTTGAAATTTCAATCTTGGGTACTTAAATTTCGGGGAAAAAATAAAAGTAGGTGTCTGTACCACCCTAACCACAATAAAATGATAATATTTTTATAAGATTTTAGAAATAAGTAGAGGACTCATGCCCTAATGTGATGCATATTTTTGTAATCTTTTTCCAAGTAAATAATTAATTAGAATTTTTATTACAACTTTTTAAAAATATAAAAATTGTATGTCTGAACACCTTAACTTGGTCAAAACTTCATGAAATTCATTTTTTTCTTTTTTAATCCTATATTATGCAAAGCATAGAATGTGACTCATGTTTTGGATTCAAAAATGTGATATTGTTTGAAATTTATAAATGTTTTCAATCAGCCTATCAATCAAGACTTTAGTCATAATTTGAATAGAAAATGAATAATAATTACTTATTAAATTTAAAGTGAATCATAATTTATATCGGTGGAAAGCTGAGAATATCTTTTAAAAATATTTTTTCGTTTCATCAATTTTGGGTAAAAAAATAGTTTTTAGCCACATACCCATCATATTGCCACTTTTTGGCCCATCATGATCCTGCACATACCCACCCCATTATTTATGATTTTCTAATTATGCAACCTAGGACTAAATTAATTAAATGCAAGACCTAAGTTAACTTATGCTAGTGTAATAAATAATTAATTACATTAACACCCCCCATAAGTGCAACTTAGGGAGGAAATGCAATGATTATGCAATGATGATGATGATGATGATGATGATGATGATGGGTCTTGGCTACATGATGGCCATTTTAAGTACCGATTTACACATGAGAATGAAAAATGAAAAAAATCTCCCACAAACAGAGAAAAGGGGAAAACCCAATGGGAACAAAACCCCTATCCAAAAAAAAGATGAAAATGCAGAAAAAAGAGAAAGGATGGGAAGGATGGAGGACTCCCAAATACCCCCCAAGGACACCATCTATCTTATGGATACAATACAATCAATGCCCCCCCATATGGAGGAAATAGAGAGACTATATATCCCCCACAGAACATGAGATCACCTGCAAAAATGCTAAGTGTTTGAAGACAAAACAAGATCCAATGTTGACAAACAACTTGTCTCCCTTTCAGAAGAAACAAAACCAATTGCAAGTGTAGGGATGCTTCCCATTCCGGATAGGAATTGAAGGAAGGTAGGATGAATATGGATGTTGATGATTTCTCTAAAAATTGCTCAAGTTTCTCCTTGCCTGATGATGATGAAACTGCCACAATCAATGAAGAGGGTGACAAACTAGGACAATGTGGAAAATGATGTTGAACAATATCCAAAGACTACAATGCAATGAGTGTGATGGAGACTTGATTTCCCCCTTGAATGAAGTGTCCTCAAAACCACTTAAATAAGTCTGAAGCAACGAAGGTTTCCAAACCACATGTCTCCTGCTAGGAAGAATCAAATCCAATGGTAGATGCTGAGAAAAATTCAAATCCTAAATAGAATGACACAGAAGAAGTCTCATACATGAAATATTTGAAGAGAAAACAAGTGCCTCCAAGATAGTCTTAGGATCCCCAATCAAGGTTGAGACAAAGGGATGAGGAGACACAAGAAAACTCTCCAAAGTGGGATCTGAATAGAGGAGTAATATCCCCTCAAGAATGTTCTCTGAACCTATAGAAGTAGCCAAGTCAGTGATACCTAAAACAAATCCATCTAGTGATGTCAAGTCTGGAAAACTAAATGTGTCCTGATGAATGATGATGGAAGCCTCAATCAATGAATCTGGACAAGGAATCATTGAATGTGAAGGGATACCAACTGTCTCTGATGGAGAAGAAGCATCTAAAGAAACTTTGTCAACCTCTTTGGATGATTCAAGGCAATCAACCTCCTTCTCAACCATATCATCATGGGATACCTAATCTAAGGAAATGATAAAAGATTGAGATAAGTTCTAGAAGGAATCTTATCTCCTTCAAACATGGAAGGGGGAATTACCCCATTATTTATGATTTTCTAATTATGCAACCTAGGACTAAATTAATTAAATGCAAGACCTAAGTTAACTTATGCTAGTGTAATAAATAATTAATTACACTAACATAGTCGTCCATCGAAAATTCATCGAACGGTCCCTCTTTTAAAACAAACTTTATGCACATGCATAATTTAAAATGGGGACATCACTAGGTTGAAAAGACTCGACCCTCGGGATTAAAGAGTTAAGATTTAAGGCTTTGTCATAAAATATTTTGGCCTGACTTAGGCAATATTAAATGGTAAACAAGAGCACCAATATTTAAATGGTAAAATATTTAACAGTTCTAGTGTAATTTCAGAGGTTTCAATTCGCAAATCTAGTGGTTGAGAGATATACTTCCAAAATGCAACTACAACCATCCATCAAAAATTCATCAAATGGTCTAGGTCCATAATGTCACATGGTTGCTGAAATTTGGAACCTTAGAACCAAAGTTTGAAGTTTCAAAGTTTTCGAAACCTCCGACCCAATAACTACAAAGATGACCAAGAAAGACTTGCAACTAAGGTTAGGAAAAGCACCAAAACCCCAACTTTGGTGAATTAAGATAGGAAAGGTGGCAAGGACGGTGCATTTATGAAGTGAAGATCGTGGGAAAATTTTAGCAAGTGGACATGACTGGAGGATCTATGGGTAATTAAGATCGGTACATGCAAAGTTTGGAAAATTATTACCTCTCAGCCCTTGATTAGTGAAGTTAATAATAGAGTTTGGCATAGAGAAGAAGGCACACAAAAAGTTTGAAAGAGTGGTGGTGGTGGTGGTGTAGCTGTAGTAGTTTTCAAATGGATGCCAACTTCACTTTGCATTCAAGGAGGCAGTTAAACCCATTTTATGGTGAAGCTTTTGACAAAAGATTAATGGGTATATTTTATTCACTAATGGGAGGTTGGTACATAGTGTGCAGATGATTTTTGGGAAATGCTTTGGAAATATGAGGCATAGATACAAGACTAACATGGATGTATACTCCTTGATTATAACATGGGGTTTAAACTTGGGGGAATCGACAAGCATAGTGAGAGAAGTGATGGAGATGATTGTGCATAGAGATTTCTTGGAAGGATTAGAATCAATACTTGAATGGGAAATTATAGGTGAAGGTTTCAACATTCAGGAAGGCTTTGAAAATGTGGAAATGGAAGGGGCAGAAGGATGCACCCCTTTCGTGTGTTGGTAGAAGGATGAGATTAAAAATCAATGCAGGGAAGAAGCAAGGTTAGGCTGGCAAGCATTGAAGCTCTTTATAGAGTTGATGAAGGTGGAAGCAATTATAGCACAAGCGGAAGTGAAGGAAAAGTGTATGAAAAAAAAAGGACAGAATGTGAGGAAGTAGAAGATAAAAGGAAAAGCAACAAGGAAAGTTGGTTATGAAACAAGTAGCACCAATTGAATTTGTAGTTCTTGTAGGGTTTTTGCAGAATTAATGCAAGACTAGTACTAAATTTTTGGCTTGTTGAAATATGTAAGGTAGATAAAGATAGTTGTGAACAAGTTTTAGTTGGGCAGGGTTACTTTTTCTATTATGAAGCATGTTAAGATGCTTTTTTGAAAAAACTATTATAGTTGTAGGTGATTTTTGGATGGTTGATGAAAACAATGAGGCAAATAATCTTTATTTTCATGCTTTTTTTTATTAGTTTGATATTATGTTTAATTCGCCAATTTTTTTTCTTAATCATTTGAAAATAGGTTTAATTCACTAAGGAATTTTATTTTTTAGTTTGGAAAAAGTTTTAATTGCCAACAAAAAAAAATCTGGTTTGAAAATAGGTTTAATTAGCCAATCGAAATATTTTATTGCTTTGAAAATAGATTTTAATCGCCAATGGAAAAATTTTAGTGGTTTTAAAAAAATTGCATTTTTCCAGGATTTTCCATAGACTTCTAGTGATTAGAAAAGATTCGACAATGGACATTATTTTTTTTCATGAAAAATGAAAAAAATTGTGACTAAAATTAATTTTTTTATTGGGAAGTATACAAGATTCGCCAAGATTTTACACCTTCACCGAGGGGGTGGTTTCTTAAAGTTTTCCTTGTTCCTCAGTGACATAAACTTTAGAGCTATAAGGTTTAGGTAGAGTTCTTAATACCTTTTCCACAACTTCTCTTTCATCTAGCTTTCCACCAAGACCGTTGATGGCATTGACAACTTTATCAACTCTGAGCATGTAGGAAGTAATATCTTCATCTTTAGACATCCTTCGGGTTTCAAATTTGGCCTTATAGTTTTGCATTTTCACTTGTTTGACCTTGTCATCTCCATAAATACCTTCAAATTTTGTGTCATGTCCCCTTTTTCTTAAAAATAGTCTATTTTTCTAAAAAGAACATTTTCTATTTTTAGCAAGGCCAATTATCCTAATATAGTAAGTCAAGTCCTATAGATAAATCGAGAAAATAATGTCCTTTATGGTGAAATAATTAAATAAGATTTTAATGAAAAATTATTCAATGGAGATTTAAATATTTGGATCCAAAAAGGGAGTGAGCCTTGGAGAAGCTCAAAATTGGAAGTTATTAGCCTTCTTGCAATCAAATCAAAGGTTGGATTAAATGGAAATTTCTATTTGGGTGGAGGAAGGGGAGGTTCATTCATGGGAAAGTGGTTTCAAATTTTGAATTGTAGGATCCCCTCCTCCTTGGCTTTAGATTTGGGTGCTCAAAATTCCTTTTGAATAATATGCCTTTAAATTATTCTTTTTGGGGTTTTGGGCATTCATTCTATGTTTTCATTTTCATACGCTTATGTTATTCTTCTTCAAGAAACCATTGAAGGAGTGATCTTCCAGGCTAATAAACTAGGGAGATAGAGGATTGTAGGAAATGTATTTACAGGTCTCTAGTGGCAATCACATGCAGGGGTTGCAGTTGTGCTTCACAAAGTTTATGTGTGTATATTTGCAGGAAGTTTATTGGGGTCTTGTGTGTGTTTTAGAACATAGTTATTTCCAAATTTTCTTTTTGTTGTTAGCAATGTATTATGCTATTATTTTTCTATAGTTGGAGTGTTGAATAAATGTATTTTTCTATTCACATCGTATATTTGTATTTTGGAGAGTTTGTAGTGAGTTGAGGTGAGATAAGTGATGCATTTGAGCTCCATTTTGGGGAATTATTATAAATCTATAATGGAGGATCTATAGACTGTCATAAATATCATTTTTGCATGTTGTTATAATGCCAAAAAAAATTGTAAAATAACTCATTTATAATTCTATGAATTTTTTGGGATTTTAGAAGCTTTTTGGTGCAATTTTTAGTATACCCAATAAAACTATTTGTTGTAAAATTGTGAATCTAAAGTGGGTTTTGGTTTGTTAATTAAATATGATGTAAAATTGTAGCAAGGGATATAACAATGGTATCAGAGCTTGATCATGTCAGTCTGTAGGGTTAATTAAGTTGTTAATGTGAGTCATGGGTTTATTTGAATCTCTATTTAAGGGAATGAGAGAAAGGGACAATTGTTGGACTCAAGCAACACTAAGAGGGGGGGTGAATCAGTGTTGTGAAATTTTTGACTTTATTAAACTGATCTCTCAAGTGTACATAACATTCAATCAAAAGAAAGATGCATTAGCATGAAACAATAAGCCACAACAACATAACACAAGGATTTTAACATGGAAACCCTATTAGGGAAAAAACCATGGAGGAGGTGAATCCACAATTTGAGTACTCAAATATAAGTGTTTTACAAAATGGGAATGCACTTACATTCAAACACACTGCCTAGAGCTCACTGCTCAAAATTAGGAATGCTCACTTCCTTACAAAAGATTTGGATTATATCAAAAGGTTGAACTGAGTAGATAGCATCTACAAATTCCTAATTACAGTTCTGATTAGGCTCATAGATCAAATATTGGACCTTCTGTTTGATTCTGCACTTCACTTTGTTCTACCTTAATTCACTTCACAAAATCCTCTTTTGCACAAGTGAAAATAACTCAACTTCTCTTTTGATATTCACACACACATCAACACATATTGAAAACTCACACATACACATCAAAATGAATTAACTGATCTCATATATATATCTGCCACCAAGGATTCAATCATTATATATTACCTTCAATAAAATAGAAAATATTTTCCAACTGTTGGCTCAAAACATGAATAACATTTAATGCACATCTACAAGAGTTGGCCACAACATAGTGAGGACCTAAAAAAAATATTCAACACAAAAATACTCCAAAAAATTTCACCTTAAACATCCAAAACACCCCACATTTACTTATTTTCCTTCAAACATTGATGAATAGAAAATAAAACAACTCGATCTCCTAATTCATACACCGATTGATGTGACAACACAAAACTTGAGAATAAGACATTTAATATTCCCAAAGACCTTCACTAAGATCCAAAACAAAAACTATTAATGCAAACCACTTGATAGATTCAACTTCAGCCAGATACCTTGTTCTCTACTCTGTCTTCCAATATGGTCAGATATTGAATTGTGGACTGTATCAATGACTTAGGTTTCCATCAATGACAACACCAGAAGCCATATGCCAACAATCTCCCCCTTTGTAATTGATGGAAACACTTAGTGAAAAAAGACTAAGTTTCAAAACCTTCAAAATGCCATAGCTATAAAACATTTTCTTTCTCCCCCTATGAAGTGTAACCAAAAATTTATTCAAAAACTGATTCAAAAATTTGAAGATATACAACCGCTATTTGAAGATTATTTTGTACTTTTCTTTCATCTCTGGAAGAAACTTCTTCCATGCTTCTATTGCAATCCCAATGATTATGATCATGTTTTTTTTGGATGTCTGAGATATAATCTTGATGAGGGATTCTAGAATGGTGAAGGATTCTTATAATATCTCTCCTTTCCTTAGTATCTCAATCAATTATTCTAGCTTGCATTCAGTTATGTCCTTCATTTTCCAAAAGGTGTCAACAATTTTGTTCCTAGTGTTTTGAACATTTGTATGCCATGTCTGCAATTCCTAAATCCTCATTAATAGGTTGCATTAGCTCTTCTTTGGTTAAATCACCTTCTCCTTCACTTCGTTATGTTGTTTCCTTTTCTTGTTCTAGTTCAATTGTTTCCAGTTCTTTTCCTAGGGTGTCCTTAGTTTCCTTATCATATTCCTCATCTGGTATGTCCACAATCACTTGTTCTTTTCCTTTCCCTTAAAATTTTAGAGTCTTGCATGTTGGTGGAGTACAAACAAAAATTTATTTTTCTCTTTTCTTCTTTCTTTCCATCTCATCGGAGGAGGAACCAACTTTAAGTGCTCTTTCTAGAATGGAAACACTAATTGACCCAAAATTTCTCAGAAAACCCTTAAAGAAAATTTCATATACTTGATCACAGTTTCCCAAATTGTTAGAGTATATGTAAATCTGCTTGCAAACTAGTTCACTTTCTTCCCATATTATGTTGTTGGTCAGGGGTAAGCAATTCAAAAAATACATCACAAGGAATATAACAAGAGTACCAAACCTGAAAGGGTAATCTGTCTTCTTTTTCAATTGCACATTCTCCATCAGTTGATCTTTCAACAATTTGCAAAGATCAAATCCTGATCTTCCATTATCATCTTGTGTGAAATGTAAACAACACCTATTGAAGTTGCACCTTCTCTGTTTCTGAAAAAGACTTTGTAAGATATTCCATGCACAATGTACATTGTCACTAAGTCTTTAATTGTGGATATTATCAATGCCCTTTGATCTCCAGTTAGGGTTTCAACTTCTTTATTTTGGATTAACTTCTTTCTCGACACATCCCCAACCTTGCATAACCCAGTTACATCTGTAATTACTTATTTCGAGATATGGTAGGGTTTATCCAGAGTTAGAATATCATCATTCAATCTGTCCAAAATAAAATCAACGATTTATGCATTTCCAAAATAGGGAAATTCACTCCAAATATCTAAGCTTTGTGCTTTGCTTCATTCAGCCATTTCAATTCATTGTGCAACGTGTTTCTTTCAGCTCTAATCTTCTCACTACTATACTCATCTAGTTTTATCATTTCTTTTATTTTTTCCATTTTCCCTTCCATGCACATGTCTTGAAAATAAGTTCTTCAATCGCACACCAAATTAAACTCAAATTTCTCAATATAATAGAAATACCTCATGGATTAGGGTTTCATCACCGAATTCTCTTCACGCTTTCAAAATTCTGGAACTCTAGTGCAAGGTTCTCTCCTTCTCTTTGATGCAAAGTGGAAAATGAGTGTTTCAACTTGCTTTTTATAACTCGCACAATTTTTTGTAATAAGTTCTTTTTCCCTAACTTATCTGGATACCCTATTTTCTCACTCATCAAACAAAGACTTCTACAGACCTTCAACTCAACATAATGTCCTTTCCAACTATTCCAACAACATCTATAGATCAATAGTGTAACCACTGCAATCATGCACATCATGGTGTCAATTACCGATAGGGGGTTTGAAATATTTTCTTGACAGCTCCCCCTAGGCCAAAGGCCTAAAACTAATTCCCAGAGGAATTACTAGAAATAGGTTCTAGTGTTGGCTCATTTCCTACAATAGAGGAACTCTTCTTCACCCATGTCTTCTTCATTTGATCTTTTATTTCATCCACAACCACTTTCCCTTTACCTTTATCATCTTTCCACATATTTTTTCATTTGTATGTTGGACCTCTCCTATCCATATTTTGTTTATGCAGAATCTTGCAATGTGACCGTATTTTTGCAATTGAAACACACAATATTTCTTTATCTAGACTAGTCATTCCATTAATTTCTTCTCGATCTGCACTAGTTAGCAATATGCCCAAATATTCCATAGGTATAACATTTTACATTCTGTCTATTAAAAGAGTTATTTGACATATTTTTGCATTCAATTGACTTATGACCAAACTTATTTCAATTGAAACATTGGCCAGAGAATGATGGATTACTTGATTTCATTTTACTTCTACATTGAGCAACTATATGACCAAATTTATTGCAAGAAAAATAGTATCCATTAAACTTTTGAGCATTAGGTTGTCTTACAAGATGCCTTTTTGCTTTGTTCATTTGATTTCCTTGCTTGAAATTCCTTTGTCCAGATCCAAAACTTTCTCCTTTCTCATATCTGAGACCTCGCTTGTCATTTCCATTCTTCTATCCTTGAGTAAACTCATCAAGCTGAACTAAGCTAATCTTGAACTTCTCCTTGTATTCATTTGCAGTAGCAAATTCATCCCTGAGAATAACAATCTATTTTTCAAGCTCTTCTTCATTGTCTTTGGATTGTTGAGGTTCAACCTCTAACTAAATGAATTCTCCATTAATTTTGTTGCATTCATCAGATCTCTCTTTTAGGGATTGGACAAGTTTTTCCTCATTCTTCTTTCTTTCTTCAATCTCCTTTATCAGCTTCATCTCCATAGATTCCATCTCATGCTTTAGGGTAGCATTGTCTTTGGCAATATTTTCATATTCTTTAGTTATTTCCTTCAAGGTTTAATTTAGGTGAACATCATCCATGATTTTTCTCTCTTTCTAGTTATTCTAACACAAATAGATACTTTCTCTTCTCCCTGGACTTAATAATCTGATCCTTCAACTTTTGAATGAATTTATAACATCCTTAAGATTTCCTTTCAATTCCTAGACTTCTACTTTAGACTAATCAAGGTCATCAAGTGCCACCAAAAGTTGTTAAACTTATTTCAAGGAACTTAGCTCTAATACCAATTGTTGGACTCAAGCAACACTGAGAGGTGGGGTGAATCAGTGTTGTGCAATTTTTGATGACCAAGATCTAAAATCCAAGATCCAAGATCCACCTTAAGTTGTTAAACTTATTTCAAGGAACTTAGCTCTAATACCAATTGTTGGACTCAAGCAACACTGAGAGGTAGGGTGAATCAGTGTTGTGCAATTTTTGATGACCAAGATCTAAAATCCAAGATCCAAGATCCACCTTAAGTTGTTAAACTTATTTCGAGGAACTTAGCTCTAATACCAATTGTTGGACTCAAGCAACACTGAGAGGTGGGGTGAATCAGTGTTGTGCAATTTTTGACTTTATTAAATTGATCTCTCAAGTGTACATAACATTCAATCAAAAAAAAGATGCATTAAGATGAAATAATAAGCCACAAAACAATAACACAAGGATTTTTACGTGGAAACCTTGTTAGGGGAAAAAAATTTACATGCAATTTTTGACTTTATTAAATTGATCTCTCAAGTGTACATAACATTCAATCAATAAAAAGATGCATTAGATGCAATTTTTTACGTGCAATTTTTGTCTTGCAATTACATTCCAAGATCCACCTTAAGTTGTTAAACTTATTTTGAGGAACTTAGCTCTAATACCAATTGTTGGACTCAAGCAACACTGAGAGGTGGGGTGAATCAGTGTTGTGCAATTTTTGACTTTATTAAATTGATCTCTCAAGTGTACATAAAATTCAATCAAAAAAAAGATGCATTAACATGAAATAATAAGCCATAAAACCATAACACAAGGATTTTTACGTGGAAACCTTGTTAGGGGAAAAACCACAGAGGAAGTGAATCCACAATTTGAGTACTCAAATATAAGTGTTTTACAAAATGGGAATGCACTTGCATTCAAACACATTTCCTAGAGCTCATTGCTCAAAATCAAGAAGGCTCACTAGCTTACAAAAGATTTGGACTACATGAAAAGGTTGAACTGAGTAGATAACATCTACAAATGCCTAATTATAGTTCTAATTAGGCTCATAGATTAGATTTTGGACCTTCTGTCTGATTCTACACTTTGCTCTGCTCTGCCTTAATTTGCTTCACAAAATCCTCTTCTGCACAAGTGAAAATCACTCAATTTCTCTTCTAATATTTTCACACACATCAACACATATCAAACACTCACACATACACATTAAAATGAATTAACCAATCTCATATATATATATATCCCCCACCAAGGATTAAATCGCTATATGTTAGCTTCAATAAAATAGAAAATATTTTCCAACTATCAGCTCAAAACATGAATAACATTTAATGCACATCTATAAGAGTCGGCCACAACATAGTGAGGACCTAAAACAAAATCTTCAACACAAAAATACCCCAAAAAATTTCACCTTATACACTGATGAACAAAAAATAGAACGATTGAATCTGCTAACTCGTATATTGATCGATGCAACAACACAAAACTCAAGAATAAGACATTTAATATTACCAAAGACCTTCCCTAAGATCCACAACTGGTAATGCAAATCACTTGACATATTCAACTTCATCCGGATACCTTGTTCTCTACTCTGTCTTTTGGTATGGTCAAATATTGAAGTGCAGACCAGATCAATGACTTAGGCTGCCATCAATGACAACACCAGAAGCCATATACCAAAAAAAATGAAATTGCAGCCTCCAAAATTAAGAGATGGTATGAAGAATATATAAATGATAATAATCTTCTAACTTTCCATGAATATTTAAGTGAGGCGGGAAAATTCATACCAATGGAAGAAGAAATTATCAATATTTTTAATGAATACCAAGAAAAACCAAAATCTTTCCAAGCTATAGAACCATTTGACAAATATTATAGATGGAGAAAGGAGGAGATCAATAAGCCAAAATTAGAGTCACAAAAGATTGCTAAGGAAGAAGACTTGGTAGATGCTAAGGAGCATAATGCAAAGGAAGGATTTAATATGGAAAAGGTTGCAAATACCAAAAATCAAGAAGAGTAGAAAGATTGCATCCACCCAATTGAAGGTAAAAATCTATTGGTTGAAAGTTTTAATCCAATTTCTGAAAATCATTAATTCTATCTAACATTTATGAAGATAAAGATGAGGAGAAAATATGTAGCAAGGAAAATAATGAGGAATCAACTTTGCATTTTGAAGATGTATGTTACAAATGGGATCCAGAGTTTTCTAAGGATAATCTACCAGGAAGCCATATTGATGTGCATGAATTCTTGAAGGATGTTGTAGATAAATCCTTTCCTATTAATAAATTTTATTTTGAGCATTACAACAATGTAGCATATCTTTCAAGGAAATGAAAATAAACAACAAGAGATATAGGGTGGAAATGAAATCATTTTTCTCAATTGTTAAATATCTCAAAAAAAAATTGTGGGATCTAGGTGTTTTGTACATAACCAACATGTAGGTTGAAGTCAAATGTGATGAGCTCCAAATAAGGAGACATGCACTTTTCATAGTACATTCAAAGACTCTAAATGGAAAGGTGAATAAAATTTTTTTCATCCTCAAAGTAGCATAGTGGAAGCATGGTGATATATCCATGGAAATCAATTCTAAAGAGGAGGATGAACTCTTAGTTCATAACCCAAGGTATGGAAAGATTTTCAAATTTCAAATTTGTTGCCTCTTTTCATGTAAATTGAGGAATTTTGTCATCAAGAAAGGCATGAAAAATTAAGTGATAAAGGGGAAAAATTTATAGCTTAGAGGATGTGGGCTCTTGGTTTCATGTTTCGAATTGTCCTAGCATATATGGAATAATATGGGATTTGTTGAGAATTTTAACCATTTTACAATGAGATAATGTTTATGGTACATAAATCACTCATGGGATTTAACTACCACTTTTGAATACATCATTGTGGGTGATGGCCAAATGGAAATAATCAACTTGGGATGTTTGATGCTAGATCATGGTAAGAGAAAGAGGAATCTTCTCAATGTTAATTGTTTTGTGACTAAGTATGCTATGAAATTTTTGATATGCAGCTATAAGAAATACATGAAGGATGTAAGGTTAGAAGCCTCTAGTATTATGAAATTAAAAATATTGTACAATTTTTTGGGTCAAAAAAATTCATGCAAAAACTTCTATATCTTACTCCCAAAGGTTGCAATGGCTAAATTTTTGAAATAACAATGGGGGGAGATATTTGAGAAGCCTTTAGAGGTAACCAACTCATGTTTGGAAATTATTATTTCAGATTTATTGCATCCATTTGTGAAAGAATATTGTGTCATAGGAGAAGGTGATTGGGATCCATTATTGCAACGGTTGGATAATATTCAAAGTGAGAACAATAAGTTGAAAGATATAGGAAATGGATTGTCAATCTATGACAGAGAAATTCAATGTGTTATCATATTGTTGTTATTGATGTCAAAAGGGGATTAGGTGTGTGATGAAACTAATATTGTATGAAGTGATTGTTGGAATTGATGTCAAAATGTTGTCATTAAAGTCTAAGAAAGATATGGCATATATTGGATTTGGTTTGGGGAGAGGGTGTGTAGATTACAAAAGTTGCATTATTGTCATGCAATTTTTCATGGTGATGAAGTGAATTATTATGTATTCAAAAGTGAAATCAAAGTCCAGATTTAACATGGGTTTTGTAAGAGCATCTCATAAATGTGTTCTGTAGGTCCAAGGGGTGAAGGATGAGCTCATAAAAGAATTATTTGTTCCCTCAAACAAAATTAGGGTTTATCAATTAAACCCTAACTGTTTACAGTCATGGCACCTCAATAGTCTTTTTATTTTATTATTGATTGCTTGTTGAAGGTTGTAGGTCACTTAAGTCACAAACTTATGCCTTTAAGTTCATTCAGTGACTGGCCCCATTACCCAGTCATCCGGTTGACATCACCGGTATGTTCCCTTAGAGATCTAATGGTGTGCATTCAAAGCTAGATGATCCAACGACTATCACTAAGATCTCATGCATCACAAAAAGCACTTAGAAGTTGGCTTGAAGTTCAATGATGAAGGATGGAAGTCATTCAACAATCATGATCAAGTTGATTTGATGATGCCCACTAGCCTATTATATTTGTGGTGGGTCCTGGTTAGGCCTCACAGGGAAGTAAGGATTGGATGAGATCAAATAGGTGTGTTGATGGTGTTTTCTACATAGCAACAACTCAGACAAGATACAAGTATCCTACCTCTCTTGAAAGGTAAATCTCTATCAGCTAGCCTCAAGAGATAACCCGAAGGTCTCTAATGTTAGGTCTTGATGATGCATAAACAACTTAGATGATATGTGAAAATGTTGGTAATCACAAAGGGACCTTACTACAAGAAAATATCGAATCTTCAAACTTATTAGATCTAGCAATATGGTGATGATTCAAATCCTAAATCTAACTCAGATAACAAAGAAATAGCGAAAGATAAGGGTTTGAAAGAGATCTCAAAGATTAATACTAATTCTAAGATTAACAGTGCAAATGACAAAATACTTGAAATGGACCAATCTCTTAGAAACTAATTCCTACTTGACCTAGATAAATCTGCAACCTTACAAAAATAGTGCAATCTTCTAAGGCACATAAGATTTTCAGATCATGAACATTCATTCAATACGATCCTATTGCAATCGAAATGAACAAACATTCACAATTGAACTAAGCACAATAAATATCAAAGTCCAGGGTAACTTTGCAAAGCAACCAACAATCAACTAGCTACAAAAAGTATGGACTAAAGATTGTTGCAACACTTCAAGCATCAAATCATAAACACCATTAAGTCATCTAAAATTAAACCTAACATTGTATCAATTAAGCTTAAGCAATTTTAAAGGATAGAATCATAGGAACCATGCTAGATAAAATTAACACAAGAAGGACACCAAATCACAATGTCTTCACTTGCATTAAATCATCCAAAGTAGCAACAATTCTAGTCTTCTGTTACAACACTTGCTTGAAAATAACCTAACTACTAACTTATTTCTCTACTACTAAATTTGCTCCAATGTAATACTATCTATCTCTTTCAAATGAGGAAATATCCCTATTTATGGAGATTACATCTTATGTCAGCCCAAATAGGGTTATAAAACAACAAACCCCAAAAAGAAATTAGCCAAGAGGAATTCAAAAGAAACAAAATGTGCATTAAATGCATGTGTTCCATCCAGGTCGGATTGGGATCTCCAACATGGTTTGATCCAATGCATGTGAAGGACAAAGAGAAATAATGGGGAAGCAAAAATTCTCATGAGGCATTGTATTAACTGCTCTCCCCTTTGTCCCTATCTCGTTCCACTTTATCTTGCACCATCAAAAATACCTTCTCCAAGTCGGCTATAGGTGGAATAACTAACACTTTAATTTTCCTTTCAATGGATTTAATGTCCTCTCTTGACTGCTTTACGACCTTATCCCAATCCACCTTCAGGGTTTGATACTTATCCACCACTGCAATGTATGTGGCTGCATCATCTAACTAGTGTTCAGTGACTGGGTCATCATTGATTGGAGAATATACATCACACCACCATTTTCTCAATTGCTACAAGTTCATATGCTTTGGTGCAAACCTTTTTCTTCCTATCATAACCTCGAAGAAGGAAATGCACTTGTTGTATATTTCAATCAGAGCATCCTCAATTTTATTTCCTTGCTTAGCACTTTCTTCAGAATCCTTTTCTTGATTTGCAAAGCCTCGTACCATTCCCAGGGTTCTGCAACTTTGGAAGAAGGAAGAATTCCATCACTTACTAGTTTATCTTTAGTGTATTCCATGATGGTTTTGGTCTTTTGCAACAAGAGATCCACATCCTCCTTATCTTGAGCTAGTACATTCTTTAACCACTCTATTAATATTATAGAATCTCCACCTGTTGAGAGGATATCTTTAATGGCATTATCTCCTTTCGTCTCCACTCCCTACAACCAGTTCAATGTGGCATGTGTAGTGGTTTTCACCTTCTCCAACTCAGTTATTGTCTCCTGTGGTAGAAAAATTGTAGCAGACGATAAGGAGCTAATGGATTGCAAGGGTTTCATCAAATCCTTTAGATACCTCTTCATTTTATCATTCTCCTTCTTCAGATCTTGTTTAGCTTGCACTTCTTTCTTCAATCTTCTCAAACTAGCAACACTGGAGCCTTGAAATTTTTTAACTTCCTGCATCATAGAGGTGGGTCCCAAGCTGATAGTTTGTACATTGTAATCTCTACCAGTCACTTCATATTTATTATTATTTGGCATAGGAGTGGCAATGTGAATCACCCTATTATTAGCTTCATCTCTCTCAATCCTAGAGATAACCCTAGCTTTCTTCCTCACTTTTCCTTTTCCTATGTTTACTAGTAATTCATCCTATTTGGGAGGAGTATCATCCACCATTATTTGTTTACTCTTTAATTCCTTGTCCAACCAACCAAGAATAGTGGAATTTGACTGCTCCTTACCTTGTCCAACCACATCTTGTTGAACCTTGGAGAAACCCTCATTCAAATTTTACTTTTTGGGAATCTCTTCAGTCTTATCTTCAGTTCCCTTATCATGTTCCTTTTCTTCATGTACTGGTGAAGGAGTCTTGATTGGAATTTCCTCTCTCTATGGAGGTCTATCCTCTTCATTTTCTGTAGGTGAATCCTCATAAGTAACCAAAGAGGATTGAAATATCTTTTCTATTTTTGCCTCTATACTATAGAGTTCATCTTCTCAAAATTCTTCTCCTTGATCTTGGTGATCCTCTACATCTTTGGACTCATCTGGTACATTATGAGCTTCATGAGAAGGAGGGACATTATCATGTTTTGTGGAAGGGACAACCAAGGGAACACTTTTCTTTGGCACACCATCTTTGGGAGAGGGAGTTCTTGATCTTCTTGTATATACCTATGTCTTCTCCCCTGAGCTCTCCACACTTACCACCGGTGGGCTAGCCTCATCCCCTACCCTGGAAGATTCCTTTTTCTTCTACGAAAATATCACCATTCTTCTTCTCTTAGGCAATAAAACACTACCCTCTTTTCCTTCTTCCTCAGCTTCTTCTTTTGTAGATTTATTTGTCTTTGAAATATGTTTTCTTTTCTTAGCAATGGGTCTTCTTTACTTCTCTACTTCTTCTACTTGAGCATCCTTAATCTTTATCTTGAAAGGAGATCTCACCTTAGCCTTACCCTTAGGGTCCTGCTCAATGGATTCTTTAGAAGTGGAGTGAGACTCCAAGTCTCTGATTAGATCATAGGTGTATTGCAGACCTTCACTTTCCAACTCCCACATCTTATGTTTGAGCCATAACTTGGTATACTTGATCACTAAAGTCATGATCTGCTCTAATTTTGTCTTCTCTTCCTCCAGCCAATCTATCTCTCGAACTAGTTTATCCTTCATAGCCTCATAATCATGGCCTTAAATCGAATCTCTATCATCTTCAATATGATTAGGAATGGCCTTTATGTTGTATAGTCAGACCAAGTCCACTGGCAATCTAGAGAACTTTTTTCTTACTTCAAATTCATCCTTGATGTTATCCCAATAATATTCTACATCATTCTTATGGTTGTATTCCCTACTGGATCTCTTATGTGCCTCACTAGTTCTATCAAATCTAAATCTCTTAGAATGGAAAGAGAGACCAAAATTACTCATTTCATCCTCAAAATCATGGGCTGAATTAATAGAAGGGAAAGCTTCATTACTGCCTATTCTCAAAGGAAAATCACGACCATAGCTGGTCTTATGTTTGTCCTTTACAATTGCATCAAAATAATAGATCTTCCTTGTGGCCTCTAGAGGTATAATGTGATCTGTGGGATATCTAGGGAGTCTATATGGATCTCTCTGACAACCATCTATTTTAATGTATGAAAAGGTAGGGAACTAAATAAACCAAGCTCCAAACCTCTTGATTAGCTCCTTGGAATTGTCTGAAATCTAAACATGCTTTGCACCCTGTAATAGCCTGGTGATGTACATGGTAAATGCATCATTCACCCTCCTATAACTTGTGCTACCCAAGTGTAGTTGTGGGTACACCTCATAGATCACATACTACCCAAACACACCCCTTGTACTTAGTCCCTTATATGGATGGAACCTTGCAAGTGCATAGACCAAGTAAGAGGTCATTGTGAAGGTTTTTGTCTGTAGGACATTGCACATTTGTTCATGTATCATTGCACTTATAATTCCTTCCCAATGGTAGTCAATATTCTACTCCATCCTCACAAATACATGGAACATCCAGTTTTCAAATACTCCTGAACTTTTTAATCCTACTACCCTACTAAGGAGTGTGATTACATCATAGTATTCCTTTTTGAATTTTGCTCTGAATAATTGCTTGGGAAGTTTGGAGAAGTAAGACTTGGGATTTTCTAACCAAGAATTGATGACTTGTTGTGACTTGATGATGTTGTCATCATAATACTTCTTCGCTATGTCCATATCAAAACCCACCACATGGGACCTATCAGGCATGTCAAAGGTCTGGGCTATAGGAACAGGGTTAAGATTTTCCATTATTCTTCCTTGAGGAACAACTATCCTTTGTGTGCCCCTGTCATAATGTCTGGCACATTCAAGCACCAACTCGTAACATTGAACAGTAGGAGGGAATATAGCTACATGGGCCAATCCTGACTCCAATATTCTTCTAGCCAACAAGGGAAGATTTTGTGCTACCATTCTTGCCTTGAATTCCTCATAATCCCATAGACCAATATTTGTATCAGTGACCTCTGACCAGATGGAAGTTAGCTTGCTTTCCAATATCCTACTCTTTATATCCATGTTAACCCTCTCTGCCTTGAAGATAATAGAACCTTCAACACTTGGATCTGTCTTCCTATCCCTAGTCTTCCTATCCCTAGTCTTCCTCACTATTGCCATACTTGATTTAGACTACATCCAGCAGAAAAAACCACAATAAATCATTCATAACATTAGAATCAAGGTTAGTAACCCATGAATAACATATTCATCATTAAACCAGCTCAAAATAATGAAAAAAATCCCTCAAATAAATCATAAAACACAATTTATTTAAATTTGGGATTTTGAACAATCCAAGAAAAACCATCCAAAGAGGAATTCTGGGAAATTCCACATCAGGAAAACTTCATCGATCAAGCAAAAATATCATCAGTTTTAACCATTACAACATGAAAGGAGAACGTGTAACATCATTTAAATCATCAATATAAATCATGGGAGGTCAAATAAACAACATTAAATTCATTCATCCCTCAGATTCTTTATGTTATAGAGTCATTTTAGGAAAATTCGAGAAAATCTGTTGAAGAAGAAATTCTGCGAGGAATGTGAAACTCTAGTTCTTTTGCACACCTCTAGGAAAATGAGGAGGCAAAGCAAAATTAGGAAATTTTTAGGGTGCAAAAATTTCATGAAGGCCTCAAGATCCTGAAAAACTATCAATTTTCACGATCTCACCTGAAACAAATGAACAGTCATAGACTTGGGATTTTAGGCTTGAATACAATTCGTTTTACATTTTCTATTGATCATTTTGAGTCCTCAACTCACTTTGAAAGGGTTAATTGGTGAGGACTGGCGATGCCTTAGGTTGCAATCATGATGCCCTAGGTTGCAGCTGTGAATTCTCCATGAATGCAAAAAATGAGCTTGGATTAAACTTGAATTGAACTCGTTTGTGTGGTTAAGCTCAAGATAAATGTTTGGAACATGCCTAATTAAGCTACTAGCTAATGAATCAAAGATAAGCTCATGAAATCACTTAGGGAATCACCCTCCAAAAACCCTAAATCACAACCAGATTACTCATGGATCAAGCTGTAGGAGTGATTTGGGAGAGCTCGCCATTACAAAGTTACTAACTTGATAAGGGATCTCAATGGGGTTCTAAGATTCTGCAAATGAAACAAATTAAACCCTAGCTCTGAAAGCTTGATCCCAAACCTACGAAATTAGAGCCCCAAATGCATTCAAAGCATCAAAATATCACATTCACTCATTACTCAAAGGTGAGGAAAAAGTTACATACCATGAATGCAGTGAATTTATCTTGAAATGAGATCAATAACAAACTCAGATGCCCTAATGATAACTACAATGAAAATTCAAGAAATATGCTACCAAATCTCGAAATCAACTAGTCCAATTGCCAGAACACTAAACACTCAAGACCAAGATCTCAACAAAGAGAAGATGATGAAAACCTAATGGTGCATAATTTCCCTAGAAGTCACCTAAATACTTGCCACAAATATTGTACTATCAAGCATTAACTTCGTTGAAAAGAGAAGTCAGAACACAATCTGGGAATTCGACGAGGTGATGAAATTTTGAGAAAATATGGTCCAAGTGGAATTCCACAAGAGACCATAATCCTCATATCACAACAATAAAGCTTTCCCATTAGACTTTTAGCAAAACCATAGAATTCTTCCTAGAGTGGAAATTCCTGGAGTCAGTGAAAAACCTGAATTTTGTTCAAAACTTAAGATTTTCAAAAAGTAGCATAAAGGGGGGGAGGTCATTAATGCAAGCAATATAATCATTTAATCATGTTCCAAAGCAAGGAAATCCTCAAAACCAAAGGGCCAAAGCACTAGAAATCAAAATGAAAAAGAAGGGGGTCCCTACTTTCAGTGGGGCATGTGTAAAAACTGGACAACAAATGGCGACTCTGCTGGGAAAATGCTCCAAAGAATTTCAAGGAAAAATTGGAACCAAGAACCCAAAATATCTAGTTTTGATTTCCCTATCAGACAAACAAATCAAAATGCAAGAGTAAAGAATCAAAACCAAATGTAGGTTGAACCTTCCATAAACCCAAAATCCAAGCGTGTACAAGTGAGTTCATTTCCCTCCTTGACCTACTGCAGAAACCAAGTTCAATCAAGTTAGGCTACGTAAATGATTCTAACTCCAAAAGCAACCTGGATAGAGCCTCGCTGCCAGTCAGGTGTCCATAGCCCTGATGAGGTTATCACTGTGATTCTCCCAAACATAGCTCTACTACCATCCACAAATCCATAGTTGCGATAGAGATATTTAGATACTCTTGCTAAGTTGAATTCATTCTTTTGATTTTAAAGATTTTCTCTTTTTCTTCTTTTTGATATGTCTTTTCTTTTCACTTTTTTCATTTCAACCTATGAACAATGAAGTTCACACTCAGAGCTGAGAACCATAGTGGTGCTGAAGCAGAAATAGGATTTTTCACCTAACATGACCTCACATTGATCCCACAGCAACCTCAAGATTCTTAAGATTTATTAACTATATAAGATGTTGTGAAGTGAAGTTTTTGGAGAATTTAGCGATGGGAAATGTTAGTGGAAACTGATATTAGCATATACAAGTGTCTAAATGTTATTGCATCAATGGGTGTTAGTGCATAACGCTTACATATCCTTGACACATGAAATTTTTAGTGATAAGAAATGAGTGTTTACTATTAGTGGAGTATGATGTTAGAGGAGGACATAGGGCATTAGCCCACCAGCCCATGGAGATGTAGTGGGCCCATTGTCAATGGTGGAGGGATAGCAGGGGACAACATAGATTCACTAGTGGCTAATCCAATGGCGATCATTATGTCTTGGTACATCATGAAAATGAATGACAATGCTAAAAAAATCAATGATATGTGATGGTTTTGGTTCCTAAGGAGAATAAATCTATGGTGTAGGATTAAAAGGTGTACGATCAAATGATGATCACTAACAATATTCTCATCGCAAAAAAGAAGGCACAAGCCATAAGTAATACCGTGATGCATGATGTTTATGAAGGATAAGATCAATGGAGGAGGTTTAAAGATCATTTATCAGACGACCAAATTTTAAATATGTGATAATAAATGACGGATGTTGGATCATGGCATGAAGGAAAGAGATCAAATACTCAAATTTAAAAGTGAAGATCGATAATGGCTAAGTCCATGTATACAGGGTTTCACTTGTAAGTCGACATAGAGGTAAAAATTAAATGTTCTACCTACATCAACAATAGATGTAATGAGATTTGATGCATAGAGTGATGACATAGATGGCTATAGAAGAAAGGATTGAGATTAGATTAGATAAATAGAAGTTTTAAATGCATATATGATCCTAGGGTTTGATAGAGAGAGAATGAAGGAAAATTATTTGCACCAAAATTTAATGTTTTTTGGCTCAATACAATTGCATGATAGTGAAGAATATATCCTAAACCTAACACAAGATCTAGAGGTGGTGGAGAATCCTAAGGTAATCATCATCAGTTATCTCTACACAAAACACATGAGAATATTGTTTCAGGTGAGAAGTGAGGAGAGGAGAGTGTATAGTAATTAAGTGATTTTGAGCTCTAGAGGAAGACATAGAATATAATGAAAAGAGAGGGAGAGATAAAGAAGGGATATGGTGGTGCATTCAGGTGGACCATGAATGCACTAAAGAAGGAGATTAAATTCAAATCAATGGGGTGCAGAGCAAAGAAGAGAGTTGTTGTGGCAATGACATATAGTTGAGTAGTTGTAGAGTTAGCTGTAACATTGATTTGAGTTCCTTAGGAAAAAATTGTAATCATCTTTATGTTGTAAATATGATAGGTTGGTTCCATTAGATAACTAAGTTGGTGCTCAATTTAGGGGATTGGTGTCTCCTTAGGGTTGATGCCCTTAAAAGATGTAATAGAAGGATTTATTTGTGAGGTTAGATTAGGACAATAGCTCCTAGAAGCA
This sequence comes from Sequoia sempervirens, assembly GCA_007258455.2. Taxonomy (NCBI): domain Eukaryota; kingdom Viridiplantae; phylum Streptophyta; class Pinopsida; order Cupressales; family Cupressaceae; genus Sequoia; species Sequoia sempervirens. The sequence goes on from VDFB02000017.1 coordinate 85,730,964, forward strand.
TTTTATCACCATAGTATTTCCCATCTTGGGTTTTCCACATATATTGTTTTTTCTATGATGCTTGATTGTGTGCTTGTTTATATTTTGTAATTCATATTTCAATCTGGACACTAAGTGTCTTAGAAATTAGTCTACTCAAAAGTTTAAAGGGTTAAAATTTTAGTATCTACTTATTCATGCCCCCTTTCAGTAGATTGTTGTGTTATAAAAATTGGTATCAAAGCCCTAGGTTCCCTAGGAGAAGCTTAATCAGGTCAGGTAAGTCCTTGGATTTATGTACACAATGGCCAGTCAAGAAAGTTCCTCTACAAACAAGCCTCCTAGGTTCGATGGAATATATTATACCTTTTGGAGTTTATTGATGAAGATATACTTAGGTTATTTAGGGTTTGATGTGTGGATGTATGTTGTGAATGGTTACACACTACCGACCATACCTCCTATTGATGTTGCTGAAAAAGGGGATTATGAGAACAATGAAAAAGCATGGTTTGTTGTTACAAACTTCTCTAGGTCTGTGCATAGAAAAGTTATGTATTGCAACAATGCACAAGATTTCTAGGATACATTAGAGAAGATCTACGAAGGATATGAAAAAGTAAAATTGGCCAAGATTCAAGTATTGAGGGACAAATTTGAAGGCCTAAAGATGACAAAAGAAAAGAAGGTTGCAGAATATCTTCAGAGAGTTAATGGCATAGTAAACTCCATTAAGGGATATGGAGAAGAGGTTAAATAAGTTGTACTAAATTTTTTTCAGTCAATGACATACAAGTATGACTCTAATATCTTAGCAATAGAGGAAGGAAGGGAAATTTATAGATTTACTCTTAATGAGTTTCATGGCATATTCACCACATATGAGATGAGAATGGGAGATGCAAAGCCCTCTAGAAAGGAAGTTGGCTTCAAGGTTGCAAACAAAGAAAAGGATGGTGAACCTATGAAAGATAAAGCTGAAACCACCACATATGATCAAGGAGAGACTAATGAGGAAGAAGAAAACTTCATCAAAAGATTAAGGAGAGGATCTAGCAAGTACAAAGGTAAGTTTCCTTTCAAGTATTTTGATTGTGGTAAAGTAGGAAACTTTTCTTCTAAATTCCCCTACAAGAAGGATAATCCTAAACAAGAAGAAGACCTATTATCCTAAAAAGAAGAATTTTCCCACTCAAGAAGAAAGTGACTCATCTAATGATAATGATAGTTTAGATGATGATCTTGACCATGCCCTTGTAATGGAAGAAAAGGAAGAATTTCTTCTCATGGCCAAACACTTTGTGAAGTAGAAGCATGGTATGGGTAAGCATCTTGGTGAAGAATATGTTGAAATAGATCGAGAGTGAGAAATTATCTCTACCTTAGAAGATCTTGACCTTCTGAGAGATGAAGCTAAAGGTCTGAAAAAGAAGACCAAGAAACTAACTAAAGAGCTCAAGGAATCCAATCAGATAGTAATAAGTCTGAAACATCAAGTGGAGGAAGCCAAAAGGATGGAAGAGGGGATGAATAATATAGTTGGATCTAAAATAGATAGATGCATGATGTTTGAGGTAGAAGTAGTTTCCTTAAGAAAAGATTCAGAGAAAGACAAGGAATAAATTGAAAGAGGGTTGAAACTAAAGGGAGGATTAGAGATCCTTAATGAACTATTGAGCACACAAAAAATTTCAAACAAGGAGAAATCAGGGTTAGGACGGGAGAAAGGAAAGAGTACTTTTGTTAATGAATCTATAAAACTTTACGAGAGATTTAGGGTAGAAGAAAAATCAAGCTCAAATTGTGAGAAGTCATGTAAGGAAGATGCTAATAGAGAAGAAATAAGTCTGCTGAGTTGAGGAAATTAGATGAAATAAACAAGCCAGTGGTAGATGAGAAGAAAAACCAATCAGTTCATGATCAACAAAGGAGGAAGTAGAATATAACAAGGATGGATTCTAATGGTTTCACAAGAGTTAGTGAACCAAGGAGGCCAAGAGAAAGAATACCACCTCATCCATCTCAAGAAAATTCTATGACTAGGTATTCTTTGTACTTTCATGGATATTGTTATACATGTAATTAGTCTTGTCATAAGGCTAGAGAATGTAGATTCATTCCCAAGGGGAGTACAAGTTATGTAAGAAAAAATCCATTTGATCCCTTAGTTGATATGAATGTGATATGTTACAACTACAAAAAATTTGGTCATATAGCTAGAAACTATAGAACAAAGTTTATGAGAACAAATGTTTAATCTAAGAAGAAGAAAAACACAAACCCCAAAATGGAAAAGGAATCTAAAGATTCTAAGGAAGAGATAGAGAAGATTGAAAAGACCCCTAAGAAATTTTGGCAAGAAAAAGAGTGGAGTTCTACTCAATCCATGATTTCCAAAACTGCATTGCATGCAAAGAAATGAAGTTTGTGGGTAATTTATAGTGGCTACTCCAAGCATATGATTGGAGATAAGAGAAAAGTCATTGAGCTCAAAATGTGTAAAGAAGGCTAATTAAGCCTAGGAGATAATACTGCCATCAATATTTGTGGTAAAGGAATCTTGAGCATAGATGGAAAGAAAAAGAAATAATATTTCCTTTATGTTGAAGGGTTAAAGCATAGCCTTCTAGGTGTTAGCCAGATGTGCGAAAATGGTTACAAAGTTACATTTAACTTTGAAGGCTGTAAGATAAGAAAGAATGGTAAGACGATTGTACAAGGAGTTAGGACTGATAAAAATATCTACAACCTTTGTGAGGTAAAGGGCCAAAATTATTTGACAAGTCAAGTTGATGAGAGTTGGTTGTGGCATAGAAGATTGGGACATGTCAATTTTGAAAATCTAGTCAAAATAAGCTCAAGAGGGTTAGTAAGAAACTTGCCAAAAATAACCAATCCTACAAACACTACTTGCTAAGGATACTAGAAAGGAAAGAAAACAAGGGTTAGGTTTCCAAAAAAGGATTATTCAACCACAAAACCCCTACAAATAGTTCATATTGATCCATGTGGTCCCACAAGGACAAGAGGGCTACAAGGTGAGAGGTATTTCATGTTGCTCATTGATGATTATATTAGAATGGCATGGGTAACCTTTCTAAAGGAGAAGGCTAATGAATTTGAGAAGTTTAAGATATTCAAGAAGCTTGTTGAGAAGGAAACTAGTGGGAGAATCAAGTGCTTAAGATCATATAGAGGAGGAGAATTCAGATCAAATGAATTCAATATGTATTGTGAAGGCCATGGAATTAAGAGACAATATTCTTCACCAAGAACTCCACAACAAAATGGAGTTGTAGAGAGAATAAAAAGAATAGTTAAAGATATGGAAAGAGAAATGTTGAGTGAGACCAAATTGACAGATACCTTCTGGAAAGAAGTAGTTCACATTGCAGTATACATTTAGAATAGAGCTCTTTTAAGAGCAAACAATGGCAATAATCCATATCAACTATGGTATGGCAGACCTCCATCTATCAAGTATTTCAAAGTTTTTGGTAGAAAATTTACATAAAGAGAGAAGATGAAAATTTAGGGAGCTTTGATTCAAAATATGATGAAGGAATATTTTTTAGGATATTCCACCCAAAGTAAGGCTTATAAATTCTATAAAAAATGGCTACACAAGATTGTGGAAATCATCAATGTCAAAATTGATGTGGATATAAATCAAGTCAAGCCTAATAGAACCAACCTTGAAATTGAATCAAAAGATGAAGAATGTGTTTTTGATGATGAAGAAAATGAGGAAGAAACATGTGAACCATAGATTGAAAGAGCACCCATGAAGTATGTGCAAAAGGACCATCCAACAAACAAAATAATTGGTGATAAAAATGGAGTTCTAACTAGGAGAAAACTTAGAAGGAATAAGGAACAAGTAAATTTTTCTCTCGTGTCATAGATTGAGCCAAAAAGCTTCTCTTAAGCTAATAAGGATGAGAGTTGGATAAAAACCATGGAGGAAGAGTTAAATCAGATTGATAAGAATAAAACATTGGAGTTGGTTCCTAGACCCCCAAGCAAAAATGTCATTGGCACAAAATGGGTGTTTAGAAACAAACTGAATGAAGATCTAAATGAAGATGGATCTCTAGTAAGAAATAAGGAAAGATTAGTGTGCAAGGGATATGCACAAGTTGAAGGGATTGACTTTGAAGAAAAAATTGCACTTGTATCAAGATTAGAAGCAATTAGAATGTTTATTGCATTCTCAGGTTTCAAGGGATTCAAAGTACATCAAATGGATGTTAAATCTGCATTCCTTAATGGAAGCATTGAAGAAGAGGTCTACATTGAACAACTAGAAGGTTTTTAGCTTGTTGTACCCAAAATATTTTTTTTGCTTCATTAAGGCATTTTGATTAAAATGGTCTAAATCTTGTAAAATTATCGTAAAAAGTTAGTTTTAGGTCAAAAAAGGCATGTTCTTTTGTTGGTTTAATGTCTAGAAGATACTAGAAAATTTTGAAAACTTTGAAAATTAGGGTTTTCGGGCCCCTTTTTTTAGAAAAAACCCTAAAAATAAGATCTTTCCATAATTGTCTGAAAATAATTTTGATTGGCTTATTTCATGTCACAATCACATCAGTTAAGTCAGAATTAAGAAAAAGTCAGTTTTGCTCTGGTGGGTCTCTTTCACTTTTTTAGGAGAAGTTAGGACATCTGAGGTCATCAATGGTAGTTGGCTAGTACCAGGTGCTGAGATCTAAGCCTCAAACTCATCACAAAATATTCTATGGAAAAAGGTGCTCAAAAAGATGCTTCGTGGCAAAGGGGATTTTTAAAAGGTGAAAAATCTAAAAAATATTCTACGTCTAGAAATTTTATTCCTTGCTATGAGGGAGATTCATTCACAATCAACACCCAAGTTATCCTTGTAGTGTTTGTACATGTAAAAATGGTAAATTAAGTCACATACTCATGTCAACAACAATGCTTCAACACAATCAACTCAACTTAGACACATGGTGATCGTGAAGCGTGAAGAGGCAAAAATCATCAGCAAATCATCAAGTTTGGAGTCAATTGCACCCCTGTAGCCCAGGGGTTCCATTGAATTTGAGAGGGAAAATGTGGTTTTTAACAGTTGTAAAGCTAGTCATCTTCTTTGAAATTATGCTAGCTTTCAGGTGAATCATCAAGTGAATCCATCTGATTTGTTAAACACCAACAAGTGACGTCAGAGGTAGAAGATGTTGAAGGTCAACAAACATCCAAAATGGAAGTCTTTTACAAAAATTGTGCCCCTATAGCCTAGGGGAACCTAAGAATAAAGCCTATCATATGTCAGTTCCTATATTGTCTATCTCTAAGTGATTTCTTTAGATTCAACGTGACTTCGCAATGAATCCATTCACTAGTCCATGCGACATATAAAATGGTAGCAATGGTTGATCCAACGAACACATAGATAAACGATGAAACAAAAATCAAAATTTTAAATGTATCTCTATAAGACAGGGGTGCCTAGGCTTTCAGTCAACTAGGTAAGGTTTTCAACATCTTCCTTCTTCAATACATCTACTTAGAATCCTTCTAGCTATGCGATGAATCCAATAATCAATTCTCGGGACCTATCAAATGCTCATGAATAAATATTGAGCAGAAAACACCAGAGGAAAAGGAAAGTTGTAAAACACTAGAATTTGACTAAGTGTTGAGAAAAATGCACCGTCCTTGGAAAAGGCGCCCAACTTTTTGGGGCCTCAGATGTAGTCTTCTAGCTTTATAACTCCTAGGATCATCTCTTTAGAGTTTTTCAATCTCTACGATAATATCATCAACATGAATATCGAAGCATTCCAGCTCTCAAAAATGAGGGTCAAACTGGCGCATTTTATCAAAGGTTGCAAATTGCAAAATATATCTTAGAGACCCAATTGTTCCCCTATAGGCCAAGGTCACCCTTGAATTTGAGCATCATAAATCAACCTTCAAATGTTGTAATGCCAGAAATTCTTTTTGGAATTGAACTGCTTTTTTGTTCCATACCTCAACATAATTGTGAGAGTTTTCAATCACCTATAGTTGCAGATTGAAGCACGAAGGGTCAAATTGAAGAGGTTGAAAAGCATTCAAAAAATGGTTGTCTAGTGAAAAAAGCGCCCTTTTGGCAAAAGGAACCCAAAATTTCAAGCTATCAGAACTAATTTTTGAGGTTTGTAGATCCCAACAACATCTCTTCAGATTTGATCCATCTTCATAATGAATCTATTAGCTAAGCTTTAGGATCAACCGGGCATCCAAAACTTAGGGTCAAATAGAGGTAGCTCATCACAACAGAAGTTGAAAACATTTTAAAATTTTCTAACTCCTTCTAGGTTGGGTGCCAAAAGTGAAAGTGGACCTAGTTGACTTTTAGTTGTGATTTTTCCATGCTTCCTCTTACATATGAAATCCTAAATTTAAAGGATAACTTTTAGTTATGAACACATGTGCAATAATTAACTCTTCAATTAGGGCTGGCGCACCTAACTAGCATTCTCACCTCCAAAATCTTATTTATTCAAGCTTGGGCATCATTTCTCCATTATTTCTTGTAGGTTAAAGCTAAAATCAGCTATTTTTCCTCCAATGCCTTTTGAAGGAGCAAATGAAGGCCAGTGTTCTTTGAATTTCTTCATTCAAATTGCACAGAGGAATAATTTTTCATGCTTCATTTTTCTAGTAGGTTCTTGACAGGAATCCTTCAGATTGGGATTAGAAGAGGTGTTTTTCTTGAGGATTGAAGGAGGTATTTTATAACTTCTATCTTCTCCCCCTCACATTTCTTCTATCCTTGTCTTAAGTTTTCTCTTGCATGTCCAAGTAAATGATAGTTTTTCAAAGATTTGGTCATCTAGGTATGTTCAGTACAGTGTTGGCAACAAAACCCATGTGCCAAATTTTTTTAGGAAAATTACCATGTTGCCCCCTACTTTTTAGGGTTTTTGGAAAAAGACATCATTTTGAAAAATGAAGAATTTTGGTTTGATCATCTCACGTGCACCAATAAAACCCATATGTTATAATCTTTTTGGAAAAATAGCCCTTGCAACTTCTATTTCTAAAAATTTGTTGCATGCCTAAGGAAAAGTCATTTCTTCAAATTTCTAATAATGTGGGTTTTCTTAGAAATGCATTCTTAACAAAACCCACATCTCGTATTTTTTTGAAAAAATTTCCTTTCGGTAAGCTATTTTTAGCCTCACTGGAAAAGTTGTCAAAATATATCCATGTTTATAGTCAATAGTCTATTTTTTTAGTACACAGTTTACTCAAACTAAATACAAGACCAAATCAGTCTTGATTCACGATTTCATTAGAACAGCTGACACAGATTTGCATCAAGTGGATCCAAAGGTTAACTTGAATGCTTCATAAATAGACCAAATCACACTTTAGAACCTCGAGCAATCTGGGTTACTTGAAGCGGCCTCATTTATCATCTCAACATGGTGTATGGAGTTTATAATTTCTTGTCTAAGACATTACAATCCCACTGCATGAGAAATTCAATCAATGGATGGGCGAGTGATATACAATCCCAATCCCAATCCCAAAGACATCAAGAAGTGCTTTGGTATTCCTCTAAATACAAATAATTTGGTCATGTCCATGGAGGAATGTGAAAAGGTTTTTGTTGTGCCCTCAGCACACATGCCCCATTCGGAATGGGGACCCTCTTTTCTTTTCGCCTTGCCAGGTCATTTTTGTCGATGCCTCATTTTTCATGCCCCATTTTGGTGTCCCAAGTGGTCAACATCCCCCGAAGTCCCATCTCAAAGTGATCATACTTTTTCCCACTCCTCTTTGGTCAAGCCCTGGGGCTTTTTGGGGTTTCTTTGGAAGTTTTCCTTCTGCCAATAGCTCCAGGCCCTTCCGGGCCTGGCTCACTGGGTCTTCACCTTTAGGCTTCCTCTAGGGGGTTCATCATTCTTGAATGGTGGAAGGCGTTCACCTTCCTAAACCTTGGGTTTCGGGTCCCTTGTTGCCACCAGGTTTCAGATTTGCGTGAAGTTCTGGACTGCATTCGCATCCTCTGGGTCCAGTTGGCTGGGCTGCCATTCCCAGAATTCCCTTCGACCTTCGTTGTCTCAAGCGGCGAAACCTCACTAGTGTTCCGCCCTCCAGAGTCTAAGTCCCTCCTTGCCGTCGGTATTAAAAGGCATCTTTAGCGCCCTTTTCGGCATGTCTCCCCGGCCCTCAGACCCTAGACCTCTTGCTGTTGTCTGATATTTTTAAACTCACCAACCAATGGGTCAGTTGTATAGGCATTAAATGAAGCCATTAATGGCGAGGGGGGTATAAATATCAGGCACCAACCTGTCATTTTCATTTGGCATGATTGTAAAAGAAGTTAGAGTGCTTGCCTAAGGAGTTCGCTTCCTTCATCGATCATCGCCCTCATGCCCATCGCCTTCATACACCGATCCTTAGTGGATTTCATGGTCTCCTTCATCGGGCTCCCCAAGTGGTTTTGTCGTCCGCCCTCCCAAGGAGTTTTTTCATAATTTTGAGCCTAAAATGATGAATAACATGGGTTTAAAATGCTTTAATTGGCTAAAATTGGATAAAACACACAAAACCCATAGCTTAGAATCTTCAAGAACCTCCAAAACAACCTCCTAAAATCGATCTGGAACTTTCCTTCGCCATTGTCGTTCTTCATATAGGGAATTCGTGCCCTCCAGGCCTAGGTCCTTTCATCGCCGGTAAAAATTTCAAAAAATGAACATCCCTTTCAAAATGGCGGATTGCCCTTTTGGGCCCAAGACCCTGAAACTCCATCATCTAGTCGTCATGGGAATTCAATAGTTGCAAATTTAGAAATTGGCCTCCATTTTTTCTTCCCGGGCCTGAAGCCCCAGACTTCCACAAAGCTTTCGTCATTCCCAAATAGCAGAAAGATCCCATCTATCTGACCCTCGAAGCCTACCTTGCATCTCATCATCTGGCGTTAAACTCTCAGAAATCGTCCTTCCATCATGACCCTGGGTCCCGGTCCGCAGACTTCTGTCATGGCTTCACCCTTTTGTAGCCACCATCTAGCAACGAACTTCCACCTCTTAGGCCCCGAGCCCTCGTTCGTCGCAAAAGACAACATTGAACTTTAAACTTCCTTGCCCTCGTCAGGCTCCTCCATCTAGGATTTCACCCCGCCTTCACCATTTGAAAAGGGAAAAGCACGCCCCCCTTTTCAACCTCCCAGCTCCACCCTCTTGTTCGCCAAGAGAAACTTCATACAAAAAGTAAGATGTCCGAGCTTGATGTCGGGTCCGGTCTGCAGAGCCACTCCATTCGGGTTTTCACTTCCGGATTTCTGTTTCGAAATGACATGACATCAATGGCTTTCTGCCTCTCCTAATCCAAACAACCATCCATCCTTTAGCCTTCTGAGTCTCAGACCCCAGAATTCCGTCTCCCCCAGGCCATTGGAAATAGCAAACTACAAACGTCTTCCTGGCCTTGTACCTCCGGATGCTCTCGAAATGATCCAAATGACCCCAAATTTGAAATCTAACCTCGACCCACATGCTCAAATTCATCCCTTTTCGACAAAAACCTTCCAAACCACCAATATTTGAATTCAGAAAATCATCCAGATCACACTACCTTGTTCGCCTCTATAAAACAACATTTCTGCTAGGGAATTCCGACCCTCTAGGCCCAGATTGTACGAAGTTCCTCCAGTAAATGGCTAACAATATCTTGAAGTAAATGTTTTATTTCATCAATAATACTTTTTCTAAATTATATTTTGACTACCACTCATGCCTTTATAATCAGTCATACTCATTTTGTCCATGCTTCCAGGACATATGGAATCGGATGCCAGACCCTCGGGGGCAGCTACAGAGAAGAACAAATGAAAGAAATAAGGAAAGACTCCTCGTGGGAAGGAGGATAAGGACCAGATGAAGTTCCAATTCCAAGGTGAACCTCTACATTCAAAAATCACCATGGACTGGAAAGAAATCTCAGACACCAATATCGGCCATGTTGATATTGATGAATTTGTGGTCGAGACAAGTTTTGGTTGTTTAGCAAATGGGCCAGGTATGGTGATTTTGGGTTGTCTAGTGGGAGGTGGACTAGCTATGGTGACCTTGCCACTTTGAGTAGTAGCATTTCATTAAGGTGCTCTCTTGACCGTAATGGTATTGATGTATTCGTCATCAGTTCAAACATTATTTATAATAGGTCCACCAGAATAGTCGTACTTGGCTCGGGCGAAGTTAGCTTGATTATTATTCATCTGTGGACCTGACGTGGATGCATTATTAGAACCATGGTCCTACATTGGGTTCTTATGAATAGTGTGGTCTGAATTGGAGGCAAATTGTGATCCACCTACCTCAATGATACGACTTTCGATAAGATCTTGTACTAGGTTTTTCAATTGTTGACAGTTAGAGGTTTTATGTCCTTTTGCCCGATGGTACTCACAAAATGCATTATCATTCCACCACACTAGTTTGAATTGTCTTGGGTCATATGGTTTTGGTTCTTGAAGTGTGATGACCCCATTCTAGAGGCATTTCTTGAGGACTTCTTCAATGGGTTCACCCAAGGAAGTGTATGTGCGACCCCTAGGAAATTCTCATCTAACGGTATTGTCCCTAATTATTTTGGTTGCTCTAGTTGTTTGAAGGGACATTGGTAGGGGGTTTCAATGTCATTTTTGGTTTGTTTTGCTGTTGAACCCCTTTTAAGGCTAGTACAGGCCCACAATATTTGTAGTCTTGGCGTCAACAACAGCATCATTTGTAACGTGTTTATTTTTGACCCAATATTTATTCTTGTTGGCGGGAGGATTTGTATTTGCATTTTTGGGACCGTACCTTAGCTCTCCCTTTGCGATAAGGGCTTTCTCAATCTGGACCCCTTTTTCAACTAGGTCTATGAAGGTTGTTCAACAATGCACTTGCAATGCATATTTTAGGGTACCCGGAAGTGTTTGAATGAACATGTCAACCTTTTCCCTTTTGGGTATGTCAATGTGACACTGACTAGCTAGACTTCTCCATTTTTTAAAGAATGGGATGAATGTCTCACCAGCATCCTCCAGTGTGAGATTGCACAAGCTAGTGATAGAGGTGTCCATGTCAATGTTGTATGCGTAATTTTTTATGAATTTTTGTTTAAGCTCATCCCATGTTTGGATATCCTTTTGAGTGCAAAACCATTCAAGGGCAGGACCCGCTAGACTTTTAGAAAAAAGTCTCATCAAGTATGTTTTTTCATAGGCGACGTCCATACAATTGGTTGCAAATTCATGAACATGTTCAATGGGTTTTTCTTGCCTCTGTATTTTGTAAAATTGGGTGATACATATCCTGGGGGAAATGGTGGCATGTATAAGCTCATTTCAAATGGATATATGTTTAGATCATTTGATATTTCCGATTTCTTTCCTGATATGTGTATGTTTTGGATAGTTTTCTCTAGACCCATCATTTTTTCTTGTAAGGCCTCTATTACAGGGTCGTTTGTGATCACATACATTATACCATAGGTCCCCATTTGTTGTGCGTGAATATTGGTGTATTGTGGCGGTATGGATTGTTGTGACATGTATGATGTGTTTGGATTGGCATGTTGTTGGTATTGAAAGTTATGGTTGGGGGTATGTTGGTGAGTATGAATGTGAGATGAGTAGGTTGGGATGTGTCCCCTAGCCATTTGTGTCATTATTTGGGGAATATGGTTACTATGAACATTGTGATGTATTAATGATGGCATGGGTATGGTTATTTGGCCAACTTGTGCAAATTGTTGGGTTTGTGCAAGGGGAATGTTTGTATTTGGTCCTTGGGATGCCATGACATTTGACTATACTGGTGTGTTAACATTTTGATGTTGTCCTTGGATATAGATACGTCTTTTTCCTCCTACCAAAGGATTTTGTGATATATCAATGAGTGGATATGTCGAAGGTGTGTTCATGGTAGTAGATGTAGCTGTCAAGGGGGGCTTGTTGTGACTTGTTGATGCCACCATGGAATTTACTTTCGTGGTAAAGAGAGGGTTTGAATAACTTACCCACATTGTCGATGAGCCAAAGGTGGTTCCACTTGATTGTGATAGTATTGTGGATGTTGTGGGCATTATGGTAGATTGTGATCCTCCAATGGATGTAGCGTTTATTGTATTGGAGGTGTTTGGGATGTTGGAGGTAGCATGCACAGTTGTTGTAGCATCAAAGAAAGTATTGCTCGTAGTGCTTGGAGGCTGACCACTATGTGACATTTTATGCGCATTATTGTTATTAGGGTCAGGAGATATTGATCTCAATGTGTTGATGTTGAATCTATGTGGTAACTTAGCTCCTTGACTTAAGAGTATGGCTAAGTATTTGTCTCTGTCATATAGGACCATTTGTTCAATGAATTGAGAGGCCTCTGGATCTTATGTCGTTACCTCTAGGTTTTCCTCAAGTATTTGACTGTATTCATCCTTATGTAAGAATGGTTCAAATGGACTGTTTGATGAGGATGGTATTGTCATGAGAGGTTGATTGTTTGTATTGCCAAATGGATCATGTTGGTGGGTTTTTTAATGGAGCAACTAGGTTGGTCTCCTGTTCTACCTATGGAGTAGCCATCTCCAGTCAAGGGGAGTTCGAAGGACCTGGACCAACTGACAAGATCAAAAGATCTTCTGCACTTGAATGTGAAAGGACATTGCTTTTTATAGCAGATAAATCCTGATGCCAAGCATTGAGGACCTCAAATAGGGCTAGATTCTTAGTAGCTCAACCTTGAAGCAACCAGGAGGTAGGGCAAGATATTAAACAAAATATATTCAATAATTTTGAAAGGTTTTTTGAGAGGAATAGACTGCAAGATAGATCAGTGTCTAGTTTTGGGCCATGGAGTCAAACACAAAAGGGGAAAATTACTTGCAAATAGACCTCAATCAGTGGATCTTGTTTTGTTGATGCCTTACATCAACTATCAGTTCCTTACACTAAAAATTCATTTCCTATAGCAACCAAACTCTTCTTACCAAATCCTACCTATAAACAAATAATCACTGCTATCCGTTCAAAGGATTTAACTGCCTCCTTGAAGCAGACCTATCAACAAATAACACAGTCTCATGAAGTATGAGAAGATGAAAAAAGACACCTTATGCATTCATTCAAATGATTAAAAGCACACAAATAAGGAGACAGTCTGATAACATGCATGAGAGACAAGTGTCTTCATGTTTTCATTGCTCAATCTGATTGTATTTATAGACAAATTCAAAATTACAGCTTACAGGTTCCACATTGACTCAAGACTAAATGCTAGCCCACCCCAAGACTGATAGACAAACTCAGAAAAATATGGAACAGAACACCCAAGTTTAGAACCCTTACATTTGGCCATGAAATTCTCCTTTATAGGAATAGGAGCAGCAACAAGAAACTGGATAGATGAGATTACACATCATCAATTGACTAGGACAAACCCTAGAACAGCTCATAGGACAAGTCAAAAATTCCAACTGCCCTGCTGGTCACATAAATGTAATAGGTCAGTTTGCTGCAGGAAAGACATTCCCGCACCAATGAAGCCAGGCAATTGGTGTCAAATTTGTTGTAGAATCCGGGTGCCCATACCTGAGCCATACTGTCCTTGTCCTAGAGCCATTGCCATGATTGTTGGTTCAATGGATCCAATGACCCTCGCATCTACCACCATGAATGCTCCAAGTCTTCGCGCACGAGCATAAAAGAAACCCTAAAACATGCGTGTTTGAATTTCCACTGTCAATTAACTGAGATCGGATGGTTGTCTTTTAAAATCTTCATCAGACTATTGAGAAAGGCCTCCACAGTCGGCAAGACAAAAAGAGGTTAGGGAGACACCGTACAGAAACAAAATACCTCATCAAAATGTATCTCCCTTATGTACTATCCATTTGCCAAGACAAGGTCACATCTCTCACCGAAGCAATCCTTTCACTTGTTCACAGTCGCTATAGCTTATTTGTCTCGAGGAGACCCTTTGTAGATATCACATTGCATCACCGAAAACATTTACACAACTATTCGCCAAGAGAAAAAAGGACTTTCACCGAAAGCCACATACGGAACCATTGTTGCCAAGACTTGACCCCATTGCCATGACCACATACCGAAATAAGAGTCTCACCGAAATAATAAATCCTTCACCACCGGTTAGCGTAACAAGATGACATTGCCGAGATGTTACACCAAGAGCCAGACTCCTGCCGAAGAGATTATCCTTTATGTTTTCGGTCGGTGTAACAAATCGTATTCGCCAAGACCTCCCACTATAGATCAAAATTTACACCAATGGGATCCTAGAGCGCACAAGTCAGGGAAATAAGATAGAAATCACTTGGACCTCACCCCAAGTGGATGCCAACATACCGAAGGGAAAAGTCCATCGGCGAGACAAAGAAATCGGGGAAACATCTCCCCGACCTCAACCAACACAGGTCAACGAAAAAGAGACCTCAGGGAGACAACACGAGGATCGTCGAGAGGTTATCCCATGTGCCAAAGGTCTCAGCGAAAATAGTGTGGGGCCGATAAAACGGTAGCTAAGGGCTGATAACGAATGGAAAATGGGGCTTGGGGGAACCACCTAAGTTAAAATGAACCAAGCAGACATGTCAATGAATCAAAAAGGCAAATGGAATGGGAAACAAACAAGGCCAGAGCCAGAACTAGGAAAGAGATGAGGAACAAAAGGAACAAAAGGGACCGGGACTGAAAACCATCCCACTCCTGCCTCCGCAAAAGACCGCCGAGGCGGAGCCAGAACTGACATGAGACAGAGAAGCCGCGGGGCTGGAGTGGGACAAAACTCGAGATAGGAAACTTAAAAAATGTTCCAAAAATGATTCCTGTTCTGATCTTGCGCTCGCCAAAGGAAACAAAACAAAAGACAAGAAAAGAGACGAAGATGAAAACAACCAACGACCATCGCAAGGTAGAACAAAAAAGGAACACCAAACACGCAGAATTAGGACTGGGACGGATGCATGAACATGAATTAGAACCTTAGAATTGGAGAAGTTCTAGTTTCGTTCAAGCATCTGTTCCGCCCCCGATTCCAAAAGAAAAACCAAGGCAAGCAAAAGAGAAAGGGGAACCGAATTAAAAGCCCAAAAATGGGGAAACAAAAAACCAGGAAAAACCCTAACACAGGCCGCCCCACCAGAGATATGAATGCTAGCACGCTAGGCTCAACCCTTGTGGGAGCCCATTTAACCCACGTGCTAAAATGAAAGACACCCCATAGCTAAAGTTTTGTCATGAAAAACTAGAGTACATAATTAAGCAATGAGAAAACCAGAAATGGCACTAACATAGGCTCCAGTTGGGGATGTATGCCCCTGGTGGGCATAGCAAGAATTCAGATCACTGGGAGAGTAGACCAGAACAAAAAGCCAAAAATAGACTAGGAGCTAACATGACAGGTTTAGTAGACACAACAAAACAAAACTGACCAGAAAAGAAAAAACCTAACCTAATGTTCATGGAAAAAGAAATGCTTCAGATGAAGCACCACTTCGATAATTTTCCATGAACAGGAAATTCAAGAGTCAGATTGTTGATTCTTTATTTCATTTGATGACACTAGGCCACCAAATGAAAAATGAGAGCCATCTTTTACCTCTATCAAACACAATTCTGCTAAATGAGCTGACATTCCCTAACTTGTGCTTGCCTCTACCAATCTACAATAGTATAAATGAATGCACCTCTGCAAACACAAGTATCTGATTGGCTCTGTGCAAGTGAAAACTTGTTCTCTATTTGTCTTAACTTCAACTGGAAACCAGATCCAATAAACTTCATCATTGCCAACCTCTTGACTCTCTGATTTTGTATTTGATGGAAAGACCTGTGAATGATGGTTAAAACCACATGAAAACACAATCTAATCACAACCATTTTCCTTATAAAACATGTTAGTAATTCTTAAGAGGTTAGCACATTCAACATTTTAAACATTTTCAAAATCACTATGCATTTGAGAATCAGGCATATCCTCAAAACACTGACTG
Organism: Sequoia sempervirens; assembly: GCA_007258455.2. Classification (NCBI taxonomy): domain Eukaryota; kingdom Viridiplantae; phylum Streptophyta; class Pinopsida; order Cupressales; family Cupressaceae; genus Sequoia; species Sequoia sempervirens. The sequence goes on from VDFB02000017.1 coordinate 85,746,960, forward strand.
CTATGTGAAAACAAGCTATCATATTCACTATTTACATTACCTTGAAGCTAAAAACAACTACCTCCAGTGCTTTGCATATTGTCACATTCTGTGAAAACTTCATCAAGTATATACAAAGGGATACACTTACCATTCAACACATCTTGCAACTACTCTGTATCACTTTCAGTAGGAGGAGGCACATCGTTAGTGCAATGATGGTTTAAACTACTACTCCCACTTCCTCTTTTCACTTGGCTCTGTTCTTCATCATGTTGGCAATGAGAGTCAACAATGGACTCTAACTCATCCTCATGGGTTGTCCAACTGTCATCATCATCCCACTCTTGCTCATCATTGAGCAACTCTGGTTCAAAAGCATAATCTAATTTCAAACTGAAATTAGTGTCATCATGATCTATAAGATCATCATTAGAAGGGGCATTGGACTCACTTGCATCATACCCTGTATCCTGCAGGTCCTCATCGTCAAGACTGACATGATTTTCCCACAACAACCTAGAGTTATTGTGTGCAAACCTTTGATATTCAGTGGCTAACAAATCTGATATTTGTTCACAACTTAGTAGGTCAATGTTTTGTCCTACCCTCTCAACCACTTCCTCTTCTTGACCTCCACCTAGACTCGATGCAATACCAAGCAACAAATCAGGATATCCTAAGGTATCTTCAAAAAGATTACCTTCATGAGAGTGAAACTCCACATCCTCATAGTCAAATCTGATATCCTCTAGAGTACTCCCTGCATTAGCAACTTCATTTGTCTTCTCATGAAGACTCGTGTCAAGACTGCACCCATTTGTGCACTTGAACTGCTTAACTATCTCATCACATTGTTGATTATACCTCCCTTATTGAAAAAACCAATCCAACTGATGTTCCTCTTCAGGTTCTTGGCTTGGGAGACCCAAACTCTGATCTCTGGCTTGGGGCACCACTTCTGCAAGTTGTTCAAACATAACTTCTTCATCATCTGATGAAGCATCATCAAAGGTATCAAGGAACAAGGTCTTGAGCTGATACCATGAACCAATGGAGTGCACTGGTAAGCAAGTAAACCAATCATCAGCCACACCTTCTAAAGATCTGACAAATAGCTTCATGACCAAATCCTCTTTTTCAACCTGACAGTCTCCAATGAAATCAATAAAAAATTGTGTGTCTTGATGCTGATTCCTCAACACCACCTTTAAACTTGGGTAAATATTTATTGATTCCCCTAGGGGTAGCATGTGGGTAACCCTGGATTTTATTAAAATCCAAAGGGTTGTATCTTTCACTATCATATTCCCTCTTATGAAGACAAGACTGTGCCTTCAGCATGGTATCATAGCTTGTAGAGGGAGAAATAGGACAACAATGCATTTTGCAAATGAAACCTATCCCTCTACAACTATCTAGTTGCACATTCAAACCTCCCTTGATGCTAGTGCTTGATCTCACCAAATAAAGGGGAATAAAGTTTTTTTTAAATATTTAAAAGCACGAAGAATACCTGAGAACGTTGCAGCCATGGAACTATACTTTGAATCTTCAATAGGTTCACCTTAATAGAGTCGCCACCTCTTTGCAGAGGACAAAACTTCAAATGGTATGAAGCTCACTTACATATAAGTCCTTCTCTGAGCTCGTTCCACCAGCAGAGCACCATAAATATTTCGGGCTAACTGCAACAAAGCCTTCTCCAGGCCTGAGATTCTTCAAAATTTGAACATAACCAACACGGAAAACAATATGACTCTTTTGATATGGCACTTTATAACCAGATTTTTGAGTAAATTCCCCAACCGAGTTGCCAACTTGTTGGTGGGTTTTTTAATGGAGCAACTAGGTTGGTCTCCTGTTCTACCTATGGAGTAGCCATCTCTAGTCAAGGGGAGTTCGGAGGACCTGGACCAACTGACAAGATCAAAAGATCTTCTACACTTTAGGCTCTACAAAACTAGGGCGGGTATACCCACACAATGCCTTGAATGTGAAAGGAAATTGCTTTTTATAGAAGATAACTTCTGATGCCAAGCGTTGAGGACCTCAAATAGGGCTAGATTCTCAGTAGCTCAACCTTGAAGCAACCAGGAGGTAGGGAAAGATATTAAACAAAGGATATTCAATAATTTTGAAAGGTTTTTTGAGAGGAATAGACTGTAGGATAGATCAGTGTCTAGTTTTGGGCCACGAAGTCAAACACAAAAGGGGAAAATTACTTGCAAATAGACCTCAATCAGTGGATCTTGTTTTGTTGATGCCTTACATCAACTATTAGTTCCTTACACTGAAAATTCATTTCCTATAGCAACCAAACTCTTCTTACCAAATCCTACCTATAAACAAATAATCACTGCTATTTGTTCAAAGGATTTAACTGCCTCCTTGAAGCAGACCTATCAACAAATAACACAGTCTCATGAAGTATGAGAAGATGAACAAAGACACCTTATGCATTCATTCAAATGATTAAAAGCACACAAATAAGGGGACAGTCTAATAACATGCATGAGAGACAAGTGTCTTCATGTTTTCATTGCTCAATCTGATTGTATTTATAGACAAATTCAAAATTATAGCTTACAGGTTCCACATTGACTCAAGACTAAATGCTAGCCCACCCCAAGACTGATAGACAAACTCAAAAAAATATGGAACAGAACACCCAAGTTCAGAACCCTTACATCTGGCCATGAAATTCTCCTTTATAGGAATAGGAGCAGCAACAAGAAACTGGCCAGATGAGATTACACATCATTAGTTGACTAGGAAAAACCCTAGAATAGCTCATAGGCCAAGTCAAAAATTCCAACTGCCCCACTGGTCACATAAATGTAATAGGTCGGTTTGCTGTAGGAAAGACATTCCCGCACCAATGAAGCCAGGCAATTGGTGTCAAATATGTCATAGAATCTGGGTGCCCATACCTGAGCCATACTGTCCTTGTCCTAGAGCCATTGCCATGAATCCGGGTGCCCATACAACAAGATAAAACTCACTAAGACCTCACCCCAAGTGGACACCAACATATCAAAGGGAAAATTCCACCAACATATCGAAGAGAAAAGTCCATTGGTGAGACACAAAGAAATCAGGGAAACATCTCCCCGACCTCAACCAACACAAGGCAACAGAAAAGAGACCTCAGGGAGACAACACAGGGATTACCAAGAGGTTATCCCGAGCGCCAAAGGTCTCAGAGAAAACATCGCTCGGCTGGTAAAAAGGTAGCTAGGGGCCGGTAACGAATGGAAAATGGGGCTCGTGGGAACCACTTAAGTTAAAATGAACCAGGCAGATAGGTCAATGAATCAAAAAGGCGAACGGAACAAGAACCAAACAAAGCTAGAGCTAGGACTAGGAAAGAGACGAGGAAGAAAAGCAACAAAAGGGACCAGGACCGAAAACCATCCCGCTCCCGCCTCCACAAAAGAACACGGAGGAAAAGCCAGAACCGACATGAGATAGAGAAGCCGCGGGGCCGGAGCGGGACAAAATTTGAGACAGGAAACTTGAAAAATGTTCCAAAAATGATTCCCATTATGATCCCATGCCTGCCAAAGGAAACAAAACAAAAGACAAGTGAAGAGATAGAGAGGAAAAGAACCAGTGACCATCACAAGGCAGAATGAAAAAGGAACACCAAACATGCAAAATCGGGATCGGGACGGATGCGTGAACAAGAATTAGAACCTCAGAATTGGAGAAGTTCTAGTTCCATTCAAGCATTCGTTCCACCCCCAATTTTGAAAGAAAAACCAAGGTAGGAAAAAGAGAAAGGGGAACCGAATTAAAAGCCCAAAAACGGGGAAATGAAAAACTAGGAAAAACCCTAACACAGGCTGCCCCGCTGGAGAGATGAACGCTAGCATGCTGGGCTCAACCCTTGTGGGAGCCCATTTAACACACGTGCTAAAATGAAAGACACCCCATAGCTAAAGTTTTGTCATGAAAAACCAGAGTACACAATTAGGAAATGAGAAAACCAGAAATGGCACTAAAACATCATCGAAAGTCCAATTTGGGTCATACGTGGAATTGTTGATGGTGCAAGTGGGGTCTTTTCAAAAGTTTGCCATTTTTCGTTGCTATTTTTGGAGTCTAGTTTCCACCATAAAATGATATTGCTCAAAATGGGGATCACAACTAAATGCAAGGATGACACTATGCAAGGTTTAAGTTCAAAATGACGACTAGGATGAATAATATTTTTGGATTTTTGGGAATAAAATGTGCAATGTCGAAACTTATAATGCAATATAAGACAAGGGTACCTAAGAAATTTTAAGCTCAATCTTTGTTTCTGATTTTGGTGACTAAAGGACTATGTTGAAAAGGACAAGATGACAAGGTCAAAGTGACTGGTGAGTTTTCCTAACTAGATTGTTGAGTTGGAAAATCTCACAAAAGGGACAATGACTAAAAAGGGGATTGATAGTTTAGTCCAAGAGAACCTAGTTTCGAAAGTAATGACATTGCAAATTGTGCTAAGATTTTCCTAATCCTAAGAATACGAGATGTAAAACCTAGGGACAAACTAATGCCCAATGTATGCAACTAAAAAAAAATGAAGGATGAAACCTATAGTTAAGAATGCAAACTAATGGTTGAAAGTTTTGAGCAATTTCAAAGTTGGTTTCTGATAAACTTGGTTTGGAAACAATTTTTGACAAAAGATTGACAAGGTGCAGACTCCCATTTGACTTTGTATGAGGTTTACCTATGACAAGAAAATGCATTGTTTAAGGCCTCGAATGCATCACAGTTTTGCGAATGCGCTTTGGTTTGAGTGAATGCGGCTCTTGATTTGATTAATGCGATTGTGTGTTGACAAATGTGGCTCTGTGAGGTTCATATGCATTGCAACGCATGCAAATGCAGTGTTTTAGATGTCAAATGTAGTTTAACAAAGCATTTGAATTTCAGAAAATTGAATGCGGTTCAACAGATGCGACACAGTTTGTTAGAAATTGAGTTTCTTGACATTTTCGGGGAAAATTTGATTTATCTACTGTTGAATGTTTTGTTCAGAAATGTAAATGTGGTGAATTCAGAAAGAACTTGACAAACACAATGTTTTAAATGTAAGCAAGCACACATAAGACAAGTACAATCCTAAAAGGCCATTAGGCCAAGGGTTTGTATACTTGATACAACCCACCTTTATACTTCGGATTGGTGATAAACACCTTTCCTTCTCAAGAGCGGATAGCTTAGAATTTTGGTAGCTTTGGCTCCCCTCCATAGCTCATTAACATCATTTGAGCACACCAAATTTAGATTCTTTGGGTAATGACTTCCCAAGAATTGATATCTCTACTCAAAGGGATCAGTAGTGAGTGTCTTCGGGCATGATACTATACCTTGCACTATATCAAGCAACAACCAATAAAGGTTAGACACTAAGACAAAATATTTTTAATACGAGCATTCTGTTTGTAGGGCATGATCCATGTGGCAAGAGTCCCCTTTCGGATCCATCTCGTCGAAACCACACGCGTGATTCTTGGACTTTCCCCAAGCATTCACTTTTATATACCGGCTGGAAGTCCTTCGGTGTCAGGGTGTTACTGGTCTGAGTTGTCCTAGGGTGAGTTATTTTTCCCACTAGAATAGGCCCAAGTTCTAGAGTTAGTAACTGTTTCTCTTACACCCATGATCACCCGAAAGTGCATGGGGAGAGGATACTTCGATTACTAAGTTGTGAGGGTGATAACATATAAACACGGGTCTGGTTTCTGATCACCGAGTTTTCACAAGGTGAGAGCATACTCACCTACCATTTTGCAAACACAGTCATGCAAATTAGAAGACATTATTGTTTTTAATTGCACTGAAAGTAAGTGTGTACTAATCTAAGAAAAATAGAGGCACAATGTTTTAGTGTGAAGTCTTCAACGTTCGAACCTGCAAGACCACAAGTTAGAAGTTTGAATTTTTTCCTTTGACCCACAAAAAGTAACTGCCAAATGCTGCAAATGAAAATTAGTACCACAAAAACCTAACTAGGTAGAATGCAAAAGACCTAGAATAAAAAGAACAAAGGAAATAGAAAAAAAAAAACCCAAATGCAAATAAATAGAAAACATTACCAGTCAAATGCATCACGACAAAGCAAATGCGTCACTCTGTGTGTCAAATGCGGCTCAGGAATTCAACAGCGGCTTTCCAAACTACAATTACGGCATGACAAAGCGATTGTGGTGTTTTATTCTGAAAATGCATCGCGACGCACCAAATGCGTCACGATTTTAAAAAAACTACTACATCGCTCTGTACCTGTACCTACAAAAATGACAGAAAACAAACAAAATCATATAGAAAAAATAAAAAGAAATAAAGTTGAGTTCACCAATGTATTTAAGGGTTAATTTTAAGTTTAGTTTATCAAATCAATTGAAAGCATAAACCCAAATAAATAATGAAGTGCAAAGGAACAATAAACGAAAACACATAAAATAGAACAATCTCACCCAATGTTTTCATTCTCCATGGCTGATCTCCATTACACCTTCTAACTTGCTGATTTGTGTTGCGCTCAGATCAAACGTGTGAGCAATCCTTGACGAAGTCCTACACGAGCTTTGAAGGATTTTCTTCTAAAATTCCTATGCCTATGACAATATGATTGAAATGCCTATGCTTAAAATATGCCAAGACTAAGTGGAATAAGATAAATAAATGCAACAATCTCTATGAAATATCTAAGCATGTCAGTGTGTAATCTAAAAATGAGAGAAAAATTACATTTTATAGAAAATGTCATTTTAAATGGATAGACGAGATCGACTTTCGACAGAGACCTAAAATCAAAGGACGAGATTAAATCTGATAATCCCTAATCAAGGTTAGGGTAAAATCCTTAAGTGAGTGATCAAGATTTCATTTGAGAGAATCGAATCGGCGGTGGAGAATAAATGAGATAATTAATTAGAAAATAACGATTTTTGAAAATCAAGAAGATAAGAGTTGAACTGAAGATCAGATTTGAAAAATCAATAATCTACCCGATTACTTGACTTTTAGAGGAAAGTTACCAATTTGAATTAAATTAATTCAAAATATGGATTTTGTGAAATAATAAATAATTGATTTTTAGATTATTTACCAAAATGGACTGTCAGTTAAGAAGGTGATGACATTTTAAATAATTTCATTTATTTAAAATGAGATGAATATTAATTTTGACAATTAAATAACTAAAGATAATTATTTAATTTAGCAGATAAGATTAATTAATTAAATAAATTAATCAATTCATTCAATTGTGACAATTAGTGAAATATTAAATAAATAAATAAAACTTATTTATTTAATAATCAAGAAGAAATGACTGAAGAAGGGTAATTAAATAAATTTAGAAATTTATTTAATTAGGGGAAGACTTAGATAATTAATGACGTATTTAATAAACAAATAAAATTTATTTATTTAATAATCATGAAGAATAAAAGGACATGAATTAATTAAATAATTATGAATTATTTAATCAATAGTCGAATGTGGACCAAAGACATAATTAAATGTCATAATTATGCTAGGATGAAAGTGGTAAAAATAGAGTTTGCAGGCCTAGGTCATTTTAAGTGTCTACATTTTTCCCCTCTTTCTCATAATGTAGCATGTCACATTGTGACAAAGAAAATAAGTCAAAAATATACCCCAGTGATGGTGTAGACTATCAATGCCCCCTTGGGAAATTTTTCAAATTTTGGGTCGGTGGCAAATTTTTTTGTAAAAGGTCCCAATAAGTCAATTTGATGACTAGAAAAAAAATGGCGTAGATGATTTCAGATTTTGACATGTTTAAGGCAGCCATTGGGGTGGTCAAAGTTGGTCAAATGAGCCTCGAGTAATAACGTAGTTGACAAATGTCATTTTGAATTTATAAATAGGTTGACAAAGGGGTAAAAGTCAATTCATTATTACTATTTACATTGCAAATTTCGAGAGCTCAGAGCGAAAAGGAGTGCAGCGAGGATGGTGATTCTAGTGACAAAGCATCACGGCAAGATCATGCGGACTTTCAGGCGACTAGAGGGCTCAGATCCAACGGCATGTACCCCTATCATCCTTTGTAATTTTTTCATTTTGCATGCCAAAACTAGTTTTCTAGGGGGAACAATGAATGCGCCGCGACGCATATGTATTCACGTAAGCCGCATTTGATGCGTCAGGACGCAAGTGCAATGGTAAATTAGGGGAGACTAAGGTTTTGTGCCACATTTTCCAAAAAATGTGATGTATTCACTTGTTTGAGTTGCATTTCAAGGCTGGAATGCCGCATTCGTCATTTTGAGATGCAATTGTCCGTTTAAGCGACGTATTCGCGTGGAACAATGCAAATGTCAATTTTTGTGACGTAGTTGTTCTGATGCAACGTATTTGAGCAACCTAGCAACACAATTTCCATGTTGAGATGCATTTGAAGTATGAAATGACGCATTCAAGTTTTTGCGATGCAATTGTAGTCAACGCGACTCATTTGACCTTTGATTTTACTAGGGCTAATTTTGATGTTTCTGAAACCTTAAACTCTTTTGATGATATTGACAGTTGTGCAGAAGGTACTGATGTGTTGTTTGAATTTTTGTAGAGACAGCTTGCCCTGATTTACATGTGAGAGAGTAAACCGATGACATTCTAGTTTGCTGATTAGCTAAGCCCGTGAGAGCGGCGACGATTGATGGCCCTAGGTTTGTACTATGTCGCCTATATGCCCACTATTTGGGAAAATAGGGGACTACTGACTGCGCTATTCAAGCGTTGGTATTCAGAGACCTATTCCTTCCACCTGCCGATAAGTGAGGCGACCATCACATTGGAGGACGTCCACTGCATTTTACGAGTGTCGATCCGAGGAGAGTGGATTGTTTACAACCCTCGCCATGGCGAGTAGACTTTCCAAGTGTATTATCGAGATGAGGGTGCAAGACTCAACATCCAGGGATACGAGATCTAATGGGAGTTCATGGTGGAGCACTATTCTCATTTTGATGCTTTCTTGGTGACACTTATTGGCGAGATATTGATTCCTGACTATCGCAGACATGGATTCCCTATTGGCTGGGGAGACGTCTTGGTTGGGATGAGACGTGACAGGATAATTTATGCCTAGGGACGATGTTTATTGGGCACATTCTACCACCAGCTGCATGAGGTTGTTTACCGGAGGGTAGAGAGTATCTCCTGCGGGACTACCTTGATGATGATTTGGGCTTGGGAGCACATAGCCATATTTCATCCATCGATTCAGAGAGCACAATTGGCTGAGGGGATGCCTTACGCCTATTATTATGTTGGTGCTTTATAGTAGACCCAGATGGGTGAGACAGGTTGGTGGCGGCATCAGATTGACACGATGGTGTCCTTTATCTGGTAACCATATAGAGATTGCGAGCAGTGGGATGATGAGGTGGACCATCTGAGCTTATGTCAACAGTATCGGTATTTGATTGGCAGGACCATGTAGAGTTAGTTGATCATCAAGATGTATTTTTTGTAGTGTGTCCATAGGTAGTTCAGAGAGCAGCAGGGCGTACCTGTAGGGACAACCGAGTATGCCCGATCATCCAGAGAGTATGCTTGGGGACCAGCCATTCCAGTAGCCTTTGCAGAGTCGCAGATTGATGGGCTAGGAGCCTAGTCGTGGGGATGGAGAGGTGGGATTGCCAATCCCAGGACCATAATAGATTACGATCTATGGTGGCAGGCACATAGACCAGTGCCCCTGATAGATCCCAATGGGCCAACACCTATGGATAGACGGTCAGTGATACCTTGTCTTCGAAGAGCCAGGCGAGGAGGCAGGGATGGTGACAGGGGTAGAGGCTGAGGGAGGGATGGAGGTAGGGACAAAGGTAGGGGAAGAGATGGAGGTCGGGACGGAGGTAGGGATGGAGCAGAGATGGAGGCCAGGGTGGAGATGATGGAGATGATGGAGATGATGGAGGAGATGGTTGGAGGCAAAGGAGAGATGGTCAGAGAAAGCGTCAGAGAGTACGCCCACGTGTGGCAAGGGTAGCATTAGATGCTATCCCTGAGGTGGCGGAGGAGGGGGAGAGAGAGGAGGATGTGGCCAGGGCGGAGGTGGATAGATAGGAGGAAGACATGGTTGAGGCAGAGGGGGAGGTGGAGAGATAGGAGGAGGATGTGGCCGAGGTGGAGGTGGAGGTGGAGAGATGAGAGGAGGATGTGGCTGAGGCAGAGGTGGAGGTGGAGAGATGGGAGAAGGATGTGGCTGAGGTAGAGGTGGAGGTGGAGAGATGGGAGGAGGATGTGGAGGTAGATGTGCCCTGAGATGAGGGAGTCAGCGGAGAGGATGTGACAGAGGATGACGATGATGACGATGATGCCATGTATGAGGCCGAGAGACTCCTCAAATGGCAGATGGTGGAGGGAGAGGATGAGATACCATCCTTGAGATTTCCCCAGGATGCCACAATAGATCAGAGGGTGGCAGACCTTTAGAGGAGACTAGATGATATTGTAGCACAGGTTTGAACACTACAGTCAGAGCTAGAGTTGGCTTAGGTAGAGCAGGATCAGGCAGTGATCTGCCAACAAGACTCAGCTCAGTGTTGTGTCAATTTTGTAGCATTATGCATAGGGCCTTCTGGGGATATGGCTCTTGAGTTGGCTAGGGTGAGCACAAGGTTGGGTTAGTACAAGACATTATATGAGCAGGCAGTGCCTCTCGAGCAATGAGATCCTACATTGTCATGGTCATAGACGAGGACAGGTAGTGGCCACCGATCAAGGAGTGGGAGCAGCAATAGGAGCCACACGAGTGCAGGAGGGTCTACCTCATTAGGGCACACATCAGGGCATAGGTCCTACCACTCTCATAGGCATGCCTTGAGTCATCACTCGAGCCAGTGTAATGGGTCCACTAGTTAAGTGCAGAGGTCAGTATAGAGGCCACCACCAGTGGTAGATCCTTCTACTTCTCAGAGCTAAGCAACAGTTAAATCATAGGTGTCTATTACTATGGAGATGATGCCATGAGTGTTAGTTCCATTGGTTGCATAGACAAAGGCTATTATAGGTCCACCCATCACTTCAGTGCCAGTCACAGATCTTTAGCTGCCACACTCTTTGCCATGAGGGGATGATGAGAGTCTACCCTAGGGGCATGTTTGCTGTTATGACACATTATGTATAAACTATTGAGCCTGCGAGCTCCATTTTTTGGATATCTCTTGAATTTATCCTATGACATTGTACATTTTTGAGATGATATTATATGATGATGCAGTTTTGATGTGGCCTACATGTGTGTTATGTGATGTTCTTTGATTTATGAATTATGATATATGTGATGTATGATGTTGATTTATGATGGATCATGTATGTCCTGTGATGCTTACTTATGATTATGATGCCATGATGATGCAATACTTATTTATATGTGATGATGATGATAATGATATGCATAATGTATTTATTAAATGGATGCAATGTTGATGATTATGTTAATGCAATGTTTATGATTATGTATATGATTTAATGCTATGGATGATGTATGTATGGACCTAATGCAATGTTTATATGATCATGTATGCGGTTATGTTTTTGTATGTCACAGGATATCATCATGAGATGGGTGAGAGAAGATGACCAGACTGACAAGAGAAGATAACTAGACTGAAGGAGATGCATGTTAGTTCCTAGACCAAATCCTTCAAAACTTTACTATAGGACTTTAATATTTATTGCTCTTAATCATGATTGGGAAGACTGTTGTAATGGCCAACAAACACCATGATATGACATAGATCAAGGTGTGCAAGGTCATACCATTACATAAGACAAGCAGTCACAGACAAGGATGATCATGACTCAAACTAAGAGTGTGATTGCCCTAGTCTTTTTGACATAATCAACCACAAGGAGAAAAAGACAAGGACAATTCATGAAACATCGTTGCTTCTCTAAATCCTGTTCCCAGGACATCCTTGAGAAACTAGCAGCATGATTTCCATAATACAAAAATAGAGCCCTTATCATGATACATCGTTGTTTTTCTAAATCCCAAAATCAAGACCTCGCTGAGAAACTAGTAATCATGCATGTCAATCGTCATGATATGTTGTTGCTTCTCTAAATCCTGTTATTTGGATCTCGTTAAAAAACTAATAACATGATAAAAAGCCAAAAGACAAGTGTCAAATTTTTGCCAAGTGCATCTGGATATCCATTGTTCTAATGTCAAGATGTCAAGTTTGATGATGATGAGATGTCAGAGTGTCAAAGTTTTGATGATGCCCAGATCACAAATGTCAAAAATTGTCAAATTCATGGACACATCCTGAAAAATGTTGACGTCGAGAGGATTTGATCCCTAAAAGTCAAAAGAGGTCCCTCGAAATTATGACGATGCCTAGGAAGGACACATCCTAAGGCATAAATGACAAAGTTTCTTCTTTAGGACACATCTAAAGAATACTGATGTCAAGAGGAGTGATCCTTAGATGTCAAGAGGATCCCTCAAAATGTCAAATGACAATGACGATCCCTAGGAAGGACACATCCTAAGGCATGAATGACAGAGGTTATCTTTTAGAAGGACACATCTGAAGGCTAACCAAGAGTTCACAATTTGACAGGTTATGATGATTTGACTTGCTTTGACTGAGTTTGACTTGTGTTGACCATATGTCGATATTGTCATGATGATATGTGCTGATGAGATTGTCATGTTGAATAAATAATTGCCATAATTTTCTTTATGAGCTTTATCCATTTGGAAATGATTTGCTTTGTATTGAAGACCTTTTGACGTGTGTGCTAGTGTGATGCCATGAACCCTAATGGATTGAACTAGTGTGGCCCCAAGGGCTCATCGACAGATGGCCTTGCCTACGTCATTCACTGGGAGACCTCATAGTTCGACAAAACCAATGAATTTGTCTTGATGACCAAAGATTGCGTCATGATTTTATTTTGACAAACCTAAAAGGACTGACGTAATGTCTCGGGGACTCAAGTATGAGTCTTTCCTATGTAGCAAATGCACAGAGACAATGTACCTTAGACAGATGGCATAGACTATATTGATTATCATGACAAATTTGAGAAGAGATGACCCTGCGTTTGACATATTGTTGTGGTTTTCTTCAGGACATTTTTCAATTTTTTAGGTTTTTCTTCAGGACATTTTGTGATGTTTTTGGTCTTTCTTCAGGAGATTTTGTGATGTTTTTGGTCTTTTTTCAGGACTTTTTTGTGATGTTTTTGGTCTTTTTTCAGAACTTTTTTGCGATGTTTTTGGTATTTTTTTAGGATTTTTTTCCAATTTTTGAAACCATGTGTGACATCCACTATAGTTACATGATAAAAAAATTTCCCCCAGTCAGGTCCAATACTTAGCCAATTTTAAGAGACATGAAAGGGATGTTGCTGGTGTACTAGATGGATAGTCATCAGGACTTGATGTCAACCATTTATCAACCATGAAGGGAAGGGTTTAATGTCATGGCAATTGGCATGATAATGGTGGGAGATGCATTTCATCCTAGGCCAAGGTAGAAAAAGTGATAGTAGATGGCAGAGCAATGATTGATTACGCATGGCACCTGTTTGCCAGGTTTTCACCATGGTACTTATCCAAAGCACCTATTTTCCAAGTTTTCACTATTGGACGAATCATTTTTCTTTACTATTTTTTTCATTTTTCTTATTATTATTATTTTTTTTTTTGGTGCTGCCAGGACACCTGTTTGCCAAGTTTTCATCAAGGCAACAATTTTTTTATCATTTTTCAATTTTTTTGTATTTTATGTTTTTTAGCTTGATCTCCTGATGCTATGTGTAGAAATTTTGAAGATGCAAACTATTGATAGGTTCTGTCAATTGTTCTCCATCTAGAGTTTCCAGCTGATAGGCTCTAGAACCAAAAGAAGATACGATGATATAAGGACCCAACCAGTTTGGTTCAAACTTTTCTAACTTTTCTCTTTCAGCCTGGTTCTTAGGGTTCTGCATGAGGACTAAGTCGCTAATGTGAAATTTCTTCACCATGACCTTCTTGTTGTAATTGCATAGAGATGGTTTTGATATGCTTGTAGATGGTTCAGGGAATTTTTCCTTCTTTCCTCTAGCATCTCCAGCTTGTGTAGGCACGATTGTCAATACTGATCATCATCAGTTAAACCTTTCAAGGAGACTCATAACGAAGGAATTTCAACTTCAATGGGAAAGATGGCCTTAGCTCTAAAGACTAACAAAAATGGAGTGGCTCCTATAGGTGTATGAATGCTAGTGCGGTAAGCCCATAGAGTAGGGTTGAGTTGTATATGTCAGCCACGACCAATGTCATTGATAGTCTTTTTGAGGATTTTAACAATTGTTTTATTTGACGCCTTAGCTTGACCATTTTCTTGTGTGAAATACGGAGATGAAAAATGATGTTGGATATGGAATCGCTCACATAACTCACAAGCATCTTGGTTCTTAAACGGACATTTGTTGTTAGTGATGATGGATTGTAGAAGGCCATACCGGAAAATGATGTAGTTAAGAATGAACTTGGATATTTGCTTGTCGTTTATGTATGTTAGAGGAAAGGCTTCGATCCACTTCGTAAAATACTCAGTGGCGGTGATGATGAATTTTTGGCCATTATATGAGGTAGGATGGATCTTACCCACAAGGTTGAGTCCCCATTGAGTGAAGGGCCAAGGATAAGTGATCAGCCAAAGTTCTTGTGCTAGAGAGTGAATCAAATCACTATGAATTTGGAATTTGTGACAAGTCTTGACATATTCTATTGCATCCTTTTCAATGGTCAGCCAATAGTACCCAAGTATCGTTACTTTCTTGGCTAGAGTAGGACCACTCAAATGAGACCAACATATACCGTCGTGTACTTCATGTAAGGTTGTACGTTCTTTTTTGGTGTTGATACATCTAAGGAGGGTGTTGTCAAAGCTATGATAGTAAAGGGTGTCATTGATGATGGCATACCTTGTAGATTTTCGGATGAAGGACTTCCTCTGGTTATTGGACAAGTTAGGTGGAAGGGTTTGAGACTTAAGCTAGTCATAAATATCCTAGTACTAGGGAGAGTCGGGACCAGCAAGTTCATAGACCATCTTTGACACTGGAATGTCATAGGCAGGGACTAGCAATTGCTCTATTAGGAATTCTAGCTGAGGCAGATTGCTTGGTATGTCAAGGAGAGAGCCTATTGTAGCCATTGCATCCGCCACTTTGTTCTATGCTCTTGGAACTTTTTCAAAAGTTACCATATGAAAGTACATTTGGAAACTATCAATCATCCATTTGTAGGGCATCAACTCCTCATCTTTTGTGTCATAGTTATCATTAACCTGGTTGATGATGAGTTGAGAATCCCCATAGACATGTAGTGCTCTGATTTTCCATTTTATTGCCATTCTTAGTCCTGTAACTAGTGCCTCGTATTTTGCCACATTATTTGTGAAAGGAAAGGAAATGCATAAATAATTAGGAATGGAGTCTCCTTGAGGGGTGATGAACAAGATTCCTACCCCTGAGCCATGATTTGTGTGTGATCTGTCGAAGTAGAGTTGCCAAGGTGCCTTAGGTTTCGTATGGAATATCGACTCATCTGAAAAATCTACCACTAACAGGTGATCAATTTGCAAAGGTGTGTCTGCCAACTGGTCTACAATGACTTGTCCTTTTATTGCCTTTCTTTCTACATATTGAATGTCATATTCGCTCAGAATCATAACCCATTTTGCCAGCCATCCTGTTAATGTTGCCCGACTTAACAAATATTTGAGGGGGTTGATCTTTGCTACTAGTTGCATCTGATGGCTTAACATATAATGTCTTAGCTTCTAAGCCACAAAGACCATGGCTATACAAGCTCATTCAATTGGTGTGTAGTTCATTTCATACCCGACCAATGTCTGACTGATGTAATATATAGCTCTTTATTTTTCTTCTTGGTCATTTTGTGCTAGTAATGCCCCTAGTGCTGAATTAGTTGTCGAGATGTATAGGATCAATGGCTTTCCGTGAATGGGAGGCATGACGACTAGTGTTGATAGTAGGTAATATTTGATTTACTAAAAGGCTTCTTGCAATTTATCTATCCACACAAAGGGGATACCCTTGCGCAACAGATATTGGAATGGGTGACACTTGTCAACCAATTGGGCTATGAAGCGCCAAATAGATTGTACCCTACCTTGCAGAATTCTGAGTTCACTGATTCCTCTGGGTGGAGGCATGTATATGATGGCTTTGAATTTTGCTGGATCAACCTCAATGCCTCTTCGAGAAACTATGTATCCCAAGAGTTTGCCCGATGTGACACCGAAGACACATTTCTTAGGATTTAGGTAGATTTTGTAGTCTTCCAGTCTCTTGAAAATTGTGTCTAACACCTTGAGATGATCTTTCCTTATTACTAATTTAGCCAATAGGTCATCTACATAATCTTCTATTATTTTATGCATCATGTCATGGAAGATTGTGGTCATAGCCCTTTGATATGTGGCACCTGCATTTTTGAGACCAAATGGCATGACATTCCAATAGTATGTACCCCATGGGAAAGTAAATTCCATTTTGTGCTAGTCTTCAGGGGAAATGCGAATCTAATTATATCCGGAGAAACCATCCATGAGGGACAACAACTCATATCCTGCTATGAGGTCAACTATGATATCAATATTCGGTAAAGGAAAGTCATCTTTTGGGCATGCCTTATTTAGGTCTCTAAAATCTATACAGACACAAATCAGCTCATTCAACTTTGTTACTTGCACCAGGTTAGATATCCATTCAGCATAGTCAATAGACCATATGAATCCAGCATCTAGAAGTTTCTTTAACTCGGCCTTGACCAATAAAGTGACTTGAGAGTACATTTTGCGTAACTTCTGTTTGACCAGTTTGACATCAGGCAATAGTGGCAGATGGTGCAGAACCATTTCTGGGTCTAATCCTGGCATGTCAGCATAGGACCATGCAAAGTTGATTTTACGTTATGTGAAGAATTTATGAAATTACGGTCTCTCTTCTTCAGTCAATGATGCAACAAAGAGGATCATTTTGGGATCTTATATAGTTGATATGTTGTCTTCTATAAGCATAACTGACTTCTCTTGTTGTACAGAGAGAAATTCTAGTCCTCCCTCTTTGGGCACCTCAGAGAGGTTTTGACCCGCAGATACATCCTTTTTTTTTACTTTTTTGTCATCAGAAGGTTCCTTTCGGTTTTCACCTAAAGACGTTTCATTTTTTATTTTATTTTTATTTTTAATTTTACGACTAGAGGACTGAGCAGTCTCATCGAAGTATTCCATTCAATCTAAGTCAATGGCGAATCCTGACTTGTGATCACCACTAGGTATGCCCTCACGTAATCCCATAAACTCTGAAATTGCCTCATCATTCTGAAATGTGTCCAGGACTAGCGGGCCTTGTTGGTCCTAATCGACTAGCTGAGGATAAACTAAGGAAATGCCATCATCAATGTTGGTGAATTGAGGGGAGGATGCAGAAAGCATGTAGATGGATTCATTGATATGGTAGATGAGATTATCATCATCCAACTCTACATCAGACTCTATCCAATATTCCCCTTCACTAGTCTCATATTCATTGTCAAAATAAGGGGTGAAGGACTTAGAGTCATGGTTGTCAGTGTCATTTGGTACTACAGATGGATCGGACTGAAGGGATTCAGATGGTGGGTTTTATATGTCATGGGGAGTGGTAATGGAATTTTGACTATTTGGTGCCTGATCAATTTTAAATTTTTTCCAAAATCTTTATTTAGAGGTCAGTTCCCCTATTTTGAAAAACAAATCATCGAGGCAATAGTAACTCAAGGATCGTTCTGAGCCAAATTCCCACTCTTGGGAGTCAGTTTCGGTGAGGGTTTCCTTAGTGGTCTCGACACTTTCCGAAGCATGTACTCGCTCACTCAAAAGTCCAATGGTACGTCGATCGTCATTGTTAGGCGATCCAAACCCTAATCCAAGATACTTTGGTATTTGGAAAGGTTCTATGGGCTCTCTTCGTCCAACTTTATTTTTGTGTAGGCCACTAGTACCATCGCAGCCCTTAGCCTTCATTATGTCATAACCCTTGCCATATTTCTGAACTGGTAATGGGGGTAGTGCAACAGTATCCATATAGAGCCATCCTTTGATGTCAGCAAGGTCCTCATTACTCATGTCTCCCCATTTGATGAAAACTATTTTTGGTGGAACTTTGAAAATTTATTGGGGATCCATTCTAAAACATGGCCGACCATAGACCTTCAGAGACTTGGGTATTGTTGTGATGTTATATACTGTGTGCAGTTTGAATTCCCCACAGCCAAGGTCCTGGATCTTGATAGTGGATTCAACCTTAGGTTTGTGGAAGGTGGTGGTGTGGTGGAAGACGTGGATGGAGTGGATGTGGAAGATTATGTGAGTGTGGATGGGTCAATGTATTTGGATGACAAGGAGCCAGGTGCATCTCGGTTAATAGGCACTCAGTTTTCAGAATACCCCTTAGGTTGGTACAATATTGGAAAGGGTCGGGGTCTCTGTATATGGTTATTTTTCGTGCCTTCAAATGGAAACTTTAGGCATTGGTGATATGTGGATGGAACAACTTTTAAGGCATGAATCCATGGAAGGCTGAGCAAGATGTTATATGGTAATTCCAAATCCAGGACCTGGCAGGTTGTGTCCACAATGACTGGTCCCACTCTGATAGGGAGAGAGATAATGCCACGCAAAGAGCATTCTTTGTCATCATATGCCTTGATCACTATACTCTTTATCGGGTCCACACATGCATCAAAGAATCCTAGAGCCTTAACTAGTTTGAGGGAGAATATGTTCAATCATGCTCTGCCATCTACTAAAACTCATCTTGCCCAACTAGTCAATAAGGTTGAACTAACTTTTGGGTTGCCACTGCTTTGTGGTTGAGACAGGTTTTGGCTGTTTCGCAGATGGGCCAGGTATGGTGATTTTGGGTTGTCTAGCAGGAGGTGGACTAGCTATGGTGACCTTTCCACTTCGAGTAGTAGCATTACATTGAGGTGCTCTCTTGACCATAATGGTATTGATGTATTCATCATCAGTTCAAACATTATTTATAATAGGTCCAGCAGAATAGTCGTACTTGGCTTGGGCGAAGTTAGCTTGATTATTATTCATCTGTGGACCTGATGTGGAGGCATTATTAGAACCATGGTCCTGTAGTGGGTTCTTATGAATAGTATGGTCTGAATTGGAGGAAAATTGTGATCCATCTACCTCAATGATACAACTTTCGATAAGATCTTGTACTAGGTTTTTCAGTTGTCGACAATTAGAGGTTTTATGTCCTTTTGCCTGCTGGTACGCACAAAATAAATTATCGTTCCACCATGCTGGTTTGAATTGTCCTAGGTCATATGGTTTTGGTTCTTGAAGTGTGATGACCCCATTCTAGAGGCATTTCTTGAGGACTTCCTCAATGGGTTCACCCAAGGAAGTGTATGTCTGACCCCTAGGAAAGTGTCTCATCTGACGGTATTGTCCCTGATTATTTTGGATGCTCTGGTTGTTTGAAGGGACATTGGTATGGGGTGTCAATGTCATTGTTGGTTTGTTTTGCTGTTGAAACCCTTTTAGGGCTAGTACAGGACCCACAATGTTTGCAGTCTTGGCGTCAACAACACCGTCATTTCTAACATGTTTATTTTTGACCTAGTATTTATTCTCTTCAGTGGGAGGATTTGCATTTGCATTTTTGGGACCATACCATAGCTCTCCCTTTGCGATAAGGGCTTTCTCAATCTGGACCCCTTTTTCAACTAGATCCGTGAAGGTTGTGCAGTAATGCACTTGCAATGCATATTTTAGGGAACCCAAAAGTGTTTGAATGAACATGTCGACCTTTTCCCTTTTGGGTATGTCAATGTGACACCGACTAGCTAGACTTCTCTATTTTTGAAAGAATGGGATGAATGTCTCACCAGCATCCTCTTATGTGAGATTACACAAGCTAGTGATAGAGGTGTCCGTGTCAATGTTGTATGTGTAATTTTTTATGAATTTTTGTTTAAACTCATCCCATGTTTGGATATCCTTTTGAGTGAAAAACCATTCAAGGGTAGGACCCGCCAAACTTTTAGAAAAAAGTCTCATCAAGTATGTTTGTTCATAGGTGACATCCATACAATTGGTTGCAAATTCGTGAACATGTTCAATGGGGTTTGTCTTGCCTTTGTATTTTGTAAAATTGGGTGACACATATCCTGGGGGAAATGGTGGCATGTATAAGCTTGTGTCAAATGGGTATATGTTTAGATCATATGATATTTCCGATTTCTTTCCTGATATGTGTATGTTTTGGATAGTTTTCTCTAGACCCATCATTTTTGCTTGTAAGGCCTCTATTACAGGTTTGTTTGTGGTCGCATATGTTGTACTATAGGTTCCCATTTGTTGTGCATGAATATTGGTGTATTGTGGCGGTATGGATTGTTGTGACATGTATGATGTGTTTGGATTAGCGTGTTGTTGGTACTGAAAGTTAGGGTTGGGGGTACGCTGGTGAGTATGAACATGATATGAGTAGGTCGAGATGTGTCCCCTAGCCATTTGTGTCGTTATTTGGGGAATATGGTTACTATGAACATTGTGATGTATTAATGATGCCATGGGTATGGTTATTTGGCCACCTTGTGCAAATTGTTTGGTATGTGCAAGGGGAATGTTTGTATTTGGTCCTTGGGAGGCCATGACATTTGACTGTGTTGGCGTCTTAACATTTTGATGTTATCCTTGGATATAGATACATCTTTTTCCTCCTCCCAAAGGATTTTGTGATATACCAATGAGCGGATATGTTGAAGGTGTGCTCATGGTAGTAGATATAGCTGTCAAGGGGGGATTGTTATGGCTTGATGATGCCCCCTAGCATTTACTGTCGTAGTAAAGAGAGGGTTTGAATAACTTGTCCACATTGTTGAGGAGCCAAAGGCGGTTCTAGCTATTGTGACAGTATTTTGGATGTTTTGGGCATTGTGGCAGATTGTGATCCTCTAATGGATGTAGCGTTTATTGTATTGGAGGTGTTTGGGATGTTGGAGGTAGCATGCATAGTTGTTGTAGCATCAAAGAAAGTATTGCTCATAGTGTTTGGAGGCTGACCACTATGTGACATGTTATGCGCATTGTTGTCATTAGGGTCAAGAGATGTTGATCTCAACGTGTTGATGTTGAATCTGTGTGGTAACTTAGCTCCTTGACTTAAGAGTATGGCTAAGTATCCGTCTTTGTCGTATAGGACCATTTGTTCAATGAATTGAGAGGCCTCTGGATCTTGTGCCGCTACCTCTAGGTTTTCCTCAAGTATTTGACCATATTAATCCTTATGTAGGAATGGTTCAAATGGACTATTTGATGAGGATGGTATTGTCATGAGAGGTTGATTATTTGTATTGCCAAATGGATCATCGAAAGTCCAATTTGGGTCATACGTGGAATTGTTGACGGTGGAAGTGGGGCCTTGTCAAAAGTTTTCCATTTGTCGTTTCTATTTTTGGAGTCTAGTTTCCACCATAAAATGATACTGCTCAAAATGGGGATGACAACTAAATGCAAGGATGACACTATGCAAGGTCTAAGTTGAAAATGATGACTAGGATGAATAATATTTTTGGATTTTTGGGAATAAAATGTGCAATGTCTAAACTTATAATTCAATTTAAGACAAGGGTACCTAAGCACTTTTAAGTTGAATCTTTGTTTTCAATTTCATTTACTAAAGGACTTTGTTGAAAAGGACAAGACGACAAGGTCAAAGTGACTAGTGAGTTTTCCTAACTAGACTGTTGAGTTGGAAAATCTCACAAAAGGGACAATGATTGAAAAATGGATTGATAATTTAGTCCAAGAGAACCTAGTTTCGAAAGTAATGATGTTGCAAATTGTGCTGAGATTTTCCTAGTCCTAAGTATGCAAGATGTAAAACCTAGGGAAAAACTAATGCCCAATGTATGCAACTAAAAAAAATGAAGGATGAAATCTATGGTTAAGAATGCAAACTAATGGTTGAAAGTTTTGAGCAATTTCAAAGTTTGTTTCTGACAGACTCATTTTTGGAAACAATTTTTGACAAAAGATTGACAAGGTGTAGACTCTAATTTGACTTTGTATGAGGTTTTACTTGTGATAGGAAAATGCATCGTTTAAGACCTCGAATGCATCACAATTTTGCGAATGCAGTTTGGTTTGAGTGAATGCAGCTCTTGATTTGACAAATGTGACTGTGTTTGAGAAATGAAGCTCTATGAGGTTCATATGCATCGTGATGCATGCAAATGTGGCATTTTAGATGTCAAATGTGGTTTAATAGAGCGTTTGTGTTTCAAAAAATTGATTGCGGTTCAATAGATGCGACACAATTTGTTAGAAATTGAGTTTCTTGGCATTTCTAGGGAAAATTTGATCTTTCTAATGTTGAGTGTTTTTTTCAGAAATGTAAATGTGGTGAATCCAGAAAGCACTTGATAAGCACAATTTTTTGAATGTAAGAAAGTGCACATAAGACAAGTACAATCCTAAAAGGCTAGTAGGCCAAGGGTTTGTATACTTAATACAACCCATCTTTATACCCCTGATTGGTGATAAACACCTTTCCTTCTCGAGAGCGGATAGCTTAGAATTTTTGTGGTATTGGCTCCCTTCCATGGCTCATTAACATCATTTGAGCACACCAAATTTGGATTCTTTGGGTAATGACTTCCCAAGAATTGCTATCTCTACTCAAAGGGATCAGTAGTGAGTGTCTTCGTGCATGATACTGTACCCTACACTATATTAAGCAACGACCAAAGAATGGTTGGACACTAAGAAAAAATGTTTTTAATACGAGCATTCCATTCATAGGGCATGATCCATGTGGCGAGAGTCCCCTTTCGGATCCATCTCATCGAAACCACACGCATAATTCTTGGGCTTTCCCAAGAATCCAGTTTTATATACCGGCTAGAAGTCCCTCGGTGTCAAGGTGCTACCAGTCTGAGTTGTCCTAGGGTGAGTTCTATTTCCCACTGAAACAATCCCAAGGTCTAGAGTTAGTAACCATTTCTCTTACACCCAGGATCACCCGAAAGTGCAAGGGGAGAGGATACTTCAATTACTAAGTCATGAGGGCGATAACATATAAAAATGGGTCTGGTTTTCTGATCACCGAGTTTTCACAAGGTGAGAGCATACTCACCTACTATTTTGCAAATACAGTCATGCAAATTAGAAGACATTGTTGTTTTTAATTGCACTAAAAGTAATTGTGTACTAATCTAATAAAAATAGAGGCACAATGTTTTAGTGTTAAGTCTTTTGCGTTTGAACTTGCAAGACCACAAGTTAGAAGTTTGAATTTTTTCCTTTGACCCACGAAAAGTAACCGCCAAATGATGCAAATGAAAATTAGTACCTCAAAAACCTAACTGGGAAGAATGCAAAAGAACTAGAATAAAAAGAACAAAGAAAATGGAAAAAAAAAAAACCCGAATGCAGATAAATAGAAAACTTTACCAGTCAAATGCATCACGACAGAGAAAATGTGTCACTTTGTGTGTCAAATGCGGCTAGGGAATTCAACTGCGGCTTTCCAGACTACAATTGTAGCAAAAAAAAGTAATTGCAGTGTTTTATTCTACAAATGCGTTGCAATGCATCAGATGCATCACGATTTAAAAAAAAAACAACTACGTCGCTCCATACCTGTACCTGCAAAAATGACAAAAAATGAACAAAACCGTACAGAAAAAATAATAAGAAACAAATTCAGTTTCACCAATGTATCTAAGGGTTAATTTTAAGTTTAGTTTATCAAATAAATTGAAAGCATAAACCGAAAGAAATAATGATTTGCAAGCTAACAATAAACGAAAACACATAAAATAGAACAATCTCACCCAATGTTTTCATTCTCCATGGTTGATCTCCATTATACCTTCTAACTTGCTAATTTGTGTTGCCCTCAGATCAAACGTGCGAGCAATCCTTGACGAAGTCCTACACAAGCTTTGAAGGATTTTCTTCTAAAATGCCTATGCCTGTGATAATATGATTGAAATGCCTTTGGCTAAAATATGCCAAGACTAAGTGGAATAAGATAAATAAATGCAACAATCTCTATGAAATATCTAAGTATGTCAATGCGTAATCTAAAAATGAGAGCAAAATGGCATTTTATAGAAAATGCCATTTTGAATGGATGGACGAGATCGACTTTCAACAGAGACCTAAAATTAGAGAACGAGATTAAATATGATAATCCCTAATCAAGGTTAGGGTAAAATCCTTAAGTGAGTGATCAAGATTTCATCTGAGAGAATCGAATCGGTGGCGGAGAATAAATGAGATAATTAATTAGAAAATAAAGATTTTTGAAAATCAAGAAGATAAGAGTTGAACTGAAGATCATATTTGAAAAATCAATAATCTACCCGATTACTTGATTTTTGGAGGAAAGTTACCAATTTGAATTAAATTAATTCAAAATATGGATTTTGTAAAATAATAAATAATCAATTTTCATATTATTTACCAAAATGGACTGTCAGTTAAGAAGGTGATGACATTTTAAATAATTTCATTTATTTAAAATGAGATGAATATTAATTTCAACAATTAAATAATTAAAGAATTATTTAATTTAGCAAATAAGATTAATTAAATTAATTAATTAATCAATTCATTCAATTGTGACAATTAATGACATATTAAATAAATAAATAGAACTTATTTATTTAATAATCTGGAATAAATGACTAAAGAAGGGTAATTAAATAAATTTAGAAATTTATTTAATTAGGGGAAGAAGTAGATAGTTAATGATGTATTTAATAAATAAATAAAATTTATTTATTTAATAATCATGAAGAATAAAAGGACATGAATTAATTAAATAATTATGAATTATTTAATCAATAGTCAAATGTGGACCAAAGACATAATTAAATGTCATAATTATTCTAGGATGAAAGTGGTAAAAATAGAGCTTGTAGGCCTAGGTCATTTTTAAGTGTCTACAGCCGCCACAACTTCAATGGGCGGGACATGCAAATCTCCTCTGATCACCAGATCAAAGAAGAGGAAAGGAATGGGAACGGAGCAGCCTACGGATCCTAAGGTATACATAAGGAAGGATTCAAGAGGCTCACCTTCCAAGAAGCCCAAGTGAACAGGGGGCACAATGGAGCCACCTTTAATCCAAGAAGGTGAGGAAGAAAGGACAAATCCACTAGAACCCCTTTCGACTCTCCCTATCTCGATTGCCCCATCATCTGTCTCCCTGACCATGGTCGCCACATCCCCGCTGATAGTTGACATCTCAGTCCATCTTGCCCCTTCACATCCTGTCAAGCCCATAATAGTGATTCACTCCTCCTCTATCGTAACTACCCCTCCTTCCTCTGCTACCATGTCACCTACTACATCACTGCCATTAGCCACAATAGCAGCACCAATGTCCACTTCTGCATTGCTCGAGGCTTACTCAAAGAACGTGCAAAATATCCCTTTCGAGCTCTCCCAAATCCTTATGGACCCCACCCTTTAGGCTGCCTTAGCGTAGGTCCTTTCTACTGCTAAGCCTTCGTAACCTCCAGCAAGACCACCAGTGATGGAGGCCACAATGTTAATTTCTGAAGAGTGGGAGAGGCAGGAACAAGAAGCCTTTAAACTAATTGAAGACGAGGCTGATGAATATCATGAACACCTTGAGTATGTACATCGACAAATTGATAGGGTGGCCTATGAGGAGGAAGGAACAAGCTCTTACGAGAGCGGGGATGAGGAGGAGGATGTTAGTGGAAAGGTCATCATACAAACCTTCAATGACGATCTTGAAGAAGAGATGGCCTAGTAGCTAAAACACGATGGAGAAGAGGCAGAAAGGTCACCTCGTAGAGAAGGGTAGGAGGGTGACAGGACAGCAAAAAATGTAGAAACTTCTATAGAGGAAAAACAACTGGAGATTGTGCCACCTCCTCCTATAGAGGAAGAAAATAGAGAAGAAGACCAGCCCGAGGAATACATGCACAAGGGTGAACAGATTGAGGACTTAAAGGAAAAGGAAATTAAGGTAGAAGGAAGTCCCCAAGGGAAATTGATTACTAAACCTCCTGTCAAATGCCTCACATTTATCCTAGATTCTGATGAGGAAGAGGGGGACAACACCAAGATGAAACATGCACAAACAAAGGGCTAAAAGGAGGAGGGTGAAGGTGATCAAGAACCATTAAAAGAAGAGTCTATCATGCCCAAGTGGTTGGAGAGGCAGCTTGAGAAGAAGACTCCTGCTCCTAAGGATCTGAGAGCAAGGCTAGAGGCTATCCTAGCCTGAGCCCAAAGCTCAACTAGAAAAGATAAAAATCCTAAAGTGAGATCCAAAATAATGATGGACGCTTTCGGGGCCCAAACCGCACAAATAGCAACACCCATGGTAGGATAGGTTGGGGTAAGTTATAACATTTCCACAATCAACTTGGGGACCGCTACTAGAGAGTAGAAGGTGGGGCATCTTGAGGAGTCAATGGCTACAGTGGTGCACCTAATAAAACAGGACAAGGTCTCGAAGGATGAGCTTAAGGCACAAGTGGCCGCCTTGACAGATTACATCCAATAGTGGTCTTCAGTGGATGACATGCCTACCACATCCATGGCTCCACCCCAACTATTTTCCAAAGAGAAAATTGAAAAATTAGAGAAAAGAAAGAGCTTGGAAAAGACTACAAAGAGCTGGTTCTGACAAGTCCTGTATGTCAGGAACATGGGTATCAGTCGGGCTATTCGAACAGCCAACAAGTTCTTGGATCTGCAACAATCTTTGGAGGGTACAAAGAAGCTCTATACCAACTTCCTTGTGACATATGATTCCACCTGACCAAAGATTGAGGCCATCCTTTGGTTACCAAAGACCATATGGGAAAAGGAGCTCGCATTCAAAGGTGATGGCCACTGGCTGATGGATGTGTGGAGGTGGGATTTTGATAATAGAAAGGAAAGGTTGGAACAAATAAAGAATAAGGTGGATCCAGACATTGAATGGGTTAAGGAAATTAGGCCGAAATGTGCCTGATATCTGAAGTTGATGGCAGAGGATGACATGCCCACAATGCAGATGGATCTAGAGAAGATAAAGCCTTATTTCCAAAAGAAGATGGAGGATGGGATGTCCAATGAAATAACAATGGAATTCATGAGTTTTTCCACCCATGCCTTCACCTAGTTGGAGTTGTTTAGAGATCAAGGAATAAAGTATGATGAAGAATGGAAAAAGCTTGAGGATAGTGTAAAAGAATGGAGTTACCAGATGCTGTAGTACGAGATCATTGAGGTGGACAAGCTCCAGCCGGTCATTCTAAAATTCATGGAATATGTAGCTTTAAAGAAGTAGGAAGGCAACCTTATTATCAATGAAGAGCTCCTGAAGGAATAGCTACAGCAAAAGAGCAGTCAACAAAAGAAAAAATACTACAGTGCTATCACTAAAGGACAAAATAGGGAAAGGGACAAGAATGTAATTTTAAATTGTAATATATTTGGGGGTGGGTGAAACCCTATTTTGTAATGAATCTTGGCCACATAATGAAAATCAATCTTGGCCATTTATTTAACCTTTTGGGCACTATAAATAGAGGTCTCCTCTCATTTGCAAAGGGAGTTGAGTTGTTGTAAAGACATGCTGCTGAAATTTATAATGAAAATATATTCACTTGGTGTATTTTTTTATTTCTCCACATGTTTCATGGTTCAATCTCCATTTTTAGATGCTTTAGTTAGATTCACATTGGTGTTTTAGATAGTTGTATCCTTGATTTGATAGATTTTAGTCATGTTGTTTTTTTATTATAGAAATTCCTACTATGTTGATGCCTTCCAGCCCATACTTTTTTTTGTTTGTTGCTAGTAAATAGCCTTGCAAAGTTAGCCTGGGCTGAAATTTGAAGCTGCTCTTTGAATCTTTATCTTTATTCATGCATGTAAATGGTGGATGAATGGTAAAATATTTGTAGACCTTTGAAGATAGCACAGATCTCATGATACTGTAGATTTCTTGGTTAAGTGGAATCCTATTTGAAGGGAGTTGTCCACAGCAGAACCTCCATGATCAATGTTCACCGTTAGTTGTAGATCCAGGAACCTTTCCTCTTCCCTGTCTTTTTTCTCTTTTTTTTAGAAATATCCTGTGCTAAGGTTCATTTCACATTATAAATCCAAACTTAAAGAAAACATGAAAGTTTTATATTGTTGTTCGAACCTACAATGAAGTACACTTTCATTCCCATCTTAAAAACTTCGGATTTGAAGATCCACCTCACATCTAGCTACGTAAGTCTGCCCTGTGATTACCAGCAAAATCACATCAAACATCAACTAAGAGGTTCCATGCAAGTCATGACTTGACACCCAAGAGACCTTGGGGATATTTTCAACAGCTTGCAATTGGAGATTTCCTTTCAAGAGATGTAGTGCACATACGCATTGCCTGTGTTGAGAAGTGCATCAAACACCCATCAACAACTTTCAATACTAAAAGGAAAAATTTTAGAGAATAATGGTAGAGGTGGCTCAAATACAAAAGAAGTAATTTTCTAAAGAATGTGGGTCATGGAGAGTTCAAAGATGAATACACGGTTATGATCACCCTACTCAACTGGGTCATTGGTCAGGCAATTACAAACAAGTTTAAGCCTTGGAAGTGTTACATCATGGCTCAACTTATCAATTGTAAGGAAAATTATGACTAGGATTTTTTGATCAATTATTTTCTCCACAAACAGATGACTAATTTCTTGATAGCTCATGAATTCCACATATGTTCATACCTCGTGTATCTAATAGGCTTCCAAGGCTAGTTTAGAGGGTTGAATATTGTGGGATTTCTAAGTGTAGAGAAAGTCCATCAGTATTACTTGCAACTTGAATTCACATAACCAAAGCGACACTTCAAGGAAGTGCATGAATTATTCTTAATGTACACAGTGAGGAATCTTGATCATGAGTTACATGTGCATATTTTAGAAAAATCCAAATCAGTGATGGTACATTGGGTGGATTGGTTCATCCAATTTTCTATTTTTACCTACATCCACATGTATGGATACTTAGGTCATCTAGCCATGTTACCCCATTATCCATAAGATAAGGTGGTATTCATGGAGTTTATATGATAGTTGCACGAAGTACACTCCTATATGTACAACAAATGCAAGATAGCTACAACTTTTCCATTTCAGATGGGGATTTATAGGTTTAGGTCAGCAATTGATGCCAAGGCTATGAGCCATGAGATGACAAGACTTAACCTTAAATATCTCATCAAAAAATGCTCATACAACCCTTGGGATCACTTTTTATCATGCCTTGGTGGCCGTTCTTCACACAAACCTTCTATGGAAGACTATTGGTTCAATTGTGAGGATGAGTTTGAGGTGCGAAGGCACAACTATAGTAGGTTCATACTTTTACATATTGCTAATTTTATGTCAAAGGATGTGGAAGGGTTATTAGATGATGATGGGGATGTCACACTTCCTCAATCCTTCAAAGATCAAGTTGAAATGTAGCCACTTCCATTATTTGATTGCTATGCTAGAGAATACACATCTGTTAAGGAAAGAACAAGCAAAGTTGTCAGAAATAGCATACTTGGATAGCAAGAGAAAGAGAAAGGTAGTCATACCAAACACAGAGCTGCCACTAGTTGCTACTTCACTACCTTCCGTGTCTAGATAAAAACCTAGAAAAAATACATGGAGTAACCCTCCTAAAGGAAGAAAAGTGCCAAGGAATATAAAGCGTAAGATTCCAATTGTTGATATAAACCAGCAAACACAACTTGTGGAGATAGCCACAAATATAGCTGAGAATGTGCTAGAAATAGAAGCAAATCCTGTCATTCCTTCACCACCACAGTAGTCTCCAGTTCGCATCGAATTAGAGATAGACTCGCCACCACGTAGCAATGCTTCAATGCATTCTCACTCATCAAGAGTTCCTAGGACTAGCACCAATCCTTCTAGTGAGATTAGTCAAGTTTCATCTTGGCTTGAGAATATTCTAGGTACGAAGAGGAGGCAGTCATCCTATAAACTTGACTTTGCGGAATTTGATCATGTCTACCAAGACTTTCCAGATAAAAAGTGCAAGAAGCAAGTTCATGTGGAAAGGAATGCTAACAAGGAGATTATCATTGAAACAGCTACACCACAAGAGGATAAAAACATGGATGAAGTAGAAGTTGATGACTTCACTTTAATAAAGATCAACCTTGGTATAAGCACACACTAAGTAGATGTGGATTTCCTCAAATTTGTGATAGAAAGAATAAAGGAGAGAGTGATAAAGGATGGTGAATATAAAGTAGCCCTCAAGGTTGAAAACCTATAGCTTTGCTAATATATCTCCAACCTTATGCACAACACTAAAAAATTTACCACCTTACTCCCATAGATGTTAGAGTTACCAGTGGAACAAAATTAGGTAAGTTAGCTAATTGTATATGGGAGGCACCTGAAATACTGAGAAGAAGAGTTCATTACAAGGGGTCGCTTCATACTTTTAGAGTTGTACCAATTTAGGTATAATTCCCATAAACTTCACCTAGAGATTCAGAGGTCTGAGCAAGACATAGCGGTTGACAAAGCACAAAAAAAGATCATGATCTCTCACTTGAGGATGGCATATGATTCAGTTACTACATAAGAAGATAAGGAAGAATGTTTTAGTTGGAGAGAACAACAAATCTTCAAGGTAAAAGCACATGAGATAAGTTCTGTAGAATTGATCGAGAGTAGAGGAAAGGTGGAAAATTCACTCAAGTTCGTACATAATTACATGTCACAAGTCCCTTCATAGTATTAGTGTGAGGGTGGTGAATTCATTAAGCTATCTGATGTACAGGAAAAATTTCCAAAACTCATCTGTAGCATTTTCAGTAGTGATTCAGCTGGTTGTAAGTTGATTCAACTTGTAGCCATGTCAACACAATTTGATCAGGTGGCCAAGAGTGGAAGAGAACAATAGAGTCAGATCATAGATGATAAAGAGATGTTATAAAGACATTGAGTACTTTAGAGGAGTATCAGTTCTCTAGATGGTCAGGTAGTTAACAACTTATTGTAGTTAATTTCTCACGATCATAGCTACTGAACTACTAAGTCAAGGTGCCCCACCTTTTCAAGATAGACATTAAACATAGTAGTTAACTTGACACATCTTTCCAAGTTAACTCACTGTCCCACCTATTGAGCATGTTTATTTTAGAGTCACCTATGTATATATGGAGTTCTAGTTTAGTCTAAAATCAGTTAATTGAATTATTTTTTCTAGTTAATAAATAAGTTACCTACATTTAGACATAAGAATAAATCTTGCATGTGGCAAGAACTAAATGTAAACTCAAAGAGATTGTAGATTTCCCTACTCCTTTGAGCTTGTATAAATAAGAGAAACCTTGCTCATTATTTTTTAACTTTTTCTTGTGATAAAAAATTGTTGTACCTACCTTTCCTACAATATTTCTATTTTGTATTGGTTCACTTTGTGTAAGAATAAGATTGTATTCTTACTTTGTGGCTGCTAATCCTTGTTTAGTTTATTGTTTAATATAAAGCCAGTTTGATCATCTATTGTGTGTTTGTTTCATCAGGAAATTTTTTGTCTAAGATGTATTATTGTTCTTTCAATAATATTTCTTTTAATCTACACCTTAGATAGAGTGTTTCACCTCCTTGGGAATTTAGAGATAAGGATTATCATTTAATGTTGTTTCTAGTAATCTTGTTTTCAGCCTACATCTCGGATAGAGTGTTCCACCTCCTTGGGAATCCTGAGAACTAGCTTGCCATTTCATGTTTGTTTCCAATAACCTTTATTTCAGCCTACAACTTGGATAGAGTGTTTCACCTCCTTGGGAATCCTGAGATAGAGTTTATCATCAACCATTCCCAATTGCTCCTAGATCCTCTTGCTCTATTTTTCTTGAGGAAATAGGATAGATTAAAAGTTAGCCTAGTTGTAGTTAAGATCTACGGAAACCATAGAAAACCTTAGCTGCAATGTATTTGGTTTTATAACCTTGTGCTCTACCAGCTGAGTCAAAAGGATAGGAATTTAGATTACCTTATTTTTTATGGATATCAACAAAAGAGGGATCTTCCCTTCCTAATTTTAAGAGAATTTCATCTATGCATAGTTGTCCATTTCCAATATGCACTCCAAAGGTGTGAATTGAAACACCAACACAATTGTTAAAGGATGATGATTATGTTTGGAGATTGAGGAAAGCATTGTATGGTCTCAAACATGCACCTAGAGCATGGTATTCGAGATTAGACCAAAACCTGCATCAAGGATTCAAAAAGGGATGTGCAAACAACAATTTGTACTTCAAATCAGAAAGAGAGCACATGATTATTATTGTTGTTTATGTAGATGACATAATTTTTGGAGGTATCAATGATAAAATGTGTAAAATGTTTGCTACACACATGCAAGATGAATTTGAGATGTCAATGTTAGGAGAGTTGTCATTTTTCCTTGGCTTACAAATTGTACAAACTGATAATGGGATATTCATGTCTCAAACTAAGTATGCTAAGGAGATGCTCAAGAAATTTGCAATGGGAGATAGTAGACTAGTTAGTACCCTCATGATAACTAGCTGCAAGTTGAGTAAATCAAATGAATCACTAGAGGAAAATAAGACTATGTATAGGTCAATGATCGGAAGCTTTCTATACTTAACTACATCAAGACCAAAAATTATGCAAGCAGTATGTTTGGTTGCATGGTTTTAGGCTGCACCAAGAGAGTCACATGTCAATGCAGTAAAGAGAATCTTTAGATATATTAAAAGCAATATTGATTATGGATTTTGGTATCCCAAGAGCAAGGATTTTTCCTTAACTGCATATATAGATGTTGATTGGGAAGGAAGTGTAGATGACACAAAAAGCACCAGTGGTGGAGCATTCTTCTTGGGAAACAAGTTAGTTTCCTGCATGAGAAAAAAGAAAGAATCAGTCACCCTATCCATTGCAGAAGTAGAGTATGTGGCAACAACAACTTGTTATACTCAAGTCCTCTAGATGAAGTAGACACTTAAGGACATAAAGGTAGAGTAAAAAGAACCTATCTTAATTCTTTGTGATAATTCAAGTTCCATAAACATATCAAAGAATCATGTGATTCACTCTAGAACAAATCACATATCTATTAAGTATCACTTCATAAGAGAGAAGGTTTGATAGGGCAAGGTTGGATGAGACACTCATTGTCCCATGTTCTAGTCTTTGTTCTCAAGAACTTCTAGGTGACTCCTTCACCTTAAATTTTAGGTCCTATCATAGGTATAGGAACCCATGGTATTACTGACCATCCCCTCTATCACTATTCTTCCACACTACTAAGCCAATCTTGGTGCCTTACCACTTCCTCTCCTTGACCCTTATTCTTCCCTAAAGGCCAATTACTCTCAACATTCAATTAGGAACTTACAAAGGTGTAAAAGCATTGTAAAAGCTTCAAGGTAATTTTTCTAGGGTTCTTATACCATCACAAGACTCTAATTACCCATTGCTTCCACTAAACCCTCTCCTAGGGTTAGGAAAGGCTACAAGCCTAGAGCCCTAATTAGGTCTCTTACTGCAAGTAAAATGAAATTTTATCCAAAACCCACCAAGATACCTAGGTTCTTTGCTTGGGATTGGTGTTTCCTATGTCCACACCTTGAATATTTTCAATTTTTTGAAACAACACTGCCCACGCACTCCTCATACACAAAAATGGTCAAAAACCTAGGGTTTCCTAGCATTTCCCAGGCTGTTTTAGACTGTCAATGGTTTACCCACCAAATGATTTGATAGAGACTCCTACTAACTACCAGGCCTTTCCAAGACTCTCAACAAAATTCACCAAAAGGTATTTCTCCAAAATCTTAATGCCCCTGCAAGATATGTGTCTTTCACTCCCTGTCTTCCCTAGCAGGACTTTGTTTGGCTCACCTAGGGCAAGACATTGCTAGCAACTCCTGCATACACACCAAGACTACCACCTACCATCTATACAAGCATGGAGTCTAGGAACTATTCCCAAAGGGTCGTACAGTTTGTATGGTGGGAAAGTGCTCTTACACTCCATTTCCAAAAACCAGTTAGGTTCAAACCAATAACAGGGCAAAATTAAACTATTTACAAACAGTGTTTCAAAATGAACAAAAGAAACTATTTAATGATGTGAAATGATTTTATATTACTATCAACACATCCTACAATCAATACAGTAAGAGTTCTAACTCATGAAATCCCTATTTAGATGCAAAACTCAGAAGTTTTAGCATAGAACGCTGCTTTTTCTACAATTTCACAACTTTCACTATAACATTAACACCTCCAACCCTATTCCATGGTTGAGGCATGTATTAAATAGGCTTCTCAAATAGTTAAGTTCCTTTTGGTGAACCTAAAGAAGACCAAAAGATGAAACTTATAAAACCCACTGTGTTTTCCAATCTTTAGCAACTTTTGACCACTCAGCAAAATGAGATTCTAAACTTATTGAACTCTTGACAACCTCTTTCCCAAAGATCAAAAACACCTCTAAGCTCAAAACTCAATGTTATACATGACCTTATGAAAACAAAACAAAAATTAACCCTCTAGGTTTCTTCTTTACCTAAGAAACTACCTGTTGTTCCTTAGGTGCTCCTGCACCATTCTCCCCCTCTCAGCTCAAACACTAAGGATTGGAAGGAGAGATCAATGATAGGTCAATGCTCAACTTTTGGAACTGATCTTCTCGTACCCATGTAGCTTCTGACTCATGCATGTTCTTCCACTTGATAAGGTGCTCCATGTACACCTTGTGCCTTGTAGACTTTTGTACTCTTGACTCCAAGATCTTCTTTGCCTGAGGTTTTTCTTGATTAGGTAGACGTACATTATTGATGTCCTTTAAGATCTCTTGACTATTTTGAACCTCATCATTGACTATTCCCTTATACTTGATCAAATCAGCTATGTTGAAAATTGGAGAAATGCCTAGATTGGTAGGTAGCTCCACCTTGTATGCATTCCTACCATACTTGGCCAATATCTTACATGGAAGCACTCTCTTCATCTACAACTTGGTTGGAATTCCCTTCTGCAACCTTGACTTGTTAAGGTGGACCATGACATAGTCTCCAACTTGAAATTTCACGTCCTTCCTTGTTAAATCTACCTTCTCTTTCAACTTGTGAGTAGCCTCAGTGACTATTGTCTTCACGTGCTCCTGAATCTCCTTCATGGTTTGATTGAAATCTTATGCATGTCCACTTCTTTGATCCATAGTTCCAAGGTCTTTGAGCTCACATATCCCTCTTGGGTGCATCCCATACACAACTTCAAATGGAATCTTCCTTGTGGTCCGGTTTACACTATCATTATAGGCATACTCAGCTTATGAGATAACCATATCCCATGTTTGTCCATATTCTGTAGTTAAGCACCTTAGAAGATTACCTAGCACCCTGTTAACCACCTCTATTTGACCATCGGTCTAAGGATGGTAAGCTGATCCAAATGACAGATTTGCACCCAATCTACTCCATAGAGTCTTCCAAAAGTGACTCATGAACTTCACATCCCTGTCTGAGACAATGCTCAAAGGTAGTCCATGAATCCTTACTACCTCCTTGAAGAAAAGATGAGCTAGGTAACTAGCATCATGAGTAGTTTTGCAAGGGATAAAATGACTCATCTTACTAAATCTGTCTACCACTACATAGACACTATCAAAAATAGTCTTGGTCTTAGGAAGGCCTACCACAAAATCCATGCTCACACACTCGCATGGTTTGTTAGGAATGGGTAGGGGTTGATACAAACCAACATTACTAGCTCCTCCCTTAGCTTTCATACACACAACACATTGTTCCACATAGTTTCTAACATCTCTTTCCAACTTAGGCTAGTAAAAGAATCTTTGCACTAGTTCTAAAGTCTTATTTATGCCAAAATTCCCACTAAGACTGCCATTATGCTTTTCCTAAATCAGATTTTCCCTCATTGACCCTCTTGGAACACATAACTGATTTCCCTTAAACAATAACCCATTTTGCAATGTATACTCAGAGTATTGGCTATAGAAATGGTTCTCAAAGTTAGAACATACCTTATAGACCTCTGAAAAGTATTCATCTTCTCCATAGAGATCTTTGAAACTCTCTATGCCAATGCTCTTGATTTGTATCTCTTGCACTGTCAACAATCTCCTGCTCAATGCATCTGCCACTTGTTTAGTTGTCCCTTCTTGTGCTTAATGGTGAAGGTAAAATTTTGGATGTATTCCATCCATTTCAAATTCCTATTACTCAACTTCTCTTGATTGTTGATAAAAATGAGTGCCTAATTGTCAGTAAAGACTACAAAATCCTTGGGTAGAAGATAATGCCTCCATTTCCTAAGTGATTGAACCAAAGTATAAAGTTCCAAGTCATAGGTTGAATACTTCTTCTTTGATTCATTGAACTTCTCACTAAAGAAGGCTATAGGTCTGCTCTCTTGACTAAGAACACCTCTATTTGCCACTCCACTAGCATCACATTCCACAGTGAACAACTTGTTAAAGCTAGGTAATAAGAGAATTGGTTGAGTTGCCACCTCTTGTTTTAGTTTCTCAGCTTCTTGAGTCCACACAAACCTAGTTTTTAGACCACCCTTGATTGTATCTAGGACTGGTGCACATATACCACTAAAGTTCCTTATGAATTTTCTATAAAATTGAGCCAATCCATGAAAACTTCTTACCTCAGTCCCTGTGGTTGGTGTAGGCTAGTTGAGAATAGCTTCCACCTTGCTTGGATCCATCTTCAGTGATCCTTTTGACACTACAAAACCCAAATATACATGCTCTTGCTTAAAGAACTCACACTTCTCTAGATTGATTACCAATTTCTCCTCTTGCAACCTTCTAAGAACTTGTTCCACATTTTTCAAATGCTCTTCTGCTGTCTTGTTGTATATGAGGATATCATCAAGATACACTACCACAAATATCCCTGTAAAATCCTTGAGCACTTCATTCATGAGCCTCATGAATGTGCTAGGGGCATTAGAGAGACCAAATGGCATAACTCTCCATTCATATAACCCATCATTTGTCTTAAATGTTGTCTTCCACTCATCACCATCCTTAATTCTGATATGATGGTATCCACTATTGAGATCCAGCTTAGTGAAGTACTGAGCTCCTCCAAGACAATCCATTAAGTCTTCAATTCTAGGAATAGGAAACCTATACCTAATGGTGATCCTATTTATTGCTCTAGAATCAATACATAACCTCCATTTACCTCCTTTCTTGGTTGCTAAAACCATTGGTACTGCACATGGGATGATGCTCTTTTGAATCAATCCTTGATCCAACAGCTCTTGCATTTGTCTAGTTACCTCTAGGTTCTAATCTGGTGTAAGTTTGTATGCTGCTTTGTTAGGTAATGAAGCTCTAGGTATGAAGTCAATTTGATGACTTATGGGTCTCTTTGGTGGTAGAGTTGCAGGTGTACCATCACTAACTATACTCTTGTACCTTTCAAGTAACTTCTGGACTGCTTCCAATAGGACTATCTTTTCAGCCTTATCTTCCTCTTTAGGTTGTAGCACAACCACATATCCTTCACTCCCTTGATGTAGGTTGTTAAGGAACTCTTTACCACTACTCAACATGATGTTTGGTGTCTTTGACTATCCTTCATCTTCTTCTGACAGTGACTGCAACTTAAAAGTCTTCCCATCCTTCTTGAATGAGATGGTGTTCTCTTTTCCATCATATATGAAACTCTTGTCATACTGCCATGGTCTGCCCAATAGTAGATGGCATTCATCCATGGGTAACACATCACAAACTAACTTTTCCTTGTATCCTCTAATAGAAAACTCCACTGTTACTTTCTCATTCACTAAAACACTCTGCCCTTTGTTTAGCCATGTGACCGTGTAAGGATTAGTATGGGGTACCTTCTCCAATTTTAGTTTCATTACTACCTCCTTTGATATGATATTGTCTGTTGAACCTGAATCTACTATGACCTTGCATACTTTACCAAGTATCTTGCACCTTACTCTAAATAGAGCTCTCCTTTGTTTTGGTTCTTCCTTGACTAGTTGTCTAATCAAAACCCTGCTGAACACCAGATTCTCCCCTACCTCATATTCTATATGACTGACCTCTGATGACTTAGGACTTATGGTGTCCTCTTGTGCATAATCCACTCTCTTTTCATTTCTTGATGAAGATTCTTTCTCCAGGCATCTATAATCAAGATGACCTACTTGACTACAATGGTAACATTTCATGTTTGCAAAATATGAATTGCTCCTGCCTACTCCTCTTCCTCTATTTGAACCTCCTTGAAGTCCTCTACCTCTATTATATCCACCTCTAGAAGATGTTTCTCCTCCATGCTCAGTGATTTTAGATTCTCCATAATTTCTTTGGTCATTGCCTCTACCTTGGTAGCCACCACGCTGTCCTCTTTGATCTCTTTGATCTTTTCCTTTGCCTCTACCCTTAGAAGCCTGATCTTGCTTCCTCTTGCTTCTTTCCTCAATCTTTATGGCCAACTGATAGCATTGGTGTACTATCTTACGACTTAAAAGATCCATCTCCTCTTGAATTTTCCACTTCAATCCATTAAGGTATCTAGCCACCTTGAGACTCTCATCCTCTGTCACATTAGACCTCATGTAAAGTTTTTGAAACTCCTCAGTGTAAGTGTTTACATCTTGGTCTCTTTTCCTTAGGCTTTGCCTCTTCTTGTGTAACTAAATCTCATAGTCATCTAGCATGTATGCTTCCCTTACTTTGGCAACCATTCCTTTCCAAGTTGAAATAGGCTTCTTGCCTTCTTTTTCCCTCTTTGTTTGAATTAACTTCCACCATGTCAAGGTAGATCCTCTTAGTCTTGACTTGGCCACCTTTACCTTCTGTGCTTCAGT
This sequence comes from Sequoia sempervirens, assembly GCA_007258455.2. Lineage (NCBI taxonomy): Eukaryota > Viridiplantae > Streptophyta > Pinopsida > Cupressales > Cupressaceae > Sequoia > Sequoia sempervirens. The sequence continues at coordinate 85,785,937 of VDFB02000017.1, forward strand.
GACTCCATCACACTCAAAATGGTTTTCCATTCCCTCTATCCAGTCCATGACTAGATTAGCTTCCATTTTTCCACTAAATAGTGGTATGCCTTCAAGCGCTTTTCCACTCAAGGCCTTCAATGCTTTCAAGAAAGGTTCTTCTTTCAAAACAGGGTTAGGTTCAGGGGTCTTGTCTTCCTCTGCAACCTCTTCTTCCTTTGGCATCCTTCCTTCAAATTGTGCAGTCCTCACTGCTTGGTCAAGATGGGCTATCCTTTCCCTTAATTGTCTATTATATTCCTACTGCTCTTCAACCATCTTGGATAATTGTGCATTTGTCACCATGATTGTAGCATCACTTGACTCAACCTCTGACATATATTACTCTTTTCCAAATCTTTAACTTGCTTTGATACCAATCTGATAGGGTAGGGTTGGATGAGACACTCACTATCCCATGCTCTGGTCTTTGTTCTCAAGAACTTCTAGGTGAATCCTTCACCTTAACCTTTAGGTCCTATCATAGGTATGGGCACTCCTAGTATTACTAACCAACCCCTCTATCACTATTCTTCCATACTACCAAGCCAATCTTGGTGCCTTGCCACTTCCTCTCCTTGACCCTTATTCTTCCCTAAAGACCAACTACTCTCAAAATTCAATTAGGAACTTATAGAGGTGTAAAAACATTGTAAAAGCTTCAAGGTAATTTTTCTAGGGTTCTTATACCATCACATGACTCCAATTACCCATCGCTTCCACTAAACCCTCTCCTAGGGTTAGGAAATGCTACAAGCCTAGAGCCCCAATTAGGTCTCTTACTCCATGTAAAATGCAATTTTCTCCAAAACCCACCAAAAGACCTAGGCTATTTGCTTGGGATTGATGGTTCCTATGTCCACACCTTGAATATTTTCATGGTTTTGAAATAGCACTTCCCACACACTACTCATACACAAAAATGGTCAAAAACCTAGGGTTTCCTAGCATTTCCTAGGTTGTTTCAGACTGTCAAAGGTTTCCCCCACCAAATGATTTGATAGAGCCTCCTCCTTACTACTAGGCCTTGCCAAGACTTTCAAAAAAATTCACCAAAAGGTATTTCTCCAAAATCTTAATGCCCTTGCAAGATATGTGTCTTTCACTCCCTGTCTTCCCTAGCCGGACTTTGTCTAGCTTGCCTAGGGAAAGACATTGCTAGAAACTCCTGCACATACACCAAGAATACCACCTACCATCTGTACAAGCATGGAGTCTAGGAACTGTTCCCAAAGGGTCATATGGTTTGTATGGTGGGAAAGTGCTTTGGCACTCCATTTCCAAAAACTAGTCTGGTTCAAACTAGCAACAAGGAAAAATTAAACTATTTACATACAGTGTTTCAAAATGAACAAAATAAACTATTTAATGATGTAAAATGCTTGTATATTACTATCAACACATCCTACAATCAATACAGTAATAGGTCTAACTCATGAAATCCCTATTTAGATGCAAAACTTAGAAGTTTTAGCATAGAATGCTACTTTTTCTGCAATTTCACAACTTTCACTATAACATTAACACCTCCAACCCTATTCCATGGTTGAGGCATGTCTTAAATAGGCTTCTCAAATAGTTAAGTTCCTTTTAGCGAACCTAAAGAAGACCAAAAGATGAAACTTATAAAACCCATTGTGTTTTCCAATCTTTGGCAACTTTTGACCACTCAGCAAAATGAGCTTCTAAACTTATTGAAATCTTGACAACCTCTTTCCAAAAGATCAAAAACACCTCTAAGCTCAACACTCAATGGTCTACATGACCTTATGAAAAAAATAAAAAATTAACCCTCTAAGTTTCTTCTTTACGTAAGAAACTGCCTGTTGTTCCTTAGGTGCTCTTGCACCAAGGTTGCAGATAAAGAGGTTAGCATGGAATATATTCCAACCAAATAATAGGTAGCTGAAATTTTCACCAAGCCTCTTCCAAAGGAAAAATTTGAATATCTAAGGTAGAAATTGGAAGTAATTTCCCCCACATTCTATCACTAAGCATTAGTGATAGGGCATGAATCTAGGAGGACCTTCATTTCTACTTCGTTCATCCTTAGAATTGAAAAGGATAAATCAAGTCAGGTAATAATGGTTTTACAAATTTCTAATAACTTGGTGGTTGCACAATCAAGATTCCCACTTTCTTTGTGAATTGTTTGTCAAAGGGGGAGTATATCTGTAGGGGGATTCTACCCTTTTTCTTTGATGTCATAGGGGGAGAAATGTCATGAAAATTCTCAAAGTATGATCATGGTGTACAAGATGGAGATGGTGAGCATGGGGAGAAGTATGTGAAAATTCTCAAATGGGAGAAAGGAGGAGTAAACTACAATGTAAGTTGTTAAATAATCCATAGCTTTAATGTTATATATTTTAATTGGTATTAGACCATTTCAATAAATTGGTATGAGAATTTAGTTTTGCCATCAATGACAAAGTGGGAGATTGTTAGCATATTATTGTCATTTATGTCAAAAGGGGATTAGATGTGTGATGAAATTGATCCTATATGAAGGGATTTTTGGCATTGATGTCAAAATGTTGTCATTAATGTCTACGAAAGATATGTCATATTGTGGATTTGGTTCTAGAAGAGGGTGTGTAGATTGCAAAAGTTTCTCAAATTGTTGCATTATTATCATGCAATTTTGTCATGGTGATACAGTGAATGATTTCATTTTAAAAAGTGAAATCAAAGTCTAGATTCGATATGGGTTTTTTGAAAGAATCTTAGAAATGTGTTCTACAGGTCCAATGGGTGAAAGATGAGCTCAGAAAAGAATTATTTGTGCCCTGAGAAAAAATTGGGGTTTATTGTTAAACCCTATGTGTTTGCAGTCATGGCACCTTAACAGTCTTTCTATTTTACTATTGACTGCTTGTTGAAGGTTGTGGGTCACTTAAGTAAACTTATGCCTTTTAATTTCATTTGGTGACCAGCCCCATTACCTAGTCATCTAGTTGACATCACCGATATGTTCCTTTAGAGATCTAATGGTGTGTGTTCAAAGCTATATGATCTACTAGGTATCACTAAGATCTCATGCATCATGGAGAGCACTTATAAGTTGGCTTGAAGTTCAACCATGAGCAATGGAAGTCAATAAATTTCCATGATCAAGTTCATCGGACAGTGCTTTCCAGCCCGCTATATTTGTGGTGGGTCTCAGTTAGGCCTTGTAGGGAAGCGAGGATTGGATAAGATCAAATAGGTGCTAATCAAACAATGCACAATGATGGAGGACAAAGGCTTGGTGATTCCAACAACATGTGGCATCATATCACCCCATTGCTTCACATCGTTGTTGTGAAGCGAAGTGTTTGGAGAATTGAGTGATGAGTGATGTTAGTGGAAAGTGATGTTAGCATATGTACAAGTGTTTGAATGTTATTGCATTTCTAGGTGTTAATGCAACGTGCTTACATATCCTTGAGACATGAAGTTTTTAGTGATGAGCGATGAGTTTTGACTGTTAGTGGAGTATGAGATCAAAGAAGTACACATGGAATTACCCTACCAGCTCGTGGAGATTTAGTGGGCCCATTCTCAGTGCTAGTGGGATAGCAGGGTATGATGCAGATTGATTGGTGGCTGATCCAACGGTGATCATTATGTCTTGGTACATCATGAAAATGAATGATGCTTCTAAAAAAAAATCAGCAATACACGATGGCTTTGTTTCCTAAGGGAAATAAATCTATGATGCAATATTAAAAGGTGTGTGATCGGATCATGATTACTGAACATATTCACATCATAGAAATGAAGGAAAAAGTCATAAGTAATACCACGATGTGTGATGCTTATGAAGGATAAGATCAACGGAGGAGGTTTAAATACCATTTATCAAAAGTTCATGTTTTAAAGATGTGATGATAAATGATGGATGCTAGATCATGGTGTGAAGTCAATAGATCAACAATTTAGATTTAAAAGTGAAGATCAATAATGGTAATTTTGTGTATACAGGGTTTTGATTTTAAACTAACATAGAGGTGAAAATTAAATGTTCTACTTGCATTAATGATAGATGTAATGAGATTTGATGCACAAAGTGGCAACATAGATGGCCATAGAAGCAAGGATTGAGATAATATTGGATAAACAAAAGGAAGCATTAAATGCATATCCAATCCTAGAGTTTGACAGAGAGAGAATGAAGGAAAATTCTCTGCACCAGAATTTAATGTTGTGCATCTCAATACAACTGCATGAAAATGGAGAAGATATCATAAACCCTAATAGAATATCTAGAGGTGGTGGAGAATCTTGAGGTAATCATCATCAGTTAGCTCTACATAAATCACATGAGAATATTGTCTAAGGTGCATAACAGTGAGAAGTGATGAGAGGAGAGTGTATAGTGATTAAGTAATTCTGAGCTCCAGATGCAGATAAAGAATAGACTAAACAGAGAGGGAGAGTTGCAGAAGGGATATGATGGTGCATTAAGGTTGACCAAGAATGTGCTAAAGAAGGAGAAGAACAAAACTGAATTAGTGGGGTCTAGACCAAAGAAGAGAGTTGTTGTGGCAACAACATATAGTTGAGAAGTTGTAGATTTAGCTATAATATTGATTTGAGTTCCTTAGGAATAAATTATAATCATCTTTATGTTGTAAATATAATAGGTTGGTGCCATCAGATAACTGATTTGGTGCTTATTTAATGGGATTGGTGTCTCCTTAGGGTTGATTCCCTTAAAGGTTGTAACAAAAGGATTTCTTTGTGAGGCTAGATTAGGATAGTAGTTCCTAGCAACATTTTCTCACCATGGTTTTCCCCATCTTTGGTTTTCTACATATATTATTGTAGGGAAGGGGAATTCACTACTCACAAGTTCTCTTCATTCAAAGAGCCTCATGGGGTGAACTTCCCTAAACTACCTCAAGGAACAGTACAAGAGTTCTAGAATCAAAAAGAGCAAGTCACAGAGATTTTTTGGACAAACTAACAAGCTCCTAGGTATAGTACATCAACATGGGATAAGGATGACAACACAGCATGTGGCATCTAAGAGGCCCACTGGCATCTCATATGGACTAGAAAGAAATTTTACCACAAAAAATGACAAATTGGATACTTCTACCCTAATTGTTAAGAAATCTTGGAACATGAGAAAGCAATGGCATATAACAGAACTAAAATAAAGTGGAATAGATGATAAAGAGAATAAGAGATAGAAATGAAATTCTCACAACCACATGAGTGATTAAACCTCTAACATGTGAATGTCTTTAATACCTACATGTGTAATATATGGAGAATTTTTTGGGGCTATATAGGGGTTTACCTCATTCAAAACCCCATTTTGGTGTTCCCACCTCCACGGACAGCCAGATAGATGGAGAGAAATGAACCAAAATGGATAAAGCACTTGGTGAAAGCAAAACCCACTTCAAGAGTAGAACCCACACTACAAAGTATGAGTGATAAATGAAAACCCCTCTCGAGGAGGAGAACCCATATCACAAAATGTAGGTGATAAAAGTAATCCCCTCTCGAGGAGGAGAACCCAAATCACAAAGTAAAGATGCAATAGATAGGGGATACAGAATCCCAAGATGCTCACAAGCATGAGATAAGGGAGATGGAGTTGCAAGGTTTAAGGAATCCAAATAAGGAGACAAAGAGGGTTGCAAGAGCCAAGAGTGTTGCAAAGAGAGAAGCCAAGAGAGCTTAAAAGTGTAGTAGAAGGCTATGTGAAGCTATGCAAATAAAATAAATGGGGATAAATGCAAGAGCCAAGGCTAGAAAAAGGCTCGAAGTTGGAATGAAGCTAGAGACACAAATGGATTAAAAAGATAGCATTTAATGAAAGAGGAGAAGCAAAAAGAAGCTTCTTAGGTGGTTACAAGGAATCTTGGGCCATTATCATCGACAAAGAGAGGTAACAAGTGGCAAACATAAATGAAAATGGTCATTTGAAAGTTGAAACATCATGAGATACTAGTGCAGTGCACGAACATCCATGCGGCGTGCTAGCATTCAAACACATCATGCTACAAAATGAAAAGAAAGAGAAAAGCACAAGGTTTAATGCACAATAAGCGCATGAAGGGTAGCTATTGGAAAGAGGTATGGAGCATCTTGAGAAGGGAAAAAGGCTGATGCAGGGGCTGAAATGAGCCTACACAAGTTCTAAGGGAGTGCACACCAAAGTGTATACAAGAATGTATGTGAAATTGCAAGGGGTGGAATTTTACGACATTACATTTTTCCCCCACTTTAGCAAGCATATGAATGTACACTAATATGCACACTAAAGGAAATCTACTAAATAGAAATAGCATTATTATTCCAAAAGGATATTGTAGAGGAATCAGATAACCCTTTGAACCACAAAATCATGCCCCCAAGTTGAAGACTTGCAAAACAAATAGATTAGATGAGAAAAACTTGCACAAGAAAACAAGGTTAGAACATAAAAAACACACACACACACATCAAACTAAAGGATTTGAGTCAGGAAAGTAAAAGAGACCTCAATGTGAAAGGTTGTTTTAGTACTATGTGTTGTCCCAAAATTAAGAACTAATACATATAAGAATTCAAAAATGAAGAGAGGAAGGGCATATACTCAAGATGAAGAAGATGCAAGTCTTCAATCTGGTATACAAAAATTTGAGAAGAGAAGTGAAAAGGCTCAAGAGAGAGAAAGGAGAAATTAAAATTCCAAGAGATATGGTTCCATAGATCCTTGAACCCAAGGAGAGTTTTAAAAAAGCACATTGAAGTCCCACAGACCAAGGATAGACATATCTCACAAGATGAAATCATCTTACAGGGTCGCAGACCTGCAAGAAGGTAGCCCCCAAGATCTCTCACATGAAGGAAGCCTGTGAAATATGCACCTTATAGGCCTATAGACCTACAAGAAGGTATCCCTCAAGATATCTCACATGAAGAAAACCTAGAGATAAAAGCACCTTACAAACTCGTAGACTTGTAAAGAGGCATCCCCCAAGATCTCTTTCATGGAGGAAACCCAATGAAGTAAGTTCCTTATAGGCCCATAGACTTGCAAGAAGGTATTCCACAAGATCTCTCACATGAAGGAAACCCAAAGACAAAAGTGGCTTTATAGGCATTCCTGCAAAGTGAATGTTTACTTACAGATAAAGCATGTCTGAAACAAAGCGACCATGCAGGAAATAAAACAATCACATAGACCATCAAAAAATTGGAAGGCTTTCAAAGGGGTCCCCTAGGAACCCTTCAAAAGAAAACGGGTCCACTCAAGGGACGCGATGTTTGAAAAGCAAGGTCTACTTAGGTTTCCCCCAAGCTAGATGCAATAGAATTCATTTAAGAAAAAAACTTTCAAAGGGGTTCCTCAGGAACCCTTCAAAAGAAGAGGGGGTCCTTAGAAGGATGCATATCTCTAGAACGAGTTATCACTGCCCCCAACATCTAGGGTAGGAAAACCATGCAAGATACTTAGAACATATAGGATAGAGGTAGACCTCAATATCACTTGTCATGTGAAGAAAAGGCAGTTGCATAAATCAAATGGGAGTTTGATGGCACCAAAATCACAAAGTTGTATTTTATCCTTCAAGGCCTTACATTCACTAGTGGAATGGTCAGGCACTTGATGCTATGCACAGAAAGAATGTTTTTCTTTATCATGTTTATGATATTTCATACATATTGGCGAAGGAAGAGTAATTAAGCGGGATTTTAGAAGCTTCAACAAAATATCCGCTTGCTTAGAAAAAGAATGAGGAGCAAGAAGCAACCCTTTCTCTTGTGGAGAAAAGCTAGATTGCTCACAAGAAGAAGACACAAAGATAGAAGACAATGGAGGATGAATCTTTTCAATAGAATGAGGTTGAGAATAATTCATGTCACTCAACCATGGCTTCCATTTAGATTGTTCATTCAAGAAACGAAGCCCCAAATTACACTTACGAGGTGCGAATTCTATAGGGACCTGAATTCCTTGTTCGTTACACTCACAACCTTTATGCCCATAACCATATTTAGAGGCAAGCTTAAGGCTAGGGCCATAATGTGTCTGAAAATATTCAGAAGAAGGAGAAGCTTCATAGAGAGCATTATTCCAACAATGGGGATTATGCTCTATGGGATTGCCATCATCCTTTTTAACAGGACTACCAACATTATCCTCTTTATCGGAAGCGTAATCATCTTCCTCAGAAGGAGGATCAATACTAAGAACATTAAAATGTATGCTCACACTATCCCACAATACAAAAGAATAATCTTTGATAGTAGTTGTGGATGATATATTTGTTGATGGGTGTTTTAGCACTTCTCAACATAGGTAATGCATAAGTGCATTACTTCTCTTGAAAGGAAATTTCCTACAAACAGGTTGCAGAGAACTACCCCAAGGTCTCTCGAGTGTCAAGTCATGACATGCTCGGAATAATTCAATTGGTTCAATGTGATCTTGTTGGTAATTACATGGTAGCCTTAAGTAAGTTAAGTTGGAGGGGAATTGGCTCTTTCAATGGAGTTTATAAAATTTCTAAAGTGTTTCTCTATTGCTGCAAGTTTAGAACAACAATCTCAAACTTCGCTTTGATCTTCAGATTTGGCTTTACAATGCACAATGAACTTTATCTAAGATACTATTAAAAGAAAAATCAAAAGGGCAAGGAAAGTAAGAAGTTCCTATACCTGAAACTATTGATGAACAGTGACAATGGAGGATGCTACAGTGGACAACCTTCCTAAAACTAAGCCCCACTTCACCAGATTAGCTCACAGTCTCATGAAACTAGTGCAATCTTCTACGATCTATATATTTTCAATCATTCATTCACCATAAAGCATGAATAAAGGATGGAATTTAAGAGCAACATTCAAACAATGTTCATACTAGCTTTACACTATAGTTTATCATTAATAAACAACAAAAAGCATGAACAAGGAAGGGTATCAACACAAAAAAATTATTCACCATTAATGAATAGCACTAACTAATCTACTAAAGCATGCTAAACACATAAAAAATCAAAGTAAATCTATTCAAATTCACTAACTATGAGGAGAAGAATCATGCAACATGAAATGGAACTCAAGAATCTACCACAATCAATGAATTTCTATTCAAATTCTAGTAGCATGTCTTTACAACAACTCAACTCTCTCTTGAAAATGAGAGGAGACCCCCTATTTATACTATCCAAAAAGAAAAATTAATGGCCAAGATTTAATCTCATTGTGTGGCAAAGATTCACTACAAATTAGGGTTTCACCTACCCCCAAATATTTTACAATATAAAATACACTTTTTTCTTCTAGTCTATATTGTCTTCTAGTGGGCAACACTGTAGCAATTTTTTCTTTTAGCTAGCTACCTTTGTTGTAGCTATACTATGAGGAACTCATCGTCAATTACCGGATTTACTTCATACTTATTCACACTAGCATATTCCACGAACTTGTTGATCAATGTCAGGAGCTTATTCCACTCCATAATGTCAGATTGGAAAACTTGAAAGTTCAATTTCTTTGATCAGCCAGTAATCACATCCCAATTCTTATCACACTTGGGCATATTCTTTATTACTTGCTCAGATTGGGTGAAGGCTCGAGCAACAAAGTCCATAAAGTCTGGCATAAGGGCATATATGGCTCCATCCTCCATCCTCTTGAGGAAATATGGATTTTTCTTTTTCAGATCTAGGTCAATGGAGGGCATGTCAAAAAATGTTATCAGCTTTAGGTACTCCTCATAGGTCATCTTGATTTCCTTGGCCCAATCAATATCAAGCTCTAATTCATGGAGCACCCATTCTAATATTTATTTTTGATGATCGAGGCCCAACTTCCATGTTTTGATGAGCCAATGGTCATCTTTTTCCAGTGCAAGCTCCTTCTCCCATGTTCTCTCAGGAAACTTAGCTTGGGGTATGTGATTCTATTTAATTCCAAGAAGTCAGTGCATAATTTCCTTGTGCTTTCAAGTTGCTTTTGCACTTCCCAAATTTTTTGACTATTCTGAGAGCATGGTTGATTCCCATATGCCCATTGTAGATGACTCGTTGACACCAACCCTTGGTGGCCTTGATCCAATTCTTTCTCCTTTCTAATTTACTGATATGATCTTTGGATAGCAGCAAAGGAGTGGTTGATGATGTCGAGGGTATCTCTTTAATAGAGTACCATTGTTGTATATAGGTTGTTAGCTCCACCACCTATGCTTTTAATTCCTCCTTAGAGGTCTTGTCCCTATGTATTTGATGCACAATAGTAGCAACTAATCCTTAAAGATGGTCAATTTTCTACTCTCTCATGGTTTCTCCCAAATCAATAGTGGAAATAATATAGCTGACTCCTTTTCCTTCCACCACAGGAGTAGCTATCTACATAGTCCTAGAGCCTGATACATCCATTGTTAGTGTGGGATCATACCTTCAATTTATCTTCCTTCTTTGTGCTTATTTTTCCCTGAGCCAGAATGGCTTCCAACATTGCCTTTGGATCTATAAGAGTATGGGTCTTCTTCTCTAATTTATTTTCCATCCATTCAGGAATCTAGGGTCCCTTATTTGATGGCTCACATTCACCCTCCTCTTCTTGAGTTTTCTAAGTTTCCATTTCTTTGTTGCTAGGGGTCTTTTTTCTGCCTTTTCTTACTCTTCTTCATCTAAATCTCGAATAAATATCATTTCCTTCTATGGAGATTCAGTGGCAGCTATATGTTTCTTGGGGTGACCTTCCCCTTTAAAGGATTTCTCTTCTTCTTCTTCTTGTTTCCCATGTTCTTTATGATGCTCTGCTTCCAGGCTCCTTCTTGCTTCAGCCTCCTCTGGAGGCTTATCTTCTTTTTTTCCTTCTTCCTTTTCCACTTGTTCTTATAAAGGAGGAATTTCTCTATTATGCTCAGGGCTCTTATCTTGCTCCCTAATCGGAGGCTCTGTGTCACCTTCATTTCATCATCTGTCTCTTTCTTCTCTTCAAAAGGTTGCTTTTCAAATTCTTCTCCAATATCCCTGAGTTGCTTGGAAAGTTCCTCCTCAAGTTCCTGATTAGAGGTTTCCATAATGTACTTTGGCTGAGGATCTTAAATGTTTTCCTCAGAGGATTTTGTTTCTTCTTCTTCATGCACCACTTCATCAACAACAAGATGTTGATGCTCAAGATGCTCATGATAATCATCATCATCTTCCTCCATTTCCTCCACTACCTCCCTCTCTTTCCATTTCAACTCCGTGGAGATCTGCATTGTCACTTCCAATTTTGGTGGCTCAGTTAGAGGAGTAGGAACAAGAAGGATAACAACAACTTGTTGTAGGGAAGCCTGAACTATAGGATTCATTAATACTCTCGACAGTTTCGTTGGTATTTTTTTCATATGTTGAGCAAAGGATTCTAGGAGTGAGAGGGTGGGCATTGGCATTGTTGCAGCAAGCAATGGAAGGTTTGTTGATGGATACATGGAGGTAGAAAAGAGTAGAGAAGTGCTGGTAGAAGAAGAATATACCACCAAGATTGGTGTGGTAGGAAAGCTGGAAGCAAGGTGGACTGAAATGTCCATCGCAAGTAGAGAAGAAGCAAGAATTTCTTGAGAATTAGGTGGGGCAGTAAGGGTAGTCGTGGTAGCAATAGTTGTGGCAATGAGAGTAGAGGCAGCAGGTGGAGACTTTGGCTGCTCGACCTATTCTTCCTCTCCCTCATGAAGTGGGTCCTCTTGTATGGTGGGCATTTTCCTGAAACCACCTGACTTCTTGGCCTTCTTAGAAGGCTCACCTTCTCATGCCTTTCGTGAATATACATTGTGTTTAGGTTGATGTTCAACCACTTCTTTTCTCTTCTTCAACCAGGTAGTGGGAGGAAACTTTGAAGATTTCCCAGATGGGGCAGCAACAATGGCATTATCGGTGTCACTCTCAGGCTCATCCTCGAGCTCACCACAGATCAAAGTTACACCTTGGAATTTTAATTGGGAAACTTTCCCATCAATCCATCATTTTTTTCATTTCTATTGGCTTCATCAAAATATCTAGGTCATTGACCTGTTCCTCATTCCAATCAATCAGAGGAAGTAGTAGGTTGGCGATGACATCATATCTCAGATCAATCACCATATTCTCATCTTCCACAATTTGATATGGAACTGGAAAAAAATTGACTGTCTTAACAAAATATATCGTCATGTGCATGTAGTGCCTCATACACACTTCTTTATCATCTTTGTAATTCACCCAAAATTCCTCGACATTGTGGAGCTCCAAGTTATAATCATTTAACTCCTATGAATATTTTGCACACTGGGATGTAGGGATTGTTTACATACCCTAGCTAAATGCTCAAGGATATGGAATTCCTAGCCTATTCATGTTACTCAAGAGGGTATGTGCATGTTGGAGTTGCTTGGAGAGTTCATGTGATACCAACTAGTCTTTTGGGTACCGAATCAGCTTATACAGTCTCTGTGAGAAACACTCAATTCAAATATAGGTAAACTTGGGGAGCTAAATGAATAGAAAGTTGAACCAGTAGATGAAGCCATTAGAACTATGAGTGAGTCTCCTCTTGAAATCACCTCAAAGCAATTTGATAATGTGCCTGATGAAGGCATCATTGAATCTAAAGTAATCCTTCTTGAAATTTCTAAATTGGAGCTGAGGGTATCTAGCATAGACCTTCAATTCCCTCCTTAGAGTCTAGATCGGTGCCACAAGCAAACCTTTGTACTAAGCACGGTCGGCTAGTAGATAGACTAGGTATGAAGTCATGTAGAATTGTGAGGCTTTCTTTATCACCATAAACTGCTCATGTAGGCAGTTGATAATCATTCCCACCCTGTACAATCTAGTTTCTCCTCTGATAATTTCCTCAATGAAATAGAGCATCCATTCTTGGAAGAAAGAAAAAGTCAAGAGGTCCGTGAATCTGCTCAGTAAGGTCACTAGATCATGGTAATCTTCATATAAATCACTACTAAATAGCTCCTGAGGTACCTTGTTTTCACTACCCCTCTTCTCCTTTATCCAGTATTGATTGATAAATTTCTTGCACTTGAGTGGGTCAGCCTTCCACATGCTCTTGGAATATTCCTTAGATGTCTCCTCCATTGCATTGAAGGTGGGAATATGGAAAGTTTTCCCAATGGACTTGGTAGACAAATTAACCAGTATGTTGCCATCCCTATCCACAATTCTTTTTGTGCTCTTCTGATATTCCTCTCTATAGGCCATTACTAATTTGAGGGCTATGAGAGTAGGTAAGAAACTAGCTACCTTAGCCAACCCACTACTTCCTATCTTCTTAGCATTCTCTGTAGTAGGATTGATGATGACCCTCTACTTGAATTCATTGATGTCAATGTGCCCCAAGTTAGTGTCTAAGACCTTGTCCCAATATGTAGTGACCTTTTCCTTGAGTTCTTCTCCTTGAAACTTTTATTTCATTTGATCTTTGTCCTTGCCTTTTGGTGCTTCAGTTGTCTTCTTTCCCTTTTCCTTCTCTGCAGGAGCTTTGAAAGGTCCTGCCATTGGTTCCATATATCCTACAAACAAAGGAGTAGTAAGCACATTCAAGTGTAAAATTTGAGAAATGTTAGCAAAATCTTGCAAAAACAATGGTAGGTTGAGTATTTTATCCTTCAAGGATCCTAACACTTCTTTCAGATCATGATTTTCCTTTCATTTGAGGGAGTTATGACAATGCGCGCCTAGGGGTACAGACTTCACTGGGCTGACAACCATTTTTAAAGTAGTTGCAAATAAACGACAATCACGACACAGTGGCCCATGTGGTTTTACCCGCATTGCGATTTTGATCATAAGGTGGGGCCCATCGATAGGTTACATCATCTTAGCACATGGGTCAAATCAATTTCGAGGCTCTGGAAAAAGTTAGGTTGATTATGTAGGAGTGTAGGCCTAAGGAATGCGGGAGCAGATGCTATCCTAGCCATTTTAAGTTCTACCATTTGAAACGACACTAGAAGGGTTGTTTGTGGCCAGGAAGGATGACTCCATTTTGTCTTTGAAGTCCAAACAGTTTAGATGGGTGGGGGCCTAGAGATACGGGAAGGAATTGGAGGTCAACCGTTCATAATAGTGGAGGTAGGACGGAGTTCCTCCTAGGGAGGCCCACATCATCAGTTTCGCAAGAGGCTTAAGGATTACTTGTTCACTTGCAAATAGCTAGAAGGAGGCAGTTGGGTCAGGGCCTGCATAGCGAGCCAATGGAGGTCACTAGTAGTTACAAAGGGTGAGGGAAAAACAGATTTCTGCAAGTAGCCACTCGCATGGGCTAGCCCCCATGGTGTTCAACACTTAGTCATTTTTCTTTTGGATTATACGTCAGAAGAAAGTGTGGGGCCTACAAGGTAGAAATATTGCAAGTTGAGGTAGTCTAGAATGACAAACACCCAACTAAATCCTATCATTATTACCTCTCATACCATTCTTCATTGCTTTAGGGTAATTCTCTCTATACTTAGTCAAATTTTTTAATTACCGGAAGAGGAGCCAAGAGAGGATCAAGAACATGAAACTTTTAAACATATGCGGGACTGGGATCAGAACTAGACCAAGACTAGAGCTAGGATCAAAATGGAATTTGGACTAGGAACCAACCGATGGTTCCATGTTCAATTTCTATTCTAGTTCTGCCTCTGCCAAAAGGATACTCCCTAGACTTGGAACCAAGATTGGAATGGAATCTAGACTAGGAACCAACCAATGGTTCCAAGTTTAATTTGCATTCCATTTTCGCTTCCACCAAAAGGATAAGGGTGTAGTTCAGAGTGAACATTCATCAGTAGAAAAATCATTTTGGGAGTTGATTCCTACAGAAACACCTATGGGACGAGTTCGTTTCTAGATCTACTTCTGCTAGAAAGACAAGGGTGTAGCCCAGAACCAGGATCATAATGAAACCTAAACACGGTACCAATTGATGGTTCCATGTTCAACTCCAATTCCAGTTCTAATTGTACCAGTTTATCACACTAACTCGAGACTTAGGCATTTTGGCTCAAAAATTGAATGGAAGTTACCAGCGTGGGGCCCACCTAGTGGAAGGATGGATTCAATTAGTTGTTTGGGATGACGGGTAGAAAGGGAAAACAACAGGTAGAGGTCCACACTTGCAGACCCACAAGGAATGATGGTTTTGGTTTAAGAATGACCATGAGAGATGAAGGTTCTACAGATGTCTAAAAAATGGTTTTCAAAAGATTTTCTAAGTTTCAAAACATGGGTTTTGCTCGTCATGGTGTCATCTAAGTAGTTTTGAACTTTTTTTCATTAGAATTTAACAATTGTTTTTGTGAAAATAAAAGAAAACCCATGGAACAACTAACGGCGGAGGACCAATTTGGAAATTTTGATGAAGAATTTGATGGAACTACAAATGATAATGCTTTGGATGATGAGGAGATCCTATAGGCACAAAGGCGGTGATGGTTGGGGCTCTGACAAGTCTTATGTAAGTTTGATGGTGAAAATGACTTGTTGAAATTAGCTATTTATAGAATTTGGTGTATTAAATTCCCATCATAAATGTGGGTACAAAGCTAGCCAAGGTTGGTCGACACACAATTCAAAAGCAACAGCGGGAACGACGAGGCCTACGAAGTGGATGGTGTTCGAGGGTTGGTCAGGATTGGGACCGAAACAAAAATGGAACTGGGGGCCATGAGGTGGGTGGATGTGTTGAACTAACCATTCAAAGTAGAAAGGACAAGGTGAAGTTCTACATAGGGTGGCCAATAGGGGTGGACCTACATGACTTGGAGGATGGCAGTTTCAAAACTTGAAGGAAAACTTCTAAGGGATCTCCACAGAAGCCAAAGACCTAGAAATTTTGAAGGTGGTGAAACCTGGTCAACTTAAGATGATACTTCTAAGACTCCTTAGCCACTTAGGACTCAAAATAGGTGGCACAAAAAATGAGGTGATGAAAAAAGACACCTGGCATAGCAAAAAGAGAGGGTCCCCATTCTGAACGGGGCGTGTGTGCTATAGGGACAACAAATCATGACTTTGTTGGGGAATTCTCTTGAGCATTCTAACGATAAATGCTCATTCAGAACCTAGAATCTCTAGTTTCGCAGACCAAGGGCTGGTTTCCCAAAGTGAATTGTGAGACTCAAAGGAGAACGAGATCTTTAACTGAATCAAATCATGAAAGCATATCACAAGTGTGTGCACATGGTGAATTTATTCCCTTCTTTAGAGAATATAGCAAATGATCATTAATCAGACCAAGTAAGCTACATGAACCTTCTAACTCCAAAAGTAACCTGTACATTTCCCCGCTACTAGTCAGACATCCATAGCCCCAATGGAGTTGTCATTGTGACCCCACTAACATTGTTCTACTACTATCCAAGCATCCATAGCCCCGGTAGAGTTTTCCGCACACCCACACGATTGCTTCATTTTAACACTTTTCCTCTTTCTTTTGCTTTCCCTTTTTGATATCTCTTTTAATACTTATTTTTTTGCTCAACTGTGTAAGCATCAAAGCTTATAGTGGGTTTGAAACCACTATGGTCACTAAAGAAAACTTAATATTTTCATTTGCTAGACTATCATAATGACCACTATATGGCTCTTCAGAAGCAATTAGCTTATGTCTTGTGTAGGATCTAGGATGAGAGGTGAAAATATTTAACTAAGGGTCGGGCTCTAAATCAAGTCAATAGTTCAAATAAGGATACCATTCCATAGCAGCAATTAGAGACTAATAATTGAGAGTGAATATTTATCCAAACAACACTAAAATAAAGTAGCAAGGTGAACCATTCATTGAATTGAGCATGGCCACCACAACAAAGACAAAGGAACACCCTCAACAAAACAAGCAAACAAGAGCAACGCGAAACAAAAAACAACAAAGCAAGAAAACCTAAACTAACCTATATACAAATATTTACAAAGAATTAGCTCAAAAGAGCTCAAGCGAGGAAATAATGCTTTAGGTGTTGCCCGTTGAAAGAAAATGAGACATCTTCATCAGTTAAATTCTTGAGGTGGAAAGCATTATCTCCTAAGATTTGAAAGGGTCCAAGCCAAAGCTTGTTGAATTTGTCATGTCCCCCTTTCTTTTCATGGGCCTTGTCCCAACATAGGACCAAATCAGCAAATCTAAAGGCCTTTACTTTGTCTCATCTATTGAACCATCATTTGAGCATGCCTTGATGTTTGGAAAAAAATTATATGGCATAGTCATGTACTTCTTCTAGGTGGAGTAGCTCAACTAAATGGGCTTCTTTTCGATCCCCCTCTTCGTAAAAGTTTTTGATGAATTGAAGGGTGGGAATCTTAAGGTGAACAAGGGACATAGGCTCTAGGCCATAGAAAAGGTGGAATGGGGAATCACCCAGGGTAGCCTTATGGCATCTATGATCTTCCAAAAGGGAAAAACAAAGCTAGGTGAGCCAGTCCTAGGGATTCCTATCAAGCAACTTTTTTATCACAGTGATGAGGTTCTTGTTTATGGATTCAGCTAGGCCATTTCCCTAGGGATAGTAATTGGATAAAAACTTAAGGGAAATGTCATAATCGAAGGCCCAACTTGAAAATTTGAGCAAGGAGAAGTGGGGCCACTATCACAAACTAAGGCATATGGACAACTGAAATGATTTAAAATAAAACTTTCAAGAAAATTAGTAACTACCTCTATGTTACATTAGCTACATGCAATAGCTTATGTCCATTGAGTACAATAATCAAAGGTGGTTAGAATGTACCTATGACTCATAGAGGATGGTGGGCTTACCAAAACAATGAAGTTGAGACCCCATTGCACGAATGGTCTTACCTCCAAGACTGGTTGCAATGGTACAACACCATTTCTTTCTCTGGTCGTAGTAGTCTGGAAAATGTGGCACATATAGACATGGCTATATGCATCCTTGAAAAATGTAGGCCAATAATATCATGCTCATAAGATTTTATGAGTGGTAGAAAGGTCAGATACATGACCAGTAACAAATTTATCATGAAATTCCTTCAACACATGTGTTGCTTCTTCTTTTTTGTGGCACCTAAGGTAAATCCCTTCATAGTTCTCCTTATAAAGTAAAGACCCTCACATCATATAGCTACTACTCTTCAGTTAGAGAGCACACTTCTAAAATCCTTGTAGATGATATGTGCACTTTTTGTTTAGTAGGTAGTAGATAATGTCATCATACCATTCTCTAGGAGAGACATCCTCAAGTTGATATTGTTGAACTGTAAGTTTGGGTCCTGCTTCAACTACTATTTTAGCTATCATTCAGGTATGATCCTACCCTCTTACTAGTTTCATTGGTTGAATTTCCATGTTGTACTCTTGCAACAGAGTCATTCATTTCTCTCTTCTTTCCCCTAACTCATTTTGCATCAACAGTGTCTTCACTATCAGATCAGGTACAATGGCAAACACCTAATTCCTCAAGATGTAATGTCTGAACTTCTTGACTCCTTTGATCAAAACAAATGCTTAATTTTCTACATTATGATACCTTAGTTCAACATCCTTTAGTGGACCACTCATGAAGGCAATTGGGCGCTCACTCCTTTCATTATCCTTTTGGGTCAAAATGTTGGTGCACGAATGATCTGAAGCGAATGAGTAAATATAGAAAGGCTTCAGGTAATCTAGACTAACTAGTACAGGTGCATCAAAAATTTCCTTCTTAATTTCCTCAAATGCTTGCTTCACCTTAGGGGTCCACTCAATTTTGGAATCTTGTTTCAACATGGTGTTGAGCGGCTTAACAATTTCAACAAAGCTTGTAATGAACTTCCTAACGAAGTTTATCTTTCTAAAGAAAGATTTTAGTCATTTCTTGCTACCAGCTAGTTGAATCTTTAGTAGGGACTGAATGCGCTTGAGGTCTATTGATATCCCATGCTCTGAAATAACGTGTACAAGCAGCTTACCTTCTATAACTCCAAAGATGCACTTCTTCGAGTTAAGGGAAATCCCAAATTCTCTGCACTTTTGAAAAAATTTGCACAAATTGGAAATGTGATCACCTCGCTTCTTTGAGAACATTATAAGATCATCCATGTAGATGATAGTGCACTTTCCAATCAAATATTTGAAGGCTATATCCATCACACGCTCAAAAGTGGCACCAACATTGATGATTCTAAATGGCATCCTTCGATATGAAAAGGTTCCCCACTTGGTGGTGAACGCTGTCTTATGCCTTTCTTCGTATTGCACCATTACTTGATTATACCTAAAGTACCCATCTAAGAAATACATCATCTAGGAACCATTGACGATCTGCAATACCTCATCCAATGAGGGCATTGGATAGTTCTCCTTTTTTGAAGCTCTGTTCAAATTGCAAAAATAAACACACAATCTAATTTTGTTGTTTTTTTTCCTAATTGGGACCATATTGGCCACCCAAGTGGAGTGGTTGACTAGAAATATGATCCTAACTAATAATAACTTTTGCACATCCTTTTAAATGATGGGCTCCAACAACACGTTGAAGAGATGTTGTCATTGTCTGAATGGTCAAACATCTAGCTTAAGAGGTATAGTGTGTGTGATGATTGAAGTATCATATGTCTTTAAATCTTCATAACTCCATGCGACCACATCATGATATTTCTGCAAAGCATTGATGATCCCTATATTTTCTTCTGATGAACACACTTTTCCAATGAATATATTTCTAACTTCCTCGGTTGTCCTGAGGTTGTGTGTGCCGCATTGATTGTTAATGGAATCTTTCTTTGCTTATTGATCCTAGTCTCTAATATGATCTAATTCAAATATACATTTGAGCTCAACCATTCCTCTGGGAATAGTTTTTTTCTAGATTGATGACCCCTTCTATATCTAACTTAGCCTCTTCAAACTCAGCCTCATCAATTATCTAGGTTGCAAACTATATCAATGGGTTATTTTTCAGGTATGGTTAGTAGATTAGATTAATAAACAAAACCCAAAGAATCTATCAAGTTCAAAGAAAGCAAATGAAATAAATGAGAATGATTATACCTGTTACTCATTGAAGCCTCCATGATTCACCTCCATAGCACCTTCTAGTTTGCAGTGTATGATCGTTGCCCTCATATTTGTGTATGTGAGAAAATGCCTATGACTATGTCCTATGCAATTTTTGAAGGATTTGAATGAAAAAATAAGACTATGCCTATGACTATGACAAATGACTATCCCTATGAGTAAATAATCCAACTCAATAACTAAGTGAAAAGTATGAAATGAATATCTAAGAATAAATTGGTCGAAATAACCAAGTGGTCTTGAGAATGTGAGAAAATTGGCATTTTATAGAAAATGCAATTTTGGACGGACGAATGAGATTGAAAGCTAACAGAAGCCTAAAATTAGAGGTCAAGATTGCATGTGACAATCCCTAATTAGGGTTAGGGAAAAATTATTAAATGAGTGGTCAAGATTTCATTTAATAAAATCAAATCGGCAGTCGAGAATAAATGTGATAATTAGCCAGAAAGATAAATATTTTTAAAAATCAAGAAGATAAAGACTGCTTGATTTGTAAGATTCAAAAAATCAAGAGGATAAAGGTTGAACTAAAAAGCATTTAATTATGAGAATTAGTGACATATTAAATAAATAAATAAAATTCATTTATTTAATAATGGAGAAGACATAAATGAATAAAGGTAATTAAATAAATTAAGAATTTTATTTAATTGTAAGAAGATAATAGACCATTAGTGAGGTATTGAATAAATAAATAAAACTTATTTATTTAATAATCATGAAGGATAAAAGGACATGAATTAATTAGATAATTATGAATTATTTAATTAATAGTCGAATTTGAACCAAGGACATAATTAAGTGTCATAATTATGCTAGGATGAAAGTGGTAAAAATAGAGCTTGCAGGCCTAGGTCATTTTTATGTGTCTACATTTTTCCCCTCTGTCATAATGCAGCTTCTCACATTGTGACAAAGAAAATAAGTCAAAAATATGCCCCAGTGTAAAATACGATGAGGAAAAATTACGAGGGTTACGGTATGCCCCTTCGAGAGGACAGATGGGTTTAGAGAACACGACTGGGCTCTCGAAATGGACAAGAAGACTAGAATATGAAGAGACAAAGAAGTGTTAGTGCAAAAGATATGGATGATAATATCGATGCAATGCCTATATGAGATTGGTGAGAGAAGATGACAATACAAAAGGAGATGCATGTTAATTTCTAGACCAAATCCTTCAAAATATTACCATAGGACTTTAATATTTATTGCTCTTAATCATTCATTGGGCATATTATTGTAATGGCCAACAAACACCATGATATGATATAGATCAAGGTGTGCAAGTTCGTACCATCACATGAGACTAACAATCAGAGTCAAGGATGATCATGAATCATACTAAGAATGTGATTTCCCTAGTCTTTTTGTCACAATCAACCATGAGCATAAAAAGACAAGAAATACAAGTCATGAAATGTCGCTGCTCCTCTAAATGTTGTCATCAAAACATCCTCGAGGAACTAGCAACATGAATTCCAAGAAGACAAGATGAGACAATCATCATGATACATCGTTGCTTCTCTAAATCCTATTGTTAGGACATCGCAGAGAAACTAGTAACATGACAGTCCCAAAAATGACAAAGTAAGACAATCATCATGATACGTTGCTACTTCTCTAAATCTTGTTACCAAGAAATCGTCGAAAAACTAGCAGCATGATGAAAAATCGAAAAGACAAGTTCCAAGTGTCTGCTAAGTGTGTCTATATGCCTAGTGTCTTAATGTCAAGATGTTAGGTTTAATGATGTTGAGATTCTAGGGTGTGAAGGTTTTGGTGATGCCAAGATGACGAATGTTGAAGATTGCCAAATTCAAGGACACATCTTGAATAATGTTGATGTCGAGAGGATTGATTCCTAAATGTCAAAAGGAATCCCTCAAAATGCCAGTGACAGGGATGATGATGATGCTTGGGACAGACACATCCTAAGGCACAAATGATAGAGATTGCTCTTCTAAACGACACATCTAAAAGATATCGATGTCAAGAGGAGTGATCCTTAAATGTCAAGAGAATCCCTCAAAAATGTCGGATGACAATGACGATGCCTAGGAAGGACACATCATAAGGCATGAATGAGAGAGATTGTTCTTCAAAAGGACACATCTGAAAAATACTGATCTCAAGAGGAGTGATCCTTAAATGTCAAGAGGATCCCTCTAAAATGTTGGATGACAATGACGATGCTTAGGAAGGACACATCCTAAGGCATAAATGATAGAGGCTATTCTTCAAAAGGACACATTTGAAAGATAACCAAGAGTTGACAATTTGACTGGTTATGATAATGTAACTTGTTTTGACCAAATTTGATTGAAGTTGACTAAATTGACTTGTGTTGATTAAATGTCGATGTTGACATGCTGATGTGATTGTGACATTGAGTAAATGTTTGCCATACTTTTTTTTAGTACTTTTCTCATTTGGAAAATGATTTGTCTTGATTTGAAGACTTTTGACGTGTGTGTTAGTGTAGTGCAATGAGCCCTAATGGATTGACCTAGTGTAGCCTCAGGGGCTCATATAGATGGCCTTGCCTACGTCATACACTCAAAGACCTCATAGTTCGACATGACCAATGACGGTCTCTTGATGACCAAAAATTGTGTCATTATTTTATTTTGACAAACCTAAAAGGACTAACCTAATGTCTCAGGGACTCGAAGATTAGCCTTGCCTACATAGCAAATGCGTAGAGACAACGTAGTTCAGAAAAATGACAAATACTGGCTGATTTGATGGAATTGACAAGGAATGACTCTGTTTTTTGTGTTTTCTAGACATTGTGACCTTGTTGGGTTTTCTTCAAGATGTTTTTCAATTTTTAGGTCTTTTTTTAGGACATTTTACAATGTTTTTTGGTCTTTCTTCAAGACATTTTATGATGTTTTTGTCTTATTTCAGGACTTTTTTTGATGCTTTTGTCTTTTTTTAAGGACTTTTTGTGATGTTTTGTCTAATTTCAGGAATTTTTATGATATTTTTGTCCTACTTTAGGACTTTTTACGATGTTTTTGTGTCTTTTTTTAGGACTTTTTGCAATGTTTTTGTCTTTTTCTTAAGACTTTTTATGATGTTTTTGTCTGTTTTTCTCAAAAAAATTTGCAATTTCCAAGACCATGTATGATACCCACTGCAGTCATATGATAAAAAATTTCCCTTAGTCAGGTCCAAGACTTAGCCAATTTTAAAGGACATGAAAGACATATGCATGGGATACCGAATGGAAAATATGCAGGACTTGATGTCAACGGTTTGTCAATCATGAGAGGAAGGGTATGATGTCATGGTAGATGTCGTGGTGGCGATGAAAAATGTATTTCATTATAGGCCAAGACAGATAAACTAACAGTAGATGGCAGAGAAATGATTGACTACGCATGGCACCTATTTTCCAGGTTTTCACCATGGTACCTATCCAAAGCGCCTATTTGTTAGGTTTTCACTATTGGATGAGTTATTTTTCTTTACTATTTTTTTCATTTTTCATTTGTTTTTTATTTTTTTGGTGTTACCCATATTCTTGTTTGCTAGGTTTTCATTAGGGTGATGATTTTTTATTTTTTTAGATTTTTTTGTATTTTCCAAGGTTTTTAGCTTGACTTTCTCATGCTATGCATAGAACTTGTAGAGATGTAGACTGTTGATAGGCTTTGTCAGTTTTTCACCACCTGGAGTAGCCAGCTGATATGCTCCAAAACCAAAAGAGGATATGATGATGTACAGACCTAGCCAATTTGGTTCAAACTTGCCCAGTTTTTCTCTATTAGCCTGATTCCTAGGATTCTACATGAGGACTAGGTCGCCAATTTCAAACTTCTTGACCATGACTCTCTTGTTGTAACTGTGACAAAGACAGTTCTAATATTCCTGCAGATGGTTCAAGAAAATTTTCTTTCTTTCCTCTAACATCTCGAGCTCGTTTAGGCATGACTAACTATACTCCTCATCATCGGTCAGACCCTTCAAGGAGACTCAAAAGGAAGGAATTTCAACCTTGATGGGAAAGATGGCCTCAACTCCAAAGACCAGGGTGAATGGAGTGGCTCTTGTAGGTGTACAAATGCTAGTGCAGTAAGCCCACAAAGCAAAGTTGAGTTGAATATGCCTGTCACAGTCAGTGTCATTGACAATCTTTTTCAAGATTTTAACAATGGTTTTATTTGACACCTCAACTTGACCATTTCCTTGCGGGCAATACAGAGTGGAAAAAATGATGTTGGATCTGAAATCGCTTACATAACTCATGAATGTCTTGGTTTTTAAATAGACATCCATTGTCAGTGATGATGGATTACAGAAGGCCATACTGGCAAATGATGTAGTTAAGAATGAATTTGGAGATTTGTTTTCTAGTTATGTATGTTAAGGGGATGGCTTTGATCCACTTCATAAAATACTCTGTGGCGGTTATGATGAATTTATGGCCATTAGACAAGGTAGGATGGATCTTACCCACAAGGTCGAGTCCCCATTGTGCGAAGGGCCAATGAGACGTGATCAGCTAAAGTTCTTGTGCTAGAGCATAAATCAAATCACTGTGAATCTAGCATTGGCGACAAGTCTTGACATATTCTAGTGCATCTTTCTCAATGGTCAGCCAATAGTACCCAATTCTTACTATCTTCTTAGCCAGAGTAGGACCACTCGAATGAGACCCGAATATACCCTCATGTACTTCGCGTAAGGTTGTGCATTCTTTGTTGGTGTCGATACATCTAAGGAGGGTGTCATAAAATCTATGACAGTAAAGGGTGTTACTGATGATGGCATATCGTGCGATTTTTTGGATAAAGGACTTCCTCTGGTTATTAGACAGATTAGGGGGAAGGGTTTGGCACTTAAGGTAGTCATGAATGTCTTGTTACCAGGGAGAATCAGGACCAACAAACTCACATACCATCTCCAATTAAATAATTTCATAGGCAGGGACTAATAGTTGTTCTACCAGGAACTCTAGTTAAGGCATATTGCTTGGAATGTCAAGGAGAGAGCCAATCGTAGCCATGGAATCTACTACTTTATTCTATGCTCTTGTAACTTTCTCAAAAGTCACCATATGAAAATATGTTTGAAAGCTATCAATCAATCATTTGTAGGGCATTAGTTTCTCATCTTTAGTGTCGTAGTCATCATTAACCTAGTTGATGACCAGTTGAGAATCCCCATAGACATGAAGCATTCTAATTTTCCATTTTATTTCCATTCTAAGCCTTGTAACCAATGCCTCATATTCTGCCACATTGTTTGTGCATGGGAAAGCTATGCGGAAATACTTAGGAATGGAATCTGCTTGAGGAGTGATGAATACAATCCTTGTCCTTGAACCATGATTAGTATGAGATCCATCAAAGTATAGCCTCCAAGGTGACTTGGGTTCTGTGTGAAATATTGACTCATCTGGGAAATCTATCACTAAGGGATGATCACTTTGCATAGGCACATCTGCCAGTTGGTCTACTATCAATTGTCCTTTGATCACTTTTCTTTCTTCATACTAGATGTTGTATTCACTCAAAATCATGACCCATTTTTCCAGACATCTTGTCAATGATGCACGACTCAATAGATATTTTAGGAGGTCAATCTTTGCTACCAACTATGTGTGATGCCTCAACATATAATATGTTAGCTTCTGAGCTGCAAAAACAACTACTAGACAAGCACATTCAATTGATATTTAATTCATTTCATATTCAACCAGTGTCTGACTAATATAATATATGGCCCTTTCCTTTTGTTCTTGGTCGTTTTGTGCTAGTAATACCCCCAGTGCTAAAGTAGTGGCAGAGATGTATAAGATCAAAGGTTTTCCTTGAATGGGAGGCATAAGGACTAGCGGTGATAGTAGGTAGTCTTTTATATGTTGAAAGGCTTTTTGGCATTTATCTATCCACACAAAGGGGATTCCTTTTGCGCAGAAGATATTGGAATGGTTGACACTTGTTGAAAAATTGTGCTATGAAGTGCCAGATAGATTGTACCCTGCCATATAATGTCTTGAATTTTCTTGTTCCTCTTGGGGGAGGCATGTCCATGATGGCTTTGACTTTGGCTGGATCGACCTCAATGCCTCTTTGAGACACTATGTATCCTGTTGATGCCAAAAATTGTTGAGGTAACAGTCTTTTATGAGAAACTCGGTTTAAAGGGGACCTTTTGTGCTAAACTAAGTAACCTCCGAATTTTTAGAGAAGTCGGCTCCTTCTATAATGGGTTTTGGAAAGGGAAAAGGAAACGGATATAATGAAGCAAAGTCTAATCTAAGGCAATGCACCAAAATTACTAATGGGCGTGATAAATCATAGATTTAAGGGCCTGAATGGTGTTGTTGCATTCCAAAATGTCAGACTTAAAACTATAGCATAGACAATTCATTTATTGACATAAAATAATATTGCATACATCCTCGCTACTAAGAAGAGTCATTAGACATGATTTAGGTAAGCAAGCTTGTATTCAACATATATAGAAGTCCTTCAAATGGAATGCTTAAGATAGTATAGAGCACAGTTTATAGTTTAATCAAAGTATGAAAAATAGAAAGGCTGAACAATTGGCACAGTCTGATAATTTCTTGCAAATAAAATAGTAAAAGAGGTCTGGTATCTTTTGCTAAAACCAGCGTATTTTTCTCAAAAATCTTGGACCCCTCTCTCCTCGACAGAGAGTATATATAGCAGGAAAAGAAACCTCCCACTGCTTTGGAGAATTGCAACAGAAAAGATACCATAATCTCCTGCAATGATGCCCGAATCAAAATATTCTCAAGTCCGTTACAATGGAATCGAGTTAGAACATAGCATCCAGTTATCCCAGGTGCAAGTGCATCCCTCGTAATGATGGCAGTGGTCCCAGCCAGGCTCGAGGTGGCAAGTGTTATCCACCACTGCAAATGACCATGATGAGTGGTGCCCAATAGCATTATCTCCTTCAACTAGCCCATCACTCGCTCCACAGATTAGTCGCAAGGCACATGGTAGCCTTTCGTTGCCTGCACGAAACCTTCTCCCATTATTGCCGAGAGATTGTGAAGATGCAACACGTGTCCAATGGGAAAAGATCCTTATCACGACAGAGGGAAAGTTCAATCAGCTCACCGTAAAGGATGCGTGGTAGCATTTCGCTGCCTGTGGTTGTTTATTTCATCTCCGCATGAAAAACTTTTGATCTGCCACCACGTAGCATGATGTAGGACCCTTTGACACTTTTTAGAAATGACGGCCCCGCGGAAGCCTTCCGCATCTGAAGAGACGTTAAGGAAATAAAAAATAAAACCTCCCACTAGTGTGACACGTGGACGCTCAGCGTAGCTCCTCGGGACCCAAAAAGAAAGTCGTTATCGAAGCCACGACAAGTATGTACACGAAGTGGTAGATGAAAACTTGATGGAAAGACAAATAAACTCGGTGATACACAGGCCGACGCACACACAATACAAAAAAAAATGCAAAGGGAGCTACTCAAATATTTATTTTAACAGCTTTTGGTGACTATCAAGGGAATTTCGAATAAAGAACGGAAAACCCAAAAATCTCTCTAGTGCTGCAGACTAGAGCTTTATGCATAGGGCTAATAGAGTCAGAGTTTGGAAAGAACCGCATGCAAGGGTGACCATTCATTTTCGGACAGCTTTTCTATGCTACACAAATTTTCCTGTGCTCCACGTAGATCAATAGCTTCCTTGTTAGGTAGCACATTAGGTAGACTGATGCCTGCTTAGATATGGAAAAGCAGTTGCGAGAGTGGATGAATGATTGCTTCAATTTTAGCTGTCGTTGGGGAGCTGCTGAACTCCCTAAAAGCTTATGGGTCATTTTCGTTCTACTTAATAACTTCAACAATTTGTGTAGTTGTGGCAATAGAGCCATCCTCGAAGAACGAGAACAGCAACCCCATCCTACCTAATTCGGAGAAACTTCCCCATATTCCATCCAATGCCTTACCTATAAAAGTTGTGGCTGCCTTAGTGCATTGGAAAGCAGAGTGACAATGAATGAATTTATTTGTTGTTTGGGCAGCAACGTCCCGATCTTCAATACTCGCTCTGGCAAGGATTTCATCAGAGACAAAATATAGTTTGTTGAGCAAGTCCCTCACCTCAGGAACTTTCTCCAGGATGAATCATGGGAACTACTTAATTGTATCGTGGGCCTCTTGATTGAGCCTTGATGCCTTGTTGATAAATCGGAGGGTAGGCTATAATGTTAGGCAAAAGGTCTTGATTTTCTCTCAGTGAGAAATGTATAATTTCCTAACTAGCGAAATGACATCAGGTTGGGGAGGGGAAGGCAACAGAGAGGATTTAAGCGAAGTAATATCCACATCTCTAGAAATAAGGGCCTCAGCTAATTCTACCTTTTTCCTTTTCTTGGACGCTAGCTACTCCACATAGTTTCTCATTTCTTTATTCCAATTTTGCTCAGCTCAGGAGTGGTTTGCTAATTGCTCCTCCAGAGAAGCCTTTCTCTCTCAGAGCTCTTCCTGTAGTTGAGCCTTTAGGCTTTTAAATTTGACCTCCTTCTCTTGTACTCTTTGCACATACTGATCCTATAGATGCTCTAATTCTTCACCTTTTTGTGTCATCATCTGACTATGCTCAAGGCGGAGGCGCTCAAGCTCTTCATCCTTTTACCATAGGTTTTTCTGTGCTTCCTCGTTCTTACTTTGTAGCTCTTTTATTATGCTCGGGTCAGCAACCTGGGTCTTTGCGATTTTTCCCTGAAGCCTATTCCTTTCATCTTCCACTGCCAATGCCCTTTCAGTCATTCGAGCAATATCTGCCTCTAAGGATTTCTCCTTTGTTTCCAGAAAACTCACCCTTTCCCTAGCTACTTGGAGTTGCTTATCCTTTTTCTTTAACTAGCGACTAGTTTTGAGGAAGTCAGAAGTGACTACCCGCTACGTTTCCTCCATGATTTCAACCTTACCTTGTGGCCGGGCTACCTTCATGTCGAGTCTAACAACATATATCTCATATTCTTCGGGTTGCATTTCTCCCTGAGGCTTGTTTACCCTTGGGTACATGGTCGCGAATTTTAATTCTTGTCGGGCCTCATCATATAGAGCTTGTACTCTTGGCTCAGCAGGAGCATTGTCATCATTTGCCTTGCGTTTCCTCATTCTATTCACGCATGCCTCTTTTCCACAATCTATCTATGCTATGAATTCAATTGGTGATGAAACTAGCCCACCTACAAAAGAAGCACCAGTAGGCAAGGCATATGGATAGGTAACCTTCATAGGAGCATGCATTTGCTTCTTTTGGAAAGTGACTATTTGTGGAGATAAGTGTGGCACGCTCCATAGTTTGGTCTGAGAACAATCAGCAGGGCTAGGCATTTGTCGCAGTTGAATCGAGGAATCAACCGTAAGGCTTATTGGCCGGGAAAAGGGAGTTGCTAACGAGGTGTCAACTTGTTGCAATGGAAGAGGATCTATAAACATAGTGGAAAAAAATGGGCACTGACAGGGGGGACGTTTTCCAAAAGCGAGGCAAGGAAAGTCTGAGCGATAGCAGTAGGCGTGAGCATGCTTAGAGGAGTAATTATAAGCAGGTGGGCCTGTGAAAACTGGGTAAATCCAACCAAATAAATTGGACCAAAAGCAGAAGGTAGAGGGCTCAGACTTATGGCAAGAGTCACTAGTGAAGTAGAGGCAGATACGAAGGAATGAGATGCAAGACAAGAAGGAACGAAATGTACCTATTGACTGGTTGATGGTGGTTCCAGAATCATTCAAAACTCCCCCACAAACTCCGGTATCTGGCTAGCAACAGGTCTTTCTCCTCCATTGGGTTCTTGCAAAAACCCCTTTGATAGTACTTTCTGTGCACTATCTTTTTGCAGGCGAACACTCACTAACGTCGGTAGCCAAATCCTTCTGCTGAGGCGTTAGCTTGGCTGGTTTAGTGGCCCAAGTGAGTGTATGTGAGTCTCTTGATATATTAAAATGCACGTTCGTGGCCACATAGGCAGCATACCTAGAGACTTTGCCCCTTTGCACTAAGGAGGACGATGTCGCCACTTTCTCTTCATGCTCCTCGGATTCCTCCCCCTCTTTATTCCTATCAATATTAGAGCTCGGGTTGGGGTGGCTTTCCCTCCACCATCTTTCAAATTCCTGGTCATCCTTTGCCTGATTGTAAGGAGTATCCAATTGTGCTACTTTCTGGTGATATGTCCAGAAAGCCTTTATTTTTTCATCACTCCATTCCTAATCCTTCTTCAACCTATTGTACATGTTGCACTCCATAGGAACATTATCCTTGGCCAAAGCCATAGAAAAGTAGAACTTGTGCCATGGGCCTCTAGTGTCCGGTGTAGGGATTTGCATTAATTCAACAAAATCCTCATCTTTATCCATTCATGGATTAAGCCACTTCTCCCAGTATGGTCAGGAAAGATGGGTAACTTTTATATGTGGCTCTAGTAAGTCATTGAAAGGGTTGTATTCCCACTTATCGTTTACCAGTACCAACCCTAGATGTGCCAGCTTGTCCTTTAACAACTGGTGCGATTATTTTTTTACGTAGAGTTACTAACTTGAAATTCTTTGGACAAGTGAAGAATCTCTTCCTCTTGACCCTTCTGCTACTACAGAAAGTGAAATCAATGACACACACCTACCAGAATATTTCTAGTGTGAGCACTCTATTGGTAACGCAAGCTATGAGTAGGAATGGTTTGTCAGTAAAACCCCACATTCAGAGGATAGTAAAATCCCTGCCTAAGAATCAGTCACAAGCAGGGGTGTAGCTCTGCATAAATCCGGTCTACTCCTTATCAAGCCGGATAATATCACCTTCTCTGATCAAATCATTCAAAACTAGGGCTATAAAATAGTCTGCAAACACATAATAATCATATGATGTGGAAAGGAAAGGTGTCCATGTAGACACCAGCTTCCTTTTATTTTTCTTATTAAAAATTGACAGCGGAAAAAATCGAGCGAAGAAATCCGGATTATGATGTAGAAACATGTGGACCAGGTAGAAAATAAATCTAAACTTCTTCTCCGCCTGATAATTCTCAATTTGTTGTTTCATTTCTTCAACCATGAACTTAGAAAAATCATACCAGAAGAGTTCATACTGCTTGCGAAATTGTATTGCCGGTCCTAGTTGAAAGCTTTCTATTTTCTCATCGGAGTCTCAGTTGCAAATAAATGTCAGCATGGACATGGCATCTTGGAGATCATCACGGAATGCACCACGTGACAATGGGATACTTGGCGCTTTAGTGGTCGTGATACCTTTCTTATTAGTCTCTTCTAAAAAGAACTCTGAGCTGGTTTTCATCTTCCTCCATATTTTCTCTCCCTTGCTTGGGAAAAAGGGCTTGATGTTCTCCTTCCTCCTACTTGGATCCGGGATACATAACATGTGTCAGATGGCCTCTAGGCTGATATGCACCCTTAAGTTGCGGTCTTCAATGTAATGGGTATCAGGATTATAACGCTGAATAGCAGCATCAACCACTTCTGGGCAATAGTGCACCAATGGGACTATGTATTGTGGGGGACCGCTATACCAGACTCTACTTGTCATGGATTGGTCTACCCTTGGTGCTGATAAACTTGCACAAGCTACCTCTCTGATGGACTTAGGTTTTTTGTGAGCCTTGGGTCATAGATATTATCCCATTTTTCTTCAACCTTTTTCTGCTTACTCCATTTCTTGGGTCTATCCAGCTCCTCCATGTAGGGTCTTCTCGTCTTGCTGGGTATACCAGGTGTGGTGTATCTCACATCCTCATAAATATATACCTCTACTAAAGAACAAATAGCCATGAATAGTTCCAGGCCAATTTCCTCCTGCATTGGCTGAGCTGAAGTTTCTGACATTCTCCTTTCCTAAAGATTCATGCAAGTTCCTGGATAATTGTGACTATGCTCGGCCCCAGATAGACAGATAGAAAACAACTCTGCACTTCTCCTTGCATTTGTAAAAATATTTTGAAATATTAATTTTTTTCATGCAATAATAGCAACCTTTCCCAAGGGTGTTAGGTGAAAGCAAGCATTTTGCATTTAATTCAGCATGTATCGTTAATCTTGCAACTCATGCAAGATGAACTGATTGATATTTCGAGAAGGCGAGATTTCATTATTGCATTTGGGTGATCATGTGATACGCCCTGATCTCCTTAGAAATTGAGTCTGCAACTGGCTTGCCAACCTTGCATTAACATGCGCTAGCAATTAATATCTGGCCAGAATGATTATGCCAAGCAAATTATCACCGCCTGAAAAGATATGAGTATTTCCTTGGGCTCTAGGACACGCTTGTGAGATGACACAATAGCCTACGGCCATATGTCTCACCACCAACAAGCACAACCTTTTTAAAGCTAATTAATCAGTTTCATTTAATTAAGCATGCCTTGAGCCATGCTATCACAGATGTAACTGGCCTGAAAATGTGAGCAAACGCAGACTCATCTTTTGAAATAGCAGCTAGCATAACATCACATTTTTTAAAGGTGGATTAGCATGGGTCTTGTCAATTTTTCTATAAATAGGCCCGTAAGTAGTAAGTAATTTATACTTAGCTTTTGAGAAGTTATAGGCCAGTAGCTGAGTTTTAAGCAAGTCTTTTCATAGGTTACGTGGTAAACAAATTCGGCATTAGCTCAGAAGCCTAGGGACAGTGTCAAGGCAATAGATACTCCAATTCGTCTAACCTCATATAAGTCACAGACAGCGTTCCTAGAGGAGATTTCAACTAGGAGGCTGAAAAGGATGACAAAAAACAAGCATTCTCTGGTTCTGGTAGTCATTAAGTGGGCCTTAGGAAAACATTGCATAGAATACGAGGATAAGTATCGGGTAAATACTGACGTATGCTCCCACTTTGTAGCATCCATGCTAGACATTTACATTCCCCAGCCATTGATCTTAAAGCTAGTGAAAGAAATATTTTTGAAGAAATACTCGAATGGTCTTGGTGAGGTCGTTATGCATGATGCCTATGGGATAGGTCTACCAACAGCTAGCGACCTGCATCGCTTTATTGAGGAAGAAGTTGTTGTCGTTTGGCTGCCATTTCTCAGCAGATTCCACCTACACACCCGTGACCAACACCAGCAGAGGGTTACTCAAGCCTTAAAATTCCTATTTTGGAGCTACAACGTGATACCTTTCTACGACATAGAATGGTATACTGATTTCAAGAACCTGGTGTTTCCATCGCCAATGGAAATTGTGCCAAATGATGTCGCCAATACCGCTCAGGAGTCTGTGGACAAGGAAGAAGTGGATGCTGTAGTGAATGCGTCAATTGCTGCCAGTCATGCCTTCAGATAGACAACCCCTTTGTCTACTGCTCAAAATGTAAATCTCATATTGTATATAAGCCTGATAAAAGGCTATCATATATAATATACCCCAATACTTGTAAATTTTTGCAATACAGCCCCCTAGCCATTTTGTAACCAAAGAACATATATATAAATATATATCATCATTTTAAGGAAAATCCATGCTCTTTCTTGCTTTTGTGTTTAAACTTTTCTGGTTTTGCATGTTTTTATATGCTATTTCTCCTTACATGAGTGTATTTTGTGTAAAGCAACTCTGGTATTTCATCTGCCAATGATAATGAGTAATTTCACAGAACGACAACTGATTTTAGAAAAAAGAACCAACCAAACAAATGGGAGAGAAAAACCAAAGAGCTATTTACATATGTACAAAGTAAAGTTTAATGCCTAATAGAACAACTTAAGATGAATCTCATTGACCAGGATTCCTAACGGTTCCTGTTCCATATTCTCCAGCTCAAAAGCATTGTGTTTTTTGCACTAAATCATTTTAAAGGGTCCCTCCCATACGCTATCAAACTTACCATGCTAACTTGGCTTTGCAGCCCTGCTGTCATACTTTAGCACTAAGTCTCCACTTTTTAGACCCTGGTTAGAATCCTTCTTGTCAAACTATCATTTGACCACCTATTGACGGTTTTTCATTTCCATTAGGGAATTCTCTCTTTTTTCTTGCACTTCCAGCAGTTCGGCGAGTCGAACCTCAATGGCTTCATTTTGTTCTATCTCAAGAGATTTCAACAATTGTATTGCTAGAATCTCCATGGAGATGGGTAACAGTGCTTATTTCCCGTATACCAATTCATAAGGTGAAGTCTTAAGGACTTGCTTAGGAATTATGCAGTTTTCCCAAAGCGCTTTTCAGAGATTCTTATGCCATTCTCTCTGGTGCTCTGAGCCAACCTTTTTAATGAGTCAGACTAAACTTTTGTTCGTCGACTCTGCTAGACCATTTCCCTGTGGGTAATAGTTTGATGATGTTTTAAGGAATATGCCATTCTTTAATGCAAAGTGACATACCTTTGTACCTAGAAATACTCTGCATTGTCCGAAATGATCATTTTTGGAGGACCGAACCTTGTCACCAGTTCTTCGAGGAAATCTACGATCTCTATTTCTATTGCACCTTTAAGGGGAATAGCTTTCATCCACCTTGTGAAGTAGTCAATAGCAGTTAGAATCCACTTATGTCTAGCACTAGAAATTGGGTTGATCATTCTGATGAAGTCCAGGCCCCATTACGCAAACGGTTCGTCTGCCACTATAGGTCTGAGGGGCATTGCTGAATTCTTCCTTCTATCAGTGAAGAACTAGCATTTTTTACAAGCACTTACCAGAGAGTGGGAGTTGCTGAAAAGTCTAGGCCAATAATAGCCAACTTGCATGATCTTGATGGCGGTAGTTTTGGTAGAAAAATGTCCACCTTCATCGCTATTGTGGAATTCATCGAGGATCCTCTGTGCCTCCCCTAAAGTAACGCATTGTAGGAGAACACCATTGAATTTTTTTTTGAAAATGACTCCTATCAACGTATACCCATAATTTTAAAGCCGGCAATACCTTCTTTTTTGGGATGAGAGGCTTGGTGGATACCTTCCGGTTTGCATGAACCTCACTTTATCAATCAGCCAATCACCATTCAATGATGATTCATTCATCAAGATGACCTTTGGCTGCCCCTCCGAAGTAGATACCTCCTCGTTTTGTGCCATATACTCACACAGTCCTCTTCCTTTAATAGTCTTAGTAGGCCTGACTTCCATATCATATTCAAGGATCTTGATGATTCAATTAGCCCTTTTTTTTGTGATCTCTCCTTCCATGATGTATTCACGCACACTAAAATGTGCGACATATACCAGAACTTTGTTATAAGAAAATAGATGGCAGAATTTTTTAAGTCCCTTTACTATTGCAAAGGCCTGTCTTTCGACAAAGTTATAATTTGCCTCATATTCTTTTAGGGTCCGGGAATAGAATGTCACTGGATGTTCTCCTTTCCCTTCATATCCTTTTGGGGTAGAACAGTAGCAATACTAGACTCACTACTAAAAGCATACATTATAAAATATTTGCATTGATCCAGATTAACTAGCACCGGGGCTATGGAAATTGCTTCCTTGACCCTTTCAAAAGCCTTCCGAACTTTTGTTGTCCACTTGAAGGCTTGATCTTTCTTTAGCATTAGGGTGATCGGCCTAATCATTCCAACAAAATCGGAAATAAATTTGCTGACTAAATTTACATTGCCCAAGAAAGACTAGACACCTTTCATATTTACCAGAAGGGGAAGTTCTTTGATAGCCTTTACTCGTTCGGGGTCAATTGAAACACCTTCTTTAGACACAACATTCCCCAAAAACTTACCCTGCGGTACTCCGAATACACATTTCTTTAGATTCAAGGAAACCTCAAACTCCTGGTATTTTTAAAAAACTAATTCCAAATGATCAAAATGATCATCTTTAGATTTAGAGAACACAGTAAGGTCATCCAAA
Organism: Sequoia sempervirens; assembly: GCA_007258455.2. Classification (NCBI taxonomy): domain Eukaryota; kingdom Viridiplantae; phylum Streptophyta; class Pinopsida; order Cupressales; family Cupressaceae; genus Sequoia; species Sequoia sempervirens. The sequence continues at coordinate 85,821,761 of VDFB02000017.1, forward strand.
TAGATTAGGGTAAACTTATTTATCAGTTCGCTGAATGTGATGTCCATCGCCTATTGGAAAGTTTCCCCTGCATTGGATAAACCAAAAGGCATTTTAGCATATGCAAATGGTCCCCACTTCGTGGTGAACGTAGTCTTGTGCTGATCTTCTTCTTTAACATGTATCTGGTTATAGCTAGAGAAACCATCCAGCAAAGAGAAATTTTTTTATCTTGCCACAGTTTGTAGGATTGCCTCCATAGAGGGCAATGGATAGTGGTCCTTCAGAGATGCTCTGTTCAGGTCTCGGAAGTCCACACATAAATAGATATCACCATTTTTCTTTCGGACTGGTACCAGATTCGATACCCAAATACTATGCTTGATTGGGAAGACAATGCGTGACTCAATGAACTTGGTTAGCTCCTGTGCCATTACGGCCTCAACTTTAGGGTTGACTGGCATCTATTTCTGTCAAACTGGTTTCTCACCTTCTATTAGCTCAATATTGTGCTGAATGATGCTAGGATCGTAACCCTCCAGATCATCGTACGACCAGGCCACTATTCCATACTTTTCACAAAAACTGATGAGCCTCTCTTTATCATGATGTGGACATCTTTTTTGACTCAAAGATTCTTACCATCGAAGATCAAAATTTCCTCATAATTACTTTTGTCTACCACGAACTTTCGCTTATCATTTCGGGCATCATTACAATCAAAAAAAAATTTGAGAGTAACCAACCCCTTCGGAAGTTTATTTGATTTGAGCTGCATAATTTGTCCTTCATAAGCCTCGGCGATCTTTGGTTGAAGCTAATCAGCAAATTCCCCTGAGTGCTAGATAAACGAAGCGATGTGTTCATCACTTTCAAAGACTTTCCAACTCTGATCATTGTTGAGGATCGCTGCTTAGACAAGGATTCGTACTGAATATTCATTTCAAAGCAAATCAGAGACACGATCAAATTCAGCGCCAATCATGGCCATACAGTCTACCTCGCTATTTTGTCTTTGGGGAATAGTTTGAATGTTGAAAGCTTCAAAACCTTCAATCAAGTCCCATACTCAGTGTCGATAGGATCTCATACAGACATTTTTTGTTGTGAAAATTCCTCGGACCTGGTTAACTACTAGTTCAGAATCTCCAAACACAATCAATTGTTTAATGCCCATCTGTTCCGCAAGGCTTAAGCCCTAGACTAACCCTTCATATTCAACCTCATTGTTTGAACAGGAAAATTAAAAGTGGAAAGACCTCAAATAACCTTTCATTTTGTGGGGATATTAGACATACCCCTGCTCCAACACCTACTTTGCTTCTTGCTCCATCAAAATACAATGTCCATAGCTCATTTTCTTGGTTATTGTCAGATTCTTTGGCGACCTTCGAAAGCACCTAGTCTTCATCATAAATTACATATGTGCCCAATCCTATAGCATGATATTTCCCAAAAGGGTCATTGCTTATGTCCTCGCTCAAATGGGCGTCTTCTTTATCATTCCGATCTCCACTCACCTTCTCTTCCTCTAGCAGTTCAACACTAGACATTTTCTGCTTGGTGATAGAGGTATGCGCTGCTTTGAAATTGATCAGGGCCTCATCTGCCACATGTTCAAAATGTAAAGCCTTTGATTCTATCTTCATTTTTGCACCATGATTGGTTCTAAGTATCAGATGTGACCAATCTAAAGACAAATATCTGCCCACCTTTGAAGTAAATTCTCAGGATAGATAGAGACCAAACATAGGAGGAACATTTATGATCACTATGTCCTGTGGAACTGTGATACTTGGGCAGGCGAATAGAGTTAACGGATTCACTTTGATGACACCTACAGTTTCAACTCTGTTTCCATCAACCTGCATAACCCCTTTTTTCATAGGTTCACAGGTGAAGCCCAAAGCTTTGACTATCTGTTTAGGCATAATCATCGTATTAGCACCAGAATCAATCATAACATTGTGTAATAGCTTTTTTCCTACAATGAGAGTCAAGAAGGGTTGAGGTTTCAACCTACCTCTGTCATTGACAGGAGATTCCTTTGTATCATCTGCAAGCACCTTTGGTGGCTATATGTGACAACCGACCTCTGCACTAGCCAAAGGCTCTGTTAATGCCTGGTTGACCTCCTCTTGAAGTGCCTTTTGTAATTGTCTCTTTTGTTCCAGGATAGCTAGGATGTCCCATAAGGACATGTTAGCAAATGATTTCTTCAATTGCTCTACCACATTAAAAGGTGGCAAACTTGGAGACTTTTGCTCTTTCATTCTCGATATAATAATCTCTTTCTGTGGTTGAGAAGATGAAGGGACTGTCAGAGCATCAGGAATTTGATTGGACGCGCCTTTGCATTGCAGATTGTCTAGATGTGAAACAACAAGGTCACCTATGAATCTCCTCTTTGAGCATGTGTTATAGTCAGATTGCACCTACGGTGTTCTAGATATGAATGTGTCATTAGCAAACACCATTTCCTCATCTTTCATCTAGGAGAAGAGCGCATGATCAAGAGCAATATCAGACTCTTGCTCTAAAGACATTCTTTGCATTTGCACAGTAAGGAACGCACTCTCCATTGGCAAGGCATATACGTATCTTCCATTTTCTATTCTAGTACCTTGATTGCGTTGCTCTGCCACCTTCTGTTGTAAGTTGTCACGTGGACAATTTCAGGGAATATGCGCATCGTTGCAGGGGAAGCACCATGGATTGATGTCATCAATAAGATTATTTTGTCCCGCAATTAATTCCCTACTTGAGCTTGAAGACGCACTCATTAATGGAGAAGGCACTGGCACTAATTGATTTGTAGTCAAAGTTGGTGGATTAGTGTGAAGCACACCTTAATACTAATTTTGCTGATAAGTAGACTGCCCACCTTGATAGTTTTGATATGCAGGTCGTGCGGGCATTTCTTGGTTCCGCTTGAGAGTTGTTATGCCATTTTCTATGGTTCGCAACATCTCCTTGAGGCTACTTATTTCATCTTTGGAAGAACCTGATGTAGAATCCAAGTTTTCAAGAGTGGCTGCATATGAGTACATCAACTGGGTAGCTACTGGCGCACTAGTTGATAGGGCCTCTTGTGCAGAGGTTGAAGTTTTAGGAAATATCAGCATAATAGGTCAAGGAGGAAATTTTCCACAATCTATCAAATGATTCTCAGCTTGGATAGCGGTAGCATAAGCATTTGGTAGAGTGGATCCTCCCAAAAACTTGATCATCATAGAAATATCGAGATTAATGGACTTCAGATAAAATATGAATTCCAACTCTGGAGTTGGGCGGATAGTCACAGGGATCCTCTGCCAATTTAAGTGAAATCGGGCATTGAAGTCCGTCAGAGCCTCCTGGGGGGCTTGTCTTATGACGGATAGCTGATAATATAATGAAGAATCTCTATCATTTGAGAACCTTTCATAAAATGGATCTCCGAGCTCATCCCAGGTGCGAATTGAATTAGGAGTTAATGTTCGGTACCAATCCAGAGCCTTGTCTTTGAAGGACACGACGAGGAGCCTCAAGGCTACATTTTGTGCTCTAATACCGTGTACCAGACAAACATCTGCTACATCCTGCAAATTTTCTAGTGGCGTTTTTGACTTGTCTCTAGCAAATTTGGGAATAGCTTTCAGGGCTAAAACTAGGATAGTGCCCCAAATAGTGGGCGCTACCGGGGCTACTAGGGGACTTCCAGCATCCCATGCTATGTAGTTTCTATTTGCAGTCGACAACATGGTGAGACGAAAAGGTGATGGAAATGGAACGGTTACTAGCTTATTTGCGGCTTGGACTATCCCTAGCGGAGGTACTAGTAAACCTAGGTTACTTGCAGTCTGGGATCTAGTTACAGGCCGATGGCTCCTACACCCATCTACAAAGCTATTTTGTTAAGCTCAAGTCCCACAAGGCATGCTAGGAAAATAATAAACTATTGATGCCAAAAATTGACGAGGTAACAGTGTCTTATGGGAAACTCAGTTTAAAGTGGACCTTTTGTGCTAAACTAAGTGACCTCCAAATTTTTAAAGAAGCCAACTTCTTCTATAATGGGTTTTGGAAAGGGAAAATGAAATGGATATAATGAAGCAAAGTCTAATCTAAGGTAATGCGCCAAAATTATTGATGGGCACAATAAATCATAGATTTAAGAGCCTGAATGGTGTTGTTACATTCCAAAATGTCAGACTTAAAACTATAGTATAGACAATTCATTTATTGACATAAAATAATATTGCATACATTCTCGCTACTAAGAAGAGTCATTAGACATGATTTAGGTAAGCAAGCTTGTATTCAACATATATAGAAGTCCTTCAAATGAAATGCTTAAGACAGTATAGAGCACAGTCTACAGTTTAATCAAAGCATGAAAAATAGAAAGGCTAAACAATTGGCATAGTCTGACAGTTTCTTGCAAATAAAATAGTAAAAGAGGCCTGGTATCTTTTGCTAAAACTAGCGTGTTTTTCTCAAAAATATTAGACCCATCTCTCCTTGATAGAGAGAGTATATATAGCAGGAAAAGAGACCTCCCACCGCTTTGGAGAATTGCAATAGAAAAGATACCGCAATCTCCTGCAATGATGCCCGAATCAGAAGATTCCCAAGGCCGTTACAATGGCATTGAGCTAGAACACAGCATCCGGTCATCCCAGGTGCAGGTGCATCCCTCGTAATGATGGTGGCGGTCCCAGCCAGGATCGAGGTGACAAGTGTCATCCACCACTACAAATGACCATGATGAGCAGTGCCTAATAGCATTATCTCCTTCAACCAATCCATCGCTCGCTCCACAAATCAGTCGCAAGGCACGTGGCAGCCTTTCGCTATCCACACGAGACCTTCTCCCATTTTTTCTAAGAGATTGTGAAGATGCAACACATGTCTAATGGGTAGAGATCCTTATTGCGGTGGAGGGAAAGTTCAATCAGCTCGGCGTAAAGGACGCATGGTAGCATTTCGCTGCCCGCGGTTGTTTATTTCATCTCCGCATGAAAAACTTGTGATCTACCACCACGTAGCATGATGTAGGACCCTTTGACACTTTTTAGAAATGATGGCCCCGTAGAAGCCTTCTGCAACCTGAAGAGACTTTAATAAAATAAAAAATAAAACCTCCCACTAGTGTGACACATGGACGCCCAGCGCAGCTCCTCAGGACCTAAAAAAAAGCTGTTACCCGAAGCCGCGAAGAGTATGTACGTGAAGTGGTAGATGAAAACTTTATGGAAAGCTAAATAAACTTGGCGATGCATAGGCTGGTGCACATAAAATACAAAAAGAAACCCGAAGGGAGCTACTCAAATATTTAATTTAACATATCCCAAAAAAAATTTAGATGTCATGCCAAAGACACATTTCTTAGGATTCAATCAGACTTTATATTCTTCCAGTCTCTTAAAAATTGTGTCTAACACTTTCAAATGATCTTTTCTTGTCACTGATTTAGCCAAAAGGTCATCCATGTAATCTTCCATTATCTTATGCATCATGTCGTGAAAGATTGTGGTCATGGACCTCTGATACGTGGCCCCTACATTCTTGAGCCCAAAAGACATGACATTCTAGAAATATGTACCCCAAGGACAAGTAAAAGTTGTTTTATGTTGGTCTTCTGGGGCAATACGAATCTGATTGTAACCTAAGAAGCCATCCATGAGGGACAACATCTCATATCCTGCCATTAGGTCAACTATGATATCTATATTTGGCAACAAAAAGTTACCTTTTGGACATGCCTTGTTCAAATCCCTGAAATCTATGTAGATGTGGATCATTCCATTTGGCTTTGTTACTGGCACAGGGTTAGATATCCATTTAGCATAATCAATAGACCATATGAACCCAGCGTCTAGAAGTTTCTTCAACTCATCCTTGACCAGTAGAGTGACCTGAAGATGCATTTTGTGTAACTTATGTTTAACTAGTTTGGCATTTGGAAATAATGGCAGATGGTGCAAAACCAGTTCTGGGTCTAGTCTTGGCATGTCGATGTAGGATCATGTGAAGTTGATTTTACGTTCTACAAAGAACTTCTAAAATTCTGGTTTCTCTTCTTCAGTCAAGGATGCAACAAAGAGGACCATTTTGGGATCTTCTACTATTGATATGTTGGCTTCTATGGTGTCCTCTATGAGCATAGTTGATTTCTCTTGAGTTACGGGGAGAAAGTCCTATCCTCCATCTTTGGGCACCTTGGAGAGGTTTTCACCCACAAATACGTCCTTTGTTTTTACTTTTTTATCGTTAGAAGGTGCCTTTTGATTTTCAACTAAAGATGTTTCATTTTTTGCTTTATTATTATTTTTAATTTTACGACTGGAGGATGGACCTATCTTGCTGAAGTAAGCCACACAATCTAGGTCAATAGAAAATCATGCCTTGTGATCACCACTGGGTATGCCTTCACGTGATCCCATAAACTCTGCAATGGCCTCATCATTCTGAAAGGTGTCCAGGACTGGCGGACCTTGTTGGTACCAATCGATTAATTATGGATAGACTAGGGAAATTCCATCGTCAGCGTTGGTGAATTGAAGGGAGGATGCAAAAAGCATGCAGATAGATTTAGAGATATTGTAGATGAAATTATCATCATCCAATATTCCCCTTCACTTGTCTCGTATTCATTGTCAAAGTAGGGGATAAATGACTTAGAGTTGTGGTTGTCAGTGTCATCTAGCAATTCAGATGTATTCAACTAATGGTTATTAGATTCAAATTGTGGAGCTTGTATGTCATGAGGGAGGTAAATGGGACTGTGACTATTTGGTGCCTAATTAATTTTAAATCTTTTCCCAAAATTTTGTTTAGAGGTGAGCTCCCCAGCTTCAAGGAACATATCATCAAGGCACCAATCACTTAAGGATCATTGGGAGCCAAATTCCCACTCTTGGGAGTCAGTTTTGGTAAGGGATTCCTTGATGGTCTCGACACTTTTTGAAGCATGCACACACTCACTCAAAATTCCATTGGTACGTCAATCATCATTGTCAGGAAATCCATACCCTAACCCAAGATACCTTTGTATTTTGAAAGGTTCTATGGGCTCTCTTCATCCAATTTTATTTCTTCCTAGGCCACTACTTCCATTGTAGCCCTTAGCCTTCATCATGTCATATCCCTTGCCATATTTCTTAACTAGTAATGGGGGTAGGTATTTCATTTCTTTATAGAGCCATCCTGTAATATCGACAATGTCCTCATTTCTCATCTCTCCCCATTTGATGAAAACCATTTTTAGTTCAACTTTGAAAATTTCTTTGGGTTCCATTCTAAAGTAAGGTCTACCATAGATCTTTGGCAACTTTGGTATTGTCATTATGCTATAATCCATATGCAATTTGAATTCTCCACAGCCTAGGTCTTAGATCTTGACAGTGGACTCAACCTTAGGAAGTGTGGAAGATGGTGGTGTGGTAGAAGATGTGGACAGAGTGGACATGGATGATGATGTGAGTGTGGATGGGTCAATGTACTTGGAAGCAGAAGAGCCAGGAGCCTCTTGATTGATGGGCACCCAATTTTCGGAAATACCCCTTAGGTTGGTATAATATTGAAAAGGGTCAAGGTCTCCATATATGGTGATTTATGTGCCGTCAAATGGAATTTCAACCATTAGTGATATGTAGAGGGAATGGATTTTAGGGCATGAATCCATGGATGGACAAGCAAGATGTTGCAAGGTAATTCTAGATCCAAAACCTAGCAAGTCATATCCACAATAACTGGTCCCACTCTGATAGGAAGAGAAATAACAGCTCACGAAGAATGTTCTTCATCATCATATGCTTTTATGACTATACTCTTTGTAGATTTTACGCATGCATTAGAAAATCCTAGAGCTTTAACCAGTTTTAAGGAGCATATGTTCAATCCTGTTCTGCCATCTACTAAAACTCATTTGACCTTGTGCTTATGGATGAAAGTTTCGATATGTAATGTGTCATTATGGTTGGTCTTGGGTGATGAATAATCTTGATTAGATAAGGTGACATGATGAGGTGTAGTGAGGTATCCCACCATGGTCTCAAATTGGTTCACATCAATATCCTTAGGGACAGATGACTCTTGTAGGGTTTTATCCAAGATAGCCTTATGTATGGGAGAAATTTGAAATAGCTCAAGTATGGAAATCTACGTAGGGGTTTTGCCTAACTTATTGATAAGGTAAAACTGACTCTTAGGTTTCCACTACTTTGTGGATGAGCTAGTTTGTGATTTCTTAGATGGACAAGGTATGGTGATCTTAGGTTGCCTAGCATGAGGCGGACCAGCTATGGTGATCTTTCCACTTCGAGTAGTAGCATTAAATTGAGGTTCTCTTTTGAATATGATGGTATTGACACATTCATTATCAGTTCGAACATTGTTTATAGTAGGTCCACCAAAATAGTCATACTTGGCACAGGCATAATTGGCTTGATTATTGTTTGTCTTAGGACCTGATGTGGAAGCGTTATTAGAACTATGGTCTTGTAGTGGGTTATTATGAATGGTATGATCTGAATTAGAGGCAAATTTTGGTCCACCTACCTCAATGATATGATTCTTGATAAGGTCTTGTACAAGATTTTTCAGTTCTCGAAAGGAAGAATTTTTATGTCCTTTTGCCTGATGATAATCACAAAATGCATTATTGTCCCACCATGTTGGTTTGAATTTTCTTGGATCATATGGTTTTTGGTCTTGAAGTGTGATGACACCATTCTTAAGGAATTTCTTGAGGACCTCCTCAATAGGCTCACCCAAGGGAGTGTATGTGCAACCCCTAGGGAATTGTCTTATTTGATGTTATTGTCCTTGATTGTGACTATTTTGAGCATTTTGGTTGTTTGGGGTGGCATTGGTAGGGGGTGTTAGTATCGTTGTTGGTTTGTTTTGTGCCTGAACCCCTTTTAGAGCCAGTATAGGACCCATAGTGTTTAGAGCCTTGGCATCAACAACACTGACATTGGTAACATGCTTATTTTTGACCCAGTACTTGTTTTTGTAAGCAAGAGGATTTTTGTTTGTGTTTTTAGGACCATACTTTAGCTCTCCTTTTGCAATAAGAGATTTCTCAACCTGGATGCCCTTTTCAACTAGGTCCGTAAAAGTTGTGCAACAATGAACTTTTAATCCATTTTTCAAGGGGCCCAAAAGTGTTTGAACAAACATGTCAACCTTTTCTTTTTCAGGTATGTCAATGTGGCAGCGACTAGCTAGACTTCTCCATCTTTGGAAGAATGGGATTAAAGCTTCACCCACATCCTCTTGTGTGAGAGTACATAGGATAGTAATAGAGATGTCCATGTCAATGTTATACAAGTAATTTTTTATGAACTTGTGTTTAAGTTCGTCCCATGTTTTGATATCCTTTTGAGTGGAGAACCATTCAAGGGAAGGACCTGCAAGACTTTTAGAAAAGAGTCTCATCAAGTACATTTGTTCATAGGTGACATCCACACAGTTGGTTGTGAATTCTCGTACATGTTCAATAGGGTTTTTCTTTCCTCTGTATTTTGTAAAATTTGGTGACACATATCCTGGAGGAAATGGCGGCATGTATAAGTTCATGTCAAAAGGATATACGGATAGATCATATGACACTTGTGATTTCTTTTCAAATATTTGCATGTTTTCTATGCTCTTCTCTAGACCCATTAGCTTAGCTTGCAAGGCATCGATTATAGGGTCATTTGTGGCACCATATATTGGATTGATTGGTACACCATGGGTCCCCATTTGTTGTGAGTGGATGTTTGTGTGATGTTGAGGAATGTGTTGTTGTGACATGTATGATGTGTTTTGGTACTAAAATTTTGGATTGTAGACGTGTTGATGGGTATGAATATGGGATGAATATGTCAGAATGTGTCCCCCAACCATTTGGGTCGATATTTAGGGAATATGGTGACTAAGAATATTTTGGTGTTTGATAGATGTTGTAGGTTGCGTGTTTTGATTTCCTTGTCGAAGTTGTTGGAAATATCCGAGGAATATTCATGTTTTATCCTTGGGAGGGGTTGGTATTAAACTGTGTTGATGTGTTAACATTTGGTTGTGGTCCTTGGATAAGGAGACCCCATTTACCTCCACCCAAAGGATTATGTGAGGTACCAATGAGAGGATGTGATGAGGATGCACTCATGGTACTAGATGTAGTCATAAATGGAGGATTTGAATGGAATTATGATGCCCCCAAGGCATTTACCAAAGTGGTAAATAGAGGATTGGAATAACTTGCCCACATTGTCGAGGACCCAAAGGTGCCTCTAGCCAATTGTGACGATATTGTGGATAGTGTAGGAAATGTGATGGATTGTGTTCCTCTAATGGATGTAGTGTTGATTGAATTGGAATTGTTTGGAATGTTGGAGGTAGCACTCATGGTAGTTGTGATAGTTTGCATGGTAGCATCAAAAAAGGTATTGTTTGTGTTGTTTAGACGTTGACCACTATTGGACATGTTATTTGTATTGTTGACATTATGGTCAAGAGATGTCAGTCTCAAAGTATTAATTTTGAACCCATGGGCTCCTTGACTTAAAAGTATGGCTAAATATATTTCTTTCATATAAGACCATTTGTTCTATGAAGTAGGCCGCCTTCAGATCTTGTGTTGCTACCTCTAGGTTTTCCTCAAGTAATTGTCCATATTCATCCTTACGTAAGAATGGTTCAAAAGGTAATTTTGATGAGGATGGTATGGTCATGAGAGGTTGAGTATTTGTGTCACTAAATGGGTCATCAAAAGTCCAATTTGGGTCATAAGTTCGATTGGTGATATTGGAATTGGAATCTTGTCCAAAGTTTTCCATTTGTCTTTTCTTTCTTTGGAGTCTAGTTTCCACCATAAAAGGAAATTGCTCAAATGATAGTGATGAGAAAGACAATTAAATGCAAGGATGATACTAACCTATGCTTTTGTATTTTTGATAAAGGATGCTAATGCAAGACTATGTTTTTGGAAGAAAATGGCTAATGTAAAATGACGACTAGGATGACAAGTTATGACAAAAAATTTATATTTTGGGATAAAGGATGACAAAGAAAGGTGATGATGAAATTTTTCTAAGGAAATGATTGATGCAAGATGACAAGGTTCTCAAAGCCAAAATGTCAAATGAGTATTAAGATGATAATGTTGACTAAGGACTAAGATGATTAATGCAAAGTCTAGGTTCAAAATGAGGACTAGGATGAACCATGCAAAGTCTAAGTTCAAAATGAGGACGAAGTTTGGAAAATATTTGGAGAAAGGTTTGCTTAACCACTCTAATCTTGAATTATTTCATAATTTAGGTTATCAAAGGACTTGCTAAGGAGACTAAATGACAAGGTCGAAATGATGAGTGAGCCTTCCTAACTAGACTGTTGAGTTGGAGGTTCTCACAAAAAGGACAATGACCAAAAAGAGGAATAATGACAAAGTCCCAAGATAACCTAGTTTAGAAAACAATGATTTTTGCAAAGTGTTGATATTTTTCCTAATCCAAAGTTTTCCAAGATGAAACCTAAGGAAAAATTTATGCAAAAAATGACAATTATGATGCATAGCAAATGAAACTAAAATTTGGAAATTTTAAACCTATGGTTAAAATGTTAGTTGTTTCTAACAAATACCATTGAAAAAGATGTTTTGATAGTAGGCTAAGATGTCTAGACTTGAATTCTAGTCTAAAGTAGGGTTTATTTTGTTGCAAGAAAATCCATCGTTTTAGGTCACAAATGTGTTTCAGTTATCAAATACAGCGTTAGAAATGGAAAATGTGGTTTAGTTTTTCAAATGCGGGTTTACAAATGGCCAATATGGTTCAGTGTTTCAGATGTGGCTTTAAATATTGCAAATGCGTTTCTGAACAAGTGAATGCGATGTTTGGAGCAGAAAATGCATTTTAACAAAGCAGATGCATTGCGAAGTCTAGAAAATGTGGTGCGACAAAGTGATTGCGGTTTAACAAATGCATTGTAGAATGCAAAAAAGTCAAATTTTCTAACGTTTTGGCCAAAAACCTAAATTTTTAAAAGTTTGACTATTTGTTTTCAGATGTTTGAGTGTTGTTTGTCTCATTTCAGTATCAACAAACACTTGGAAAACATGATATTTTAAATGTAACCAAACACAAAAGAGAACAAGTACAATCCTATGGTTAATCCAGGACAATATCTGCTAGACTCCACATGGGTTTCCCCAACCGCATAGCAATAGCGTGTGAATCCAAAAGCTTAGCTGCACGGGCTCCCCCTTACAGTGCACTCTCTTCTCAGGCCAACCAAGTTTCCAATCCCCATGAAACTCCCATGGCAGATTGATCACCTCTACTAAATACTGCGAAGACATGGAAGGCTTCACATCGACCGGTGTTGTACTAGCAAATAGAAGGTTTTTGGCTTACTACACAATGGTATTTAATTTGGGACCCCCGTTCGAGTGGCCATACATGGGGCACAAGATTAATCTTTGTTTAGGAGGAACTTCAACCTAAAGAGGTTATGCTCAATAGGATTTTGGGGAGTACTACTTGGTCCATATGACACATCCACACTCATAATCTTAGGTTTTCCCTTAAGATTCACATTTATATACCGGTCGGGGGTAGCTTGGCTTTAGCTCTATTTCCGATTTGAGTCATGTTGGGGTGATGAAATCCCCAGGAAGGCTCAATTTCTAGAGGAAATAATCATTTCTCTTACACCCAGGATTGCATGACTGTGCAAGGGGAGAGGATACTTCAATTATTACATCAAGGTTACATAGGGGCAAAGTGGGTCTAGATTTCTGATCACCTAGTTTGCACAGGGTGAGAGAATATTCACCTACCACTTTCAAACACAATCAGATAGTATTGCAAGCATATCCATTTTAAGTGCACCAAAAAGAAATGTGTTTTAATCTAAAAAAATAAACAAGCACAATGTTTTTGGAATGAATCTTGGACACTTGAACCTACAAAAGCACAAGTTAGGAGTTTTATCAACTAGTCTTGGACCCATGAAATGTAACCGCCACACGCTACAAACAAAGATTAGTAACCCCAAAAAAACTGTAAGAATTGGCTATGAAGGTAGCCACCCAAGATCTAGAGGCCTAATAGAAAGCACAAGAATAAGAGAGATAGAGACAAGATGACAAGAATAAACTGTATTCTGTCAATATGATAGAATGTAATGAGCAAATAGTACATAGGAGACCCCTTGGATATATAGCCAAGGTGAGAACATAGAAGGGCATAAGATTATGACAAGTGTCGTAATCTTATGACATGAGACAACTATGAAAAGTTATCACTCCACCTAAAGTGGAAAGGTGATAATGTGATAATCACCACAAAAGGTGGAGGTGGAGATAATCACATGATGTGTCCACAAAAGGTGGAAGTGATGAGGTATGAGATGTCAAGTCCACAAAAGGTGGAAAATCTCCAACAACCTCTTATGTGGTCCCTAAGTAAACTTAACTAAGGTGTAATCAAGACCTAGGACAAGGTACAAGACATTTAATTACACCAACACCCTTAAGTGCAACTTAGGGAGAATGTACACAAAAGAAAACAATGCAAGATGGGTCCCGGATTAGAGGCCATGTTAGGTACCCATGTACAAATGCAATGCAATCTCTCATAAAGCGGAGAAAGGGAGAAAACCATGGGAAAAAACTCCCCCAAAGAGAGATGAAACAAAACTGAAAAAGATGAGAAGGAAAAACCTCGAGTGAGGAAAAAAGCCCCATACAAGAGAAGAAGAGAGACAAGGTAGCCCCCCCTCAATGTACAATGATCACCCATGGAAGATGCTCGAGAAGGAATGAAGAAGCTGCTCCAAAACTGTCGAACAACGTTCCTCCCCTTGGGAAGAAACAATTCCAAAGGTGGATGAATGAAGTCTCCCCAATCCACAAGTGAAGAAGGAAGAACCCTCAAAATGTAAGAAGTCTCTGAAATCTGCTCAAGTGTCCCTGTGTCGATGCCGAAAGATGCCTTTCCCAAACCATGTGAAGCTGCAATGTAGTCACCTCCTGGAATCTGTGAGAAACCCTTTGCAACACCACTCTAATCCGCTGAAAAAGACAACTTAATATCTAGCAAGGATGTAGGTTGAACATACTCCAAAGATGATGTCTCCTCAAAAGAGAAAGTGGCCTCCTCCAACTGTTGTAAAGATGCATCCACAATCACATCAACCTCGAAAGATTGATCATGTAGAGGAGGGTGAGAGTGTTCCCTTGCAACAACTGAAGAAGAATCACCTTCATCAAAGAGAAGATGTAAATAATCAAATGTGTCTCCCAAGTCTGCAATGTAGGACTCCACAAACAAACTGCTAATGTCTGTCAAGTAGTCATCCCATGAAGCTGCTGTTGGAAGACAAGGTATACACTGTTGCACTGAATCACAAGGTACTAAAACTATCTGAACACAAGTGTGATCAGGTACATCAGTCAATGTAGAAGATGGAGTATCATCAATAGGTTCAAGAACCTCAGGAGTAGAGAGCACTCCAAGATTCAAGTAACCATACTCAATCTCATCAAGTTTGTCCACACTAGGGTGAACCGAATCATCAATAGGAGAAAAATATGAGAAGGTGTAGAACTGAGAACGATCATCAACCTCCCCAACTACAACAAGAGACTTGCTATGCAAATCCTGAACAATGACAGAATCTGGTGTGAACTCTACACTCTTGCCTGTACCACTATGTGTAATCTGATAGATGGAAAGGATGTTCCTTGACAAAGTAGGCACACATAGAACATCATTGAATGCTCCACCTTCAACATCAATAGAACCCTTCCCACAAACTTCCAAAGAAGTGTTGTTGGCCATCAAAATGGGTGGAGATGAAAAAGAATCAAATGAAGAGTATATATCCTTGTACGAAGTGATATGATGCGAAGCTCCTGAATCAAGGATCCACTGATCTGAATTGGAATCTGCAACTGCAATAAATGCTTGCCCCTTATATTTATCATCTTGAGATGATGTGGAAGAAGGAGAAGAGCTAGATGTTGTTGCCATGAGAGTTGTTCCTTTTCCCTTAGAAGTATTGGAAGGGGATGAATCCTTCTCTTGATATGCAGTTGGCAAGTTGATATTGTTCTTCTTAAGGATATGTTTCAACTCATCAATTTTCTTAACATGACAATGATGCTCCTCATGACCAAACTTTTTGCAATATGCACATGTTGGTTGCTCCCTCTTGTTTAATAGTTGTACTTCTTTGAAGAAGATGATGTTGAGCTTTGTTGTGGAGGAGTTCATTGTTGGGTCTCTCCTTGTGAAGATTGCTTCTGCTTCTTATTGGAACCCTTTCCTTGAGTCCCTTGATTCCCTTGATTAGCCACCAAAGCTTTGGACTTTGAAGACTTGAGAATCCCCATGCTTATCAACTTTGCTTGTTCTAACATCAACATTTCTGTAAAAGCATCAAATGTAGGAATAGTGAAAGAACTACCTACTGTCAAGCGATGGGTTTGGAAGCTAGAAACAAATGCTGCATATTCTGATGGAAGTTTTCCCAACAAATTGTAGACCAACTGTGCATCCTTCTTATCAATGCCACAATCCTTAAGCTATGCTCTTAGCTCATTTGCCTTAGTGACATAGTCTTGGATTGTATCAAAATTCTTGGGATCTAACATTGTGAGATCATTTTCAAGCTGATAACCTTTAATCTCATCAACTTGGCCATACAATTGACCAAACTTTTCCCAAGCTTCTTTAATTGTTTTACACTTATCAATTTGAAAGATTAGATCTTTTGATACATATTTCCTTAATGTTCCAAGAGCCATAGTATTTTTAGTGAGCCAATCCAATTGAGCAGCAGGATCAGCTTTAGGATCAGATGGTGCAACAACAATTTCATCAATATAATGAGTTAATCCTTTTTCCATTAACTTACTCCATGCATCAATTTTTCAAGAAGCATAATTATGTGGAGTTAACAAGGGAAACTTAGGAGAACCCATAGCAGCAAAATGAAAGAGAACAAGATAGAGAGAGAGGCACAATCACACAAGACACCCCCCCCCAAATTCACTCAATCAAAGAACCCCCCCCAAAAAAGATGATTTGGCACTTTATAATTAGTGTGTGTACAATGGCCACTTGCAAGCCAAGCAAAGTGGGCTTCTGATTTTCAATTTTTTACAACAGCCTTAAGTAGGCTACAACAGACTCAAATAACTGATACAAAAGATCAAACTGAGATCTTAATTTTACAAATGCTCAAAATAGGCCAAAAATGACCAAGTGCTGAAAGTACAATTTCTAATCACAATTACTACAAACTGATAGCACCACTGTGAAGTTTAGAAAAAATTATGCACTTTCAAAAAAAATGGCACTTGAAAAGGAGTTCGTATGAGCCTGAACGGAGCCCCGAAAGTTGCAAAAACGGTGACAATCAAGCAAGATCTGAGACAAATCCAATTTTCTAGAAAATCCATGCACCAAAATCAGAAAATAATTGCACCATTGTGATGTACACAAAAAATTATCCCAAATCAAAAAAAATTGCACCAAAAAAGGCCTCAAAATGACCAAGATATGAGCCTCTGAAGATGAACTGCAA
Organism: Sequoia sempervirens; assembly: GCA_007258455.2. NCBI lineage: Eukaryota > Viridiplantae > Streptophyta > Pinopsida > Cupressales > Cupressaceae > Sequoia > Sequoia sempervirens. The sequence goes on from VDFB02000017.1 coordinate 85,838,309, forward strand.
AATCAAAAACTCAATCCGTGAGAGGGTCAAAAATTTCAAAAAAATGATGACGTCATCCTGGCGCAATGCTGACATCAGAAAAAGATGAGGTTAAATTTGACGTCCTTTGGCCCGTCGAAAAAGCATATTCTCCGTGCGAGGAATATTCGCTAAACTCGGGCTTAAATTTGACGGGCGTATGGTCGTCGCCGTCGCCGTCAGACTGCCGTCGCGGATTGTCGGAATATTCTTTTATTTCCTGGTATATTCTGTTGCTGGAAAATTGTGTGACCTAAAAAATTTTAAAAATGCCAGAATTTTTGAGAATTCTCCACCGGTGTTTTGTATCGCCGGCCGGTGGAGGTTTACCGGTCGTCTGCCGGTGGATCCACCCGCCGGTGGAGAAGAGAGGGGCCTGCGAGGGCCAATGCAGCTAGTGGCTCTAAGCCACGTGGTGGCCTGTGGGCCACAGAGTACCCCGCGGGTACAGGTCTGCAGCAAGGTACTCTGCGTACCCTATGCAGAGTTTTATTTTTTGTTTTTATTTTTTTTTTAATTTTTTTTTTTAAACTTTTACAAAGCAAAAAACTGCGAAAACAACATATTTTTTTGTTTTTTTTTTTTGAAAAATAATTTTCACAGAAAAATAAAGTGATTTTTTTTTTGGAAAATTAAATCGTACCGTCACTGTGCAGGTTGGCCATACGGCCGGCCTGCTAAATTTTTTTTGCCTTGACGGACAACTTGCTCCGATTTGGATGATTTGGCAGTTGATTTGTGGTTTCTTGGCCTTTCTGAGCATGATGGCGAGGTCCTTTTCGGCTGAAAATGCTCCAAAGTGGCAGCTACCTCCTGGATCTGGCAACCACCTCCAATCTTCAACCCTTTGCAGATTTGGCCTCCAATGTCCAACTGAGATGAAACGAAAGGAAAATCTGACTATCTTGGACACTCTGGATGCAATGGCGAGCTCAGATCTGATGCAACAAGCTCCCAAAATGCACCTACAATACAAGGCTAATAATGGAACCCTCCAAGAATATCTCCAAATGACTAACTAAAGGCACTCCAAAAGCTCTGATACCATGTAAGAATTGGCTATGAAGGTAGCCACCCAAGATCTAGAGGCCTAATAGAAAGCACAAGAATAAGAGAGATAGAGACAAGATGACAAGAATAAACTATATTCTGTCAATATGATAGAATGTAATGAGAAAATAGTACATAGGAGACCCCTTGGATATATAGCCAAGGTGAGAACATAGAAGGGCATAAGATTATGACAAGTGTCATAATCTTATGACATGAGACAACTATGAAAAGTTATCACTCCACCTAAAGTGGAAAGGTGATAATGTGATAATCACCACAAAAGGTGGATCTCCCACAAAAGGTGGAGAGATAATCAGATGATGTGTCCACAAAAGGTGGAAGTGATGAGGTATGAGATGTCAAGTCCACAAAAGGTGGAAAATATCCAACAACCTCCTATGTGGTCCCTAAGTAAACCTAACTAAGGTGTAATCAAGACCTAGGACAAGGTACAAGACATTTAATTACACCAACAAAAACCTATGCTAGTCAAAATGTAGAAAAGAAAAATCAGAATGCAAAGGAAATATGGAAAACTCGAATGCAAAAATGCAAAGAAATATTTCTAGGCAAATGCATCACAATAGAGAAAATAAGTCGCTCTGTGTAGAAAATGCGACTCGATTCTATGTCGTTTGAAACTACGAGTGCATCTCGGTCTATAAAATGTGGCTTTCTAGACTGTGTATGTGGCATATCAGAGCGTTTGCATCATTTAAGCCATTGAATGCATCATGACGCATCAGATGTAGGTTTATAAAACACGAATGTGGTGTTTCATACCTATGTACCTACAAAACAACAAAAAACCAAAAACCATATGAAAACTACAAAAATAAATAAACACGTCGAGTTCACCAATGTATCAATGGGTTATTTTTTAGGTCAAACTTAGCAAATTAGATTAATAAACAAAACCTAAAGAAGCTATCAAGTACAAAGAAAGAAAATGAAATAAATGAGAATGATTATACCTGTTACTCATTGAAGCCTCCATGATTCACCTCCATAGCACCTTCTAGCTTGCAGCGTATGATCGTCGCCCTCATATTTGTGTACGTGAGCAAATACCTATGACTATGTCCTATGCAAGTTTTGAAGGATTTGAATGACAAAATAAGACTATGCCTATGCCTATGACTATGACAAATGACTATCCTTATGAGTAAATAATCCAATTCAATAACTAAGTACAAAGTATGAAATGAATATCTAAGCATAAATTTTTCAGAATAACCAAGTGGTCACGAGAATGTGAGCAAATTGGCATTTTATAGAAAATGCAATTTTGGACAGACGGACAAGATTGAAAGCTGACAAAAGCCTAAAATCAGAGGTCAAGATTACATGTGACAATCCCTAATTAGGGTTAGGGAAAAATTATTAAATGAATGGTCAAGATGTTATTTGATAAAATCAAATCGGCACTCGAGAATAAATGTGATAATTAGCCAAAAAGATAAATATTTTTGAAAATCAAGAAGATAAAGACTGCTTGATTTTTAAGATTTGAAAAATCAAGAGGATAAAGGTTGAACTGAAAATAAAATTTTAAAAATCAAGAATTTGCTCAATTACTTGATTTTTGGAAGAAGATTACCATTGTGAATTAAATGAATTCAATATATGGATTTTGTGTGACAACAAATAATCGATTTTCAGATTATTTACTAAAATGAAGTGACAGTTAATAAAGTGAGATCATTTAAAATAATTTCATTTATTTAAAATGAGAGAAATGTTAAATTAGGCAATTAAATAATTAAAGATAATCATTTAATTTAGAGGATTATGACCGATAATTAAATAAATTAATCAATTCATTTAATTATGAGAATTAGTGACATATTAAATAAATAAATGAAATTCATTTATTTAATAATCGAGAAGACATAAATGAATAAAGGTAATTAAATAAATTAATAAATTTATTTAATTGTAAGAAGATAATAGACCATTAGTGGCGTATTGAATAAATAAATAAAATTTATTTATTTAATAATCATGAAGAATAAAAGGATATGAATTAATTAGATAATTATGAATTATTTAATTAATAGTCGAATGTGAACCACGGACATAATTAAATGTCATAATTATGCTAGGATGAAAGTGGTAAAAATAAAGCTTGCGGGCCTAGGTCACTTTTATGTGTCTACACAAATAGGTTGGAACTAGTGATAAATTCCAGGATGTGCTTGTCACCATTAAACACATAGAAATGGGTTACATTATCAAACACTGATGGGGCAAAGGTAAGTTCAATAGTGAACCTTTTGATGCCAAATAGCAGCAGTGGTTGAAGGGTGTTGGCTTCCTGGGCCAAGACATTAGTAGTATAGTTTTGGGATCGTGGGATCAACTAAATATTGAAGGCATCTAGGCTTTCTAACAAGTCCCAAACTCTATGCCTATAGTTTTCTAGTCTTCTGTCGTGGAAAGAATACAGTTTCCTAACTTGCTTTACTACTAATTTTGAATCACTAAAGACTTGCAACATTTTAACCTTCTTTCCTAAGGCCATCAAGAGACCATGAACTAGTGCTTCATTCTCCGCTACTTTATTTGTGCAATAAAATTGAAGTCTATGAGCAGTGAAGTAGGTCTTACCTATAGGATTGATGAGTTCAAATCTAGATCCAGCTCCTTGCTTGGACTTGGATCCATCGAAGCACAACATCTATAACTTGGAGGGTTCATGAAACTCAGTGTCAATCATACATTCATTTCTCCTCGACTGCATACTTGCATCTATCATCTCTAGAATGGACACTGGCTCGGCATGGTTGGTGGCAAGTTTCATAATCAAAAACTTCATTTGATGTGCAACTTGTCCTTTAACATGTTCCACTGCTATCTGAAATAAGTAGCACTCAAATTCTAAGTGGGCAGCATTATGCTCTCTACACCAACTAGGTAGCAAGAGTTCTTGGAAATCCATTCTTGCCCCCAGGCTGACCTGATCTTGTATACACTTCTCCATGAAATCCTAGAATCCACCTAGTAGTCCCAAATTATTCCCATCACAGGATTCATCATCGTTTGATTCTACTAGCACCTTTGTGCTCTAAGGTGCATAGACTAAATTGGCAGGAGGGTTGCACAATACCAAGAAGAATTCCTCATTCATCTCTTCTTCTAGAGGCTTTAATTCTTCCTAATATGCCACGGGAGAATAATTTCCTAGCTCAATTTTAGAAAACAACACCTCATTGATGTTGTATTCCATGATCATGAACTTCATACGGGGCTCTCGATCTATGCAAATTTGGTTTGGCATCCCCTTCCATGGTAGCCATAGGTGGGAGAAGTTAGTTGCAGCATACCAGTTTAGTACTTGGGGGAAGTCTCGCCCTAGTATTATGCCATAGGCATTTGGGATATCATTAATTTGAATGTCTATAAATTGTTGCACTCTTGGGTCTGCAACAAGCTGCATAGGAATCCAATTGATTTCTCCAACAATGTTCACTTTTTTTTTGTCTAGCTGAGTCACCTTTCTTCTAGAAGGAGTCGGTACTATTCCTGGTGCCTTGCAAATATCGAGAGGAATGACATTGGAAGATGCTCCTAAATCAAGCAAGCAATTATGCAGGTTTTTCCCAAATATTCTAATTGTAGTGAGAAAAGGTGGTGTTTCTAATTTTCCCTAAAATAATGTCATGGGCGTATTTGCCTAGGCCACTTGGTTCTTGTCCTTCTCATTGGTTTTTTCCTTAGCTTGTACTTGGCTTTGTTCTTTAGTGGGGTTTTTCCTAGTTTGCTAATTTGAAGGGACATCTTTCTTCTTGCCTATGATTTCTTGAATTACGGGCTCATGTGGTGGCTCTTTGAAAGAGACCTTCTTAGCTGGTACCTCTTGTGTTGCCTTGGAGGAATGGGTCCTATTGATAACCCTAAAGAAGGCATGCCTAACTACAGGGACCTTAAGTAACTCAAAATTAGATAGGATGATCTTGACCTTTTTGAATTCTTCAACAAAATACTCACCCATTTGCTCAATTTCAGCCTTAAAGGCTCTACCTAAGGAAGTGCTAGTTGACTGCTTTTGTGTTTGATTTAGATGTTTGTCCTTGTAAAAATATTGGGTGGGCACATAGGGGTAATGAGTATTATTTCTTGCATTCAAATCAAGCGGGGTGCTAGACTTATTAGGCAGAGTGGAGGTTGTGAAAGGTCCTCCTGCTTGCTTATTCCTTAAGTTATATGGGGATGCTCTCTAGTGGAACATTTGGACCTCATCTTCATGAAGCTCTTCCTCATCTATTGGACTATTATATACCAAAGTAAAGAGCTGGGATAGAGTTTCTTCATTACTTACCTCTTTCACCTCTTCATTCTTTAGTGAAGTAGTCTCGGTATTTGAGGCATTGCTCTCACTTCATGGGAATAGGGCTTGATTGACTACAAGCATAGAAGAGTCATATGGTTTCAACAAGACTATATCTCAGCAACCGGTTATATCCATAGCATTTTGGAATTCTACTTGAAATATTTCCACAACCGTGAGGAACTCGGGGCAATCCAACTCAAAATGCTTGTTTGTCTTGTGGATCCCGCAACATCCGAATAGAGTTGCCTCAGCAAGGTACACCCCACTAGTTGTCTTTTCTGCATTGGTAGGCTAATCAAGAGGATTACAAACACCTCCATTGTTAGGCCTTGTATTCTATGTCATGTTCTATCTTTGGGAGGGTCTCCTTTCAAAGTTCTAATTGGATTTCTCCCCTCTTTCATAGTTTTTCTTGGATGAGTTACCCACTTCATGATTGTCTCTATTCTCTCGATTAAGATTGGCCTAAATGTTGCATTGAGAAGGTTGTAGCTGGTTATTTTGATTATGTAGGTGTGTCATCTCTATGGAAATTTTTCTGATCATCTCCATTAGTTCATCCAACTGGTCATTCTCTGCATTGCTTGCTTTTTATGTTTGATTTTGGAGAAAGACAGGTTGCGCCGCTGGTTGGTTTAGCTGAGCAGGTGAGAATTCAAATCCTTGTAGATATGTAGGTATTTGAGATTGCTTCTAATAGTCCTATTGTTGTTGAGGTTGTAAGTAATGAGGCACAGGAGGTTTCTAGTTCAATGGTTGTTCTGGATGAGAAACTATGGGCAGTTGTGGCACTTGGTTCATAAGAGGCATTTGATGTTGTAGAGCTTGAGTGAGCCCTTGAACTTACATGGGATGAAAAATATGTCCCAATGAAGGCAATAGACCTGAAATGTTTTTTTCCCAAGATGGTGTTGGCTATAACTTCCTCTTCATAAGCATCCACTAATCTGGTAGGTGGTGGTTGCATTCTCTTCACTAATGCAATTGTAAGGTTGTTGAGGGAAGCATAGTAGACCAGTAAGATAGCAACATCATTAAGCACATATGGAGTTTGTAACCTCATGTATGCTCAATGGAATTGATCATCGAAGGAGTTGATTGGTTCATTGACTTCTCTATGAACATACATGAATTGTTGATATAATTTTGAGGGGATGATTGGAATCTTGTATTTCCTCAAGACATCCCAAGTAGTGATAGATCCTATTAGCAAGTTTATGTACTAATAGAAAGCTTCCTCTCCCAAAGAATAAGGGAAAATTCTGCATGCCACGTCCTCATCATCAATCTGCATATCCTTCAGTGTTGTTTGTAATATCTTAATGTGTTCTTTCGTTGTCCTCTAAGGATCTCGTGGATTGAATTTTTTGCAAAATCCCTCTAGGTTCTTAGACATGTCATGGTAAGCATTGAATAACAGTGGAGAGGGATTATTTCCCAACCAATCCATGAAGGGAGGAAGGGGTTTTATTTGCTATTGGACAAGGACTTGGGGCTGCATAGGGGTAGCAATAGCTAGGGATGTGCCTTGGACTTGGAAGGCAGGGGTGGGGGTAGCACCCTAGCTTTGGGAAGAAAGTAGTTGGAAGTTAGTTTGGGACGGTTGAGTGGAGGAGGTGGAAGTGGAAAATGAGGAAGGGGTGTGGGGAAAATGGAAGGAAGGGAGAGGTGAAGATGAAGGTGGGTCAGATGGAATAGATGAGGAAGATGAAGTGGCTTCCCCTTTCTTAGCTGTCTTGGCCTTGGTAGGGGGTTCTAGCTCTTGGAATTCGCCTTTGTTTGGAGTAGATCTTAGGACTCTATGGAACCTATCTGGGGAGAATGAACCAATTCAATCCAGCTTAACTCAAAGGATCCCTCCTTCTAGCACCAGTTCTATTGATGGGTGTTTTAACACTTCTCAAAACAGGAAATGCATAATTGAATTACCTCTCTTGAAAGAAAATTTCCTACAAACAAGTTGCAAAGAACTACCCCAAGGTATCTTAGGTGTCAGGTCATGACATGTTTGGAATAATTCATTTAGTTCAATGTGATCTTGCTAGTAATCATAGAGCATCCTTACGTAAGTTAAGTTGGAGGGGAATTGGATCTTTGAGTGGAGTTTATAAAAAAAATTGAAGTGTTTCTCTATAGCTCAAAGTTCAAAACAACAGTCTCAAACTCCACTTTGATCTTTAGATTTGGCTTTACAATGTGAAATGAACTTTATCTAAGCTACTATTAAAAGAAAATTCAAAAGGGAAGGGAAAGGAAGAAGTTTCTAGACCTGAAACTACTGATGAACAGTGATAATGGAGGATGCTACAGTGGACAACCTTCCTAAAACTAAGCCCCAATTAACTAGATTAGCTCAGTCTCATGAAACTAGTGCAATCTTCTACGATCTACAGATTTTCAATCATTCATTCACCATAAAGCATGAATAAAGGATGGAATTTAAGTTCACCATTCAAGCAACATTTAGACTAGCTTTAACTATAGTTTATCATCAATAAACAACAAAAAACATGAACAAGGAAGGGCATCAACACAACAGAATTCTTCACCATCAATGAACAACACTAACTAATATGCTAAAGCATGCTAAACACATAGCACAACAAAGTAAATCTATTCAAATTCACTATGAGGAGAAGAATCATGCAACATGAAATGGAACTCAAGAATCCACCATAATCAATGAATTTCTATTAAAATTTCAGCAACATGTCTTTACAACAACTCAACTCTCTCTTGAAAATGAGAGGAGACCCCCTATTTACAATGGCCAAGATTTAATCTCATTGTGTGGAAAATATTCACTACAAATTAGGGTTTCATCTACCCCCAAATATTTTACAATATTAAATATGCTTTTGTCTTCTATCCTATTTTGTCTTCTAGTGGGTAGCACTATAGCAATTTTGTCTTTTAGCTAGGTACCTTTACTGCAGCTACACTGTGAGGAACCCATCGTCAATTACCAAATTTCTTTCATGCTTCTTCATAGTAGCATATTCCATGAACTTTCTGATCAATGTCTAGAGCTTATTCCACTCTATTGTGTGGGATTGGAGAACTTGAAAGTTCAATTTCTTTGATCATCTGGTAATCACATCCTAATCCTTATCACACTTGGGTGTATTCTTTATTACTTGCTCAGATTGGGCGAAGGCTCGAGTAGAAAAATCCATAAAGTTTGGCATGAGGGCATCTGTGGCTCCATCCTCCATCCTCATAAGGAAGTGTGGCTTTATCTTTTCCAGATCTAGCTAGACAGAGGGCATGTCAAAATCTGTCATCAGCTTTAGGTACTCCTCACAGGCCATCCTTATTTCCATGGCCTAATCAATATCAAGCTCCAGTTCATGGAGCACCCATTCTAATATTTATTTTCAATGATCGAGGCCCAACTTCCATTTTTTGATGAGCCAATGGTCATCTTTTTCTAATGCAAGCTCCTTCTCCCACATTCTCTTGGGAAACTTTAGAATAGCCTCAAGCTTGGGGTATGTGATTCTATATAATTCCAAAAAGTCAGTACAGAATTTTGATGTGCCTTCAAGTTGATTTTGTACTTCCCAAAAATTTTTGGTTGTTTAGGCAGCATGGTTGATGCCCATATGCCCATTGTAGAAGAATTATTGAAACCAACCCTCAGTGGCCTTGGTCCAATTCTTTCTCCTTTCTAATTTACTAATATGAAATTTAGACAACAACAAAGGAGTGGTCGATGATGTCAAGGGAAGCTCTTTAGAAGAGGACCATTGTTGTATATACGTTGTTAGCTCTGCCACGTGTGCTTTTAATTCCTTCTTATAGGTCTTATCCTTTTGCATTTGATGTACAATAGTACCAACTAATCCCTAAAGATGTTCAATTTTTTTCTCTCTTGTGGCTGCTCCCAAGTCAATAGTGGAAATATTATAGCTGAGTCCTTCACCTTCCAACATTGGAGTAGCTATCTACACAGTCCTGGAGCATGAGACATCCATTATTAGTGTGGGAGTGTTCCTTCAGTTTCTTTTCCTTCTTCGTGTTGATTTGTGTGTGAGCCAGAATGGCTTCTGGCATTGCCTTTGGATCTATAAGAGTAGGGGTCATCTTCTTTAATTGTTTTTCTATCCATTTAGGCATCTGGGGCCCCGCTTTTGGTGGTTCAAATTCACCTTCCTCTTCTTGAGTATGCTAAATTTCCATTTCTTTGCTTCCAAGGGTCTTTCATGCTACCTTTACTTCCTCTTCTTCATTTGAATCTTGAATAAATACCATTTCCTTCTTTGGAGATTTAGTGGTGGCTATATGTTTCTTGGGGCAACCTTCCCCTTCAAAGGCTTTCTCTTCTTCTTCTTGTTTCCCATGTTCTTCATGATGCTCTACTTTCGGGCTCTTGCTTGCTTTAGCCTCCTTTTGAGGATTATCCTCTTCTTTCTTTTCTTCTTCCTTTTTCAAGTCTTCTTGTGAAGGAGGTATTTCTTTATTATGCTCAAGGGTCTTATCTTTCTCCCTAGTCAGAGGCTCTGAGGTCACCTTCATTTCATCATTTGTCTCTTTCTTCTCTTTAGAAGGTTGCTTTTCAACTTCTTCTCCAATATCCCTAAGTTGCTTGGAAAGTTCCTAGTCAAGTTCCTAATCGAAGGTATCCATAATGTACTTTGGCCTAGGATTTTCAACATCTTCCTTAGAGGACTGTGTTTCTTCTTCTTCATGCACCACTTCATCAACAATGAAATGTTGATGCTCAGGATGCTCATGATAATCATCAACCTCTTTCTCCATTTCCTCCACTGTCTCCCTCTCTTTCCTTTCCAACTCCTTGGAGATTTGCATTTTCACTTCCATTTTTGGTGGCTCAGTTAGAGTAGGAATAGGAAGGCTGGAAACAACTTGTGCTAGGGTAGCCTACACTACAGGATTCATTAATACTCCCAATAGCTCCATTGTTATGATTTGCATATGCGGAGCAAAGGCTTCTAGGAGCGAGATGGTGGGAATTATCATTGTTGTAGCAACCAATGGAAGGGTTGTTGATGGAGATATGGAGGAAAAAGAGAGTGGATAAGTAGTGGTAGAAGAAGAATCTACCACCAAGATTGGTGTAGTAGGTGAGGTGGAAGCAAGGTGGACTGAAATGTCCATTGTGGGTGGAGAAGAAGCCAACATTTCTCGAGAAGCAGGTGGGGGAGTAAGGGTAGTGGTAGCAACAACGGTTGTGGCAATAAGAGAAAAGGAAATAGGTGGAGACTTTGGTTTCTTGGCCTCTTCTTCCTCTCCCTCGTAGACTAGGTCCTCTTGTATAGTGGGAATTTCTATGAAACAGCCTAAATTCTTGGCCTTCTTAGAAGGCTCACCTTTTGATGCCTTTCTTGAATATACTTTGTTTTTAGGCTAATGTTCAACCACTTCTTTTCTCTTCTTCGATCAGGTAGTGGGAGGAGAGTTTGGAGTTTCCCCAGATGGGGCAGCAATAGTGCCACTGTCAGTCTCACTCTTGGGCTTGTCCTCAAGCTCTCCATAGGTCAAAGTTACACCTTGGTGTTTTAATTGGGAAAATTTCCCATCAATCCAGCATTTTTTTCTCGCCTCTATTGGCTTCATCAAAATATCGATGTCATTGACCTCTTCCTCGTTCTAATCAATCAAGGGTAGCAGTAGGTTGTCTATGACATCATATCTCGGATCAATCACCATGTTCTCATCCTCCACAACTTGATCTGGCACTGGAAACAAGTTGAACATCTTAAAAAAATATGTCATCATGTGCATGTAGTGCCTCATATGAATTTCTTTATCATCTCTACAATTTTCCTAGAAGTCCTTGACATTGTGGAGGTAGGCATATTCTTTTCCAACCACCTTCTTTAGTTTCCCATATGGGTCCATTCGTGGTCTAGAGATGTGTAGCTCCAAGTTATATTAATTTAACTCCTAAGAATATTTTGCACATAGAGATGCCTAGATTGCATACATACCCTAGACAAATGTTAGAGGATATGGAATTCCCGGCCTATGCATGTTACTCAGGAGGGTATGTGGATGCTAGAGATACCTAGATAGTTCATGTAATACCAGTCGGTCATTTGGGTACCGAGGCAGTTTATACGGTCTCTCTGAGAAACCATCAGTTTGGATATAGGTAAACTTCAAGAACTAAATGAATAGAAAACCAAACTGGCAGATGAAGGCATTAGCACTATGAGTGACTCTCCTCTCAAAGTCACCTCCAAGCAATTTGATAATGTGTCGGATGAAGCCATCATTGACTCTACAGTAATCCTTCTTGAAATTTCTAAATTGGAGCTAAGGATATCTATCATAGACCTTAAGTTCCCTCCCTGGAGTTTGGCTCGATGCCACAAACAAACCTCTGTACTGAGCACGGTCGGCTAGTAGATAGACTAGATATGAAGTCATGTAGAATTGTGAGGTTTTCTTTAATGCTACAAACTCCTCATGTAGGTACTTGCTAATCATTCTTGCCCAGTACAATTTAGTTTCTCCTTTGATAATTTCCTCTATAAAATAGAGCATCCATTCTTGGAAGAAAGCCACAGTTAGGAGGCCAATGACTCTTCTCAGTAAGGTCACCATATCATGGTAATCTTCATAGAAATTGCTCCTAAAGAGATCCCAGGGTACCTTGTTTGCACTACCCCTCTTCCCCTTTATCTTGTATTGATTGATCAATTTCTTGAGAATGAAGGGGTTGGCCTTCCTCATGCTCTCAACATATTCCTCGGATTTCTCCTCCATTGCATCAAAAGTGGGAATATGGAAATTTTTCCCAATGGACTTGGTGCAAAAATTAGCCAATATGTTGCCATCCCTATCCATAATTCTTTTATTTCTCTCTTGATATGCTTCTCTAAAGGCCATTACTAATTCAGGGGCTATGACAAAAGGTAGGAAACTAGCTAACTTGGCCAACCCAATCCATCTTATCTTCCTACCATTCTCTATAGTAGGATTGATGATGACCCTCTGCTTGAATTCATTGATATCAATGTGCCCCAAGTTAGTGTCTGAGACTGTGTCCCTATCTATGGTGACCTTTGTCGAGTTCTTCTCCCTGAAACTTATATTTCTTTTGATATTTGTCCTCCTTTCCTCTTGGTTCTTTGGTTTCCTTCTTGCTCTTTTGCTTCTTTGCAGGAGCTTCAGAAGGTCCTGCCACTAGTTTCATATATTGTGCAAACAAAGGAGCAGTAAGCACATTCAAATGTAAAATGTGAGAAATGTTAGCAAAATCCTACAAAAACAACATTAGGTCAAGCAATTTATCCTTCAAGGATCTGAACACTTCTTTCAAATCATGATTTTCATTTCATTTCAGGGAGTTATGACAATGCAGGCCCAGGGGTGCAGACTTCCCTGTGCTGGTAGCCATTTTGAAAGTAATTGCAAACAAACGACAATCAGGGCATAGTAGCCCATGTGGTTCTACCCACATTGGGATTTCAATCATAAGGTGTGGCCCATCAGTAGCTTACATCATCTTAGCACATGGGTGAAATCAATTTCAAGGCTTTGGAAATGTTAGGTTGATTATGCAGGAGTGCGGGCCTAAGGAACATGGGAGCAGAGGTTATCCTGGTCATTTTAAGTTATGTTTTTTGAAATGGCACTAGCAAGTCAACATCCCGCAAGTGGCATCTTGCAATGTGAGGTTTGTGGCTAGGAAGGACAACTCCCTTTTTTCTTTGAAGTTTGAATAGTTTGAATGGGTCTAGGCTTGGAGATGCGCGAAGGTGTTGGAGGTCAGCCATTTAGAACGGTGGAGGCAGGACGAAGTTCCGCCCAGGGAGGCCCGCATCATCGGATCTGCAGGAGGCTTAAAAATTACTCATTCACCTACAAATTGATGGAAGGAGGCAACAAGGTCTAGCCCCGCATAGTGGGTTGATAGAGGTCACCAGTAGTTACAAAGGGCAAGGGCGGGATGGAGTTCCACAAGCAGCCACCCACACAGTCTAGCCCGCATGGTGTTCAACACTTAGTCATTTTTCTTTGGGCTTATACATCAAAAGCAAGTGTGGGGTCCACAAGGTGAAAAAATTGAAATTCAAGATAGTCTAGAATAGAAAACACCCAACTAAAGTCTATCATCATTACCTATCATACCATTCTTCATTCCTTTAGGGTGATTCTCTCTATTCTTAATCAAAATTTTCACTTACCAGAAGCGAACCCAAGAGTGGATCAGGAATAGGAAATTTTTAAACATATGCGAGACCAAGATCAAAACCAAACCAAGATCGGAGTTAGGATCAAAATGGAATCTAGACTGGGAACCAACCGATGCTTCCAAGTTCAATTTCCATTTTAGTTCAGCCTCTGCCAAAAGGATACTCCCTAGACTCGAAACTGGGATTGTAATGGAATCTGAACTGGGAACCAACTAATGGTTCCAAGTTCAATTCCCATTCCAATCCCACTTCTACCAAAATGATAAGGGCATAGTCTGGAGTGAACATTCATTAGTAGCAGAGTCATTTTGGGAGTTGATTCTTATAGAAACACCTATGGGACAAGTTCATTCCCAGATCCACTTCTGCCAGAAGGACAAAGGTGTAGCCCAGAACTAGGATTGGAATGGAACCTAAACATGAAACCAACCTATGGTTAAAAGTTCAACTCCCATTCTAGTTCCACTTTCACAATTTTATCATGCCAACTCTAGACTTAAGCATTTTGGCTCAAAAATTGGATGGAAGGTACTAATGTGGGGCCCACCTAGTGGAAGGACAGATTCAATTAGTTGTTTGGGATGACAAGTGAAAAGGGCGATCCACAGGCAGAGGCCCACACTTGCAGACCTACAGGGTATGATGGCTCTAGTTTGAGAACAACCATGAGAGATGAAGGTTCTGTAGATGTATAATAAATAGTTCTCAAAATATTTTCTAAGTTTCAAAACATGGGTTTTGCTCGTCATGGTGTCATCTAACTAGTTTTGAACTTTCTTTCATTAGAATTTAACAATTGTTTTCGTGAAAATAAATGAAAACCCATGGCACAACTGGTGGTGGAAGAATAACCTAGAAAATATGATGAAGAATATGATGGAAATGCAAATGATAATGCTTCGAACAACTAAGAGATCTTGCAGGCGCAGAGGCAGTGATGGTCAGGGCTCTGACAAGTCTTTTGTAAGTCTGATGGTGAAAATGACTTGTCAAAATTGGCTATTTACAGAATTTTTTGCACTAAATTCCCACCATTAATGCAGGTGCAAAGAAATCCAAGGTTAGTCGACATGTAGTTCAAAAGCGGCGACAGGAACAATGGGATCCATGAAGCAGACGATATTCGAGGGTTGGTCAGGATCAAGACCGGAACAGAAATGGAAACAGGGGTTGCAGGTCGCATGAGGTGGGCAGATGTGTTGAGTTAATCATTTGAAATGAAAAGGACAAGGTTGTCTTCTACATAGGGTGGTCTGCAGGGGTGGACCCGCATGACTTGGAGGATGGAAATTCGAAAACTTAAAGGGAAACTGCCAAGGGAGCTCTGCAGAGGCTAGAGACCTAAAAAATTTGAAGGCAGTGAAACCTGGTCAACTTAAGATGATACTTCTAAGACTCCTTGACCACTTAGGACTTAAGATAGGGTCACACAAAATGAGGCAATGACAAAAGTGACCCGGCGAAGCAAAAAGAGAGGGTCCCCATTCTAAAGGAGGCATGTGTGTTATAGGCACAACAATATTAGAAGGTTTGATTGGATCAAGTTGACTTCATATTCTCCAATTAAGGATTATGTAAAGTCTAAAGAACCCCAATCATCACCGAGACATGCATTCTTTTGAGGAGTAGACTTAGGATTTCTTGCTTCAAAAGGGTCTTCTTCAGGGACATCTATCTCAAGAGTATCCTTTGTAATAGGTACTACTGGAGTAAAAATTAACACATTGGAAGACACTGAAGGAATAAGAGTAGGTACAATAGAAACCTAACTATTAGCTTCCATTTCACATAAGTTCATAGCCTCTAGGTTAGCCTTGATTGTGACTAATTTATTGTTACAAATGAACTTAATAGATTTATACAAGGTAGATGGGACTACACCCATAGCATGAATACATAGTCTACCAAGAAGAAGATTATATGGTAATTTCCCTGACATAACATATACAAGGGTGCGTATGGTAACGGGTCTTGACCTCAAAGGAAATACTATCATGCCTAAGGCTTTTCGACTAACATTATCAAACCCACAAATGTCAATTGAAGAAGCATTAAGAGAAGATGAATCAATATTAATCTTAGGAAATAGATTGATGCTACATACATTGAGTGTTGAATCAACGTCAATGAGAGTACATCTAATGTTGATATTATTAATGTTGACGATAATGATTAGAGGGTCCTCTTGCTTTTGTACTTTCAAAGGAAGAAGTTACTATGGATAGAATGTAATATTCAGTGAATCCACATGAATATGAGCTATCAGTGCATCAACATCTACCATCCTAGCAGAAGAAGGCAAGAGGATCTTTTTCAAGGATTCCTAAAGCATACCTTGGTAAACTAGAGCAAACTGAAGAAAATCCCACAATGAGATCTTACCTAGAGTAATTTGGAGTTTCTCAACAAGATCGTAATCACCAGGTGCCTTAGTTGTAGGTTTAGGTGCTTGAGGAAGACTTGGTTGTTTATTCATTCTATTCTCATAAGTATGGACTACCGCTCTATGAGAGGGAGCCATAGAGAGATCAAGAAAATCGCTAACAAATGGAACACTATCGATAGAAAAAATCCTTTTAGGAGAAGGGCTAGCCGGAGTTATGTAAATGATTGGACTCTTAGGCATTTTAGGGGCAGAAGAGACATAGATTACATTTACAGAATCATCACAACTAGTAGAATTGTTATTTGAAGAAACATTCTCAACATCAATCCGAACAGGATTGAATGTGGAAGGAGATTCATCATGCACTAATGCATCATCTCTAGAAGAAAGTGCATTAGAACAAAGATGGAATTCATCATTTTCCAATGCAATGTATCTAGAAGAGAGTGCATTGGAATGAGAGGTAGATTTATTATTCATAAATGCATCATCTCTAGAAAACAGTGCATTGGAATGAAGAGAAGGTAGAGTAACATTAAGAAAGGTATCAATGATTTCATCTTCTTGCAAAAAAATATCCTTCAATGCAAGAGGAATTTCATGAGAAGGACGAAGACACCAAGTGACATGGGTAAAGCCAAGTCACCATCACATGCATGAAATGGAACATCATTAACACTTTGAATAAAACTAGATATTGAACTGATAAAAGGATATTATATTCATTATAAAAATAGCAAGTTAAATATGATAAATGATGAATAAACAAGTGGACTGATGATAGAACTAAGAAAAACCAAAAATCCATGTTTTCATATATTTTGGTATTTTCTAGGTTCTAGTAATTTTCATTTTTAGAGGTTTGTAAAGCATAATTTGGGATTGAAACTTGTGTTGGTCCCTAAAATTTATTTGTCAAAGGCACAGTATTTTAGGGATTGAATTAGTCATCTTGAAGATATTTCCAAAAGTGTAAATGGTTTTGAATTCCAAGCATCAAGTCAAAAGTTATGACTCGCCAAGTAGGGGTAAATAAATTCCTAGTTTTTGAAAAAAAATTCCTCTCCACGTTAGGTTCACCAAAATGTAGAGAAGGGGGATTTGATACTCATGAGTTCTCTTCATTCAGAGAGCCTCACGGGGCAAACTTCCCTAAACTACCTCAAGGAATAGCATGAGACTTCTAGAATTAGAAAGAGCAAGTCACAAATATTTTTAGGAAAACCTAATAAGCTCTCAGCTAGAGGATGTCATCCCGAGATAAGGATGATAGTGTGGTGCATTGGCATCTCGTACAAACCAGAAAGTGAGTTTTCTACCAAAGTAAGAGATGTATCTATTCATGTACCAAGGGTTGCCTCCTACAAAGCTTTGAGGGAATCATCAATAAGCTTTGTCCCTTTTTGGTGTGTTTCCAAAATTTCTTTTCTTTTGGATGCATCCCCTAACACCAATTTTTGAATGGGAGATATTTTATCCAAATCCACATTGCTCATATACGAATTGTTGAGCACCCAAGATACTGAGAGGGGGGTGAATCGGTATCTTCTTAAACTTATTGAACATGCACCATCTAAATACTCCAATGCATATAACAGTAAGAATGAGCAAGAGCATTAGCAAAACATAAAAGAACACAACACATGAACACCAGGATTTTCACATGACTCTCTCTCCCCCTTTGACATCAATGGAAAAAAAAATTACATAATTCTTCAACCATATATAATTCTGATCACTCCCCCTTAGGAGTGCACCCATGACAACACACATATCATACAACAACAATGATACTTCCTACTCCCCCTAAGGAGTAGACCCTAGTCATTAGTCCAGACAAATGATGAATTTGTACATCCACTAGAATGATGCACCTCTATGTGCACCTAGTTCAAAGGAGGAGCAGTAAACCCCAAATTCTCCCAGAGATACTCAAAAGTATCCTTAGGAAGAGCCTTAGTAAATATATCAGCAATTTGATCCTTTCTAGGCACATATTCAAGCTTGACTTCATTCTCCAATACCTTCTCTCTTAAGAAATGATATCTGCTAGATATATGCTTTGTCCTTGAATGCATTACCAGATTCCTTGAAATATTTATTGCACTTGCATTATCATAGAAGATAGAGATAGGATCACATCACTCTTATGCCCTTGAATGTTTTCTTCATCCATAGTACCTGTGTGCAGCAAGATGATGTTGCTATGTACTTATCCTTTCCAGTGGATAAAGAAATGGAATCATGTTTCTTGCTTAGCCATGAAACCAACCCACATCTAAGAAAGAATGCACCACCACTTGTACTCTTCTGGTCATCTACACAACCAGCCCAATCTACATTAGTGTAAGCACTTAAAGTAAAATCAATATCCTTAGGATACAACAAACTATAATCTGGATTCCCTTTTAGATATTTGAATATACTATTCACAGCTATAACATGTGTTTCTTTGGGTTCTTCTTGAAATCTGGCAACCAAACATACTACATGCATGATATCCAATCTAGTATCAGTAAGATATAGAAGTCCACCAATCAAAGATCTATACTTGTTCTAATCAACTTTAGGAGATTCATCATCCTTACTTAGTTTGCATCTAGTCACCATAGGGGTACAAACTAGTTTGGAGTCATCCATTCCAAACTTCTTCAGCAATTCTTTAACATACTTTGATTGCGAAATGAATATGCCATTATCAATTTGATTCACTTGAAGTCCAAGGAAGAAATTCAACTCACCAATCATAGACATTTCAAAATCTTTTTGCATCTCCTCTACAAATTTCCTACACATACCTTCATTTCCTCCAAAGATAATATCATCAACATACACTACTACTATAAAAAAAAATTCCTTCAATCTTGAAATAAAGATTACTATCTGTGGAGCCTTTGTTGAACCTTTGTTGAGTCAAATACTTGTCCAACCTTGTACACCATGCTCTGGAGCCTGTTTAAGTCCATATTGTTCCTTTTCAACTTACAAACCATGTCTAGTTGATTTGATAACTGAAATCCCTCTAGTTGTTCCATGTAGACCTCTTCTTCCAATTCTCCATTCAGGAATGTAGACTTAACATCCATCTGGTATACCTTGAAATCTTTGTGAGCGAAAAATTCCAAAAAAATCTGAATAGCCTCCATTCTTGCCACTAGGGAAAATGTCTCATCAAATTATATTCCTTCATCCTATGAATAACCTTTTCACACAAGCCTTTCTTGGTTTCTTACTACTTCACCATTCTCATTCAGCGTATTCTTGAATACCCATTTTGTACCAATTATGTTCTTGTTTACCGGTCTAGGAACCAATTCCCATGTATGATTTTTCTCTATCTGATGCAATTCCTCTTTCATTGCTCTAACCCAATTTTCATCTTTGCATGATTCACACGTTGTTTTAGGTTCTATCTTGGAAATTAAACACAAATTTACCTTAGTTTTTTCCACTTTGCTTCTTGTCATTACACCTTTCCCTTTGCCTCCAATTATTTGTTCTTTTGGATGATTTTTTTGTACATATTTTAGAGTATTAAGAGTAGGTTATAGAGCTTCTTCTTCTTCAATCTATTCTTCTCTTGCTCTTGTCCAAAAATAGGTTCATCTAGTTCATCTTCACTTATTTCAACTGATCTGTTCATATTTTCATCAACTTTTACATTTGCACTTTCAACAATCTTTCTCAATCTTTTATTGTAGCATCTATAAGCTTTGATTTTGGTTGAATATCCAAGGAAAATACATTCATCACATCATGTATAAAACTTTCCTAGGTTCTCATCATCTCTTTTAATAGAATAGGTTTTGGTATTTGATTGTTCTTTTCCTTTAAATTTGTAACTTGTTTGTTTTCCCAACTGACAACTTCTGCAAATAGTATTGATAGGCTTTGTGATTCTTGGAAAATCCTTGACAGCTTCTCTTGAACTAATCCCAATCAAGTTATCAAAGTTTACATGTCCCATCCTCTAGTGTCATAGCCAACTTTCATTAACTTGAGACACAAAACACTGAACATCAACACCCTTAAGCTAATAAATTTTTCCATATGTTCTTCTTCCTACAGCTACCACAATTTCGGACCCTTTTTCTGATCTCACAAGTATTATCCTGAAACACAAGCTTAAATCCTTTGCTACACATTTTTCCAGCACTCGAGAGATTATGTCTTAATCCCTTAACATAATATAAATCATCATTATATTTTTTTTCCATAAAACTAATAGTTCCTTTTCCAACAATCTTTGCACCAAATTCATCTCCAAACATGACTAATCCTCCATCATACTTTTCAAGTTTAGTAAACCTACTTTTGTCTCTGGTCATATGATTTGAGCAACCACTGTCAATTACCAAATCATATTTGTATTGTTTAGCATGAAAGGAATAAACTAGAGTACCTTCCATCTCTTCCTTCTTGTTTTCTGGACCACATTCCCTTGCACATCTTCCATGGTTAGTAGACATTGATTTATTCCCAAAGGCTAGAAACATGCATTCATCTTTATCACCCTCAATATCAGATTCATCATCAAAAATTCCAGCATCTTCTCTAGAATAATACAATTTCTTAAACATTTTGTCTTTATTCTATTTGCTCTTCTTTTGTATGGCTCTATTTGTGGTGCAAGAGAACCATTGGTAAAAGGTTGTCAATTCAAGTTGTTAAGATCTAGGTTATAGGTTTTGAATATTTTTTTTCAAGTAAGGTCAATATGACCAATTATATGTTAAATGAGTCATTTGGAAGTCATATTTGTTGGTTTATAGATGTCTAGATGGTTGAGGTCTCAAAGATTGCAAAATTGCAAAACTAAAAATATTGTAATAGGACAAAATAAGAAGTCCAACAATCATAGCTTTTGAAATGTCAGTTGTGGAAGTTGAATTAGTTTTTTTTGGTGGGAAAACATCATAAATATGTTGAAGAACTCGAAGGGAAGGTTGATTTTGTGATTTTGAAGAAGTTTAAACAATAAAACTCATATTTTTCCAAAATTTCCTATATTTTCTATTGTATGGCTTGTACATCAATAATTTAATTCAAGTTTGTTGTGATTTGTGTAGTATACTATGTTACCTTCCTTTTGAATCCATTTTGAGGCCTATCTATTAAGTTTTGTGTAATTTATCTTCAAATTTTTGAAACCGGACTGAGTTTGCAATTTCAATTGTTTGTAGGTTAAACAAAATGAAGAACAGACCCATTACTCATACTATGATCAATGTGTCTTGAGGAATGGGTCTTCCCCATCAATAGTAAGGTTTGGGGAAGGTGATTTTTAGTAGGGGAGGTCTGGGATGGTGTTGGGTGTGAAGCCCTAGTGTGAAGTTTTATGTTTTCCAAGAGGAAAAGTGAGATTTTGTTATGTCAAAGTAAGAGAATGATTGGGGTAGCATAATTTTATGTTGGATTAAGCATGTGCAGAGGTCACTGGGATTGTTTGAAGTATTTTAAAGTTTGTGTGAGTGCTAGAAGGGTGTTTTTCATTAAAACCCTAGATTGTAGGAGAAATAAGAGGTTTAGTGGTTTGGCACATGGTTGAAGGGTTTTCTAAAAAAAATTATGGATTCTTGCTTTTTGGCATGTGGGAATTGCTGCCTCAAAGTTTTAGAGAGATTGCAAAATTTTAGAGATAAGTCCCTTTGTAAAAGAGGGCTACTTTGAGCCCTAAAAGGCGTAAAATCCCTATTTTGAGCAAGTTGATACAAAATATCCATAGGTGATTGGTTGATATGTTGATGAGTGTCAAAATGGGTCTCTAAATTGGTTTGTGTATTAGTTTGAAAAGTTGTAACCAATTTGGTTGATTCCCTATGCTACAAGGAAACAAAGTGAATTTGGTGAATGAAGAGATTTTGATGAAATTGTGAATTGGAAATTGTGGTTACAGGTTGGAATTGTGTTTGAGTGTGTGGAAGGCCTCCTCCCATTGCATCAATTTGGACATCTTTAAGCATAGTGACCAATATTTCCACAACTAAAACATTTAAAAGGTAACATACCTTTGTACTTGTTGGTACCTTTCTTCAATTTCCTTGTATAATTTTCTTCCAACTCCTCTAAACCTTCACTATCTCAATCATCTTCTGAATTTGTGGCTTTGAAGGTTGTTTCTAATTTCTCCTTTTCTTTTCCAAATTTCCTCATTTCAAATGTGGTCAAGGTGCCAAATAGTTGATCTTTAGTGAATTTATTTGGATCATAAACTTCCTCAATGGCTGAGACCTTGTCACTGTAGCTCTCTAGTAGGGTCATCAAAATCTTCTCCATTACATCTTCATCTGTCAGAGTACCTCCTTGATTTTTGACTTCTTTTACTACAATTTCTTCACCTTCTTCCATTTTCAAGTTCTTATATTTGTGCTTAGCTGTTAACTTCTTTGATAATTTGACTCTATCATTTCCTTCATAGATATCTTTCAACTTTTCCTAAACTTCATAAGCAGTGCCTAATGAAATAACTTTTTTTAGCTTAGTCTTAGACAAAGCAGTATAGATTGCATACCTTTCTTTTTCATTTTCTTCATAGGCAAAAATATCATCTGTAGAAGAAGGATCACTTGTTAGCTCAACATATTTTGTCTCAACAACTTTCCCAAGTCCTGTAACCAAGAGAGATCAGGTAACATCTCATATGCACTTTCCAGAAATTGTATTCATATCTATTAAACATAGGGATTGTAAGTTTGTGCACCATTAGATCTACCTCAAGTGGTTACGCTCTTCTTTGAGGAACCAAAGCTCTAATACCAATTGTTGAAATGAACAAGACAATTGAGAGGGGGGATGAATTAGTTGTATCTAATCACATTCACCACAAATATTAAACAACTTCACATCCACTTTAATCTATTATTAAGTATGATCATGAAGTGCAGATAACAAGAAACACCATATTTACATGGAAAACC
This sequence comes from Sequoia sempervirens, assembly GCA_007258455.2. Lineage (NCBI taxonomy): Eukaryota > Viridiplantae > Streptophyta > Pinopsida > Cupressales > Cupressaceae > Sequoia > Sequoia sempervirens. Next base: position 85,861,184 of record VDFB02000017.1, read on the forward strand.
CAATAAGGGATAAACTACGGTGAGGATTAACTCACAATATAAGAGTAATTGCAAAATTGTTTACAAAGAGGCTCACTGCCTAGGATAGGACTCACTGTCCAAATGGGAGGCTCACTACCTATAGATAAAGAAAGATAGAAAGAATAATGTTACACATAGAACATTATCTCAATGCAATAGAAGATCCACCATAGCAACTTGTACACATTCATAGCCTTGATTAGAGAATTATAGACACCATCAGCTCACTGCTTTCAAGAGTCTAACACATTGAAGTCCTCATTGCCTCAGTTCACTTTCACACAATCTCTTGCATCTACCTTGCTTCTCACACTTTTGGTGTGCAATCCTTAACATCTTATCTTGTATTTATACCATCTTCAATCTTCAAAACGTTCTCCAAGGTCGGCTACACACTCTTCATTTTACAAATTCAAATTAGTTCGGAAACTCAACATTCCTGCGGTGGATGAGAATGAGAGTGGACCAAACCAACACTTAACCAGGACCCAAAACAACACTTGGATCAATCACATGCTTCCTTCATTAATACTTACCCTTTTCATGATGTGTAAACACTAGGTCGACGAAACCTAATGAAAACACCAATGAACTTTGAAGTACACACTTTCGTAACAAGAAGATAACATGTGGACCATGTAACATGCTTCAACATACACTAGAACACATCTTAGATGCCTTCAGATTCATCTGTAGCTACTGCAACAACCTTCATACACAAAACACTTTCCAACGGTCCAACTGAACTATACAAACACACATAGTAACTCTGAAACTAGTCTTCTGGAACACCAAACCACGAACACTTTTGATAGAACATAGATAACACCATTAAAAGCCTTCTTCCAAATCCACAAAACTTGAAACAAACTAGTGGAGGACTATGGAGTAGATACATTTCTCCTAGTCCATAAACAAACAACTCTGCCAGACCAATTCACAAACCAGTGAACTCATCTTTCACTCTTCATCAAACTAGAAGCTATAATCTAGGATATATCACCCAAGGATGCCCTTAAACAACACTTTAGATCTACACAAGCATAGGATCAACATAGAAGAAATGCAGAGCACATATCAAAGCACATTCTGAACACACACAATTTTTTCTTCACTAATTATTAATTTTTTGAAAAGCACTTGGTAACTCATCATATTAGCACACCTAAAACACCATAAAGATAGCTCCATGTACTCACAACATCTCAACAGTATCTCAAATATACCTGCACAACCTACAATCACTTGTTTCCTTTCTCTGCAAGAACCTATACTATGTTGACATCAATGACAACACCACTATACTCATTCATTATTGCAACAAAGGATGACAGTGTGGCATGCTAGTGTCCAAGAGGCGCACTGGCATCTCGTATTGACCAAAAAGTGAGTTTATCACAAAAAATGGAAAAGTGGTTGCTTCTACCCTAATTACTAAGAAATCTTGGAATGTGAGAAAGCAATAGCATATAAAAGAACTAAAATAAAGTGGAATAGATGATAAAGAGAATAAGAGATAGAAAGGAAATTCTCACAACCATGCAAATGATGAAACCTACAGCTTGTGAATGTCTTTTATACCTACATGCATAATATCTAGAGAAAGTATTGGGGCTATGTAGGGATTTTCCTTAGCCAAGCCCCCATTTTGGTGTTCCCACCTCCATGAATAGCCAGATAGATAGAGATAAATGAACTGAAATGGATAAAGTACATGGTGAAAGAAAAACTTGCTTCAGGAATAGAACCTACACCATCAAGTATGAGTGATAAAAGAAAACCCCGCTCGAGGAGGAGAACCCATATCACAAAATTTAGGTGATAAAAGTAATCCTTGCTCGAGGAGGAGAACTCGTATCATGAAGTAAAGATGCAATAGATAGCGGATATGGAATCCCAATATGCTCACAAGCATGAATAAAGGAGATGGAGTTGCAAGGTTTAAGGAAGCCAAATAGGGAGACAAAGATGGTTGCAAGAGCCAAGAGTGTTGTAAAGAGAGAAGCCAAGATAGCTTAAAAGTGTTGTATAAGGCTATGTGAAGCTATGCAAAAAAAATAACAAGGGAGAAATGCAAGAGCCAAGGTTGGAAAGAAGCTAGAAGCTATAATGAAGCTAGAGACACAAATGGATTGAAATGATAACATTTAAGGAGAGAGTAGAAGTAAAAAGAAGCTTCCCAGGTGATTACAAGGCATCTCAATCCATTACCACTGACAAAGGGAGGTGACAAGTGGAAAACATGCATGGAAATGGTCATATGAATGTTGAAATGTCATGGGATGCTAGCGCAGCATGCTATTGTCCAAACACATCATGCTACAAAATGATAACAATGGGAAAAGAACAAGATTTAATGCACAACATGCGCACGAAGGGTAGCTACTGGAAAGAGGTCTAGAACATCATGAGAAGGGAAAAAGGCTAATGCAAGGGCTAAAATTATCCTACACATGTTCTAAGGGAGTGGACACCAAAGTGGATACAAGAATGTATGTGAAATTGTAAGGGGTGCAATTTTATGATATTACAATTGTGTGTTATGTGATGCTTGATTGTGTGCCCGTTTCTATTTTATAATTCATACTTTAATTTTCACACTAAGTGTCTTAGAATTCAGTCTCTTGAAAAGTTTAAAGGGTTCAAATTTTAGTATATACTGATTCACCCCCCCCCCCTTCAGTAGATTGTTGTGTTATAACAGTATGTCTCAGAGCTTGCAATGAGTTATAAATCAGCAACTTATGGAGGAAGAACTAAATTGAAAAAATATGAGAATAAGGAAGGTGAGGTGAAGAAATACATGGTTCCAAAATTGCAGCCTAAGAGTCAAATCACAGGACTTAAAGGATGTCACTTCTTATTTGACCATGGTAATGAAGCAATTCAAAATTTAGTATCTACATGGGAGATTAATATTACATACTTGGGCCAAGTCATGAGTACTCAAGACATATAGGAGGTTGCAACACAAGAAGCATTGAAAGGGTTTGTGAAGGTAAGAAACACATGCTTAGAATTTTCTATTTTATATTTTTCATATCATTGTGAAGGAATATGGTGTTTTAGGAAAAGATAAATGGACTATATCAATGCAAAGATGGGAACGTATGAGAAATGGAAGCATGAAGGTCAAAGTTTTAGAAGGGAATTTATATAGGTATGGAAAAATGTTTCTTGTCATTTATACTCTTAGGAAGTACAATCAACATTGGGTATATGGAAAATATGAGATGAATATGGATTGCTTTATATTGAAGATTCTCTTGATTCAATATGGTTGGAGTAATGAGCCACAAAAATGGGTAATTAGCAATATGGTTGAGAATAACTTCTTTAGAATGATTATTTCATGGTATCTCCTTATCGCTCATGAATATTGGAGGTTTTCAAACATGATAGATTATATTATAATCATTTTTAAATTATGTTGGGTGATAAAAATGTGCTAATGGTTGTATATAGAGAGTACACTATCTTCCACCAAAATGCCTTATTGCTTATAGATTTGGTACTCAGATTGTTATGATATGAATATTTTTGTTGTATTATGTTAATGGTTGGTCCTCTATAGTACATTTTCTATTCAAAATCATTCCATGGAGTTGTAATTAATATCCTTCAAGTTAAGGTAAAGTTTTAGGTGATCAATGTGCTTTTCAGTAGTGTGGATCCCTATTCCCCAAGGGTGAAAGAAGCAAAATTGTTTCTAGAATGTGTAATTTTCATTACATTATACTATTATAGATCAGCACACGACGTTGAAGGTAAAATCTCTAAAGTTGAGGGAAAATATGGGCCTTTTGTTGTGCATTCCTGTAATGCATATTTTGTTACTAGGGAGATAAAAGAAGTAATTATTTCCAATTTATGTATCTAATATTGTGAAGGATGCATTTCTGGTTATATTAGTTTCATTGAGTGTAAAAATTAGACTTGTACCATCATCATTTGTTTCAAAAGTGCCAAGTGCAAGTTTCCTAATGACAATCCATCACTAGCTAAAGACCCAAAATAATTTGTAAGGTTAAAATTTATATTTGGGAGAATTATGCATTGCTCTTGTATGTTGTTAATATATATTCCTCATCTATACTATTGTTTCCATATATAAGATTCTGAAGTTGCATAAAACATCCATCAAGTTGAGGAAAAGTTTGGGACAAGCAATGTTATTTCCTACAAACAATATCCCAACAACTCCAAGATAAAAAGGGTAATTGTTTTAAAATGTATTAATTATTTTGAAGGAATATTATTTTTCTCTAATAGTCCATTGTGTTGCATAAACCAAATCTATATCAAAGGCTACAAGGACTTTGGCTTATCATTCTTAGTGACCATGCACATACACAATTTTGGAGAAAGATTGAAAGGAGAGATTGTTAATTAGAAGATGATAAGCATACTAAAAATACACAGGTAATATGGGATATGAGATTGCATATTAAATATTTGTGTCATGATATTACACAACACAGGAACATTTTTCAAGGAGTCTTCAAGATTCCTAAGAGGAAGAAGCAACTTCATGCAAATACAGGATCAAGACTTGGTATGCAATTTGGTATGATTGATCAACTTGGCTACATGATCTTGGAGATGTATGCAATTTCTTCAGGACAAGAAATTTTTGGAAGGGATGACTTGTCATGTCCCCCTTTTCCTAAAACTAGTCTTTTTCTAAAAATATCAATTTCTATTTTTAGTAAGGTTGATTATCCTAATATAGTAAGTCAAGTCCTGCAAACAAATTAGGAAAATAATGTCCTTTATGGTGAAATAATTAAATCAGATTTTAATGAAAAATTATTAGAAGGATATTTAAATATTTGGAGCCAAAAAGGGTGTGAGTCATGGAGAAGCTCAAAATTGGAAATTATTAGCCTTCTTGAAATCAAATCAAAATTTGGATTAAATGGAAATTTCTATTTGGGTGGAGGAAGGGGAGGTTCATTCATCGAAAAGTGGTTTCAAAATTTGAATTATAGGATTTTCTCCTCCATGGCTTCATATTTGAGTGCCCAAATTTCCTTTTGAATAATATGCCTTTAAATTATGCTTTTTGAGTTTTTGGGCATTCATTCTATGTTTGCATTTTCATAGGCTTATGTTATTCTTCTTCAAAGGCTAAGAAACCATTGAAGGAGTGATCTTCTAGGCTGATCAACTAGGGAGATAGAGGCTTTCAAGAAATGTGTTTACAGGTCTCTAGTGACAATCACATTTAGGGGTTGCAGTTATGCTTTACAAAGTTTGTGTGTATAGATTTGTAGGAAGTTTATTGGGGTTTTGTGTGTGTTTTAGAACATATTTATTTCCATATTTTCTTGTTGTTTTTCGAAGCATATTATTCTATTATTTTTCTATAGTTGGAGTTTTGAATAAATTTATTTTTCTATTCACAACGTCTATGTGTAGTTTGGAGAGTTTGTGGTGAGTTGAGGTGAGATAAGTGGTGCATTTGAGCTCCATTTTGGGGGATTATTAGAAATATGTAATGGAAGATATATAGACTATCATAAATACTATTTTTTAGGTCATTATAATGCCAATTTTTTTGTAAAATCACTCATTTATAATACTATGAAGTTTTGGGGAATTTAGAAGCTTTTTGGTGTAATTTTTGGTCTACCCGATTTCACCATTTGTTGTAAAATTGTAAATCTAAATGGGGTTTTGGTTTATCAATTCAATATGGTATAAAATTACAGCAAGGGGAATTTCATTTTTTCCAAACTTCTTTAGCAAATTTGATTTTTGCCACAATAATGGGTTACACTTTCTAAGACATCCTAATTTTTGTTGAAATCGCATATTTTTAGAAAATATAATGATTTAAGCCTTGAAAGGTTCCATTTAAAGGATTTTAATTGAAAAGGGTTTGATCAAACCTGCTTGGATAGAACCTCACTAGTTTTAAACCATACATATAATGGTGTCTCCTCTACACCTATCAAAATGCTGATAAAAAACCACTTTTGATTTACCTTTTGGGGGATCAAATGAATTCATATAAAATTTATGTTTTGTAAGTATGTAGTCCTTACTATAAGCTTCCCAAAAAGTATAATTTTAAATATATTTAATTTGATTATTATATTAATTTTTATTTCTTATGAATATAGGTTTTTCAATTAACATCAAGGTCTTTATTTCACTCATACGAAAAAATAGGTAAATAGAGAAGAAAAATTATAAAAAATACATGTGCTCTAGGTATTGATGTCCTCATTCCAACAAAAAAAATGAATTTTGATACATACAAAAAAAATTATGCTCTTTATAGCACACCTATGTCTAAATTATTATTGATTTGACTTCAAAACTTAATTTTAAAAAAATATTCACTAAAACATTATGAAACCAAATGCATCCTCTAGATATTTTAGTTATAAATCTAAATTCAAAAAATTATAATTTTATCCTTCATAGAAAAAAGTTATGTGGTTTATAGTACACATCACTCTTTAAAAATGGTGTTTATTATTAAAAACTAGTTAGTGAAGGAGATGGAAAAAGAAATGCAATTTGATTCCAATTTTTTAAAAAAGATAATATTTAGAATCTACAAAAAAAAATGTCATAAATTGCTAGTTTGCATCATCTTCAATTTCCTCATGGTTTAGCAGCTATAGGTGTCTGAAAGTGAAAATTTAGTTCGAAATGTTCATTTCAATGTCAAGTTTAGCCAAAAAGTGTAACCCACTATTGTGGGATCACCCATTTTAGACTTATCACCTTTCAAAGTTAAAAATTAGAAAGACCACTGAGGGTAGCGTTCCTTTCTTTTCCATTGTTTTCATAATCCTTGATCTCATCATCACTTGTTGGACCATTTTTAGGCATTCCTTTTTCAATAGAGTACCAAACACCAAATCCAAGAGAGACCATAAAGAACTACATCCTAGCTTTCCAATAAGTATAACTTGTTCCATCAACATAGGATCTTTGACAGCATTTTTGTGCACCATCAAGATCTACCTCAAGAAGTTAATCTTTTTCTTGGGAACCTAGCTCTATGATACCAATTATTAGATACACATGACAACTAAGAGAGGGGGTGAATCAGTTGTATACTTTAAAATATTCAATCCCTCAATATTGTTTCAAACCCTTACCATACATTAATATAACGTAAACATATGAAACAATAATGCAAACACATCCAAACACATGAGAACACCAAATTTACATGGAAAACCCAAGAAGAGAAAAACCATGGTGGGGATTGGCTCACATATATATGAATGGAAACACCAAATATAATTAGGCTCATTTCCAAGGGCTTACTTCCTAAAAAATGAAGAAAGGATCATTGCTAGAAGGACTCATTATCTAGAAGAAAGAAGAATAGAAGAGGTGGCTCACTACTAGAAGGACTCACTTTTCAAAAGAAAAAAGAAAAGAAGAAAGAGGTGGATCACTACCAAATATGAACTACTAATAATGCATCTCTCATATACCAAAGGTAGAGTTTCACTGAAGCTCAAATAACTCATTTAATAGACTAAAATGTAGACACCTTCCGCTCACTACATCTGGAAGTCATAGGAATTAAATCTCAAACTCAGATCACCACACTTGATCATATTTTCATCTTTCCCATCACACACAATCCACTTAATCCACATAGAAACTCACCTTGCATTTATATCGTCCATGAACTAAAATAATCTCAATTAGGTTAGCCTTAAGGAAACATATGCACCTCAAATGTGCAACATCAAATAGGTCAGCACCAAATACTTTCATAGTGTAAACAAGTGAAGAAAAACCATACCATGACTTAACTAGGACCAAAATCTACACCAACGTGCTTCTCAATACTTCCACAAAAAAAAAACATCCTCCAAAATTAGCACTACCACTAACAAGTGACCACAAGCATGTCTCTCTAGGTCCATAAACATCTTATAGATCACACAACAATACTCCAAAACCTCCAAGAATATTCAACAACATTAGAATATTTAACACTACCGCTACAACCACTTGAAACTTAAGAATACTTTCATTTTGTGTAACCAGACACACTAGCATAGACATCCAACTCACTAACCAACCTTGCAGAGCACTTGAAATCTCAAGGGAAGGCAGATATAGAAAATATAAGAATGCTCCCAGATCTACAAGCCAAGAAACTTCACTATGGAGAAATGTAGAGCAAACTCATTTCTCCCAAACACCCGGTTTCACAAACACATCTTCCAGTGCAATATGATCTAGAACCTGAAACTCTAGATATAACACCTATGATCATCATGTTTGAACCACATGAGAATATCTTCAACCATGGAGAAATGTGAAGCAAAAAATTGAACACGCCTTTGTCACACTATACTCTCTTTTATTGAAATTTTCTCAAAATCACTTGGAAACCAAGTGATCCAACTTCATTAGCAATAAGTTACTAAAACCTTTATAACACACCTATAACATCTGCAACACCTCTCATCAACAACACATCCAACAATCTCCCAAACCCACTAGTCAGGCTTCCAACAATCTTTGCAACTATACTGAACTGGGACAACAATGAAAACACTAGCAACATTGTGTTGACATTAATACCAAAAACTCTAGGCTTCAATGTTACGGGTTGAAACTATCAACACCAATAGCCTTCCAACACTCACTTCATAAAAGGGGTTGACATCAATGACAACTCAATCTTCTAATAGATGATGTGCACCACAAGTTCAAGCGTGAGCAGACCTTATGGAGTGTTTGAAGGTATTGCATGGGTCATTCCAACTCATATGGGAGAAGTGCAAGTAATTATCTATCATTCATGTGTTCCACCAATGTTGTGATGGTCAACATGCTACAAGTCACATATTTTCTTGCTTATGGATAACTTAATTTGAATTCATGAAGTGTGCGGATTTTTCTCATTAAGGATCAAAGGTGTGAAGATTGTTTAGGACTAGGTTAATTGTGTGTTGGAATTTTCAAGGTGTGTTCCTCTTCCTCGTGTTTCATGTAGCTTTTGGTTCTTTCCCTCTACACATTTAATGTTCAATATTCAACTAACTTGGAGATTTAATATTTTTGTTGTTATAGGCCAACATATAATGTAATCAATGTAATATCTTGTATAAATTGCAAACCAAGTTGATCTAGGTTGAGGATAGTGGATGGAGTGTGATGCATTATGATAATTACATAAGTGACTAAAAGAGAAAGAGAAAAAGTGGTAGACCCTATTCGGTTTCAGTTTGATCATATCTTTGTGATAGAAGGGAAGTGAAGAAGGTGCTAAGTTTTTTTCTAGAGGTAGTGAGACAAAGGAAAACTTCTTGAATGTTGAAAGAAGTGAGCCAGTAAGCTACAAAGAAGAAATTTGCAAAAGTAACAAAGCAGAATTGTAATCATCAAAAAGAAGTGAAAAAGTAGAATTGCAATCATAAAAAGGATTGAGCCTAATTTTCACTTTTAGACAGTGAAAGGACTATCATTTTATAATAATTCCTGAGCTTGTACTCAAATCAAGGAGTAGTAGCTTCATTTGGTTTCATCCCTCAAAAAAGTGTAATTAGGGAGTTATAGCTTCCTTGCAAGTGACTCTAAAACCTATATCTAGGGAGTAGTAGCTTCCTTGGGTTATAACCCTTCAAAAAAGTTATAACTATTCATCATTTGTGAGTCTAGATTAGGACAGTAGCTCCTAGCAGCATTTCTCATCGTGGTTTTTCCCTCGTGGGGTTTTCCACATACATCTAGTGTTGTGTGTCGCGCTTTGATTTCATCTTCCATATTTATGTTTATGTTGTAGGGTTAAATTTTATGTTTCTTATGAAGGGCTTGAGTTTTTAAGAATACTGATTCACCCCCCCCCCCCACTCATTATTTTGGTGTATGTTCAACAAAACCACCTTTTTCAATTATTCTGAAGTAAATTCCACCATTAGGGCCTTATTTTTATCTTTTACTACCAAATTAGAATATTATCCAAGATATTATCAATATTTGAAGAGGTAAAAATCTCATGAATTGACATCTCTTGAAAAAATTTAATTGCTTCCTTTTGAATATTTTTTGTTTTGGTGCGAATAAGGGCATGGTTTGGTGGTCAAGTCGCTTGGTTGTAGTGACAGCCACCAGGGTTCAAACCTTCATTGGGCCAAAGTGCTTGTAGGCCTTGTGCCTTCGCTGGTCCATTGTGATTGCGGGTTTGGTTATTTCTTGTGGTTTCTTGTACCCAGTTCATAGCTCCGGTCAAAAGTGTTTACCCCTAATAATATGGGTGTGTTGCACCTTTAAAAAAAAAAAAAAAATTAGTGATAAGAATGCATTATTTAGTGGATATACTACTAATGTTATGTTTTTGTATTCTTATATTTATGAATGCATAGAAGAACTAAGTATTCCTATCACCATCCATTAAACTTAGTTCTATTAATTTCCATCTCTAGTAAATTTCCTCTATGAAAAAGGTTCCTCAAATTGAGATCTTAGAAACTTTTCTTCCTCAAGAGAAGCTTTGTCCATACCAAATCTTATTACCTTCTCATTCAATTATTTTAACTTTTTTTTTTTTACAAAAGGAAATTAGCCTGCATATATATTTATATAAAATAGATTTTTACAAAATTGAGGTCCAATGGCTCTTGGTAGCCAAATATATCATCCTAAAACTTATAATTGATAGACTTTGGCTCTTGCTAGCTAGATATAGCAACATAAACTCTTGAAGATGACAAAATTATACATCCTGTGTCCATATCTACTACATATTTTCCTATGAACACTATTATTCTATAAGTTTATAGTAAAGTAAATGCCTTGATTGAGAACCTATACAACCATAGACAACATAAATAAAATTTTGTAAAAAATCCATGTTAGCAAAATACCACAATCTGCTTACTCCTCCATTATATTAGCTTGAATCTCGTTCTCCCCCTGCTGCTCCTGAAACTCACCTTCAGTAGATTGCATAGGAGTATGATTGAGATTAGGAATCTAAGCATGCCACAGGTGAAGAGAGGAACTAACATTATCATTAACTGTTATTCTATTCAAAAAAAATATTATAAAAATTTGAAATGATATTTGTCCCAATATTTAATTTTTCCCTTCAATAATTTAGTTAATAATAGAGTTAAACTATCATAGAGCCTTGAATGAATAGAGAGTTGAACCACCATTCAGTAACAATAGGAAGGAAGTTAGGATCCTTGAACTACATTGAGTCAAAATTGAAGAGATAATTGGATTGAATTTTTTCCTCTCAAATATATAAGGAAATTAGAAAATAGTCTGACTATTTGTAGAAGGATTCTAGAAACAAATTCTTGAGATAGAGAAAGCAATTTCTCCAAAAGAGGAATCTATCTAATCTTTCAAAATTTTGATGAAGTTATTTATGTCTATTTTCCCGAGTAAAATTACCATTTTGAGGTACACAATCATATAAATAATTGACAAAAATGAAATATTTGAAAGTCCTCCATAAACTTTTGTGGAGGAATCATGTCCCTATGTTTTTTTAATAATTTGATATTACATTAAAGTCCTTTTTGAAGATGACAAGATCTTAATTTATTAGTTGAAAAATTGAACTCATATTATTCCAAAGTTGTTACTTTTGAATAGTGTGTGGTGGACCATAAATGTTGAAAATCCAATAAGATTGAGAAGAAGAGATTACTTGGGAAGATGAAGCATCCAACAAGAAGAAGAGGCTATTATTTCTAAGGATATTATTGATTAATTTTATAGGATGACTAGGTCTCTAGAAGCATCTCTACAAAAAAACAAGAGAATATTTTAATTTTGACCATTTACTTAGAATTTTTATGCATTGATCAAATGAGATCTTGGTTTCTTGAAGTAGAATTATGTCGTGATTAAATATTAATATTTTATTCTTTATTAAGCATATTTTTTAAGGGACATTTAAGTCTCTAACATTGTATTAAAGGATCTTCGTTTCTCCCAAGGAGAACAATAGACTCTCCTAAATCTTAAATTTTTCTCTATTGTGGATTGTTTTCTCCTAAATTTTAGTATTCCTTTTTTTTCTTATCTTCTTGTTTTGATAAAACAAGTGGTGTTCAATTTGAGAGATTGAAAATTTATTCATAAGATTCTCCTCTTCACTTTCATTCATAATTTATTCTACAATTTATTTTGATGGATCATTTCCCACTTTTTTAGAATTTCATCTACTAATTATATTATCGTGTCCTCTAATTCTAGCAATCCTTCTATCTACAACTCATTCAATGATTTTAGATAAATAAGAGCATCAAGGATATATGCATTCACTACAAGAATAGAAGTGGGAAAATACATTTCAATCTCCATATTTTTCTTTGGAGGGGATGAATTAAAAATATTTTTTTCTTCAAAGGGAGGGCAAGTGAAAGGGTTTGATGCTATCTCTTGATTATTTGAGCTAAGTTTAATATTTCAAATTTATTGAGACTTTAGGGTATCATTCTAGGTGGGAATAGATATATTTAAGGGGCATTAAAAATTGATAAGATGACTCAATCAAGGAGAAGGAGGTATATTCATAAGAATAGATACTACAATATTTTCATGAGACACTAAAAGAGGAGAAGGGTGAGAAAGAGCTATATTTTCTAGCTTAGAAATAAATCTTTCCATCATGATAGATTGATGAATAACTCCATAATTTGAAATGATGTTTACCAACTCAAGAGTAATCTCAATTTTTTTATTAGAATAAAAACCTTAATCTTAGGCTTTTTATCATTTGAAAGAGATTTTTCATCTATTTTTTTGAAATGTACGTAAGGAGTCACCAATTGTATTTAATATTCAGATACCTATATATTCAAAAGGTATATTTGGTAAGGTGACCCAAAAAGGAATAGTTGGAAAATAGTAGAAGATAGATAAAAAGGAGGAGAAAAAGGTTAAAGAAAGGAACCATAATAATTTAAAAAATAAGGGTCATTTTAAGGGTTTTATCTCTAGCTTCTTTACTAAAAAAATAGTAAAAGAACATTTGAAAGAAAACTCATTTTAGAAGCCTCGTACTAGTTATTTTTATCCAAGTTTAGAGAAGAGAAAGATGAGGCCTTACATTCCAAATTTTTCTAATGAGTGATTTCTCTTTCAAATGCTCTATTATTGAAGCCAAGTGCATGGAGATGGATGTAAGTTTTTTCTTGACCCTCTCACTATGTTAAAAACTCCATTTATCTTACACTTTTGGTTAGGTTTTCAATCCTTCTTGGCCCAAATTTTTGGTTTGATTTTCTCTAAACTCCTAGAAGATAATTTTTTTTTACAAAGGAGAAAAATGATTTATTTTCCCATGTCCTCCCATTTCTAGTTCTTCCTTCAAGCAAAAAGAAAAAATTACCAATCTTTTGACAATGGATCTCTTGAAAATTAGCTTTTGTCTTTTGGGACTCTTGTTCTTAGAAGACTAGAATAAGGGGAGGAACAACCCTCACAAAAAAATTAACTTTAGGGAAAAATGATTCATTCTTGATGGAAAGTTGGGAGAAGGGTCTAGCTTTGGAGTTATTTGCTTTTCAATAGCTATTTTGATCATTATCCAAACTAAAAAAAATTAGGATTATATGGATGTTTCTTTTTAAATGAGTACCATTTTTAAACTTCCACTTTTCAATAAGCCTCCTATGGAATATTAAATGATTCTAGTGAGATGATTCTTAAAAAAAAAATTAAAATATTGGTAAAGTATCAATGGCTTGTATAATAATATGATACAAAATAGTTCAATCTATGTGGTTTTTTCTAAATAAACTCAACAAATATTATAATAAAATTAATATTAAGTGTTAAAATCTTGGAAATATTTATGATAAATTATATAAGAAGTCCAATAGTAGGAATTTCATCTTACAATGAAGGCCAATTGTTTTCTCAAGCATCTCTAGAATGTAGATTTTTTAAATATTTAATAATACCTTCATTTTCACTAGATTTCTAACCTTTTATTCATTTTAGAATAGTGTGTGGTTTTAATGAGTCTTGTGATGGCCCATAGGTGTAAATAATTTTTATGAGTTATAAAGGTTCTAATGCAATTGTAATAATTAATTTTTTTACCAAGAAAGATGCTTGGATAGGAATACCACTTATTATAAGTAAGTTGTAAAGCCAAATTATCAATCAAAATTATATCCATTATTTTAGTACAACCCCCACCACATTTTATTATTTCATTATATAAGGTAATGTAGAGGAGGGTGTTTTTTATTAGAGGTAAAGTAGGTTCTGAAGGGGCCCCGAAACCCTTTACAAAAAAGGAAAGTTGTATCAAAAGATAACTAAACAGAACAACCAACAACCAACATGCAACAAAACATCAGCAAGACAACTACCAAAAAGGACAATAAAAAATAAAAAAATAAATATTCTTAACAATATTAGTAGCTTCCATGTCGCTCTCAATTATCTTCTGATGTGCATCCATAACTTCATAAATATCTTTGATAGGGACCCCAACTTGCATCTTATTCATGTTGCAAGTTCTAGCACCAAGCCCCAAAACATTTACCTCTTTAACTAAAACATCCTACAAACTAGCAACCTTATCAACCAAAGCTTCTTCCACCCCCTGCCTTTCCCCAGTAGCTTCTTTATCACCAAGAGCTCCCTTCATCCATTTCTTACCCTTCTCATTGAGAATAGTAAGGCCCTTAGCCTCATTCCTCATAACAGTTTAAGTCACTTCAACAACCTTATCCAACTTCATGTTAACTCGATCCATCTACACTTCCAAATTCACAATTATTTTTTCAAAAATATGCTTCAACTTAAGCATCTCCTCAGCAACAATCTTTAAGGTATCATACAACTAGTCAAATTAAATCTGTATAGAATACTATGAAGATTCCCTAGCTTTTCTCACAACCTCCCAAACCTCACATTAGTCATATTTGTTGGTGTAAATAAGCATTTTACTTATTACACTTTACTTAAGCTTACTTAGGGAATGCATATCATTGTAGTTTTCACTTGTGACACCTAGTTATTTGCATTTTGCATCTAGGTTTGTGCATAAATTGAGAGATGTGACTAAGACACTTAGGGAAGTGTGTGTAGGAGAAATCCAACCCTTTGTGGTGTGATCTAGTTATCACCTTTTTATCTCCACTTATTGTGTCATGATAATTCCATTTTAGGTGGGCGATCCACCTTTCATGGAATTATCTATTATTTCTTTCTACCTGCCCTTGCACATGATTGTGACACTTGTGTCATTCATGGCCCTTCCTTGTGTCCTAGCTTGCCTTTATAAGCAAGCCTTGTACATACTTGTAATGGAACATCTTCATGCATATTGAGAATATAATCATCATATTCTCTCTCTCTTTTGTGCTATCTTTGGTTTCTTGATCCTATTGTTTCTTTTTATAATTTCTTACATGGTATTAGAGTTGTTGGAGATCCTTTGCATAGCCATTGTTGGGAGATCTTAGTTCGTGTGAAGGTGGTCAAGAGGCAAATCTAAGGATCAGTGACATTTTGGTGCATCCTAGACCATATCTGACCTCAAATTCAGATTCATAAGGTCTTTTCTAGTTAGGTAAGCATTTCATTTCATCAAAATCTAACACCGGGAGATCTAGATCGAAAAAATCACCTATTTGGGTATTTTTTTCAATTTTCTGAAAATTCTATAGTTCTAGAAAAAAAACATTTCTAAAAAATTTCCAATGTTTTGCTAATATTTTTTGGCAAAAAAAATTATATCTAGGGCTTTATTAAAAAAAATTTGGATCTCACAGTTATTTTCAAAAATATTTATTTGTTTTCTGTGAAAAATTTGTAAAACTAAAATAATATTCTGTGAAATATTTTTGTAAAAAAAATCATTCAAAAAAAAAAAATTGCAGATTTTATTGTAAAAATCTTTTAAAATAAATAAATAAATAAATAATTGCTAAAAAAATTTTGTGGACATTGTACCTTGTTGTGTAGAGTATAGGCATACCTGCAGTCTATACCACTAGCCACATGGCAGGTGGCCACTGGCCTGCCGCAGCCCTACCTCCATCCGCAGGCTCACTCAGAATCACTGGAGGAAACCTTCAAATCGCCAAAGTGGCCTTCAAATCAAAAAATCCAATGACTGAAAGAAAAATCCGGTAGAGAATATTCCATGGTGAAGATTTTGATGGTTGGAAGGAGAATATTCTGTCAAATATAGAGCATATTTTGGCCAATCGAACCATGATGGTGACGGGCATTCAGTTGTCAAACTTAAGCTGTGAACAAAAGCATATTCTTCAGGAGGGTAAATATTCTCTTTTGACAATAGCCTAGTTGTCAATTTTAATTGCATAATATGTTGGCATCATATCCACGTTAGCATGACATCATCATTTTCTAAGAAAAAATTCCCCCCTCACGGATGAGCTTTTCAGTTTTGTAGTCAATTTTCAAATGCCCATAACTTGCTCATTTTAACTCCTTTTTCTAAGATATTTTTTTTATTTGGGCTAATTTTTCATTTACTTCACATTCATGTGGTTAGTTTTTTATTTTGGTGGACAGATTTTCTGTAATTTTTAGTTTTTCAACACTGTACCTATCCAATCCTCATTTCAGCAACTTTTGTGGCTTCGTACAGGAACATACGAACTCCTTTTCAAGTGCCATTTTTTTAAAAGTGCATGATTTTTTGTCTACTTCTTGAATCTGCAATCAGTTTGAAGTGATCTTGAGTGGATTTTGTACTTTCAACATATGGGATCCTAAGGTAGATCCAAATGCATATAGGGATTGGATCACTAAAATTCTATGGCATTGGGTACACTTAGAAATTTCATTTCAGATGATCTCATTTTCCATGTTGATAAATGTACTATAGGATAAGCTTGCTACTTTGTATGGCAAGGTTGATAAGGTTAAGGGATACAAGCTTGAAAATGATCTCCTAAGCCTTGATCCTAAGAATTTTGAAACCATTCAGGATTTTGTCACTAAGGAAAATGAGTTAAGAGCACAACTAAAGGATTGTGGTATTGAGAAAGAGGATGATCAATTGGTCTTCAACTTGTTGTACAAGCTTCCAGCTGAGTATACAGCCTTTGTTTCAAGTTTTCAAACTCAACGATTGACAATTAGCAACTTCACATCACCATATTTTGAGGCTCTCACATCTTTTGATTCTTGAGCAAAATAAGTTGATGAAAATAGGCATTCTCAAGTCTTCAACTTCAAAAGCATTGGTGGTCAATCATGGAAACAACAAGCAAGGCAAAGGGAAAGGCTAAAAGCAATCTTCACCAAAGCCACAAGGAGAGAACAAATAATCCACTCCACAACAAGGCTAATCATCATCTTCTTCAAAGAACAACAACTCAAGGAAGAAGGAGAAACCAACTTGTGCATATTGTAAGAAGGTTGGACATGATGAGCATCATTGTCATGCCAAGCAAATTGATGAGTTGACCAACATCATCAAGAAGAACAATATCAATTTTCCTAATTCCTATAAGGACTTATCTCCTTCCACTTCTACTTCATCTCAATCTAAGGGAAAAGGGAAAGCTTTCATGGCAACAACAGGTTCATCATAGTAGTGGATTCTTGATTCAGGGGCTACTCAACATATGTGTTCTTCAAAGGGGCGATTTTCCTCCTTGGAGTCCTCTTCAGTACCTCACATCTTCATTGGTGATAATACACGAATGGAAGTTGAGGGGAAAGTTGCAATTGAGATGGGTGATGGGACATTTGAGGATGTTCTCTATGTTCCAAACTTGAGCACCAATCTTCTCTCCATCTACCAAATCACACATCATGGAGATGGTAAGAAAGTTGAATTCACTCCTAACATATTTGTGGTAAAGGAACCTGCAAATGATGCTTTGGTTGCAATGGGTCGAGCTAATCACAATGCAAGGATTTACTCATTCTCCTATTGGGTACCTCTTTCTCCTTCTACAACATTGATCACTCATTCAAAATCACAAAGTAAGATATGGCATGAGCAGTTTCGTCATCTCAACTATCACTATCTACAATAGCTTCACACCAAGGACATGGTCAAAGGGTTCTTCAACCTATTCTTTTCGAGGGTGTATGTTCAGGATGTTCCATGGGTAAGCATCCTGAAGAGAATTTTGATAGAAGGAACTCTTGGAAAGCCTTGGATCTTCTTCAACTTGTTCATAGTGATGTAGCAAGCCCATTTCCAGTGTCATCCTTTGTCAAAGCTCATTATTTCCTCACTTTCATTGATGATTTTTCATGATACACTTGGGTCTACTTCCTTTGTCACAAAACTGAAGTATTTGACAAGTTTATCAACTTCAAAGAACATTCTGAGAAGCAATTCGGGAAGCAAGTCAAGATCCTTCGTACAAACAATGGCAGAGAATATGTAAACAATAGACTTGAGGAATTTTGTACACTTGAGGGAATTGACTTACAATATTCCATTTCCTACACACCCTAGTAGAATGGTGTGGTAGAAAGAAAAAATAGAACCCTCAAGGAAACAGAAAGCTACATGATACATGTCAGGTCTCTTGGTCTAGCTTTTTGGGCAGAAGCAATTAGTTGTGCCACCTACACCCAGAATCGAGTTCCTCATAAAACTTTGAAGGGCATCACTCCTTTTGAAGCTTGGTTTTCTAAGAAACCTATTGTGAAACACTTCAAAGTGTTTGGGAGTCTAGCATGGGCTCGTATACCTCCATAGAAATGCAAGGCATTGGAGCCATAGAGTAGGCCTTGTGTCTTTGTGGGATATGTAGATGGTGTTAAAGACATACAAATTGATGGATCCTAAGACTTGTGAGATTTTATTTGAGAGGAGTGTACATGTTGAGGAAACCTCACCTAGCTTTGACTCTTCTACTCCTCCTTCCTCCATAGTTGATAGCGATGATAGTGATTCAGATGATGATGACTCTCCTTCCTCATCAACTCGCAAGGTTACACCTTCACAGGGTCCACTTATAATTGAGGAACCTTGCCCTTTACCCCTACGAGACCTCATTGGACTTGTCAGACTCTTGAGGTAGCAGGTCCACTTGGTGATCCTTTGGATACTCAAAGGACTAGGTCACAACATGAGCATGATCCTCTTCCACATGCTCTCATTATTTCAGCTTCAGATCCACAATCCTTTAAGGAAGTCGTCGAGGTTCCTGAATGGGATGCAGCTATGGAGGAAGAGTATAGTTCCTTTATTAGGAACAACACTTGGGAGTTAGTCCCTCTCCCTAAGGGGAGAAAGATAGTTTGATGCAAGTGGATGTATCAGACCAAATATGCAGTATATGGGAGTGTTGATAAGTATAAGGCACAACTTGTTGCAAAGGGTTTCTCATAGGTTGCAGGAGTTGACTACACTAAGACCTTTGCACCTATTGCAAAGATGACTTCCATTCACCTGACACTTGCCATTTTCGCTTCACATGGTTGGGAAATACATTAGATGGATGTTAAGAGTTCTTTTCTACATGGGGATCTTGATGAGGAGATCTATATGGAGCAGCCACAAGGTTTCATTTAGGATACTTCATTGGTTTACAAGTTGAGGAAGTCCCTCTATGGCCTTAACCAAGCCCCTCGGGCTTGGTATGCTAAGATGGATTCCTTCTTTCTCTCCATAGGATTCACTAGGTATCATTCAGATCAAAATGTCTACATCTTGAGGTAGGATGATGCACATTTGATACTTGTGCTCTATGTTGATGACTTGATCATTACAAGGAGAACCTCATCCATCATTGGCAATGTCAAAACTGCTTTACAAGATAGATTTTCCGTGACCGACTTGGGCCTTCTTCACTAATTTCTTGGCATTGAGATTCAACAATCTTCATCTGGGATTGCATTGTCACAACCCAAGTATGCTCTTGATCTTCTTTCATTGTTCTACATGACTAATTGTAAGCCCACTCTAACTCCCTTTCTTTCAGGATTCAAGCTTGAGGCTAAGTGCTCTACTCCACTTGTTGATGCCACTCTGTATCGTCAACTTGTTGGAAGTCTCACCTATTTGACTCATACACGCCCTGACATATCTTATGTAGTTGGCATGGCCTCCTGATTTATGCAGGAACCACATGAGCTTCATTTGAAAGCTACCAAACACATCTTGTACTACATCCAGGGTAATCATCAGCATGGGATTCATTATGCAACTAGTGCACAACTTGACTTAGTAGGATATACCAACTCAGATTGGGTTGGTGATTTTGATGATCACAAGTCCACCTCCGGCTACAGCTTCCATCTTGGGTTAGGACCTATTTCATGGCATAGCAAGAATCAGCATGCCATTTCTCTTTCATCGATAGAGGCTGAGTATAGGGGGGTTGTTGATGCTACCACTAAGGCCATTTGGCTTCAATACATTCTTTCTGAGTTTGGTTTTTCCATTCCATGTCTGATAGTCATTCAATGTGACAATTAGAGTGCTATTTTGATCTCTAGGAATTTGGTCCAGCATTAGAGGACCAAGCACATTGAGATTCATATGCACTTCATTAGGGAGTTGATTCAGGATTAGGTCATTGACTTGTGCTATTGTCTGATAGTAGAGCAGGTTGCCAACATATTCACCAAACCCTTTACTAAGAGTAAGTACCATCATTTGTGAACTCTCTTGAGGGTGAAGGATGTGTCAAAGGGAGTCACTTGACTTCTCCATTCTCTTTCATGGTGGGAATTTTTCCTCATCTTGGGGTTTTGTCCTCCATTTGTACATTTATTTGTTTTCTTCTCTCTTTTGAGGGGGAGTTTTTCCCATGAGGTTTTCTCCCTTTCCTCGCTTGTGAGAGATTGCATTGCATTTGTACATGGGTACCTATCATGGCCCAGTTTCTAGGACCTATCTTGTATCTTATCTTGCCTGGTTAGCTTGAGTCTTCATTCCCCAGTTGCACTTAAGGGGGGGGTGTTGGTGTAAATAAGTATGTTACTTATTACACTTTACTTAAGCTTACTTAGGGAATGCATATCATTGTAGTTTGCACTTGTGACACCTAGTTATTTGCATCTTGCATCTAGGTTTGTGAATAGATTGAGAGATGTGATTGAGACACTTATGGAAGTGTTTGTAGGAGAGATCCCACTCTTTTTGGTGTGATCTAGTTATCACCTTTTTATCTCCATTTATCGTGGCATGATAATTCCACTTTAGGTGGGTGATCTACCTTTCATGGAATTATCTATTATTTCTTTCTACCTACCCTTGCACATGATTGTGACGCTTGTCTCATTCATGGCCCTTCCTTGTGTCCTAGCTTTCCTTTATAAGCAAGCCTTTTACATGTGTAATGGAAAATCTTCATGCACATTGAAAATACAATCATCATATTCTCTCTCTCTTTTGTGCTATCTTTGGTCTCTTGATCCTTTTGTTTCTTTTTATAATTTCTTACAATATTAAGCTCATGAAAAAACAATTTAAACAATCTAAAAAATGAAATAGTACCCTCCTCAGCTAGACCCAAAACATTAGGCAGATCCTCCCAATTAATATTAAACACATCCATAGCCTTTGCTTCACCCTCCTAGGAGATACTATTCATTTCTTGGCTCTCAAAAACCTTCTTACCTTTATCCCTAGCCAATAGCGTCTAAATTTTACGAAGAGAGCTCGTAATGTCCTCAGCCATCGTCCTCGTATTCTATTTTTTCATCCCCTCATCAGGGGTTTCCATATTATCTTTCCCACCACCAATCTTCAGAGGAGAATCAGGAAGCTCCTCCTGCATAGGGCTACTAGACCTCTTAGCCATCTTCTTTCTACTACCTTCCTTCAAACCCTTAGAGGAGGGGTTTACAAAGAGATCTCACAATGTAGAGGAGGGTGTTGGCATGAGTGGTATTCTTATATTTGTGAGGAAAGACAAAATATTTGTGCTAAGAGTGTACAGGTATTACTTATAAAAGTACATTTAATATTTCACAAGAAATACAAAGTTGAACCTTAAAGGGATAATGTATATAATAGCTCATTCTTACAAAGTAATTAGAATTCATTCATGGGTGAAGAAATTTTACAAAGACATGGATTTTTTTACTACTAGGATTGTATGTGGAGGGATTTTTCCACATTGAAGGTAAATTTTTTAAGAATAAATTATGAATTTATGTGCTAGTAGTGCCATATTTTATTACTCAATAATTTTCATGCTAGAATGGGTGATTTTTTTTATTAGGTAAAATATTCTTTACAAATTAATATTTATAACTTATTTAGGGAAAAAATATTTTTCTAGTTTGGGTAGGGGCAAAATTCAAAGATCTATTAGAATATTATGTTATGCTAATGTGAAATTACGAATCAATGTTCCAATTTTAACAAGGATTTTGTATTATGTTAAACCTAGGGTTTTTTTATTCTATATAACCTATTCATTTCCATTATTGTGGTTGGTCTCTACTAGGTCTGAAGCAATTCTTTGATCCTTTTTGGCCAAAATAGAAGTAATTTATACCAAAAAAAATTATATCCATTTTTATAAGGAATCTATTATAAACTCTAATAAAGGTATATATCGAGAAAAAATATTGTGTTTATAAATATTTTTTCCATATAAAATCAATGTAATACATACCATTTTACATCTAGTATAACCTATCTCCAATTTCTATTGAGTATTTCAAGGAATCTTCCAAATTCATGGGTGCACATTTGTTGTATCTATATTAGACTTTAATTAATTTAAATTCAAGGAGTATTCTATTTTTTTATGAGTATCTTAATAGATTTTTTTCTAATATTAAAAATGGTCTACTTAAACTAAAGATGAATAAATAAGAATGACTAGTATCATTTAGGGTAGAAAGTAAATTAAGGATCCAAACTCCACAAGATAGATCCAAGTACATTAGATCCATCTAAAACTATGAAATGGTTTTATGATACTCTTAGCTTGATCTTTTATGACTATCACTACAAGATTGGGCATTGATCTCTATTGAATATAGCTAATTATATAATTAAAATTAAAATTAAAAATCATTAAAAATTTTCTTTTAAATTATTTACTAATTGTCTTTCTAATATGCATACATCTAGTATTACAAATCCATGTCATATATTTTATGAGCTTGCAAGTTTGTTTGTAATTATAAGAGGTTATGTTTATCATAGTTTCTAGGTTAGTGATGAAGTAAGGAGTCATGAAATATTGATTTGATTTCACATCAGTTAACTTATTTCTAAGATTTCTTGTTAAGAGACCTATAGCTTATAATTTTGGTAATAGTATGAAGAAATGGAGTGATATCCTATTTTTGGAGTTTCTGTGTATATAATATTTTTTTAATATATGTGGCTAGTTACTTTTCATTTATTATACAAAAGGTCTCTAGGAATTATTAGCATAAATAGAGTTATTATTCACCTAGGTAGCTAATCACCTTTCTAGAATTGGCCTATTCACAACTAGCCTAAGTTTACTTAGGGACTTTTAGTTTTTTCTCTCTCACTTCATAGAATTGATACATGTGTCCTCATCACTTGAGACACTTATTGCATTCATATTTGACACTTTCTCACACACTTTTCAAGTGAGATCATAAGTGTTGCACATTTTGAGGGTTAGTCAGTTGTTCAACCCTACCTTCCTACCTCATCTATCTTGCCTATATATGCAAGGCTTCATCATTTTATTTTACACTTTTCATTTGTATATTAATAAACATACTATTATGCTCATATTTTCACTTGTCGAAGGTTATCAATTCAATCTCTTTAATATTGGAATTCTCCAACATGGTATCAGAGCCATGAAAAAATTCTTCTTCTTGCATCAAGGTGACTCCCACACATAGCCCTATCATCTGAGCATCGTAAAGCTATTTTGAAATTTAGGGTATTGATTTGTTTATTTTTAGTAAGTCATTCTTTCAAAAAACTAGTGAATGCATTCTCTGGTAGCCATTTTTGTGTTGAAGGCATTACATGTTTACATCAAATTCACATCTTTTACACATCAACTAGAAAAATATTTATGGGTTTTATTTATAGAAACGAAAAACCATCTGGGTATCTATTATTTTTTACAAATAGTAATCGAATATTGCAAAAATTCTATCAAAATAGCATTGTGCAAGTATTTTTCCTATAGTTCAAAGTTTTTTTTATCAAAATCCATCTTTAGAAAATTGGAAATAAAAAAAAAATTGGGTTTTGATTGCAATGTGATTTTTTTTAATATCTATTGGACTTTGCATATAACAAGCACATTTTTCAAAAACTAAATCAGAAGTGTCTAGGTTATTGTTGATGGAAAAATAAAATATTATAATAAATTTTGATTGGTGACTCAAAATTGAGTGTTTTTTCTTTGAAATTTCATATTTATTTTTTTTAATCCATTGGACTTGTTTGCATTGTAAAAATGACTAAATTATAAATTACCAAATTTTGGGGGCTATGTTTCAACACTAATGATGCAAGAGCATCCATGATGAAGGGAAATACTCATCAACCAAAAAGAGAGTATTTAATTTTTGTTTCCCAAGTTTTTCTATCATGTTGTAGGAGTAATAGGATTGTAATATTAGATCAAGTTATAATATTAAATAATTGGCCTTTATTTGAATATTGAAAATTTTAATCTTGGAGATAGTTTAGGTGGTAGTTTGAAGTGTGAAATTATAAAAAAGGAAATCCTGGGTGTATGTTTTGGGGAGTTACAAGCTTTGAATAATTCATTAATGTTCCTACAAGTTAGCATGCAAAATTTGGGCACTCATATTGAGGTGACAATTGATTTTTCAAAAAATGGATCCCTATTTGCTAAGAATAGGAATCCAAGTTGTCAACTATATTTGGAAATTGCATGGAAGTGGATTTGAATTTTATTTTTAGCATTTAATACTTTATTTTATTCATTTTTTATGGAATTTTCTAGGTTGGGTCGTGACATTTTGACAATTACAAAAAAAGGTGTTGTTGTTGTTGCATGTTGAAGGTAATACTAGGCATTTTTGGAGGATGATTCCTTCCATAATTTGATGGTGGAGGAAAAGTGGCATGGATTTTCTTGGAGAGGGGTAAAAAGACATTTTTTTTGTAGGTTTAAAGTTTTTGCAGCAGTAAATGGGTTATGGAATCCATGGCTGAAAATTAGTTGAGATTGGTTATTGGAGAATGTAGATCGAGGATGCAATTTCTTAGTGCAGGGAGTTGATTTGAAGAAGATAAGTTTGTAGCTTGTTTTTTATGCTGTATGATGTCGTATTGTAGATTAAAATTTTATTTTTAATGTTATTCTTTCTCATGTATGGTTGCATAAAATTTTGTAATCAGATTTCATAGAAAGTGTGAAACTTGTTTGCAAGTTGGAATAGAGAAGATCAAACCTATTGTTGCAGATTTTTGTATTCTTTTATTGTTGTTTATGTTAATATATTTTTTGAGAGGATTTATGTGAGATCCTCTTACATCAGTGGTATCAGAGTGAGAGTTGTTGAGTGTGTAGGTAGAAGCACCGATGTGAGGAAGTTTGCACCAAGACCTAGGGATGGAGTGTGTGTGGTTTATAAACATATCTTTGAGTGAGGTAGTTTACATGTGCAAAACCTAAGGGTTTTGAAAAAATTATGTTAAGGATTTGTGAGGCCTTAAGAATGGAAAAGAGGAATAAGAAAATTACTTTTGTTATTGGATGGATTCTAAGGATTCCTAGACTTGAGAAAATCAAAGAGAAAGAAAGAGAGCAAGAAGAAATAAGAGTTGCAATGATAAAGATGAGGCAACAGGTGAAAGAAATGGAAGTAGAGATTGAAAGGATAAAACAATAAGAGAGGAGAGTTGGAGGTAATTGTGATTATATTTCTAATGATATTTTGATTGCAGGAAAGAAAGATGTAATAGGGTGTCAAGCATGTGGCATAGAAGAAGAAGAAGAAGAGGATGAATATGAAGCAATCAATGAACTTGAAACTAAGGAATATCTATTGGAAGACATGGAGTATAAAATTACAAAAGGTTGCAGCAACAACAAAAGAGTTGAGTGCAATGGAGAAAGAAGAGGTAACATTTGATTTTTGTAAAAGTTTTGTTGAAGTTGATTTATTTGAGCATGATAAGATTGGTGTAGAAGAGGATATTGTAGTAGTGAATGCATTGGTAGATGAAGGTAATACAATTGAAAGTAATGAAGGATATGAGAAAGTGAATGTTGGTTCTTTTGGTGATTTCCCATTTGTATTAGTTGATGACCTCTTTTTTGATAAAGAGATAAGTATGACTGATATTTTGTTGTAGGATGGGAAAGATGAATCTTTTAACTATGTTACTAACATAAATGTGAATGCAAATGATGAATATATTGGAGCTAAAAGATATATTTTAGAAGGAAAGGAGAAATAGGAACACAATTTTGAAACCAAGATTGGTGATGAATAAATTGTTGCAACAGTGACAAAGAAAGAGGTAATGGGTGAATTTCATTATTTTACTAAAGAAGAGGAAAGTAATGTTTATGATTTTCCAAAATTTTATAGTGTATATTGTTGGGAGATGAATAATGTGAAAAGAGGGAGAAAGAAATGAATAATAAAGGATGGAAGAGGCATCAAATTGAAGGGAAAGGTGAGAAATAATGTTTAGTTAGATAAGGCAGAGAGATGGATTCAGGATGAGCATGGAATCTATAAATGTTTATGAGTTTAACTCATGAAACATTTCAAACTACCATGGGTGTCTAATACAGGAGCATCCACAGTGAAGGGAAATACTTATCAACCAAAAAGAGATTATTTAACTTTTTCTTCCTAAGGTTTTATAATCATGTTGTAGGAGGAATAAGATTTCAATAATAGACTGAGTTATAATATTAAATAATTGGCCTTTATTGAATATTTCAAATTTTAGTTTTGGAGATAGTTTAGGTGGAAGTTTAAAGTGTGAAATTACAAAAAAGAAAATCTTGGGCATGGGTTTTGGGGAGTTACAAGTTTTGAATAATTCATCAATGTTCCTACAATGTATCATGAAAAATTTGGGCACTCATATTGAGATAGCAGTTGATTTTTCAAAAATAGGTCCCTATTTGCTAGGAATGAGAATCCAAGTTGTCAACTATATTTGTAAATTGCATGGAAGTGGATTTGAATTTTATTTTCAGAATTTAATACTTTATTTTATGCATTTTTTATAGCATTTTCTAGGTTGGGTCATGACATTTTGACAGTTATAGGAAAAGGTGTTGTTGATGCACGTTGAAGGTAATATTGGGAAATTTTGGAGGATGATTATTTCCATAATTTGATGGTGGAGGAAATGTGGCATGTATTTTATTGGATATGGGGAAAAATAAATTTCAGATTATGGGATCCATGGTTGAAGATTAGTTGAGGTTGGTTATTGGAGAATACAAATTAAGGATGTAATTTCTTGGTGCAGGGAGCTAGTTTGGAGAAGATGAATATGTAGCTTTTTTTATGTTGTATGTTGTCATATTATAGATTTAAATTTTATTTTTAATGTTCTCCTTTATCCTGTATGGCTACATAAACTTTTGTAATTAGATTTTGTAGAAATTATGAAACTTGTTTGCAAGTTGGAATAGAGAAGATCAAACCTGTTGTTGCATATTTTTACATTCTTTTATTGTTGTTTATGTTAAGATATTTTGTGAGAGGGTTTTTGTGAGATCCTCTTACATCAACTAATAATACTAGGGAGATAAATTACATTTTAAATTGATATTTTTTACTAATTAGACCATGTCTAGAAATTACAAATTGAAGTGCACATATTCTAGGAGTAATCAACATGGGAATGAGTTTTGTCCTCATACCTCACATTCTCTCATCAAATCCTTTTTATTGTTTCAAAACCTAAAATACCTATTGCTACATATGAAACTAGTGCTATATAATCCATGATTTCCATTGATTATTTGCACTAGGACATGTTGAACACTCAGAATACTAAGAGGGGGGGTGAATTAGTATTCTATTAAACCATTCAAACATTAGCCATCCAATTATCAAAGCATGTTCAACTGTTATAAGGAAAGAAAGCATGAAATATCCACAACATCACATAAAACATGAACACCAATATTTTTATGTGGAAAACCCAAAATGGGAAAAACCACGGTGAGGGCTAGCTCACAATATATTGTAACTGATTATAGTATATTATAGAAATGCTCACTATAGGTGGACTCACTATCCAAGTGGAATCACTACCTACAAAGAAAAAGATACAAGAAATAAGATGGATCACAACCTATTTTGAACTTTTACAAATGCATCTACAATATACAAGAATACAGTTCTAATGAAGCACAATAACAATCTTTGCACTAATTTGAATCAATTATCTATTATGCTCTACATTTGCACACCTTTCACTCAATTTGCATTGATCTGATCAAATTGGCATCACATATCTTGCATCTATCATATTATGTATCAAAACACTAAAAAAATATAGCATATATCCACATCAAGTGTAACATCAATTAGGTCAGCCTAATTAGATGTAACACACAAAATTTAACTTGTTGGCCCCAAAACATATTCTCCCTACTTCGCACCACAATTCAAAATTAAAAAATTCTTAAGATAGGTCGGCATGGACCCAAAATATATCCCACATAAAGGCTCAACACATATAACCCTTCACATACTCATCAATCATGTTAGGTCAGCACACCATAGGACCTAAACAAAAATCCTTCAACTGTTTATCCAATTCGCAAAACATGGACCTCAAAACATGATACCATCTAGAATTCACACTAAAATGAAAATTATCAACTTATCTTCAACACCACAACATCAAAGATTCATCCATGGAGGAGTGTGAAATCTCCCACACAAACACACCGTACAAGAAATGATTGTGAAATACTAGACCGGACTCTATCATTCATATCTCTTAAAATACTTTACCAAACTAGATGAAAGCTTGGATTTAATTGAATCTAAAAACCATTAAAATTAGGTAAGAATTGTAAGGAAAATTATTCTTATGCAGAGTAGCGTGGACCCAAAAATTGATACATTGTTACACTAAATTGGTAGATTTGGCACTTAGTCAATTCTTCATGCAATTGATCTTTCTGGACCAAATATTCTTACACAAGTGACTTCCTCAGCACCTCAAAAATATATTAGGATAATCCAAAGTGCTCCACAACAATGTTGACATCAATGACAACAATGTATTCCATTGTTATGAACTTTCAATGACAATCTCCTCAAACTTCCAACAATCTCCCCCTTTGTCATTGATGGCAACATGCCAAAAAAACTCCAAAAATTCTTGTCAATACTCTCCCCCTTTTACATCAAGGGAAAAGGGATGCTATATATGTTGTTCTGATTCATTACTAGAACTCCCCCTAGATATTGTATCTATATATATTTTTTTGAAAAGAATTGACTCCCCCTGAGTCATGTACCAAAGTAGAAATTTCAAAAAGATATTGAAATGTAACTCTATATGTCCCACGAAAAATTTCATGGAATGGAGGTGACTATTGGAGTGTCCATTGGAGATTATTCTAGAGAGAAGGATGGTTTGGTTGTAGGCTTGATCAATTTGAATTTGGATTATGGCGCAAGGTTTTTGGATGCATGGCAATTCGGGCAGAATACGGAGCTGGGATTTTCAGACTCTTTTGGGGAGAAGGAAGGATCGTGTGGCAGGGATTTTGTCATGGATGTCATTCCTGGGATGATTGGGTCTTTGAGTGAGGATTTTTTCAAAGGTGTAGTTTTGAAGGATAAGTGTGTGGAAGAGTCAGTCAAGGAGTCTTCTGGCGATGGTTCCTCAAAGGAATCAGTGATTCCAAGTCATGTGGGTATAGTGGTGCCTGGTTATGCGGGGAGGGTCCCATTTAGGGATCCGGGTGCGCCTTAGGTTGGGGTGGCCTAGGTGGATGAAAATCGGATGGATGATAAGTCTTCGGTGTTGGGTCAGTAGTGATCTGATCTTTTCACTTCTAAGCTTAAGGGTAACAGCATTTTTGACAAGTCAGTGTCTTCCTTGAATGAGCAAGGAGTTTTCTTGTTCTTTGTTCTAGACTCTATTGTGGATAAGATGGATTTTTATTTGGTTAGAAAAGTTCTTGGTCCTAGACCGAGTATTAAGGAGGTGTGTTCTTGGGTTCGCAAGAAATGGGCATTGAAAGGGTAGGTGGAGGTCATTGTGATGGCTAAAGGTTTCTTTTCCTTTTCCTTCTCATGTGATGAGGACCTGCAGATGGTTTTTGTGAAAGGTCCCTGGTATTTTGGCAGGCTTTCTTTGGTTTTGCATCCATGGGAACTAGGAATGGACTTGTCTAAATGCCTAGCTAATTTTGCACTAGTGTGGGTAATGTTACCAATTTTTCACCACAGCTCGATTGGTGGAGCTGCCTGGACATTATTATATCCTAAGGTGAAATTGTAGATTATGTTTAAGTGTTGTTTGCATCATGTTTGTTATTCATTAAGTGACTGTTGTGCATTAAGAAGAGACAACTGAATTTCAGAGTGATATTCAAATGTTCTAGAATTAAATGAAATATAGAATTGAGAATATAAGCAAAAGAGCATTTCAAATGCTTTCATTTATTTCATGAAATAATTCATATTTACATAGCTTCATTTAATTGCAAGAATTCAAATGATATTACAACAATGCATTAAAATGCATTTTATTTTTGAAATGAAAAGCATAAGATGAAATCAAATATCCACACAAGTCATGGATCTGACTATCATAGTGCATAATTAATGACACGCTACACTATGCAAGATGTGAAAGAAGGAAGTCACATAAGTAAAGACATAATCATCATTGCCTGATTATTGATGGTTGATGCTGATTGGTGCACCTTTGTCTTCTCGAGCTTCGTTGACCTATAAGAGAAAAGAGGGGGATGTCAGTGGCTCTGACTATGAGGAAACCTATATGAAACACCAACAATAGTGTAGCTTACTATCAATCATACACTGAAACAATAAAAGAAGTATAGAAGAAATGAGCTGAAGGAGAAACATCAATATGCTCATCATATCCTATTTTTTATGCTAACATTGTTTGTTTCTTTGTGCAGGTATAGGGGAAATCACGAAGCTGGTCATTATTTGAAGACCAAGCATGTGGAGAAAAACGGGCTCCCACAAGGGTAGAGCTCGACATTCTGCCCTTATTCATTATAAATGGGATGATAAAGAGATTACATCATCATATTCATCCAAAGAAATGAGATACAACTGAAAGAGTAAAAGAATAGTCATCTATCAAGCTACTAAACCAACTATGCATTCATACCAATCAGTTTAATGCTTTCTAAAAGCTACAAGTGAACAGTGAGTTTAATTCACTCAATCACTTAACCGAGTACAGTTATACCAAACATTGTTGTATGGTTCATGTTCTTTTATGTAGTGTTATTTGTTCATCATAATCATATATGTCATGCAAATTTCAATTCATTAGTTTTCTTTCTTACAACCAAGGACAGTGAACAGGCATACATTATGCCTTAATGAAGAGATTTGTTTTAATTTTCATCTTAGAAGAGAACATATTTACAAAACAACTTGTTAAGTGGAGCATAAAAATGCATGAAGAGTGCAAGGTTGAAGCCCAAGAGTGTGAATGGCAGACAATGCATTCAAATAATAAATGAACAGTCAGTCCCAGTGGGCTGATAAGTAAATGTAGCATTAAGAATTACAAGGTTCCAATTAAAATTTGTACATAAATACAAGGACAGAAAGCAAGAGTTTGTTGTAAGATTAAACACGTGAGCTTTCATCGAATGCAGTGTGCAAGGAGATACAGCTGGTAAAGGCCATTTCAGAATAATCAATTGTTCCAGAATACCAAGTGACAAAAGTGCTTTTGAAGGTTCCAGTTTAGTTGAAGAAGGAAGACAGTTATATCAGCTATCCAAAAGCATGAAAGTTTTAGCAAAGTCATGTGGGTTTGTTATGTTCAGACTTCTTTATCATGTTGAAGCCACGACAAGTTTTGTCTCAAGAAAAAGAGCATGAATTTGACATGTAAGTAATACAAACAAAGCATACACTTCCAGAATTTCATGAAGCTATGGTTATTTTTCTTCACAAAAAGAGACAAGTATAGGAATATGGAATTGACTCAACGAGGTGTACTAAAGGTGCAAATATTTTTTTTCATATCACAAATGAGTTACATGGTGGGGATTTCACATAAAATGCAGAAATAGGAAATAATGGATCGAGCTAATTTTCATATGAACACTAAGACAAACAAGTACATTTCTAACTCACCCATGAGGGGTTTAATAAGAAAGTCACAGAGTATCAAAGAATATCACCAGCCATCATACAAATTTAATATACAAATTTTGTTTCCATACACCCGCATGGGTTTTTGTTCCTAAAGGTAAACGATACAACAGAAAGCAAATACCCACATTGGGGTTTCAAGTAAATGATCAATTTTTCATTGTTTCTAGCTTGCCCATATGGGTATTTTATCATAACAGCAGAATAGGATTTCTATACAGTCATAACCATGCAATGGATTTTAGTAGTGGTGCAATAGAGATGCATTCTCTTCATAAATGACAATACCCTTATAATGAAATTTTAAGAATACAGAATGCCAAAGAGATGTCATGATCGAGTCAAGTCAAGTTCATAACTTGAATGAAAATGAATATATAGAATACCCACGTTTGGGGTTTTCTCTTAAGTACAAAAATATAATTTTCAGTGGTAACCCATATG
The DNA here is from genome assembly GCA_007258455.2 of Sequoia sempervirens. NCBI lineage: Eukaryota > Viridiplantae > Streptophyta > Pinopsida > Cupressales > Cupressaceae > Sequoia > Sequoia sempervirens. The sequence goes on from VDFB02000017.1 coordinate 85,893,878, forward strand.
AGGATTTTGTATGAAACAGCAAGAATACAAAATTGCGAATTTCCTTTGGTGGGTCGAGCTTCAGAAGTGGAGAATGCTAGTTTTCCTTCGATTTTCATGATACCCATATTGGGTTTTGTTCTCAACTGTGGAAAGAGAGGAGATTCTTGTTTTGGGTCAAGCTCAAAGGCTCTAAAAAGTGCTTTCCCTGAGATACACATGGCGCGGCTGTGTAATGGCCAGAGATTTAAAATTAAAAGGTGAGAATTCATAAGCTTTTCGTTTTACATACAGATTCCAACAGGTAAAGAACAAGGATTTACCATTGTTGCTTGTGGGAGACAAGAAGTCATGGCCAAGAGCTCCACAGAGCTTTCTGAAACCAAGAGTTAAAGCTCTCAAAATGGTAGTCGAACTCTCATAGTGATTACAAGAAATAGATCACAAAAAACAATAAAATGAAACATAGGATTGATCAGATTATTATCTGATGGCCATGGCCTGTGAGGCATTCATTATCATTCGAAAGAGCCAAGAAATAAAATAATGATAACCAACGCTTACCATGAGTAGCAGAGGTAAATTTTGGTGAAGTTGCGACCACAATGGAGTTAAAATCCCTATGGAAAAATAGAACCCTAACTCTTATATGGCGGCTAGCAAGAGATAAAGCAAGCACAGAATATAAAGGAAAGTCAGAGACAAGCACAAGCAGGTCACGGCCTTTGTAATCTTTCTTGCTCTATGAATTGAGTAAAGAGCTACAATAACGTACAAATCAAGCTTACCCATTCAAGTTTTGATTGTCAAAAGGAAAAGGTGAAGATTCTTGGACACACAAGCTGCAGATTCAGCTCAATCATGGTGGTGACGCTATTCCTTCAAGCAGAGCTCATTTTTTTTCAAGTGATAATTGCAAAATGAAGTCATTTTAGGGTTTGACCATCTTTTTCTCATGCCCTAATTTGAGCCACCTTATGATTATCCAAAATATTCACAATTGAAAATAGCACATGGGAATTCGAAGTAGGGTTTTTCTTACATTATGAATGTTAAAGTCTGAAGCTAATATTTCAGGGAGGCCCAAATTTGTATGCTAGGTCGACATATTAAGTCTTTAGGACTTATATTTTGTGTCTTAGTAAATTGAAGACATGAATACCCTATTTTTAGTGATTTAATGAGAAAATCATGAGTATGAATGTTGAAATATGTTATGAACTAGGGGTGATTTTGATCATTATCTCCTTAGGGTTTATGTTTTAATTGATTTTAGAGAAATAAATTAGAGGAAGTGATATGTAGTGATATTTTTATGATTTTTTAAGGAAAAAATCAAGCATTGTATTGACGAATTAAGATGTAATTCTTTTTTGCAAAAGATTTTCCAATCTTTTATTGCAAAAATAGATAGATTATAAATCTGCAACCCTGTAAAGTAGAATCATAAAGCAATCTCTTATAAATTGTTTTATGTTTTCTTGCTATTTTTAGCAGATTATTGTTCACTTTTCTCTTGGTCGGATTTGGGTCTCATCTTGGAGAGATAAGGTTTTTTTCTAGCTTTTAAAGCAGTTTCAGCCTATTTTTAGAGGCTTGACAGTTTGATCATAAAAGTAGTATGCTTTTTTCTGCTTTTATGCAGTTTTTGAGACAGTTTGAAGCTTTTTTCCTTGAGCTTCTTTGTGAGCTCAGATTAGGGTTTCTTGAGAGATATGTCTTTAAAAATAATTAGTCTTTTGGGGCTCTCCTTCTCAGTTCAGATTTTAGTTCCTACTCATACACATTTTTGAGCTTGTGAACCCTTTTGTACTCAGTTCAAACTTATTCACTCTTTCAGTTTTAATAAAGCGGCAGAATTCTCCTTCTCATTTATGTCACAGTTTTATAATAGCAATTTGATGTCTTTGTGGTTCAAATCAGAATCCTTTTATATCTTGTTGTTGTAAGTTGTGTTTCAGAATTGCATAGTTTCAGGTTGCCTGTTGTATTTCATTTAAGAATCTTCATGCAAAATACTGATGGAAGTATGTGCTAGTGGGATTGTGAGATTCATTGTGATAGGAAAGATGTTGTGAGTGTAAATGTTTGAATTTCATAACTTCAAATGAAATACCAGTTAGATTTAAGTTTTAATTAGTCATCCTTCTATCCCTTTTCCCTTAGAATATCTTAGCGTAAAATCAATCATTCAGAGAACCAGCTCACTCTAGAGATTCCTTCTTCGTTCAGATCACCCACATCTAAAGAAGGTTGCCATGTTTTAGTAGATTGTTGAATATTGCATTTAGGAGGGTGCAAATCTAATTGACAACAGTTTTTGGCATGCCCGGTGGGACTCTGAAAGCTATTTTCAAAGAATTTTTTAATATTTTTCAGTTTGTTGTTTGGTGTATGCAGCAGATTTTCTAGCCTTCTGGAGGCCATTACAATATACCTGGCAACTTTGGTTCTGTTTTGCATGCTAGTGCAGTCTGCGCATGAGAAAGATACAGACAAGATCATGTTTTGCACCATTCAAGTATCGAGATTTTTCCCCATCACGAAGACGAGGCAGGACAGCAAGGAGGCTTTTTGAAGCACCCACAAGATCTAAGTCAACACCTCCAGTTTTTAGTTCCTTGGTGTTATCACCAGGAGTTCTAGTTCCAATCTCACAAGTACCGCCAATGGCAGCACCAAGGCAGCACCTGTTCACGCCCTTCAATGGTGGTACCCCATTAAACATCATTCAGCATGACAAGATACCAGTTGCAGCCCTTAGAGGTTTGCCATACTTCACCGGGGAAGATTTCACCACACTAGTTGAGCACATCCGTGACATAGCCACATTATACTCAATACACAATATCACGCAAGATAATGTCGTGCTAAGGCTATTAGCTACGTCACTCAAAGGAAAATCATTGCAATGGTTTAGAGGCCTCGTAGCCAACTCAATCATGACATGGGATGCGTTAGCTAATGTTTTATATCAACATTTTGCTGATAAATCTGACAACCTGTCTTTATTAGAATAGTTGAGCACCATTGAGAGGGTGCCACATGAACACCTGACCGACTTCAACTACCGATTTCAAAGAACCTGGGACAAGATTCCTACAACGGTAAAGCCCTTACCAGCACACACACTTTTTTGTTTTAATTAAAAGCTCTGAATAGTAAAATTGCAGTCATGACTCAGTCTATGGGTGGGCTTACACTTCCTAACACCTACAATATAGCCATTAACGTTGAAAACCGCCTCATCCAAGCTAGAGACATAGCTCCTAGACCTCCTATGCCTTTGTTTCCATAAATACAGCTGCCTATCCCTACTGGTGTACCTCCTCTAGTTGTTGTCCCACCCGTTCTAGCAATAGGATATCATAACACAGCCCAAGAAGTTGTTGTCCTAGCCCCAAATCAGGAGATGCAAGAGATTAAAAGCATATTAAAGACTTTTGGAAATGATCTCGTGACTATTAAAAAAGCATGTTGGCTAAAAACATAAGCCTTATCAAGCCCCTTATCAGCAAAACCAGCAAAATAGACCCACCTTTTAGAATGATTATCAAGCCCAAAGGAAGAATTTTAACCCTAGGCCATTCCAATCATACAATCCGAATGCAGCCAATTCGTCAAAGGAACTTGTGCCACAAAATAATGTTGCCTAGGATTACGATTGGTATTATTCATGCAATCAGCCCCATAGCCAATCAGCGTGCACCAATGGAATGAGAAACCAGGCTTTAATGGTTCAGAATAACTATGTTGTTTCAGAAAATGTTTCAAATCAGAATCAAGAACAGCAAAATAATGTGGAAGTCACCTTGCCAAACTGGCAAAGCTCTGAATTATGTGGCGTGAATGGCCAAAGTCAGCAAAATTCTCCTATTTTGGCTAATACCAGGTCAAAAAAGAGAGCTATGGAGCCAAGACAGCAAGCTGGAATTTCACAGTAGCAGCCAACAGACAGTAGATAGCCTATTTCATTAGATGTTAACACTGCAACGCAACCTAAAATGTAGATTCTGCAAAGACGACAGGAGATACCCAGCAAGGAGCAATCAAGAATGCATTCTTAACCTTTGCAGAGGAAAAACGATGTTGCTATCACAAAAAATCAGCAAAAGGTAAACTCTTCATCGTTTAATATTGTTAAGCATCTCAAGAAAACAATTATCAGCATGTTGATATTAGATGCTTTACATCTCCCAGGGCAGAAAGGTTTACTGCAAAGTGCTTTGGCTGAGTTGTCTATTTCTAACAACGCTAATCAAGGAGTTGTGAAGGTTGTGTTGGCCAATGACCTGGAGGATAAAAATGACCAGAAAGCGAAAGAGGTAAAGCCCCCTCCATTCTATTTAAGTCTAATCATTGGTGATAAAATTGTTCACAACTGTATGGTTGATTCTAGTGCTAGTAGTTTAGTCATGCCTAAGAGTTTAGCGGATAAGCTAGGTCTTGTTTACGAGCCTAATCCTCATAAAGGTGTAGTGCAATTAGATGGGTCTGTTGTTAAGATTGCTGGTATTATCAACAATTTAGCTCTTACCTTACACACATCCCCAAGTTTTTCTATTCATCAAGATATTCATGTCATTGACTTACCGCCGCACTTTGCCATTTGTCTCTCAAGGGATTTTACGGCCAAGTTGGGTGGGTTTTTGTCTTTTGATTGGTCTCATTTGTTTTCTAGGACAAGGTATGGTATGAAAGTGACCATAAATTCTGAGCCTCTCGCCAAAGACCATATTGAACCATACTCACCAAATCCTATAAATGCTAACCTCTACACCACCTCTGCACTGGAGGAGCAAACCATGACCTCAGACTGTAGCACCCATGTAGACAATATCAATCTAGATGAATGGGCAGCCAAAGATCACGAGCTTGATCCATTTCAGCACACATATGAGATAGGATTAGGAGTCTATATGATTCAAGCGCCTAATTGTGATATGCCTAATCTTTGTAAAGAGGAAGAACCATCTGTAGAAATAGAAAAATGAGCTTTAGAAGCTTTATTTCGATGGTTCGAAGAGCAATGTTGGTGTTGAGGGTGGAGCTATATTGATATCACTCGAAGGAGATAAATATTTTTCATCTTGTAGATTTTCTTTCAACTGTTTGAATAATACAGCTGAGTATGAAGCATTGGTGCATGGCCTTGAATGGGCCCGCAAATGAGGTATTAAATGCTTGCAAGTTTATGGTGATTCAGAATTGATTGTAAATCAGGTCAAAAATTTAAATGCTGCTAAGAATGATTTACTTAAGAAATACAAGCATCGTGTATGGGATTTAATGGAGGATTTTAATGCTTTTAATATCATGTCAATTCCTCGTAATCAAAATAAACACACTGACAGGCTCACTGCCATAGGAGCCTAGTTTGATATTCCCAAGGAAATTCATAAGGTAGAAGCACATCAATACGTGAAAATAGTGGTCAGACCTTCTGTACCTGACAATAATGTGAGCTGGCAATTTTTTGACAGCAATGAGAAAATCATAAATTTTCTAATTGTTGAAGCTGAGTTTGTAGATGGAAATCATCAAAAATGGCAGTAGTAATATGATGACCAGATTGTGCAGTTGAAGAATAATAAGCTTCCAAAAGGATTGGTGACCTTGGAATCTGTGTTCAACTCAGATGATCAAGTGCGTAAAGAAAAATGCAACTTGACAGTTAAGGAAGAGCATTACGCAGCCATTGAAATCTTCAAAGGCAAGCTTCTCAAGCTGGGAAAGGTATGTAGTCAAAATGAATAGCAAGCCTTTATTCTATTATGTCAGAAATTTATTGATGTTTTTGCTTGGGAGTACAAGGATTTGAGAGGTTTTAACCCCGAACTAGCCCAGCATACCATTGAACTTGAACCCGGTGCAAAACCAATAAGGTAAAAGCAAAGGCCACTTAATCCCAAGTTAGAACACCTTATGAAGGTTGAACTGAATAAGCTAGTTGAAAGTGGTATTATTTTCCCTATCAAACACACCTCTTGGGTGTCAAATTTAGTGCAAGTCAGGAAGAAAAGTGGGGAAATTAGATTATGCGTCGATTTTCAAGATTTAAATAAAGCATCATTGAAAGACCATTACCCACTCCCTTCCATGGAGCAGATTTTACAAGTAGTTTCTGGTTCTAACAAATTTTCTTTGCTAGATGGTTACTTAGGTTACAACCAGATTCTGGTAAAGCAGGAAGGTCAGTTCAAAAAAGCATTTACAACCAAGTGGGGTACAATGGCCTACAAGAAGATGCCTTTCAGCTTATCCAATGCTAGAGCAACTTTTTAGCGTGCTATGGATATGGCCTTTCACGGCCTTATGAACAAGTTTGTTCTAGTATATCTAGATGATATTACTATTTTTTTTAGAAATGCTCATGAATACCTTGACCATTTGGATCAGATTTTTTAGAGGTGTAGAGAATTCAAAGTGTCTCTCAATCTGAAGAAGTGTATATTTTCAGTGCACGAAGGAAAATTGCTTGAACACATTGTTTTAAAGCAAGATATTTCAATTGATCCTGAAAGAGTTTCCGCAATTCTTGAATTACCCCTACCAGCCCACATGAAAGGCTTGCAAAGCTTTCTTGGAAGGATAAATTTTGTGAGGAGGTTCATACCAAATATCGCAGCCTTGCTGCAACCTCTCATTTCTATGCTTAAAAAGAATATGCCATTCAGTTGGACCAAGGAAGGTAAGAGGAGCTTGGAGCAGATTAAGGAAGCCCTCACAGCCACTCCTACTCTCATTAATCCAAATTTTGACAAGGACTTTATTTTGTATGCCTTTGGAGGAGCAGATATAGTTTTAGCTATGTTATGCCAGCAAAACGATGAAGGCTTGGAGCAGCCTATAGCATTTTTTAGCCAAGTATTGCATGATTACGAGGTAAAATACTCTTTTGTTTAGAAGCATGTTTTTGTTGTTGTAAGAAGTTTAAAGAAATTTAGGCATTTGTTTTCCAACAGCAAGATTGACTTGCTAGTAGCTCATTCAACTGTTAAGGATTTTTTGCTTAATAAGGATATTAATGATAAGCGTGCTGGTTGGATTACCAAAGTAACGGAGTTCGATGTTGATATAAAAGTAACCAAGCTCGTTAAAGGCAAAGGTTTGTGTGAATAGATTGTTGGTAATGAGGACATCAATTTAAAAGAAGCTACAAATATAGAAACAGTGCTACATAATGATGTTGTAGTTGTTGTTTCACCATATATTGCAACTTGGTTGTAGAAAATGATGCATTATTTGCAAACTAGTGAGTGCCCTGAGGGCTTGGATAGAGAAAAATGAAGGTATTACTGATTTCAAGCCATTCCTTATGCAATCCTTGATGGCATCCTTTATAAGAGAGATTTCCAAGGTATCTTATTGCATTGTATTCAGCCTGATCAAGTTGACAAGCTTTTAGTAGAGTTTCATGATGGACCTTTAGGAGGTCACTTTGCTGCAAGAACGATAGCTTTGAAAATTATGCGAGCTGGTTATTACTAGCCATATTTGTTTAAAGATGATATTGCTTGGGTTAGAAGATGTGAGAAATGTGATTTATTTGCTAGCAAACAGAGGCTTGCATCACTGCCCCTGCATCTGATTCAGGTAGAATAGCCCTTTGGCAAGTGGGGCTTAGATTTTATTAGCCCTATTAATCCTCCTTCAAGTGCAGGTCATAAGTGAATTCTTACTACTACAGATTATTTTACAAAATGGACCAAAGTTGTTGCTTTAAAGGAAGTGAACGAGACTTCAGTTCTTAATTTCTATCAAGATCTCGTATCAAGATTTGTTGTTCCAGATTCAATCATTTCTAACAATGGTTTGGATTTTATTAGTTTGAGGATTTATGATTGGTTAGTTAGAAATAACATTTATTTGAACACGTCTTCCAATTATTATCCGTAGGGTAATGGACAAGCGGAATCTACAAATAAGAATCTGATTCGGATAATCAAGAAGACTGTTGAGGATAATCAATGGACATGGCACGAAAAGCTAAAGTTGGCTCTATGGGCTGACAGGATAACTCCTAAAAGGGCCACTGGTTGTTCACCTTTTTTTTTAACTTATGGTAAAGAGGCTAAGTTACCTGTTTCAATTGAGTTTCCAACTTTAAGTTATGTTAAAGAACTGGAATTGCTAAATGAACAACCTCTTGAGGCGAGGTTTGCACAGCTTGTAGAGCTTGAAGAAACCAGAAAGGAGGCTCTAAGGCAGCTAGAGATACATTAGGCTCAGATGAAGAATTCTTTTGATAAAGGGAAAGACCACATGATTTCATTGTTGGAGATCTAGTTTTCAAGTGGAATGAATTTAAAAGCAAACTTGGACGACATTCCAAGTTCGATGCAATGTGGGACGGGCCTTATGTGATCATGAAATACAAGGAACACAATGCTTTCCAACTTACCAAGTTGACTGGTGAGGTGTTGTTTATCCAAATTAATGGGATCCACCTCAAGCATTGCCTCTAAGATAAGTTATTTTATAGTTAAATAGAGTAGTTTGCAAATAAGTGTGTTCCTCACATTTACTTTCAGTAGTTTTTCTTTCCCTAAGCATTGTTGTGCATGTTATGTTGGTTGAAAGGGCCTTTTAGTTTACTTTCAATTTTTTTTGTTTTCTTTTGTTGTTGTTTGGAGTGTTGTTGTTCAAGTTCCTGAGTTTCAAGAAGGGGTAGATTTGACTCCGCGCCCAATGGATTTTTTTAAGGCCACTAATCTATGCTTAGTAGGCAAGTACTTAGCGGAAATAGCCAAAATGTTACCAATTTTTTGCCACAGCTTGATTGGTGGAGCTGGCTAAACATTATTATATCTTAAGTTGAAATTGCAGATTATGTTTAAGTGTTGTTTGCATCATGTTCATTATGTTGGATCTCAGTTGTGATCATATGGTTTGTCCTTGATGTCAAAATCCCTTCCAGTTGACTCTACTTGTTGACAGTTTCAAATTGGTTTCTCATGCTTTATCTTGGTACAATTTTATCTATATGGTTTGTCTTGGCATTCTATGGACTGTTTACATTCAGAATTTTAATATCTTATGGTATTGGTCAGTTTGAGCTTCATGTAGTCTCTGGTTATCTTATTTATACATTGTCTCGGTGATAGAAAATGAACATATCGGTGTGAGAATGCTAGGGTCTCCCCACTCCATTTGTTTTGATAAACATCTGTGTTGCCTATCGGCAAGACGTTTTTGATGTCACAACAATTTGATTTTACATAAAGGTATCTTTTGGCGTGACATTGATCGTGGTCTTGGCGACAGAAGAAAAGTCTATCGGCATGAGGTTTGTTCACCGTTGAGAGGTCTTATCGAATGAGTCGGGTCTCACCGACTAATACATGAGGTGGTGCATCGGCGTAAGTAATCCCTATCGGCATGTTGTTTCATCAAGCACTTTGTGTCTTGGAAACTAGCACAAGAAAGATCATATCAGCAAGAGTTGCAGCATCGATATGATGTCTTAGAAAAATTGGTATGTCACACCAACCTCCATTGAAAGATCATATTGGCAAGACTTATTTTATGTCACAGCAATCGGGATCCATCTCCAGGCATCTATCGGTGTGACATTCTCTTTTGTTTCGGTGACAGAAAAGGATTATATCTGCATAAGGTTACTACTTCGATGAAATGTTATAACAACTCCGTAGTGTCTTACCGACTTGTGCTCAAATGTTCGCTTCGGCTAGACATGCTACTTTCGGTGTGAGGTCATAACAAATCCACATTTTCACACCGACCAACAACATAAGGGGATGCTATTTTGATAAGAGTTAAGGTTCTCAATAAGAGGTCTCGGTGAGTGACCTTCGTGCTCACCAATGGAATACAAATGGTCTCTGTCGGTATGAGAATTGATTTCTCTTGGTGATCTATGCGAATTTAGGGTGTTTCGGTATGACATAAAACAATTTGCAATATGTCTCCCCGATTTTTTGAAGTTACAATGATACACGAGATGGATGGGAGTATTGGTGAAACATAGAGCAATCTATATAGTGTCTCCCCAACTATGTACTGTCTTGGTGACTTGGAAATGACAAAGACCTTCAGCATAGGATCAGTCTTGTCTCAGCGAGACACAAGATGGTGGGTGACTTTCGGTATGAATCAAGCATTCTACGAGAGGTCTCCCTGATGATGGTATGCTATAACGACTCTCATAAGGTAGAAGGATGCATCGGCGAGAGAATCATAATGTCACAGCGACACATGGGATAAAGTCTTTCTGTGAAACTTAATGCAATCTACATAACGTCTCCCCGACAGCAAGATGTCATAGCAACTCAGAATGACTTTCAGTAAAACAAAGACCTATCTACAAGATGTCTCTCCAATATCAAAAGGCTATAGCGATAGTGAATGGAACAAAAGGGCATCTCGGTGAGAAATACTCTTGTGTCTCAGCGACTTAAACAAATTTAACAAAAATGTGATCTCGGGGAAACATAAAAGATCTTCGATATGGTTTCTCCCTGATGGCAAAAGGTCATGGAGACGCATAGGGACAAAGGAACAATCGTAGTTATAATTGCCTTCAGCATACTTGTCTAGATGTCTCAGTGATTGGAAAGAACAAAACAGATGGCAACTGTTGTCTCAGTGAATTATTTTTTCAAAACTCATACACTGTGGCCTACATGGATTTTTCTAAGTATAGTTGTAGGCCGACATCATTTGTTGGCATTGAATCTCAGAACGGTTACATGGAAAAATATTCTCTGAGATTTTAGAGGTTATGATTTTTTGTTTGTGAGCAGTCGTGGTTTTGATGAAAATCTATCAGTTACAATTTGAAATCTCTAGATTCAGCGCAAAAATTAAAGTGTTGAGGATGGCTCTTAGCTGGGTGAAATGGCTCTTGTATTGGAAAATTAATTTCACTTTGATTCTTGATTGTCAATTTATTGACAGCCTATTGGATAGGCATTACTCCTACAAACATTTATTATTTGGAATCTTCTTGAAAATAGAATGTGGTTTCAGTTTCCTTTTGACCTCGCATTCTTTGAAGATCTTCTTCATGACAAACATACTGAATTATTGTATAAAAACCAGTGTTATAAACACTGTGAGAGTTGCTGGCCTGTAATTCTAAGAGATAGTTATTTTGGCTATATCAAGAGATGTATTGGAAAATTCTATAATACAGAGTTGGATTCTTAGAGTATGAGGTAGATAAGAGCATTGAGTTTCATGAGCTTACTTGAAAATAGAGTGATCCTCTGATATTATTATTGTAATTTTCAAATCTGAGTAAGGGGTTGGTGCTCCTTGAGATTGGTGTCTCTAAATGAGGGGTTGGTGCTACTTGAGTTGGTGCTCAGAAATTAGCCTATAAGGCATTGTTAACAGTGGTTTTGAAGATTAAGCCAGTAAGGCAATTTAGGAGTGGTTTTTATACCCCAGAATGGTTTTCCACTCGGCAAAAGCTTTTGTCTCTTTGTTCTTCTGTATGCTCTCTACTTTTCTGAGTTGTTGTTTCAGTTCACTATTGGGATTATTACTATTCTCAATTCTATTTATGAATGATTACATTCAACTCATGAATGCATTAATCAGAGTAATATTGAGATCAAATCTGAGCCATGTTTTGACAACTGCAAGATATCTCACTCAAATCATATTTTCATAAGCTATTTAATAGACTAAGTTAATGTTGGCATATCTTTGTGCTTTCAAAAGTGATTACTCTACTCTATTGTTGAAAGAAAAGGAAATGAGAATGAAAAATCTTGGTCAAAGTTGAAAAAGTGTTGACACTGATTCACCCCCCCCCCCCTCTCGGTGTCTGTCCATAACTCCAACACGTTATTCATTAAGTGGCAGTTGTGCATTAAGAAGAGACAACTAAATTTTAGAGTGATATTCAAATGTTCCAAAATTAAATGAAATATAGAATTGAGCATATAAGCAAAAGATCATTTCAAATGCTTTCATTTATTTCATGAAATAATTCATATTTACATAGTTTCATTTGATTGCAAGAATTCAAATGATATTACAACAATGCATTGAAATGCATTTTATTTTTGAAATGAAAAGCATAAGATGAAATCAAATATCCACACAAGCCCTAGATGTGACTATCACAGTGCATAATTAATGGCACACTACACTATGGAAGATGTCAAAGAAGGAAGTCACATAAGTAAAGACATAATCATCATTGCCTGATTATCGACTATCGATGTTGAATGGTGCACCTTTGTCTTCTCAAGCTTCGCTGACCTGTAAGAGAAAAGAGGGGGATGCCAGTGGCTCTGACTATGAAGATACCTATATGAAACACCAACAATAGTGCAACCTACTATCAATCATACACTGGAACAATCAAAGAAGTACAGAAGAAATGAGCTAAAGGAGAAACATCAATATGATCATCATATCCTATTTTTTATGCTAACATTGTTTGTTTCTTTGTGTAGGTATAGGGGTAATCACGAAGCTGATCATTTTTTGAAGACCAAGCATGTGGAGAAAAACGGGCTCCCATAAGGGTAGAGCTTGACATGCTGCCCTTATTCATTATAAATGGGCTAATAAAGAGATTACATCATCATATTCATCCAAAGAAATGAGATACAACTGAAAGAGTAAAAGAATAGTCATCTATCGAGCTACCAAACCAACTGTGCATTCATAACAATCAAGTTAATGCTTTTTGAAAGCTAAAGGTGAACAGTGATTTTAATTCACTCAATCACTTAACCGAGTATAGTTATACCAAACATTGTTGTATGGTTCATGTTCTTTTATGCAGTGTTATTTGTTCATCATAATCATATATGTCATGCAAATTTTAGTTCATCAGTTTTCTTTCTTACAACCAAGGATAGTGAATAGGCATACATTATGCCTAAATGAAGAGATTTGTTTTAATTTTCATCTTAGAAGAGAAAAGATTTACAAAAAAGCTTGTTAAGTGGAGCATAAAATGCATGAAGAGTGCCAGGTTGAAGCCCAAGAGTGTGAATGACAGACAATGCATTCAAATAACAAATGAATAGTCAGTCCCAGTGGGCTGATAAGTAAATGCAGCATTAAAAATTACAAGGTTCCAATTAAAATATCTGCATAAATACAAGGATAGAAAGCAAGAGTTTTTTGTAAGATTAAACATGTGAGCTTTCATCGAATGCAGTGTGCGGGGAGATACAGCTAGTAAATGCCATTTCAAAATAATCAATTGTTCCAGAATACCAAGGAAGTGACAAAAGTGCTTCTAAAGGTTCCAATTTAGTTGAAGAAGGAAGACAGATATATCAGCTAGCCAAGAGCATGAAATTTTTAGCAAAGTCATGTGGGTTTGTTATGTTTAGACTTCTTTATCATATTGAAGCCATGACAAGTTTTGTCTCAAGAAAAACAACATGAATTCAACATGTAAGTAATACAAGCAAAGGATACATTTCCAAAATTTCATGAAGCTATGGTTATTTTTCTTCACAAAAGAGACAAGTATAGGAATATGGAATTGACTCAACGAGGTGTACTGAAGGTGTAGATATTTTTTTTCATATCACAAATGAGTTACATGGTGGGGATTTCACATAAAATGCAGAAATAGGAAATAATGGATTGAGCTAATTATCATATGAACACTAAGGAAAATAGGTACATTTCCAGCTCACCCATGAGGGGTTTAATAAGAAAGTCATAGAGTATCAAAGAATATCACCAGCCATCATACAAAATTAATATATAGATTTTGTTTGCATACACCCACATGGGTTTTTGTTCCTAAAGGTAAATGATACAACAGAAAGCAAATACCCAAGTTGGATTTTCAAGTAAATGATCAGTTCTTCATTGTCTCCAGCTTACCCATATGGGTATTTTATCATAATAGCAGAACAGGGGTTCTATACAATCATAACCATGTGATGGTTTTTAGCAGTGGTGCAACAGAGATGCACTCTTCATAAATGACAATACCCTTATGCTAAAATTTTAAGAATACAGAATGCCAAAGAGATGTCATGATCGAGTCAAGTCAAGCTCATAACTTGAATGAAAATGAATATACAGAATACCCACGTTTGGTGTTTTCTCTTAAGTACAAAAATACAATTTGTAGTGGTAACCCATATGAGGATTTTGTATGAAACAACAAGAATACAAAATTGTGAATTTCCTTAGGTGGGTCGAGCTTCAAAAGTGGAGAATGCTAGTTTTCCTTCGATTTTCATGATACCCATATTGGGTTTTGTTCTCAACTGTGGAAAGAGAGGAGATTCCTATTTTTGGTCAAGCCCAAAGGCTCTGAAAAGTGCTTTCCCTGAGATACACATGGCATGGTCGTGTAATGGCTAGAGATTTATTATTAAAAGGTGAGAATTCATAAGCTTTCTGTTTTACATAGAGATGCCAACAGGTAAAGAACAAGGATTTACCATTGTTGCTTGTGAGAGACAAGAAGTCACGGCCAAGATCTCCACAGAGCTTCCAGAAACCAAGAGTTTGAGCTCTCAAAATGGCAGTCGAGCTCTCATAGTGATTACAAGAAATAGATCACAAAAAACAACAAAATGAAACATAGGATTGATCAAATTATTATCTGATGGTCGTGGCCTTTGAGGCCTTCATTATCAGTTGAAAGAGACAAGAAATAAAATAATGATAACCAACACTTACCATGAGTAGCAGAGGTAAATTTTGGTGAAGTTGTGACCACAATGGAGTTAAAATCCCTATAGAAAAATAGAACCATAACTCTTATATGGCGGCTAGCAAGAGATAAAGCCAGCACAGAATATAAAGGAAAGTCAGAGACAAGCACAAGCTGGTCGCGACCTTTGTAATATTTCTTGATCTATGAATGGAGTAAAGAGCCACAATAACGTACAAATCAAGCTTACCCATTCAAGTTTCAACTGTCAGAAGGAAAAGGCAAAGATTCTTGGACACACAAGCTGCAAATTCAGCTCAATCATGGTGGCAGCGCTATTCCTTCAGGTAGATCTCATTTTTTTTCAAGTGATAATTGCAAAATGAAGTCATTTTAGGGTTTTACCATCTTTTTCTCATGACCTTATTTGAGCCACCTTATGATTATCCAGAATATTCGCAATTGAAAATAGCACATGGGAATTTGAAGTAGGGTTTTTCTTACATTATGAATGTTAAAGTCTAAAGCTAATATTTGAGGGAAGCCGAAATTTGTATGCTAGGTCGACATATTAAGTCTTTAGGACTTATATTTTGTGTCTTAGTAAATTGAATTCTTGAATACAATTTTTTCAATGCTTTAGTGAGAAATTAATGAGTATGAATGTTGAAATATGTTATGACCTAGGGGTGATTTTGATCATTATCTCCTTAGGGTTTATGTTTTAATTGGTTTTAGAGAAATCAATTAGAGGAAGTGATATGTAGTGATATTTTTATGATTTTTTAAGGAAAAAATCAAGCATTGTATTGACGAATTAAGATGTAATTCTTTTTTGCAAAAGATTTTCCAATCTTTTATTGCAAAAATAGATAGATTATAAATCTGCAACCCTATAAAGCAGAATCGTAAAGCAATCTCTTATAAATTGTTTTATGTTTTCTTGCTATTTTTAGCAAATTATTGTTGACTTTTCTCTTGGTTGGATTTGGGTCTCATCTTGGAGAGATAAGGTTTTTTTCTAGCTTTTAAAGCAAATTCAGCCTATTTTTAGAGGCTTGACAGTTTGATCATAAAAGCAGTATGCTTTTTTCTGCTTTTATGCAGTTTTTGAGACAGTTTGAAGCTTTTTTCCTTGAGCTTCTTTGTGAGCTTGGATTAGGGTTTCTTGAGAGATATATCTTTGAAAAGACTTAGTCTTTTGGGGCTCTCCTTAGTTCAGATTTTAGTTCTTGCTCATACACATTTTTGAGCTTGTGAACCCTTTTGTACTCAGTTGAGACTTATTCACTCTTTTATTTTTAATAAAGCAGCAGAATTATCCTTCTCATTTATGTCACAGTTTTATAATAGCAATTTGATGTCTTTGTGGATCAAATCAGAATCCTTTTATATCTTTTCGTTGTAAGTTGTGTTTTAGAACTGCATAGTTTCAGGTTGCCTGTTGTATTTTATTTAAGAATCTTCATGCAAAATACTGATGGAAGTATGTGCCAGTGGGATTGTGAGATTCATTGTGATAGGAAAGTTGTTGTGAGTGTCAATGTTTGAATTTCATAACTTCAAATGAAATACCAGTTAGATTTAATTTTTAATTAGTCATAATTTTATCCCTTTTCCCTCAGAATATCTTAGAGTAAAATCAATCATTCGGAGAACCAACTAACTCTGGAGATTCCTTCTTCGTTCAAATCACCCACATCTGAAGAAGGTTTCCATGTTTCAGTAGATTGTTGAATATTGCATTCAGCAATGTGCAAATCTAATTGAGAACAGGTAAAACTTTTGAATTTACTACTTGAATACTAGGACGAGGAAGTTTTTAAAGCGGTTGCAAACTCCTTCAGGTAGCTTGTTTCCATTGATGAAGCCACTCGGTCGATAAAGAGGCTTGTTGTAGCCAAATTTTGTGTTATGATTAACTAGGATACGACTCTTCCTAAGTATTTCTTCTTAAAATACAAGGTGGGGTCTTGGAAACAACATATTATGTTTGAGAACCTTCCGTTTGCTTGTTTCAAGTATAAAAATGTGGGTCACTAAGCTAAAGATTGCCTTGCTTCTGGGGTCTGTTCCAAAACAGTCAAGTAGACTAAAGTTTGGAAGATTTATGAACCAAAAGGATTCCAAGGATATTTGGAGAGTGGAAAAGGGATAGAGGGTGAGGAAAATAATGAGAAATGTGACCTCCCTCTTGTTGAGGCTAGTAAGGATGTGGATGGCACAAAGGATGTTGCTTCTGACCATTCCTTTAACTAGGATGTGGACCATATTTCTAAGATGGTTGTCTCTCCAAAAGGACCTGTGGAGGAGGTGAAGAGTTAGGAGATTGTTGAGAATTAGGAAGTGGAATATGTTTCTAAGATGGTTTTCTCTCCAAAAAGGCTTGTGGAGGAGTTGATGAATCTGGAGTCGCCTTCTGTGGGTTTGGGTCCAACGTGTGGTACTAATATTCTAGAAGTGGAAAACTCTGTGAGTTTAGATGAGGAAGGCTACACCCAAGTGCATGGTCAAAAGAAGAAATCTTCCTCATCCCCTCTCCCTCAGCCAGTTTGAGGAGTTACTACAAGGAGACAGAAAGTGGATTGCAGGTCGAATTCTAAGGGCCCGAGTAGACCTTCCTCGCAGAAGAGCAGGGAGAGGGAGTGCAAGTGGGATATTGTTGAAGGGGTCTAGAAAACCCTATTTGATTTGTGCTCTAAGAGCACCTCCATCTCTAGAAAATTAAATTCATCTCTTGGAATATCAGGGGGATGAACAACCTGCATAAGGAAGACCTCCTGAAAAATCTTGTCCGGGATCATAAGTTGGACATTTTGTTAATCCAAGAAACTAAGATGCAAACTGACAAAATGGAAGCCTTGAAGAGTTTATTTTTTAAAGATTTTGGATTCCATGGAGTGAGCTATGATGATGCCTCAGGTGGAGTGGCCATTTTTTGGAATGCTAAGCTGTTGAAAGGCACCCAAGTTGATGTTGGGTTTAACCACATCGAGACTAAGTTTACTAGTATAAGGGATTCTGACTCTTGGGTCATATCTAATGTTTACACTCCCAACTTAAAAAGATATATGAAGAGGCTTTGGGATGAGCTTGGTAGTCTTAGGATGAATTTTTTTGTTTTTCCCTGGTTGGTGATGGGAAACTTCAATACTCCGTTATATGATGATGAGAAATTGGGAGGCTCTTAGGCTAACCCTAAGAGCATATTTGACCTTAGAACTTTCATGGATGATAACACCCTGCTATATGTTAAGCTTTATGGCGTCAATTTCACGTGGTCAAATAGACGTGTGGGAGTGGATAATATTCAAGTTAGGCTAGACAAGGCTCTGATTTTGACACCCTGGCTTGTGGATTTTACATGTTCATTGTCCTCTATTACGTAGTGTGGGTCGAATTACTTCCCTCTTTCTTTTGTTGCTGACAAGTTTGGAAGGAAGAAATATTTTCCTTTTAGATTTGAAGCTATGTGGCTCAAGGATCCTCACTTTTTGAAGTGTGTTGAAAGATGGTGTCAATTTAGAGTGGATGGCAGTGCGATGTTTAGAGTTGCTAAGAAGCTGAAATTTTTCAAAAAGAACCTCAAGATTTGGAACAGGGAGTCGTTTGGTCATATTTTTTAGTCTAAAAGCTCTATTCTTAAAAAATTGGATGATGTTCAACTTTCTATTCAGTCAAAGGGTCATTCAGAGGATATTCAAATTTAGGAAGATGGTCTTTTGGCATAGCTGCATGATGTTATAAACAAGGAGGAAGATTTTTGGAGACAAAGGTCCAGAGCCATCTAGCTTAAATTAGGGGACCGTAATTCAAATTTTTTTCATCTCACTGCCCTGAGGCATAGAGCCTCTAATAGAATTTCTTTGATCTGTTGGGGAGGGTCGATGTTAGAAGCTAAGGAGGAGATTTGAGGTGTGGCGGCCAGGTTTGTTGAAGACCTCCTAAAGGATGACCTGATTTGGGACCAAGAAAGTGTGGACGCAACCCTGGAAGCTATTCCTAATATGATGTTGGAGCAATTGAATAAGGATTTAACTATTATCCCCTCTGCCTCGTAAGTCAAAGAAGCGGTGTTTTCTTTTGAAGGTAACAAGGCTCCTGGCCCAATGGATTTCCCTTCTTAATTTTTCAATCATGCTGGGAGATTGTCTTTGAGGATGTTATTAATGCTTCTAAGGAGTTCTTTGGGTCTCAAAGTTTTCTTAAGGAACTAAATGCTACTTTCATCATCCTGATTCCTAAAAAAATTGATGCTTTGTCCTTCGGCGACTTTCATCCCATTAGCCTTTGTAACTCTATCTATAATTTTTTTTCTAAAATTCTTGTGACTAGGTTGCAGAAATGTTTATCGTTTCTTATTTCTCATCAAAAAAGTGGATTTATCAAGGGACGGCAGATCCTGGACTCTATTATCACGGTTCATGAACTTTCCCATTCTATTTGTGTCTACAAAAATTTAAGGTTCTTTTTGAAACTAGATTTACTTAAAGCCTATGACAGAGTTAGTTGAAAATTCCTTCTAAATGGGTTGGTTAGATTTGGCCTTTGTTAGAAATTTATTCAATTAGCTGAGAAACTCATTTCTTCTCCCTCATTTGTTGTTTTGGTGAATGGTTCCCCTCCCCTTTCTTTCGAAGCTCACAAGGATTGCCACAAGGTGACCCTATTTCACTGCTGTTGTTTATCTTGATGGTGGAGGCTTTGGGTTGTAATATCACGAAGGCACTTTAGGCTAGTTTGGTGAAGGGTCTTTTTCCTTCTTCTAGATGTTCTTCGATTACCCACTAGCAGTTTGTTGATGACACTATGCTAATGGGAGATTCCTCTATCAAGGAAGAAAGGGTGGTTAAGAAGATGTTGGTTGACTATGAAAAGGCATCGAGTCAAAATATCAACCTTCCTAATTGTTAGATATTTTTCTTTAACACTTCGGAAGGTTTGCAAATCAAGGTGGCTAGAATTTCTTCTTGTAACCGGGGTGATTTTCTCTCCTCGTATTTGGGTCTTCCTTTATGTGTTTCCAAGGTTCCGAACTCATTTTGGTTGGTATTTTTGGACAAATTCAGCAGGAAACTAGTAGGTTGGAAAGGTGTGCTTCTCAATCAGGCAAGAAAAATTCAGCTTAAATTAGCAACTCTTCAAAATCTTCCTTTATATGCTATGAGTCTTTTCAAAGTGCCTGCTAAGTTTGAAGGAAAAATGGATCATATTATGAGAAGATTTCTTTGGTTTGGGGTGGAATCTAAAGCTAGGATTCCTCTTGTTGTTTGGGATCTAGTGTGTAAACCTAAGAAGTGGGGTGGTCTGGGAATTAGAAATCTTAACTCTTTTAACAAGACCCTTTTGGCAAAGAATGTCTGGAGGCTTTTGAATGGGGAGGTAGTTTGGGCCCATCTGGCAGGTAATAAGTACTTGTTTGGGATGGATAGGTCCTAGGATATGCTATCTGCTAACATGGTTCCTTCTAGTTCTTGTTTCTGGAGAAATATTCTGCTCTGTAGATATGTTTCTAAAGGTGTTAAATGGTTGTTGGGCGATGGGAAGTGTATTATTTTTTGGGAAGACTTTTTGTGTGGGAATTTTCCTTTAATTTCCCTTTTGTGGACTCCTCATATTGCTCCTCTCTGCAAACAACTTTTTGGTGTCAAGATGGCCAATTATATTATGGATGGGGCTTGGAAGAATTTTGTTTCCTAAGACCCGTGTTTGAAAGTTCTTAAAGATTTCCTTGGATGTGTTTGGATCCCTATGTTTCCTAGACAGGACAAAGTTGTTTGGGCCCCTTGTCCAAGTGGAAATTTTTTTGTGGCCTCTACTTTTTTGAGTTCTTTGGTGGCTCCTAATTCTTTTCCATTTTGGGGTAGACTTTGGAATAAATATCTGGTCCCTAAGGTTAATGTTTTCTTCTGGTTGATAATGTAAGGAAAAGTTTTAACTATTGACAATCTTTGTAGGAGGGAATTTTCCATTCCCAATAGATGTGCTCTTTGTGAAGCTAATGGGGAGAATTATTTTCATATCCTCATTGATTGCGAGTACTCTTTTGCTTTGTGGAGTAGATTCCTTACTCTCTGGGATGTGGGATGGATTTTTCTAGACTCTTTAGCTATGTTTTTTGAGCAGTGGTCATGTCCTTCTTCCTCTCCTATGTTGTGGACTCTTTTGGATCTTATGGCCTCGCATATTGCTTGGGGTCTTTGGAAAGAAATAAATAATAGGATTTTTTTGGACTCTAAGCTTATGGTGGATAGCCTTTTTATCAAGATTCATTGGGCTATTTTGGAGAACTTTTCTCTTATTAGAGCTGACTCTCTGAAGTGTGATCTGACTATTTCTAATTGGAGAATCTCTTTAATTCTTGTCATGCACACCAAGGAAAATACTATTGCTAGGAGAGAGACCAGATGGAAACCTCCACTGGAAGGGTGGATTAAAATTAAGTTTGATGGGGGCAGCAAAGGGAAATCCCAGGCCTGCTAGAAGTGGGCAGGTGTTAAGAGATAGTTGTGGAAAACTCCTTCCTGTGGTGGCACTCCCTTTGGGTAACCAGACTAATCATCGTGCAGAAGTGGAGGTTGTGTTTATAAGTGTAAAGTATGCCATTAGAAAATGGTATTCAAAAATTTGGGTGGAAGGCGATTCAATGTCATTAATTACCTGAATGGAGTGCATCCCCCAAGTTGGAACGTGGATCAACTAATCAAAGATATGGTAATTATGCTTCAAACTTGTGTTGAGACCTATATATCTAATGTGTATTAGGAAGGAAACTCTCTTGTTGATTTCTTTTCCAATGTGGTTGTCAGTCTTAGCGAATTTCGCTCATGGGAGGAGGGATCTATCATTCTCGAGAATGCTAGGAACATCTTAAGAATTGATGGCATGGGATAACTTTCTACAGCTTTTATGGTCCTGTAATTCACCCCATTTGGCATGCTTTGTGGGTGTTATTTGGCTCTATGGATTGTATCTAATTATTTCTACTAGAGTTGAGTGGTGATTGCTAATGGATCCATGAGTGGTGACATGAATCATGTTTAGCTAGATTCGTGTGATGATATTCGAAGGAGGAAGAAGTTGTGGAACATCCTTAGTCATGGAAATTTTACTCCTTTTATGGAGAGGTTACACGAGCATGACCTGAATGCGTCAGCCAAATTTGTTTCTATCTAGCATAACCACAAGCTTGTGTTGAAGGTTTTGGAGGTGGAAGTGAATGAGGATTTAATTGCTTCTATTATAGGTTTGTCGACTGTGGGTAGGAAATTTTTTAAGGACAAAAAGAGTAATGAGGAGGCCATGACCCAATTTTTCAAGGAGGGTGAAAGAAAAAATTTAGTTAGGCTGCAGAATTGGGGTTATGATAGAGAGTCCCTGAAGAAGATTTGGGCCAAGGTCGCAAAGGTGATCATGCGGTACATGACGCTAGAGGGAAGATTCAAGGCACTTCTTGGACACCATTTCACTTTGCTCAATCATTTCAGGAATGGATTGTTCATATCCTTTCCCTTTTTTCTTTTTTCTTTGTTGGAATCATCTATGTATGCCCATTTGAAGAAAAAGAGGGCCCTCATCCTTCATGAAGGGCTTATATTGCTTATTATGGAGCATGTTCAATCTATGACTCTGGCCCCCACCATCTTTGGTAAGGGGGAAGATTTTGTTGCCATTTCTAGGTCATCGGAGTTAGAGTCCTCATCAGACGAGGAGGAAGAATGGAATGAGGATGAGGCTGGCTTGGATTTGGGGTCAATGAAGAGGAGGGTGGCAGGTTCCAAAATTAACAGGTCCCCCAAGAGATTGGCCATTTCTAGGAGTGAAGACATGGAAGTAGGGTCAGATGTATCCTTTCCAAGAGAGGTGGAAGTGGGCGGTGATAAAGGTGTTGTTAGTGGGACTAGTGAGGTTGGGGCCCTGAAGAAGGTTGATGTCGCTGATAAATGAAGAAGGTTGTTGAAGAGGCTATCTAATTTAAAGAAAAAGGAGTCAGATGTGGTGAATAGGGTCCATACAAAGGCTGAGGTTAGAAATAACCCAGATGTCACTACTGTGACTGTGGAGGATTCCCCTGATCATGATCTACCCAGGGCTTCTTTGGATAAGGAGGTTGGTGAGTGGAATATGGAAGGTGAGGGAAAAGGAAATGTTGTTCCGCCCCTAAAAATGAATCCTTTGTCAGAGGATTTCTTGTACTTAGATGAGAAGGATACCTCAATGTTTGGCCTATTAGATATGGCTAGGGTGGGTTCTACCAGTACCTTCAAGTTGGCCAAATGGTCATTGTAGGAATTCAATAAAATCAACACTAAAATTAGGGGCTTTAAGGCTAACTTGCGGAATGTTCCAAAGTCCTCAATTTCTGATATCCTCATTCACAAATTGGTGGAGTTGGAACACACACATAATGAGTTCAAGGAGCAATGTAAGGAAATACTGAAAGCCCCCAAGGCTAATGTTGCAAGTTTAAATAATCATATTAAAAATTTACCCCAGGTGAGTCATGTCTCGGTCAAAAATAGTGTTGAAGCCTTAGAGACCCTCTTCAAGAAAATTAGTCAGCATAGGGAAGAGCAGGTCTACTTCTCTAAATGCATGGAGATTGAGCATGTCGCTAAGGGTAAGGGAAAAAAATCCCTCAAGGTTGATGACAAGGTGTTGGTTGCGAGAGGATCGGAAAAGTGGAAAAAAGCCTTTGATGCTGACAAATAGGAACTATTGGATATGGTTGAAAAGCATAAGTCCCAGTAGGTTGAAATTGCCAAAACTCTTGGTGGCCTTCATTAGTTTCTAGTCTTTTTTTGTTGCTTTCTCTTTTTGGTTTATGGTTGGTTAGTGTGTTGTTTTTTTTCTAATGGGAGCCACTGGTTGTTAATTGTCTCACTTTTTCTAGCTCCCATGTTGGTCAGTTTTTTGTTGGTTGGGATGTTGCTGGTAGTTGATTGATATATTCCTTTTAGCAACTTTTGGTGTCTCTTTTGTAAAGGGTTTTGGGTCCCTTCAAAACCTATTTTTCCTATTAATAAAAACTCTTTATGTCCCACATATATAGAACTAATTTGACTTGCTATCAATTAGGATTACACCCTAGTTGATTTAGACTCAACTATCCTATGTAACATAGAAACATTCTCAAGTTGTGGGTGTCTTATAATGAGAATGAACCTCTGGAGAGGGTTGGTTCCCCTAGTAGATCACCTAAAATTAATTATTTTTCTAAAAAATGGGATAGAAGGATAACTTGAAATGAAAAAACTTGAAAACTTATAGGGCGATGCACCAGAACTTTTAAACTTATTCACTATTTCAACTCATAATCAGGTCTCAAAACATTTTACTCTCATAATTTCACGTGGAACATGCAACACAATAGTGATTTGTATGAAGGCTTAAAAACTAAACACAACATACAACCTATATTACATGAAACTTTTTCACTCACACTAGTAATAATAAGACATGCAAAAGAATTCAACACATAGAATCACAATTAGACATCAAATCATTAACTGCAAAATGAGACAAAAACCATGAAAGAGGAATGCACTGTTGCTTATATTGTTCTGAAAGGAATAGCTATATAATATATGAGTTACAAATGCTTACAAAACTCACTACAAATGATCAAGAGAGGAAGAAGCAACAATCTAAACTCTAATTGAGAAAAAATTAAATTTTTCTCCATTATATAACTATAATGAGTCTCCATCAGTGGATGGAAAAAATTTGAGTTAATTGCTCGCCAAAATAGAAACTCCAATGTTATTTTTGAGCAAAGGGAAAAAATCACAAAATGAGGGAATAGAACTAACTCAAACTGAGTGACAATAGGTGGAAACTTTCCCCCCTAAGCAGATCGACCCAAAAGGACTCAAAATCAAGTCAGAAATGAATGAAAAATAGAAATAGAAACTCAGTTCACTTTTTTTTTTCTATTTTACACAAATGACACTCAAACTGAAAAAAGAAAGTTTCAACGATAACTCTCTGCACTTGCTCCTATTTACTACATTTAATGACAATTACTAAATCAATTTATAAAAACATTTCCTTAATAAAGTCTTACATTGTTTGTAGCTTCATTTTTTGCAAAAAAGGAGGGGTTGACCTTGGTTTTGATCGCAAAAATACAAGGCTTATATGGTTTTGACTAAATTTTTCCTAGTACAAAATATTCTAAGGTATTGGGCATTTGATTTTCTTTCAAAAAAATCAAAAATATTAAGGCATATAGCCATATGATTTTCTAAAAAAAACAGAAAATAATATAACTAAGACCCTAACCTAACTCTTTTCAAAAATGCACAAGGGGTTGAAATAATACCACTAAGGTATTAACCAAGGCATAAAAGTTTTAAACAATGCAAAAATTCACCAATGAAAGGCCAACCAAAATATTAGGGAAAATGGAAACCCTAGAACAAAACTGTGGCCTCCTATCCCTTCGCATTCATTCTTCACTTCATTTTTCTCTAAGTGAAATTTGGGCACTACCATGGAGCTAGGGTTTGAACTCAAGCTTTCCATTTTATTGTTGTTTCTAGGAGCTTTTGTTGGAGAATCTTTCGCTTTTATGTTAAGGCTGAGCTAGGAAAGGTTTCGACACAAAGGCTACAATGATTATTTACTCATTATCATTTTTGTGAATGCATTTTTTGAAGGCTTTTACCTATGGCCTACAATTTTATTTCTAATGCATTTTTTACTTCCATACTTTGATGAACCCGTCTATGCTTTGAGGTTGATATTGAGGTTTATGGAGTTTTGGAGGCGAGCTTCTCTATTAAGGTGCCTGAAACTCCACAAAACCATGAGGTAAGCTCTTATTTATACATAGAATTCAGAATTCTCATGATTTATTTTTGTGTATGGATCCTCCATGGTCGTGGGCTTTATTTTCTTTGTTTTCTTTCAAAAAAAAAAACATGGTTTTTCTCTTTTTTGCTTTCGGCCTTTGAAGTTTTGCAACTATAGGCCATGGCAAGAAACCATGCAATCTAAATGTTATTCTCTGTATATAAGTCTCTATTTTTTTCCAATGCCCGGCCCTTCATTTCTTTATGGCCACATCCCCATCAAGTTCATATATTGCTCTTCTTTAAAAGAACAAAACTCTTAATCTCCTTTTGTATGTATTTACTCTTTTAGCTGAAAAATAGATTCGAGGGTCATTTTCTTAAAACCCTAGCTTTACATCTCCATTGTTATGAGAAAAAATAAAAATAAAAAATAACTCCCATTCACAGTCTGGGATTTGCAAAATCTGGGTACGTATTATGGAAACCCTCCGTGAACTTTTTTTATTTTTTCAGGGTACTCTTTCATCTTTTTCTACAAACCAAATAGGAAGACAATGTTTTAAACCCTTTGTATTTGAAAACCTCATTGTAAATACAAGACAGGGTTTTGAAACCACAACCTCCATTGAAGATGTGGGCTATGGATTCTCCATTTCTCTCTTATAATCTACATTCTTTGTATTTTCATTCTATGAAGAAACAAATGGAAGCTCTCTTCTTTCCTTTCAGGCATCAAGTTTTTTGTCTATTTCATTTATTTCCTTTTATGAATGACTTTGAGATGGAGATATTCGAGGGTTTGAAGTAAAGCCTTCACCTTTTGTAGCTATTGATTGGATTTTATGAAACTCAAAAAACTTCATTCAAGACCTTGCTCTAAAACTATTACCTTGGCATAACCTTTACATAGAAAATCCAAGACTCCTCACAATGTATTTTGTTTCTATGCTTCTTATGTTGCTTCAATGGTTGCCCCATTGTGGATATAATACTCTTCTATAGTAAATGCTTAATTACTATACTTTTCATTTAAATTTGTTTCTCCCATTTCCACCTAATGTACAGTTGTACCATCAATGTATGCATTATAAACAACAAAGAATAATGTTGAGACATCAAATGAAAGGTATGAAATATGGTGGAAGCACTGTTTAATGAAGCTAAACAATGACAGCATAAAAAAATTGTACGCAAACAAAACTCCTTAATGAGAAAAATGGTAAACTTTTATTATGTTTTGTAATTCATTATGCTTGCATACTATGAATTCCATGGCACTTCAAATATCAATGTCTTTTAGGTTGCTTCATGAAATTTTAAAGCCTCTAGTCACTCCAAACTTCTCCTACATGGCACTATCACTATGTTCTATTTTATTATGGATCTTGTCTTCAATGCAACCTTAGACTAAAATGGACATTACTCTTATTTATTGCTCATTGAGAGTTGCATTATGCAATGGAGAAGCTTCAAGCTACACCTATGGTGTTTCCTTTGACATCGGCTACCTTTTTTGAGAATGTATCTATTTTTAAGAGTACGAAGTCAGAAAATTATGATATCTTCATAGGAAAAAGTACCAATGACAAAGGAAATAGCACCAATGTGGTTAGGGTAAGCTTCACTATGGCACACTCCTGCTTCATGAGACAACATTTTGGGCTCAACCCTTGTGCGAGCCATAATCTAACCCACATGCTATGATATCAAAAGAGATAGATCCAATGACAAAATTTCACCTATACCTACATAGTGAAAAAAACATGTTAGATAAAAAAATAGTGAAGCTCAATACTCATGTGATGTTTAATTTTTAGGATCTCTTGCATACCTCTGATACTTGTTCAACTGACTTAATACATCATGAACATATGATATATTTTTATTGATAGGACATATGATGATATTTATATCCGAAGCTCTAACCAATTTTTTCAATCATCTACAGGTTCATCTAAAGATTGAGAGAAAGGAAGAGCTAGAAACAAGGAAGACCCACAAGACTACCCAGGCAATGATGGATATACTTCTTTTCATATGTTTTTTCAGTATTTTTGTCTTCAATTGTATAGAATATCCTTATGTTCCACTGGTTTAGCTACTCCCATGGCTTGTGTGGGACTATTTGATCATTCTTTTCATTTCCATGTGTGAAACAACAACATTTATGTAGTCTTGTGTATATTTTCATTACAAAATGAATGAAAGCAATATCTTGCAATTTTATGTAGTTTCCCTTAGGTTTCCAAGCATTGAATAACAAAAATTAAATTCCACCTTTTAGGATCCTTCTTTATAATGGTTAAGCATAGCATAAATTTATTAATCCCCTATCACTTTTAAAAGCAAATAATTGCTTTAGCTCTCCCAAACTGAGTTGTAGAAAATTTGGTAACATTTACGGCAATTTCTATTGAATGCTTGTCTGCTAAGCAGTACTAGACTAATTTCCTAAACAATCCATTGGGAAAGGAGTCAAATTCTCCCCCTCTAAACTCAAAAACCATTGTAACTCGGTTGCAAATACTCCAAACAATAGCAAAAACCAAACATAAAGAAAACTAAAAAGACCCTAGTGGCTAGCAAATTGTGCATGAGCACTTAAGGAAAGAAAAAAAAAAACTGAAAGAAATCTTCCTTGAGCACTTATTAGCAGGAAACACTAACCTACTATGATACAAATGTAGAACTTGTCTTTAGAGACAATGCTTGAGGTGGATCTCATTGACTAAGATAAGCAACACCTCTCCACTTAGTTTGGAAAGTTGGAAAGCATTATGTTGCTTGCACTCAGTGATCACATAGGGTCCATCCCATATTACATCAAATTTGGAATGATTACCAAGTTTTCTTTTGAGCTCATCCCATTTAAAAACAAGATCACTTATACTGAAATCTCTTGGTACTGCTCTCTTATCAAAAGAACTCTTCATCTAAGCTTGATGGATCTCAAGCTTCCTCAATGCATCTTTTCTTGTTTCCTCTATTTTAATTAGCTATGCAAACTTGACTTCCATAGGCTTCTCCTCTAATAGTTCCATCTCTTTAATGAAAATTAGAGTAGGTAATTCAACATAAATTTGAAACTTAGCTTCCTTACAATAAGTGAGAACACAAGGAGAGTAACATGTAGCTCTCTTAGGAGTTATCCTATCATCCCAAAGGGATAACTTCAACTTTTCATGCCATGTTCTTTGATTGTCCTCAATTGTCTTTTTAATAATATTGATTATATTTTTATAGGTGGATTCAGCCTACCCATTACCCTATTGGTAATACTTAAATAAGGTATTTAGAAAATTGCTATTGTTTATAGACCAATTAGAAATCCTTAAATGAAAAAAAGCTAATGCATTGTTAGAAATGATGGAATTAGGAGTACCAAATCTAGAGACCAAATCTTGATAGAATTTTAAAATAGAGTTTTCATTTGCTTCCTTCATAGCAATAGCCTCAGCCCACTTCGTAAAGTAACTTTTTGCAGTTAGAATCCATTTGTGACCTACACTTGAAGGTGGGTTAATAGGTCCAATGAAATCAAGAAACCACTTGGAAAAATGTTTCTCTACTTGAATGGGGTGTAGAGGAAAGGCTGCAAGCCTTTACTTTCCTGCAAATAGTGAACATTTATTAGACTTCCTAACCCAAGAAAATGCATCCTTAAATACATTTGGCCAATAATACCCGACTCTCATAATTTTTAGAGCTATAGTCCTAGGTGCAAAATGGCCTCTTGAAGGCACACCATGAAACTCTTCCAACAACTTGTCTATCTAATCTAGTTCAATGCACCTCAATAAAACACCATGTTAATCCCTTCTATACAAAACACCATTAATAATAGCATAAGGTATGACTTGAAGCCTATAGTACCTTATTTTTTCTCCATCCAAACCTTGAGGGCAGTCACCAATCTCCAAATAAGGGATCATTTGTTGCATCAAGCTTGTAGGAGCTAGACCAGCAACTTACTCTTCATTGTTGAGAACTGTTGCAACATGTTCATCATCTTTTTGGTTGTTTTCTCCATTTTCAACAAGTTGTTCACACAATCCTTTGCCTCTTACAAGCTTAGTAACTTTAATATTAATATCATATTCCATTACTTTCATTAACCAACCTACTCTTTTGTCATTAATATCCTTGTTGAGAAGGAAATCTTAACAGTTGGATGTGCAAGTAGCAACTATATTATGTTGTTAAAGAGCATATGCCTAAACTTTTTGAGACTTCTAACAACAATAAACACATGTTTTTCAACAAATGAATATTTTACCTCATAATCATGAACACTTGGCTGAAAAATGCCACAGGCTACTCCAAGCCTTCATCATTCTGCTAACAAAGCATAGTTGAAATAGTGTGAACACCCCCAAATGTATACAAAATAAAATATTTATCAAAGTTGGGATTAATGAGTGTTGGAGCAGCTGTAAAGGCTTCCTTACTCTACACAAAACTTCTCTTACCCTCTTTAGTCCAACTAAAAGTCATGTTCTTTTTAAGCATAGTTGTAAGAGGATGTAATAATGTTGTAATGTCAGGTATGAACCTCCTCACAAAGTTGATCCTACCAAGAAATCTTTGAAATCCTTTCTTATGTGTTGGTAGGGGTCAAGCTAGAATGGCAGAAACTCTTTCTAGATTAATAGTAATACCATGTTTTGAATCAATGTGTCTGAGGAGACTACCTTTGTGGATAGAAAAAATACACTTCCTTGGGTTAACAAAAACCCCATACTCTCTACATCTCTAAAAAATCTACCTCGAATGACTAAAATGTTCATTAGCATTCTTTGAAAAACTATAATATCATCTAAATAAACCAAAACAATCTTTTTCATGAGACCATGAAAGGCCATGCCCATTGCTCTCTGAAAGGTTGCCCCTACATTGGATAAACAATAGGGAATTTTTCTATAAGCCATGTACCCCATTTGGTGGTAAAGGCAGTTTTGTATTGATCCTCCTCTACTAAAATTTGGTTCTATCCTAAATATCCATCCAACAAAGAAAACGTATTAGAACTGTAAACAATTTGCAAAATTTGCTCCATTGAAGGGAGTGGATAATGATCCTTGAGAGAGAAATCATGAAAATCAACACAAAGCCTAATCTCATCATTCTTCCTTCTAATTGGAACTAAGTTAGAAACCCATGATGTGTGCTTAATTGGAAAGATGATATTACTTTTTTTTAACTTATTCAATTCAGCCTTCATAAGATGCTCAAGTTTGGGATTAAGAGGTCTTTTCTTTTGCCTCACTAGTTTTGCATTGGGTTCTAACTCAATGGTGTGTTGATTTAGTTTAGGGTTAAAACCTTTTAAATATCCATATTCCCAAGCAAAAATATCACTAAATTCTTGACACAACAAAATGAAAGCTTTTTGTGCCTCTTTGGTACATACCTTACCAAGCTTGAGAAGCTTATCTCTAAATATCTCGTTGGGTTCATAGTGCTCCTACTTAACTCTCATGCTAATTTTTTCCTTTCTGACTTGGTGATCCAAGTTGAAAACTAATTCCAAGGTTACCAAACCTTTGGGTAGCTTGCTTGACTTTAATTGCACGATATAATTATCATATTGCTACTTCCATTTTTGCTGATTTTCAACTACAAAGTGAGCTTCTACAATTATAAAACTTACAAGTTTCTCTTCACTCTCAAAAGCTTGCCAACTTACATTGTTATCAGGTACATATGGTCTAAAAACAACTTTTACATACTGTTGTACCCCTACATTATGAATATCAATTGGAATTTCAAAACTGAGATCCTATGGCAACAAGCTTATCTACATGTTTATTCGGATCTTTAGGAATGGATAGTAGATTAAAAGTGTCAAAATCTTCAACTAAGTCCCACACTCTATGCTTATAGAGCTTAAGAAAATCATTTTTTTTAACATTAAGATTTCAAACTTGATTTACAATTAATTTAGAATCACCAAAAACCTATAAGCACTTTATACCTCTTTTCCTGTTCCATTCTAGGCCATGAATAAGTGCCTAATATTCAACAGTCTTATTTGTACAGCTAAAAGTGAACTTTAATGTTGAATAATACTTATCTCCATCAGGTGAAATCAACATGGCTCCTCCACCAGCACCCATTCTGCTTCTTGATCCATTAAAATACAACTTCCAAAATTGATTACCTAATTATTTAGGCCTACTTTGATCCTTTACCAGATTTGGAACCAATACATTAGGTTCATGAATCATGTAAATTCCTAATCCTACATCATTAGTATGATTTAAAGGGTCAACTTCATGATTCTTGGCTACCCATTCATCTAGATTTACATCCTCAATAGGTGTGTTGGGGTCTAGCGTCATGGATTGATCCTTCAGCTCATGGGTGATGTAGACGTTAGCATTTATAAGGCTAAGGACATACAATTCAGTATGATCTTTTACTTGTGGTTTGACTTTATGGTCACCTTTGTACCATACCTTGTTCTAAAAAACAAATGTGACCAATCAAAAGATAGAAACACACCCAACTAGGAAGTAAAATCCCTAGAAATACATACAGAAAAATAAGATGGTAGGTCAATAAGGGAGATATCTTGAGGGATTGCAAAATTTGGGCATGCATGCAAGGTAAGAGCTCAATTTTTAATCACCCAAAAGTCTTAACAGTAGAACCATCTAGTTGAATCACTCCCTTTGCAAGAGGCTCATAATCTAATCCAAGCTTATTAGCTAGACTCTTAGCCATTACAGAACTACTTGCACCAAAATCAATCATGAAATTGTGCACTATCTTGTCACCAATGATCAAACTTAAATAAAATGGAGGTCTTACCTCTTGGCCTTGCTACTCACTCTTAACTTCAGGGATATTTGCAAGCACGACCTTAGTTTGATCTTGGTTAGTAGCATCATAAATAGAAATGTTAGCCAAAGCATCTTGTAACAAATTTTTTTACCCAAGAATGTGCAATGCATCCATTATTAACATGCTAATAGTAGCCTTCTTTAGATGTTCAACAGCATTAAATGAGGTAGGACTCATCTTTTGTTTTGCCTTAGGAACTGCAACTTCATTTTGAACTACTAATGGTTGTGCTCATGCCTTAGGCTGCTCTTTATCAGGTGCAGCTTGTCCTCTTTGCAAAATTTGAACCTTTTGATAAGTTGTGGGGACAACTTGAGTTGTAGGAGCTAGAAATTTTCCTTTATCCAGCTATTGTTGGACCTTTTCAGCTTGTTTTCCGAAGTTAATATCCCTCTTTTTTGATCTATTATTGGCTGTGATAGATGAATCTAACTTATTTTCACTTTGGGGTGATTTACCCCAAAAACTCAGTGCCTTGCTAGTTCATCAAGGCAACATCAGGGTTACCTTGCTGAGTTTGTACACCATGCTACTTTGGGTTTCCTTTTGACACACTTGTCAAGCTAGCATTACTATCTTGAACCATTAAAGCTTGATTCCTCATCTCATTCATGCATGTGGCTTGGTTATGAAGCTGACCACATGGATAACACCAATCACGCTCCTATGCCATATTGTTTTGGATAGGCATATGATCCCTTGAAGAGTTGGAAACATTACGATTATAAGGTTGAAAGGATTTAGGATTGAAATTTCTTCTTTGACCCTAAGAATCAAATTGAAAAGGTGGCCTATTTGACTAATTAGGTTGATATTGAGCTTGATAAGGTCTAGGATCTTGGCCAACCTCCTTCTTGAGATTGACAAACTCACTACTAATAGTCTTGCTAAAGGTTCGAAGCATGCCTCTTAGCTCTTAGATTTCTTAGGATGGACTTGGAATGGCAGTTTCTTGGGTTGTAACTTGATAACCTATTGTAGGAGCAGATGGAACAACAGCTCAAGGGGGTAATGAAATATTAATAAGTGGTTGTACTTTAGGAAATATTTTCATAGGAGGCCTTGGGGCTATTTTACCAGCTTGTATAATGCATTTTTCTACTCTAATAGCTATATCATAAGCATTATGAAGCATAAATCCACCCATAGACTGAATCATCACAGATATCTCACTATTTAAAGCCTTAAGAAAAAATAGAAATGCATGTTTAGGTGAAGGATTTACCATCATTGGAATCCTATCCCAATCCCTTTGAAAATAACAATTAAAATCTAACATGTGCTTGTGTGGGGCTCTCTTGATGGTACTCAATTGTTCTAGCAAAGACAAATGATCTGATTTTTCCTCAAACTTTTGGTGCAAGCCATCACCCAGCTAATCCCAGGTTGCAATTGAATTTGCTAGAAGGCCTCTAAACCATTGCAAGATTTTTCCCTTCAGTGATGTAGCCAAAATCCTAAGTGTTATGTTCTCTTCATTGATATTATGAACTGAACACAATGTTGCCACATCTCCAATGTGCTCAACAGGGGTAATATGATATTCTTTGGTTAAATATGGTAGACTTTTGAGGGCTGCAATAGGAATGTCATCATGTTGGGCAAGAAATAATGGGTTGCCCCCATTAAAAGGTGTAAATGCAAACTTCCTCGCCATTGGTAGTGCTTGTGCTACTGGTATTGGATTTTTCTACACTGGATTTGTAGGGTTGAGGTTTGGAGGTGTAGATTTTGATTTCCTTGATGGAATAAGAATTTTTCTTGCTATCCTACCCCTTCTTTTTGGTGGTGACAACTGCAAATATTAAAAAGGAGAAGAATTTTGTGTAGTTTCCGCCCTTCTCATAAGTTGTTTACACTAGATTTGCATGCAAAACCAAAGAATTGATTCGCTAGGTATAAACTTATAACCTCAAAAGGCTAGGAACACTATTGCATATACTTTTTTTTTTTAGACTGCAGGAATCGGGTAGCACGACCCCCTATAAACTGCAGGTGCGCCTGGTAAAATTTTTAACATGAACAGCGGCGCTGGTGCGACACGCCCTCCGGTACCACGGGGGTGGGGGAGACTAGAACTTGCGACCAACCTCCTACTACAGGAAAGATTTGGCCAACCAAGCTAGGGCCCCAACCCCAATATCACTATTGCATATACTAGAACAATAGCTTAAAACTTAAAAATATTTCTCTGAAACGAGCTTTAGAGTCCCACAAGGCGTGCCAAAAAAATTTATCAAACAGGATTGCACCCTAGTTGAGTTAGAATCAACTATCCTGTGTAACATGGAAACATTCTCAAGCTGTGGGTGGCTTATAATGAGAATGAATCTCTAGAGAGGGTTGGTTCCCCTAGTAGATCACCTAAAACTAATGAATTTTTAGAGAAAGGGATAGAAGGATAAATTGAAATGAAAAAACTTGAAAACTTAAAGGCTAATGCACCAAAACTTTTAAACTTATTCACTAATTCAACTCACAATCGGGTCTCAAAACATTTTACTCTCACAATTTCATGTGAAACATGCAACACAATAGTCATTTGTATGAATTCTTAAAAACTAAATACAACATACAACCTATATTACATGAAACTTCTACACACACTTGCAATAATGAGACATGCAAAAGGATTCAACACTTAGAATCACAATTAGACATCAAATCATTCATTGCAAAATGATACAAAAACCATGAAAGAGGAATGCATTGCTGCTTATATTGATCTGAAAGGAACAACTATATAATATCTAAGTTACAAAATGCTTTAAAAACTCTTTGCAAATGTTCAAGAGAGGAAGAAGCGATAATATAAACTCTAACTAAGAAAAATTAAGTTTTTCTCCTATATGTATCTCCAATGTGTCTCCATGAGTGAATGGGAAAAATTTGAGTTAACTGCTCACCAAAATAGAAAATCCAATGTCATCTCCGAGAAAAGGCAAAAACCACAAATTAAGGGCATATAATTTAATCAAACTAAGTGAGAGTAGGTGGAAACTTTCCCCCCTAAGCAGATCGACCCAAAAGGACTCAAAATCAAGTTAGAAATGACTGAAAAAAAGAAATAGAAACTCAGTTCACTTGTTTTTTTCTATTTTGCACAAATGAGACTCAAACTAAAAAATAAAGTTTTTATGAGAACTATCTACACTTGCTCCTATTTACTACATTTAATGACAATTACTAAAGCAATTTATAAAAATATTGTCTTAATAAAGTCTTACGATGTTTGCAGTTCAATTTTTTTGCAAAAAAGGAGGGGCCGACCTTGGTTTTGATTGCAAAAAAAAGGGGCTTATATGGTTTTGATTAAGTTTTTCCAAGTATAAAATATTCTAAGGTATTGGGAATTTGATTTTCTTTAAAAAAAATTAGAAAGACTAAGGCATATAGCCATATGATTTTCTCAAAAAATAAAAATAAAATATAACTAAGACCCTAACCTAAGTCTTTTCAAAAATGCACAAGGGGTCGAAATAATACCACTAAGGTATTAACCAAGGCATAAATTTTTTAAAACAAAGTGAAAATTCACCCATGAAAGGTCAGCCAAAATATTAGGGAAAATCAAAGCCCTAGAACAAAACTGTGGCCTCTTATCCCTTCGCACTCATTATTCACTTCATTTTGCTCTAAGTGAAATTTGGGTGCCACGATAGAGCTAGGGTTTGAACTTGATCTTTCCATCTTCTTGTTGTTTCTAGGAGCTTTTCATGGAGAATCTATCACTCCTATATTGAGGCCGAGCTAGGTAAGGTTTCAGCATAAAAGCTACAATCATTATTCACTCATTATCATTTTTTTGAATGCATTTTTTGAAGGAATTTTACCCACAGCCTATTATTTTATTTCTAATGCATTTTTTACTTCCATACTTCGACGAACCCATCTATGCTTTGAGATCAATATTGAGGCTTTTGGATTTTTGGAGGAGAGCTTCTCTATTAAGGTGCTTGAAACTCCACAAAACCATGAGGTAAGCTCTTATTTATACATAGAATTTGGCCTTCTCATGATTTATTTTTGCATATGGATCCTCCATGGTCGTGGGATTTATTTGCTTTGTTTTCTTTTAGAAAAAAGAGCATGCCTTTTCTCTCTTTGGCTTTCAATCTTTGAAGTTTTGCAGCTCTAGGCCGTGGCTAGAAACCATGGAATCTAAATATTATTCTTTGTATATAAATCTCTATTATTTTCCATTGCACGGCCCTTCATTTATTTATGCCCGTAGCCCCATCAAGTTCATATATCGCTCTTCTCTAAAAGAACAAAACTCTTATTCTCCTTTTGTTTATATTTACTCTTTTAGTTGAAAATAGATTCAAGTGTCATTTTCTTAAAATCCTAGCTTTACATCTCGATTGTTATGAGAAAAAACAAAGAAATAACTCCCATTTTCAGTCTTGGGATTTGCAAAAATTTGGGTTTGTATTATGGAAACCCTCCATGAAGTTTTTTTCTTTTTTCAAGGTACTCTTTCATCTTTTTCTACAAACCAAATAGGAAGACAATGTTTTAAACCCTTTGTATTTGAAAACCTCATTGTAAATACATAATAGGGTTTTGAAATTCATGGCCTCCATTGAATTTGTGGGTTTAAATTTGAAGTTTGGGTTATGGATTCTCCATTTATCTCTTATAATCTGCATTCTTTGTATTTTTATTCTATGAAGAAACAAAATGGAACCTCTCTTCTTTCCTTTTTGACATCAAGGTTTTTGTCTATTTCATTTATTTCCTTTTATGTATGACTTTGAGATGGACATATTTGAGGGATTGAAGTAAATCCTTCACCTTTTCTAGCTATTGATTGGCTTTTATGAAACTCAAAAAACTTCATTCAAGACCTTGCTCCAAAACTATTACCTTGGCATAACCTGTACATAGAAAATGCAAGACTCCTCATCATGTCTTTTGCCTTTGTTTCCTATGTTGCTTCAATGGCTGCCCCATTGTGGATATCATACTCTTTTGTAGTAAATGCTTAATGATTGTACTTTTCATTTAAGTTTGTTGCTCCCATTGCCACTTAATGTATAATTGTACCATCAATGTATGCATTATAAACAACATGGAATGATGTTGAGACATCAAATGAAAGGCATGAAATATGGTGGCAACACTGTTTAATGAAGCTTAACAATGACAACATAAAAAAAAAATTGCAAATAGAACTCCTTAGTGAGAAAAATGGTGCACTTTTATTCTATTTTGTAGATCATTATGCTTACATTCTATGAATTCCATGGCACTTCAAATATCAATGTCTTCTAGGTTGCTTCATGACATTTTAAAGCCTCTGATCATTCCAAACTACTCCTTCATGGCACTGTCGCTATGTTTTGTTTTATTACGGATCTTGTCTTTAATGCAACCTTAGACTTAAAATGGAATTGCTCTTATTTATTTCTCATTGAGAGTCACATTATACAATGAAGAAGCTTCAAACTACCCCTGTGTTGTTTCCTTTAACATTGACTGGCTTTACTATGAATGTATCTCTTGTTAAAAGTATGAAGTTAGAAAATTATGATATCTTCATAGGAAAAAGCACCAATGTCAAAGGAAATAGCACCAATGTGGTTAGGGTAAGTTTCACTATGGCACATTCCTACTTCATGAGATAGCATGTTGGGCTCAACCCTTGTGGGAGCCACATTCCAACCCACATGCTATGATATCAAAAGAGATAAATCCAGCAACAAAACTTCACCTATACCTGCACAATGAACAAACATGTTAAATAAAAAATAAATGAAGCTCAATGCTCTTGTGATGTTTTAATTTCAAGCTCTCTTGCATACATTTGATACTTGTTGAACTGACTTAATGCATCATGAACATATGCTATATTATTGTTGTTAGGACATATGATGAGATTTGTATCTGGAGCTCTAGCCAATTTTTCAATCATCTGCAGGTTCATCTAAAGATCAGGAGCAAGGAGGAGCTAGAAACAAAGAAGACCCACAAGACTACCCAGGAAATTATGGATATACTTCTTTTCATGTGTTTTTTTAGTATTTTTATCTTCAGTTGTATAGAATATCCTTATGTTGCATTGGTTCAGCTACTCCTGTGACTTGTATGGGAAAATTTTATCATTTTTTCCTTTCAATATATGAAACAACAAAATTTATGCAGTCTTGTGTATATTTTCATTACAAAATGAATGAAACATTATAAACTAAATGAAACCAATATCTTGCAATTTAATGTAGTTCCCCTTATGTTTCCAAGCATTAAATAACAAAAATTGAATTCCATCTTTTAGCATCCTTCTTTATAATGGTTAAGCATAGCAGAAATTTGTTAATCCCCTTTCACTTTTAAAAGCAAATAACTGCTTCAGCTCTACCAAATTGAGCTATAGGTGAAAATTTGGTAACATTTCTAGATATTTTTGTTGAATTCTTGCCTACTAAGCATTACTAGACCAGTTTCCTAAACAATCCATTGAGCATGGAGTCAAATGTTTCACCTCTAAACTTAGAAAACCATTGTAAATTAGTTGCAAATACTCCATACAATAGCAAAAACTAAAAATAAAGCAAACTAAAAAGGCCCTAGTGGCCAAAAAATTGTTCTTGATCACTTAGGGAAAGAAAAATAGAACTAAAAGAAATGTACCTTGAGCACTTATTAGCAGGAAAAAATAACCTACTATGATACAAATGTAGATCTTATCTTCAGATACAATGATTGAGGTGGATCCCATTGAGTGGTATAAGGAACAACTCTCCACTTAGCTCAGATAGTTGGAAAGCATTATGTTGCTTACGCTCAATGATCACAAAGGGTCCATCCCATATTGCATCAAATTTGTTATGTTTACTATGTTTTCTTTTAAGCTCATCCCATTTAAAAACAAGATCACCTATACTAAAATCTCTTGGTAGTGCTCTCCTATCAAAACAACTCTTCATCTGAGCTTGCTAGATCTCAAGCTTCCTTAATTTATATTTTCTTGTTTCCCCTAGTTCCATTATTTATACAAGCCTGACTTCCATAGGCTGCTCATGTAACAGTTCTAGCTCTTTAATGAAACTTAGAGTAAGTAATTCAACATAAATTGGTAACTTAGCTTCCTTACCATAAGTGAGAACATAAGGAGAGTGACATGTATCTCTCTTAGGAGTTATCCTATCATCCCAAAGGGATAACTTCAACTTGTCATGCCATGTTATCTGATTGTCCTCAATGGTATTTTTAATAATCTTGATCATATTTTTGTTGGTGGATTCAACCTGCCCATTCCCCTATGGGTAATATTTAGATGAGGTATTCAGAAAATTTTTATTCTTTATTGACCAATTAGAAATCCTTAAACCAATAAAATCTAATGCATTATCAGAAATGATGGAATCAGGAGTACCAAATCTAGACACCAAATCTTGACAAAAAAATTTAAAAGTTTTCATTTGCTTCCTTCAAAGCAACAGCCTTAGTCAACTTCATAAAGTAATCTATTGTAGTTAGAATCCATTTGTGATCTACACTTGAAGGTAGGTTAATAGGTCCAATGAAATCAATGCCCCACTTGGAAAAAGGTTGCTCTACTTGAATGGGGTGTAGAGGCAAGGCTGCAAACCTTTTCTTTCCTGTAGATAGTGAACATTTATCACACTTCCTAACCCAAGAAAATGCATCTTTACATAGATTTTTCCAATAATACCCAACTCTCATAATTTTTAGAGTTGTATTCCTAGGTGCAAAATGGCCTCCTACGTTCCACCATGAAACTCTTCCAGCAACTTGTCTATCTAATTTGGTTCAATGCACCTCAATAAAACACCATGAAAATCCCTTCTATACAAAACACCATCAATAACAACATAAGGGATGGCTTGAAGCATCTAGTACCTTCTTTTTGCTCTGTCCAAACCTTCAAGGCAATCACCAATGTGCAAATAATAGATCATTTGTTGCGCCCAGCTTGTAGAAGGACCTGGACCAGCAGCTTGCTCTTCATTGTTGAGCACTATTGCAACATGTTCATCATCTTCTTGGATATTTTCTCCATTTTTAGCAAGTTTTTCACACAAGCCTTTTCCTCTAAGCTTAGTAACTTTAATATTAATATCATATTCCACTACTTTAGTTATCTAGCTTGTTCTTTTATCATTAATATCTGCTAGAATTGGCTATGGATACCACCCAAGATCTATGGACCAAATGGAAAGCACAAGAAAGAGAAATGATATGACAAGAATAAATTTTATTCAATGTCATTAATATGATATGATTCTTGTTTACAATGAGAGAGACCCCTTGGATAAATAGCCAAGGTGAGAACATAGAAGGGCATAAGATTATGACAAGTGTCAGAATCTTATGACATGAGACAACTAGGAAAACTTATCACTCCACTTAAGATGGAGAGATAATCACATGATGTGTCCACAAAAGGTGGAAATGATGAGGTAATGACATGTCAAGTCCACCAAAAGTGGAGATTCTCCAACAACCTCCTATGTGGTCCCTAAGTAAACTTAACTAAGGTGTAATTATGACCTAGGACAAGGTACAAGATATTTAATTACACCAACAATATCCTTGTTGAGCAAGAAATCTTTAACAAGTTGATGTGCAACCAACAATTGTATTCTATTGTTATAGAGCATATGCATAAACTTTTGAGACTTCTAATAATAGCAAACACATGTTTTTCAACAAATGAATATTCTACCTCATAATCATGCAACACTCGACTAAAAAATGCCACATGCTACTCCAAGCCTTCATCATTTTGATAAAAAATCATAGATGAAATTGTGTCAACGCCCCCAAATGTATACAAAATAAAAATTTTATCAAAGTTGGGATTAATGAGTGTTGGAGTAGGTGTAAGGGCTTCCTTAATCTGCTCAAAGCTTCTCTTACCCTCTTTAGTCCAACTAAAAGTCATGTTCTTTTTAAGCATAGTTGTAAGAGGTTGCAATAATGTTGTAATGTTAGGGTAGAACCTTCTCACAAAGTTGGTCCTACCAAGAAATATTTGCAAGTATTTCTTATGTGTTGGTAGAGGTAAAGCTAGAATGGCATAAACTCTTTTTGGATCAATAATAATACCATGTTTTGAAACAATGTGTCCAAGGATCTTACCTTAGTGGATAGAAAAAATACACTTGTTTAGGTTAAGAGAAACCCCATACTCTATACATCTCTAAAAAATCTTCCTCAAATAACCAAAATTTTCATTAGCATTCTTTGAAAAAACTATAATATCATCTAAATAAACCCGAACAATTGTGTTCATGATGCCATGAAAGGCCATGTCCATTGCTCTCTAAAAGGTTGCTTCTACATTGGACAAACCAAAGGGAATTTTTCTATAAGCCATGATACCCCATTTGGTGGTAAAGGCAGTTTTGTATTGATCCTCCTCCTTTACTAAAATTTGGTTATATC
Source organism: Sequoia sempervirens (assembly GCA_007258455.2). Classification (NCBI taxonomy): domain Eukaryota; kingdom Viridiplantae; phylum Streptophyta; class Pinopsida; order Cupressales; family Cupressaceae; genus Sequoia; species Sequoia sempervirens. The sequence goes on from VDFB02000017.1 coordinate 85,935,533, forward strand.
CTGAATATCCATCCAATAAAGAAAATTTGTTAGAACTAGAAACAACTTGCAAAATATGCTCCATTGAAGGGAGTGAATAATGATCCTTGAGAGAGGCTTTATTCTAATCATGAAAATCAACACTAAGCCTAATCTCACCATTCTTCCTTCTAACTAGAACTAAGTTAGAAACCCATGATGTCTGCTTAATTGGAAAGATGATATTAATTTCAATTAACTTATTCAATTCAGCGTTCATAAGATGCTCAAGTTTGGGATTAAGAGGCCTTTGCTTTTGCCGCACTGGTTTTGCATTGGGTTCTACCTCAATGGTGTGTTGAGTTAGTTTAGGGTTAAAACCTTTTAAATCTCTATATTTCCAAGCAAAAATATCACTAAATTCTTGACACAGCAAAGTAAAAGCTTGTTGTTCCTCTTTGGTACATACCTTACCAAGCTTGAGGAGCTTATCTCTGAATATCTCAATGGGTTCATAATGCTCCTACTTAACTTTCATGTTGCTTTTTTCCTTTCTGACTTGGTCATCCAAGTTGAAAACTGATTCCAAGGTTACCAAACCTTTGGGTAGCTTGTTTGACTTCAATTGCATGATGTAATTATCGTATTGGTGCTACCATTTCTATCAATTTTCGGCTGCAAACTTAGCTTCTGCAATTAGAAAACTTTCAATCTTCTCGTCAATCTCAAAAAAAATCCAACTTACATTATTATCAGGTACAAATGGTCTAACAACAACTTTTACATATTGTTGTATCTCTACATTATGAATAGTAGTTGGAATGTCAAACTGACATCCTATGGTAGCAAGCTTATCTATATGTTTATTCTAATTTCTAAGAATGGACAATAGATTAAAAGCATCAATATCTTCTACTAAGTCCCACACTCTAAGTTTATACAACTTAAGCAAATTATTTTTTGTAAATTCAAATTTCTAACCTAATTTACAATCAATTCATAATCACGAAAAACCTTTAAGCACTTTATACCTCTTTTCCTACCCCATTCTAGGCCACGAATAAGTGCCTCATATTCAACTGTATTATTTGTAAAAGTAAAGAAAAACCTTAATGTTGAGTAATAATTATCTCCATCAGGTGAAATCAACATGGCTCTTCCACCAGCACCCATTCTGCTTCTTGAGCCATTAAAATACAACTTCCAAAGCTAGTTTTCATGTTGTTTAGGATGACTTTGATCCTTGACCAAATTTGGAACCACTTCATCAGGTTCATGAATCATGTAAATTCCTAATCCTACCTCATCGATGTGACTGAAAGGGTCAAATTCATGATTCTTTGCTTCTCATTCATCTAGATTTACATCCTTAATAGGTGTGTTGGGGTCTAGGGTCATGGATTGGTCATTCAGCTCATGGGTGATGTAGAGATTAGCACTTCTAGGGAAAGGGACATACGGTTCAATATGATCTTTGGCTTGTGGTTTTGACTTTGTGGTCACCTTTGTACCTTACCTTGTTCTGAAAAACAAATGTGACCAATCGGAAGATAGAAACCCACCCAAATTATGAGTAAAATCCCTAGAAATACATATGGAAAATTAAGATGGTAGGTCAATAACATAGATATCTTGAGGGATTGCAAAATTTGTGCATGCATGCAAGGTAAGAGTTAAATTTTTAATCACCCCAATAGTCTTAACAACAAGACCATCTAGTTGAATCACTCCCTTTGAAAGAGGCTCATAATCTAATCCAATCTTAATAAAATTTTGTTTCCACAGTCCATGATGATATAAAAATTGCACACAGTTTTTTCCAAAAATCTGCTTAGTAATCCAAGCTTATCAACTAGACTCTTAGGCATTATATAACTGCTTACACCAGAATCAATCATGCAATTGTGCACTATCTTGTCACCAATGACCAAACTTAAATAAAATGGAGGAGGTTTTACATCTTGGGCTTGATTCTCACTCTTAACTTCAGGGCTATTTGCAAGCACAACTTTATTCTGATCTTGGTTAGCAGCATCATAAATAGAAATTTTAGCTAAACCATCTTGTAACAAATCATTTTACCCAAGAATGTGCAATGCATCCATTATTGACATGCTAATAGTATCCTTCTTTAGATGTTCAACAGCATTAATTGAGGTAGGATTCACCTTTTGTTGTCCCTTATGAACAACTTCATTTTGAACTGCTAATGGCTATGATCATGCCTTAGGCTGCTCTTTATTAGGTACAGCTTGTCCTCTTTGCAAAATTTGAACCTTTTGATAAGTTGTGGGGACAATTTGAGTTGTAGGAGCTTGAAATTTTCCTTTATCCAGCTATTGTTGGACCTTTTCAACTTGTTGTTCCAAGTCAATAGCCCTCTTTTTTGATCTAGTATTGGCTGCAATAGGTGAATCTAGCTGATTTTGACTTTGGGGATGAGTTACCCCACAAAACTCAGTGCCTTGCTAGTTCATCAAGGCAACATCAAGGTTACCTTACTGAGTTTGTGCACCTTGTTGCTTTGGGTTTCCTTTTGACACAATTTCTGAGCTAGCCTAACTATCTTGAACCATTAAAGCTTTATTCCTCATCCCATTCATGCATGTGGCTTCGTTATGAGGCTGATCGCATGGATAACACCAATCACACTCTTGTGCCATATTTTTTTGGACAAGTATAAGATCCCTTGAAGAGCTAGCAATATTAGGATTATAAGGCTGAAAGGGTTTAGTACTGAAATTTCTTCTTGGACCTTGAGAATCAGATTGAAAGGGTGGCCTATTTGATTGATTAGGTTGATATGGAGCTTAATAAGGTCTAGGATCTTGGCTAGCCTGCTTCTTGAGATTGAAAAATTCATTACTAGCAGTCTTCCTAAAGGTTTGAAGCATTCCTTTTAGCTCTTGGATTTCTTGGGATGGACTTGGAAGCTTGATAACCTATTGTAGGAGCAGGTGGAACAACAACTAAAGGGGGAAATGACATAGGAATAAGTGGTTGAACTTCAAGAAAGTTTGGCATAGGAGGCTTTGGGGCTATTCTATCAACTTGTATAAGGTAGTTTTATGCTCTAATAGATATATCATAAGCGCTAGAAAGCGTAAATCCACACATAGACTAAATCATCATAGATATCTCACTATTTAAATCCTTAAGAAAAAAATAGAAATGTATGTTCAAGTGAAGGCTTTACCATCATTGGTATCCTATCCCAAGTCCTTTGAAAACAATAATTAAAATCTTCCATGTGCTTGTGTGGAGCTCTCTTGATTGTACTCAATTGTTGAGCATCATCTACATGTAATTCTTTTGGATTGAGTTTTAGAGCACTAAACCAACATTGATTTCTTCTTCAATTATCAGAGTTAGTCCTAAATTTTGCACAATCTCTTCAACTTTATCATTGATCTCTTTTTGGACTCTCTCCATATCACTTTTCTCTTTTCCCATAAGGACTCTAATTTTTTCTTGATTCTCATCTCCTTGTTGTATACAATAAACAATGTGGCCCTATCATCTTTTTAAAGTGGAGCACCAACTCTTTCCAAGGCTTCATCTTTCAGCCCTTCATGCTCTTGTATTGCCTTTTATCTCCTTTTCAACAAAGCATTTCATAGCTCATCATAAAAAATATCCTTCTTGATATTCCACATCTAAGCTTCAAGTACAACTATGTACTTGACAATTGCCTCAAGAATGGTGGCTTTATCCACCTCATCTACATCTTTATACAAAGAAACTATCTCTACTAACATTTCATTCTATATAATGTTGTTAAATAGTGCCTAAAGTTTCATTGGGAAGTGAGGCCTTACCAAATAAGATTCTTTATGCTTTTTTCTTTTTATCAAAGACTTCTTCTTACTTGTATCCTTTTCTTTCTTCTTCTCTAGAGCACCTTGTTTTGTAGCTTCCTTCTTCCTTTCCATTATGTGTATCTTGAAGGCTTCTTTCTCTTTCTCTATTTCTTCTTCACTTTTAGTATCAATTATGTCAACTCTTCTCCTCTTGATACTAGCTTCAACTTGTGAGGCATCACTCTTTCTTTTCCAGACCAATTGTGGTCCTTCTTCTTTAAGTTCTTCCTCTTCATCAACAACATTTATTCCAATATTTTTATCTCTTGTGGCCTTTTGTTTCAATATTCTATTGGATAGGGTAGCAAGAGGTGCAATAGTAGTGGTTTTCTTCTTCTCTACCCTAGTTGCATGCATAACCAGAGGGGATTTCTCCCTTACTAGAGGAAGAGCAATAAGTTTTCTCTTCTCTCCAATAGATGGTAAAGCCCTAGAGGACTTCCATATAGAGGGAGGAGTGGTAGTTGTTCTACCTCATCTCCTTGAACTCCCAGAAGCTTCTTCAACACCCATATCTACTTTGGATCTCTCTCTACCATACCATACCTTTTCCTTTGAAATGAGACATTTTTGTGCATATATGTCAACCATGGAATCAACATTTTTCTTGATCTATGGTTATTTTTTCTTCATGTGGACTTCCATGGATTTTTCTTCAAAAGTCCCATACCTAGGCTTTGTTGTATCCTTAGGGTCTTCAATAGAATTTCTACATATCCATTAAGATCAGCCTTTGTCACTTCATAACCCAATTCCAGAACCCAAACTAATCTTGGTTCCACTGCCTCCATAATGCAATGATCTGTGTAAATAGGGAATGTGACACAACTTTTGTATTTTTCTAAAATGGACCTAGAAATCCTCTGTCTTTCATGCATTCTCTTTCAAATACAACAAAGAAAGAAGTGCATCACCCTATACATTGGCATCTCCAAGGATCCTCATGCAATCTGCAATTTTATGTGCAATGGGCCTTCCACTTACCCGATTAACCTTTCTAATTACAAGAACCTCTTTCAAAAACTAGAACAGAAAACACATTACCAAGGTGTCATACATAAACACATATTTCTTATTTTTGATCTCCTTTAGATTTTCCCTCAATTTTTTCCTAAGCAACTCACAGAGGTCATATTATGTACCATCTTCTACCATATAAAAAGAAAGCATCAACACACATGAAGTGTGTTTCATCAGCTAGAGCTGCCTCCTTCAAGGCTTTCTTTCAAAATTTGTGAGGCAATAAGAGAAAATTTTCTATATGAATGTTCATTTCTTCATACTTATGGGCCTAAGGTTGTGGTTTCTAACTATTATTTGATGGTGGGGAGTTGATGGAACCTTTCTTGTGATCTTTCTATTCTAGTGAAGAAGAATAAGGCTTCAAGGGAGGGGGTTTGATGGAAAGCCCTCTCTCTGGGCTAGTTCAAAGTCAACTTTGATGGTGTTGCTAAGGGGAATTTGAGACCTACTGGTTGTGGGGGTGTGTTACTTAGTGAGAATGATAGGTTTGTCTCTACGGTGGTGCTCCCTTTGGGAACCCAGACAAACCATTATGTAGAGGCAGTAGATGCCTATCATGGCCTTTTACTCGCTAAAGAGGTAGGGGTGACTAAGCTTTGGTTAGAAGGGGACTCCCTCAATATAATAAATTTTATCCTTATGGTAATTATGTCATTGTGGTCTATTGTACATTTAATTGAATATTCCCTTTCCATCATTAGATCCTTTGATGATGTTAAAATATCACTTTTTTTTGGGAGGCTAATTCTCTTGCTGATGGGTTCACCAATTTGGGTGTTATGTCTCATAATCATTAGTACCCTTATGATTCCATTCTTTTTAATCTTCAAATTATTTCTAATCATGACCAATTGTCTTGTCATGGTAGCAAAAACTGTTATCACCAGGATTACACCCGTACTACACAACCTTTTTTTTTCAAGTTATGCAATCCGGTGAAACATTGGAATAGTTTCAGGTTGTGGGTACCCTATGATGAAACTAAACCTCTAGATTCTAGGTTGGTTCCTATATGATGATCAATTAGGTACTTGAATGTTTTGTTTTGAGAAAAGGGTAAGAAGGATTGAACTAAATGCAAAACTGAAAAAATAAAACCTGGTGATGCACCTAATTTGAAATCTAAACTGCAACTTAATTCAAAAATGATTACTCAATACTTCTACTTGCACAACCTAATCTGATAGCCTAATCACCTGAATTTTTTATACAGAGGCCTTGATTGAATACAATTTTGAGGGAAAACACTTAGTTTTCATGATTAATTGACTAATCAATTACATGCATAGTGTATAACCAGTGAGCTTAAACTAAACTGCATACATATATTTATGAAAGGAGAGGGAAATATTAAAGGTTTCAAAACTGAAACAAAATAATCTTTCGATCGAATCCCACACAATGATGACACCTGAAATCTTGAAGGAAAAACTTGAAAATATTGGAAATTAAAAGGAATTTTTCTTGCAAATTACAAACTTAATTAACTTGTAAAAATTGCTACATAATCTATTAAACTGTGAAAACTCAGTTATTTGAAGTCTCTCCTCTCTCAAAATTCAAGAGAGTAAAAATAAAGAACCAAGGAAAAAAGACTAAGTCTTTTCCTTATATACAATAAAGGCATGCATAAAGCCTCCAAGAGGTGAAACTCCATGTGAACTGAAAGTGAGAAAAATCATCATGCTTCTCACAAGAAAAGATAAAAATGCCTGAAAAAGAGGCCCTCTGATACTGTGAACTAAGCTCAAACAACAAAAAACTCTAACTCATATGCATGTCACTGAAGTGTAACTCAAATTGGCTCAAATGTGCATGGAAGTGGCACTAAAATTGATCTGAAAGTGATAATGTCTCCTCACAAGCAAAGATGAAAACCCCTGAAAAAGGGCTCAAAACTGGAGCTATCTAAACTCAACAAGCTACAAACTCCAACTCACTATATGCATGATCAACAAGATCTCAAAATCCACTCTAGTTTGACTAAAATTCAAAGAAAACCCCACCATTATCTCCATCTTGTCTTTTGCATGAAGTAACTATATAATTAAATATTACAAATAATCAAAATGATTATTTTAATATTTAATGTGTAGTTCTCTTTACTCTCCAATTACATATTAAATATTAAAGTAACATTATCTTTAATATTTAATTTTATTGTTATCTCTTTAACTTCATGCAAAAAGAACAAATTAGAACACTAATTCCACCTCTTCTTTGATCCCTTGCATGCTTTTCAGACTTAGAATATTTTGCTAATTTCTCACCACCTTTACATAACATAAACATATGACATTTAAAAAATATCATTTGGCATATATCATTGGCCACTACACTTCATTATTAGGCTTATTGACTTAAATTCAAGGCCATAGGAAAACAAAATAGCATGATTAATTTCTTAAAAATTAATCAAAAACACACTCTATCGACCCATGCAAAAGGAAAAAAGAAGAATGATAGGAAAACCCTAATCATTTCATTCACTCTTCACTATGCTTTTTTCTGGAAGCCCTCTATTGTGCCGCCATTGAACTTAGGGTTTGAGCTTCGAACCTCCTCATGTCTCACTGCTTTTGAGTGATTACCATGGAAATTTTGTAGGTCAAAGTGTGGTAAGTCTTCTTTGCACAGGAAATGCAAAAAATCCTCATATTTCATGTGTTTTTGAAGTATCATATGGCTTCTAAGCCATGACCAATACCATATTTTCTGATGCATTTCTTTGGTGTTTTCACTATCAATGCATTCTCCATATTTTTTGAATGATGCTTCCATTGGAGTAGCCAGGGCTTGGAGTTATTGAGGGCCATTTTAGATCTCGAATCTTCACAATATTTTTCTATTTCTGAGTCATTTTTTGTGCCTAGAACTGAAGAACTGAGGTAGGCTCTGTTTATTTGTATTTTTGAGCTTTCATTTGATGGCATCTCTTTTTCTTTTGCCCGGCCTCAGGATTTCAATGCCTGTAATGGGCTTCTCATTTGTACAAAATGAAGATTTTCTTTTGTGGGTTTCATCATACTTGCATAGGCCATGGCTAGGTTTATTTATCTTCCTTGTAAAATAAAACTCGGGCTCTGAACATTTAGGTTGTGGCCTCCATTTGATCATCTGGGTCTTTATTTTTGTGTCAAGAATGTAATCTTTCATACAAGCTATGGATTTCTTTCATATTTTTGCATTCTTACTTTGTTTGTGAAAGAAAATGGTCCATTATAACAAAGAACAAGGTAAAAACACCTGCATTTATGCTAATTTCTTTTGCCTCTATTGTATTTCTTTGGTGGGCCACGGGTTATGAATACATGAGCAGATTTGTGTTTACAAGCCGCAGCCTCATTGAATCTTCTGGGTTTGTCTTTGAACTAAGTTTAAAAAAAAATGTGATCTTTAGTGTAGATTTGGGTTTCAACTTCATTGTGGTTTTATGCCATGCTCACTTTCTACAATGAAAATAATATGATCCTCATTTCAAATCATGTGTACTGAATGATATATCTCTATTTTTTTGTGGCATGAAGGACTATATTTAAATCATTTGTTTGAGTGCTATAGCTTAGGCTCTTAAAAACCTCTTCCACTATTCATATGCATTGTTTTCCTCATTCTTTGATCATATAGATTTAAAACTACCTCTTCCTTGTAACTTGATGGTTTGTTGCTTGTATTTCAATATGTTACTTTATTCGTAAAAATTGTCCTTACAGAAACATGAAAGAACATGCCATGCCTTTTCACTCTATATATAAACATTATTAGCAACACTTTCTTGTTGTCCTATGTGAAAAATATAACTTCTTGTAGTACTATAGCTACCTCCTGTAACAGCAATATGATCACTGCATGATCCTGAAGCATGTCTTTTAAACATTTTTGTATCTCAACTTTTTCTAAAAATTGTATTTGTACTTTCAAATGTTGTTCCATTTGATGTTGTTTAATGTTGTCTCAAATCTTTTGCATTGTATCCACTATCAATGCATATGGCTTGATTTTTTCCTAGAACTACCTTGACAGGAGCCTGAGTTGTTTTGACAAGACTATTCTTTTGAGCTCACTGCCTTGAATTTTGAGATTACTGTCATTGCATATGGTTGTCTTCTTTTATTTTCTCTATCAAGACTGTCAAAGACACTTATAGAAACCTAAATCACACCCTTCAGCACATGTTCATTTTTTGTCTTTTGTAGACTATGCATATGCTTTAAAGTTCTAAAAGATAGTCCAATGCTTGAGTACTTTGTTTCCCTCCAGTATAAAGGGGCTCCATACTTAATTTAAATGCAATGTAAATGCAAAGTAGAGCTGAAACTGAGATAAAAATGCAGTTGATGCTCATTCAACATGTTTTTGATTGCTTCTCTAAATGATGAGCAATAAGATGCTTTGCTCAATATGTTTTCTTTATGTTGAATTAAAGGTTGCTTTTTAAAACACTATGTTTGTTGTCCCATATTATTGTTTATGAGTTGGGCTCAACCCTTGTGGGAGCCACATTTCTCACCACTCATAACAATATATGTTAGTTGAATTGATTTGATTATACTTGTACCTGCACACTAAACAAACAAATTAACAAAATAATTGAAGCTGAAAGCTTCCATTGAACTTTGTGCTCTCTGAACATCTACTTTTTGGATGACTTAATCATTTGATGAATGCATAATAGGATGTAGGTTACATTTATGTTGGTAATATAGGCATGGGGAAGGATGTGATTTATGATTGCTCTAACACCACCTTTCAACACTCTTAAAAGAAATCGTGGAGTTTGGAGCTGAAACAACCTAGAGACACTTAGACACACAACTTGAAGACATAAAGTATAAAATGATCCGTCATTACAAGCAATGACGAATGACTCCTTTTTTCATGTTTACATTATCTTCAGTTGTGTAGTTTACAACTTTACTTTGTATTCACTATTTGATTATGAAAATCAAATTAAGCTACTCCCATGGCTTGTGTGGGACTTTGGTTTTTACAATATGAATAAAGCAGCAATCACTATGCAATTTTATGATTTTTCTATTACAATTACTTGCATAATACTACTAAAAATTCAAAAGTAATCATATTTGTATAAGATCCACAAATACGTAGTAGGAAAATTTTGATATCACTTGTGTACCTTTCAACGATGAATGTAATTCAGCTCTACCTGTTTTGAGTTGTAGCCAAAAAATAGGTAACAGAAACATTAGGAGATGAGTTATTTTATTTCCTCTTCTCTTGGTTTATGAACTTTCAATTCAGAGCTTGTTCGTTTAATTATGCATATCTTGTGAAAATGAGATCATGCATTGGGATTTTATTGTTGGTTGTACTCGCAGTGTTAGGATAACATGATTTATGGGTGTTATTTATCTTTTTTCTGGATTGTTTGATTAACCCTTTCTACTCATAGGAACAAGGTGAAGGTTGTGAGTAGGTTTTAGGTGGCCATGGGAGGTGATCGTCATAGATTTGAGCCACTTTCCTATGAAGAATTCATTGGGAATGAGATTGTTTGGGAATACCTGGAGAAAGGTGGTGTTTTCCCCTACTTGCTCAAACTTCATGGTTCTGATTCAGAGGTGACTGAGGCCTTTGTGAATGGTTGGAACAATAGAATGTTGTGCTACCAAGGTGTGGAGGTGAATATCACTTTGAAGTTTATTGCCAAGATAACTGGTTTATCAACAAAGGGCAAGAAATTTTATAGAGATTGTGTTGCATCTAAGACTACCTTAGTTATTTTTTTCAAAGAGAAGTAAAGAAAGAGGCTTAGATGCATGGGGACTGGTGGGTAAAAGCACAAACCTATGTCACACTTTATAAACGAATCAACAACAGCAAAAAAAATTATGAACTTCAACCACATAAAAGTGGTCTTTATGTTTTGAATTTCAAAATGGTGTAAACTAATGAAATGTATAAATTTTGATGAAGTTTATTCCTATAATTTTTTTAATTTTAAAAAAAATTGTTTTCATTATGTTTTTATCAATTTAATGACAAATTTTGGAATGATGAAAATTTCAAAAAAGAGTGACTTCACATGACGTCAAGAAAAAAAAAATTTAAAAACTTCATTTCTCCCTATTTTTTTCTCCAAATAGGTAACTTCAATATTTTGTGCATGGAAAAAAAATTAAAAAAATTGATGTATATTTTTCTTGTAATTATGTTTTAAAGTCAAACTTGTCAGAATTTGATAGTTTTCATTTGATGTCAACTATTGTCAATTTTTTATCATTTTCGAAAGACAAATTATACCCTTTTGAAGAACACTCTCTCCTCTTGTGCCCCATATAAGTTTTAAAAAAATTTAATATGTTTTACTATTTTTTTTATTTCTAATCAACCTCTTTTTTAATTTTAAAAACCTACTTGGATTATTTTAAAAATAAAATATATTAAAACTAATCAAAATATTAAAAAAATTATATATTTGGATTCACCACTCTGAGCTCTACAAAAGGGTATTTTTCTTTTTTGCAGAAAAATCATTTTGACTAGAGAAATACTCTGCCAAATTTGAATGTTTCAAAAAATTCTGAAAAAGGTGAGTTGGCTGCCAAGTAGGATGCGAACTAGACATGTTCGACCAAGTATGTTTCGGTTGAGCATGTTTCGACCGAAACATACTCGACCAAAAATTGCTCTATATTTTCAAGCTATAAATACCAAATATGCTCACTATTTTCACATTTTTGGCTAGATGTATTCAGCTAAGTGGCTTTTGGACGAAAAGGTACTTGCTACATTAGTGTCATATGGTTTCAACCAAAAGCCACTCAGCTGAATATCTTCTGGTCAATAATAATTCACTCAGAACTATTTATTTGGCCGAAACTGTGACACACTATTGTGCTTCTACCTTGGTGGGTATGATCGAAAGTCAATTAAGCCACTATGGAGAGATGTGGCACTAGCTATAATGAAATTCTTCATGCTCGATGGAAGGTACTCTATTATTTATGGCTACCACTTTATGTTGTTTAATCATTTCATACAACAATTTGGTGTCGTTCCCTATTACTTGCTTGTTTTTATGGAAACTAGTATTAATGATCATAGAAAGAACCCTAGTAAAGCAATCCTCCATGAGGGCCTCATGAAACTTATTATTGATCATATTAAGTTAAAGTTTTTACCTCACATTCCTAAGCTTTCTTCTTCTCACAAAAAAGAGGGGCATTGTGCTTGGTTATGATACTGGTGAGTTGGTAGAAGAATGGGATGGTGACTATGAGGAGGAAAATTCTAAAGATGAGGTGTTGTCAGATGATGAGGGGAAGTCTAAGGATGATTCAGAGGCTTCTAAGTCCTGGTCAAAGGGCTATGAGACTGACATTGATATGAAGGAGGTTGTTTCTCCTACTGTTAAAAAGAGTTTGAAGGGGAATAAAGGGGGCACTAAGAAGGAGTGTGTTCTTAATCTAGGGGAGGATGAGATGAAAGGTGTGGAGGAGCCCCATGTTCTCTATGACAAGGGGTTGTAGGGGAATTTTCAAGAGGGTAAAGAGCAGGCTATGGTGGAAAATGTCTTGGAAGGTGAGGATTTTGTGAATTTTGGGGAGGCTTCTCTCAGGAATGGTGGTTTAGACTCCCCTATTGGTAAGGGGATGAGCAAGTTATGCAAGTTGAAGACAAGAAAGGGCTTCTTGAGATGTTGGCTAAGTAAGTTGAATTTTCTAAGGAACATTGAGTGAAAGTTGAGTTTATTGATGTGGAAGACTCTCCTGCTAAGGAGGATTTGTAGGGAAAAGGTGGGAATTGGAAGGACCTCCATGAAAATGTTGCTTCTCCTACTGCTACGCCAGTGAATTGGGATGAGATCGATATGGATTTTTTTGTAGAATGGTGGAGGATGGCCCTAGAAATCTCCTTTCTCTTGCTAAATGGCTCTTTTCAGAGGTTAAGGACCTTAATACAAGGCTAAAAGAGTGGTAGGATATTTGTATGGCTTTGGTGAACTATAACAAGGACCTCAATACTAGGCTAAAAGAGTGGTAGGATGTTTGTATGGCTTTGGTGAACTATAATAAAAAATAATGGTCAGTGAAAGATAAGGTCAAAACTATGAATGTGATCCTCGATAAGGTAGTTGTGGATGTCAAAAAACTTGGCAAAAATCATGAGGAAAGGTTGGCTACTTTGGAAAATTTTGTTCACAAGGTTCATGAGGAGTGGTTTGTGGCTATGGAGGATAGAGTGAACAAGATCAATAATGACCTACAAGTTGTGGTGAGAATTAGTGACTAGTCCCTGAAGTCTAGTGCATAGGGCTTGTCTTTGTTGAATGAGAAAGAAATCAATTGGACTGGTAAGAATCTAGACCCTGGTGAACATGAGGAGGCTATAGATGAGATTATTCATATGAAATTGGTGGAGAAGAATGTGGATGTTGGACCATGCTTGCATACTAGGAGAAGTACAAAGAAGAGGGCATCCATTTCATTCCAGGAACTTGATGAAGTAGTAGAGATGCACATGACAATATCATCTCTAGTAATCTAGATTTGACTAAGGTTCTTGATAAAATGCTTTAGTTTTTGTTTGATCAGCCTTCTATGCTAATGTTTTGTTGTTTCTTTTATTGTTGGTTTGTCTAATGTTATTTTTTGATAGCATTGTTTGCTTTATTGGGTTGTGGGTGCTTATGTTTCTTTCTCTTTAGCAACTTTCTTTCATTGTACAGGGTTTTGGGGCCCCTTCAAAACCTACTTTTCCATATCAAAAACTTTATAAATTATCCTTAATAAAATAAAAACAATTATTATTTCAAACCTTGTTATATTAACTTAATTTTAAAGAGTTTTGCAAAGGTTCCAATTAAGAGGGTTATGACATCTTCCCTCCCTTATATTGTGCATGATGCATCTATAGGTGCCAAATGGAAGTCAACATTCATCGACCAAGATTATTTTTTTGGTTCTCATTATCCAAATATTATCGTTTCAACTTATTCATTTATATATGTCATCATCTATCAAAGTTATTTATAACAAAAGATATATGGTGTAAATTAGAATATTCAAACATAATCATCTCAAAGATGAGAATAACATCAATTAAAATAAATATTTGTTTCAACAATAAGACAAAAATATATCCATTCCACTATAATTCAGAAAATATATAAAATCATATTCATTCCAAGAGTAAGTCAAAAATATGTATTTTTATTTATCAATAAGCCATAAAATATCTTCACTTCAACATTAAATCATCAAATGTATTGGTATCAATAAATCATAAGATATATGTATTCCAACAATAAGTCATTAACTCCAACAATAATTTATAAAATGAATCCACTTTCAACAATAAGTCTCAAAATATGTCACTTTCAACAATAAGTCATAAAATGTATCCATTTCAACAATAAATCAAAAGAATATTCATTCTAACAATAATTTATTAAATATACTCATTCCAACAATAATTCATGAAATGTATTCATTTCAACAATAAGGTGCAAAAATTATTCATCAACAACAAATCATAAAATATATCAATTCCAATAATAAGTCATGTCAATACCATCAATAAGGTATAAAAAGGTATTTGTTCAAACAATACGGTATAAAGTTTAATAATTCATAAATTGTATACAATCTCAACAATAAATTCAAGGTCATATTAAAAATTTATGGTGAAAATAAATCAAAGGAAACCTTCATAAATATCCAAGATTCTCACCAAGACCAATCAAAGATATATATATATAACAATTTTTTAGTTACAAGCAAGAGAACATATAATACGGCAAGTTAGAAAATAATCAAAAATGAAAATAAGTTTCACAGAATGTTCAATTCGTAATTCCAAAAACATTATGCACTCTTAACTTACACAAGTCATAGTAGCTCAATGCCTAGCTTCCAAACCTTGCTCGAATACCACATGTAACAACTCAATCCATTACCCCAAAAAAATGCTATTATTATTTACCTTTAGTTGTTAAGTGTTTAATCACTTGTATACTCAGGAACTCATCTATCTATCAAACAAGATAGGTATCCATTCATCAAATAGGATGGGAATCTAACCACTAAACAAGATAGGCATCCATCTATCAAACAGGATAGGCATCCATCCATCAAATAGGATGGGCTAGATTGGAGGAGAGAATGGGGAAGTTGTCATTTTAACTTATGAAAGGATAATAATGAGTTATTCAAATCAAAATGATGGATAATGATGCACATGAATTTTCCCACTTCATGCTTGGTTAATTGATGATGATGAAAGAAATTTGTAAAAAAAAGAGTAGTTAATTGTTATGGGAAGATCTAGATTCTAGAATGAGATGGAGTTAATTGATGAGAGAAGAGGAGTTGAATGGAAGAAAAAATAGAAAGATGAAATAGATAAATATGACAAGTCTTAATAAAAAATTATTTATTTTTATCCTCTCAAGATTTATATTGCCAAGTGTCTTTTCTTTTCTTCCATATTAAATAACTTTTGCATCATAAATTTTATTTATTTATCAAAATATCTATTTGATTTTTCTAAAGATTTAAATTTATTGATTTTATTTTATTTTTCTTTTAGTTATAACTTTATAAATTATCCTTAATAAAATAAAAACAATTACTATTTCAAACCTTTTTATATTAACTTAATTTTAAAGAGGTTTGCAAAGGTTCCAAGTAAGAGGGTTATGAAAAGTTTGAATGATGAGTTTTAAATATTATTTTCATTCTTAGTTTTATTTTGATTTTTCATGACTATAAAAATATATAGAGTCATGGTCAAGATTAAAAGGGCTACTATCAAACAATCTTAACCATATTTTTTCAAAATAATGTCATAAATGGTAAGAAACAAAAAATATTTACTTTACATTTATTGTTATCTTAATTTATTGTTGTCTTATTCTCAACAATTCAAAATAAATTGGTTATAATTTTTTTTTTTATGCTTTTAGTCCTTTGCCAAAAAAAAAAAAATTTATTTATTTAAATCTATATTTAAAATATTTTTTATTAATAATCAAAGCACCACCTATGGGGTAGAGGGCCTAGTTCATTTGGCTAAAGCATCCTATTGTAGGCAAGAGGCCACATAGTCTAATCTCCCCTCCATCCTTGTGGTACTAAAGGGCGTGTCATGCCAACATCACCGATAACATAAAAAAATTTACCAAGTGCACTGCAATTTATAGGGGGCTACCCGATTCATGTAGTCAAAAAAATAAGCATCATCTATGATCTACTCTAAGAAATCTTATTTTTGTCTTATTTTTAACTATTCAATGGTGTACATTTTGGTTTCAGATTATCTATGGAGATTCAAGTTTCATATCAATAAGAGATCATTCATATAAAATTAGAGCTCTTGGAATGTACTCAAAACTTTGTTGAATGAATCTTTACCTTACCCAAAAATTTGAACACTTCTAATAAATGGCATTCTTATTGAGTGTCAACTAACTCAACAAATGGAAGAGGATTTTTGGACTCCATTTTAATTTTCTCATAGGAATAATAATGTGACCTATTAATTTATTGTAAGAACTTATATGTGGTGGTTGACATTAACCTCTCATAAACACACTCTAACATCAATATTGATTGATAATATTATCACATAATGTTTGAACTATTGTGATTCACCAAATATATCTTTGTTACATGACTGTTTTCCTTGTCATGTCACCCGTATTGTATCTCTTCCTCTATATATACAAATTCATACTTCAAAACTAGTGGACTTTAAAACAAAGAACACATACAAAATGCTCTATTTCGTAGGAGAGAGAGTTGCAAATTTGAAAGAGAGAATGGGGTTGTCTACTTCATTTATTACAATGGATGAAAAATTCTAAAGATTCATAACAAAATCTCAAGAGATCATGTAAGAAAATCCCATTTATTTCCATGTGTTGCTTGATTGTAGAGGTCATATGAAGCCACATATTCCTCCAACATATTTTGGAAACTACTTGCCTTTTTGTGTGGCCTATGGTGATATGTTTCCATTTTCATAGCTTTGGTTCTACTCCTTGCTCCCTATTTTTGAAATATGGTTGTCTCTATTAGGGTTTTTCTTAGGAATGGTCATCTATTTATGCTAAAACCCTAAAAAACCCCAGTTCTGAGTGTTGCCTTAGCACTTTTCTTATAATCTTGCATTGACTGCTTACTTTGGTTTCTCATCTTTCAAATAATAGCTTATGGGTCTCTATCACATGTCTTTTATAGCCCCTCATGTTGAGGCTACTACATAGACATGTCGCTCATTTATATTTTGTCCCAAATTATTAAATCTTAAGTCTAAGCCCCTTTATGTAGCTTTAGGCCCCTTCTTTTCCTAAGTGTACTATCTTTAAAAAGCTCTTTTGCACATACTTATATAAATAACTTAAGTGCTAAGAACCTGACTCACTTAGTACACATGTCAAACCTTGAACACATCACATACCTTCTTCACAATTTGTTTCTTTGCTTCTAGCACATAGCTAAAATGTGTCAAGAAATGTTGATAAAGTGGGGATGCATGCCATTATAATATTGCAGTGTGATGCCTCTTCAGAGCACATTCTCATGAGTGAGCACATAATAAAAAAGCATTGGGCCAAGATGAACGATGTGAAAATGTGTGGTGACCTTTGATTGCAACACTAATTTCCTTAAGAGAATGTTTCATTAGGTTTAGTGCATTATAAAATAGTGCTTGGTAGAGCTCATCAACTTTCAACATGTTTCATAATTTGGTTGCAATGCATCCCCTCTTTAGAGTGTATTTATATTCACAAAGCACATAGCTAAAATTTTATAGGGTTATGTGGTAAGGGGGGGGGAATTAGTGATAAGGAAATCAACATATGAATTAAACTAAACTTAATTCAAACAAGATAGAATCCCAAAAAAGAGCTCACACAATGAGATTATGCATCAATGAAATCAAACAATGCAATCAAATAAGAGAACATATGTTGAAATCATAAAAGAATAATATTACCATCATGTGTCGAAGTGTATTCGCAGTGATGTTGGATTGCATTGTCTCAATGTGAAGCCTCCATTTTGATGTTTTGCAAAAGATTCAATGTGTGTTAATGGTCATCAAAGATGTGTGTAAAAGCTCTCAAGAAATCAAACGTCCATTCAACATTACTTTGTTGCACAAAAGATGTCAATTCTCTAATCATTTTTTAGGATGAAGAGGATTTTTATATATATTTCATATTTTCAGATGAACACTTAAGATTAAACAATTTTGAATCAATATCAATGGTTGAAAGTTGTTGAGAGGAATTAGATTGGTCAGTAAACTCCAATGGTTGATCAAAGGACTAGGAGAGAGTACGAGTGAACCAATTTAGATTGAATAGTACACTAGATAGATTGAATAGTCAATCTCAGTTGACTAAGAGAGGATGTGAGTCAAGAGAATTAGATGAATAGTTAACTAAATAGATTGAATAGTCAACAATTAGAGAGTGATCGTTATGTTCAAGAAGATTATGGATGAGAGATAATTGGATAGTTAACTAAATAAATTGTTTAGTCAACTAAAAGAAGAATGATTCCATGTGGGGAAATTAATTAATATCTTCCCATTCAAGTAGGGCCTCTCATTATAGAAACTACATGCCAAGTGTTACACCTTGATCTTCCCTATAATATCTTGCTTGGCTGACCATGGATCCATGCCCTAAAATTTGTAGCCTTGACCTATCATTAATGTGTAAAGTTTCCTTTCGAGGGTAGAGAGATTACTATCCATGGAGATCCTAATCCTTTTTACTATTGCAAGAATCTTGAAGCCAAGTTTTATAAGATACTCCAAATACCTAAGAATGACGAAGGGCCTACACCATCTACCTCATTTGTTGACCCATCATCCCTTGCATCCAGCTGAGAAGTGAAAACACCTATTGTGCAGAACATACCTAATATCAAAGCATCAATCCAAGATGATGGTTGTGCAAATTACAAGCTAATGAAGAACACCTTTGTCTTAGGAGAGATACCTATTTCTCCTCATTCTCATAGGAAACCCACATCTAGCACCAAAGAGCCTGAAACAATCAGGATGGTAGCTACTACCTTTACCAAGTGGGGAGATTTGAACCAAGACGATGTCAATGAGGAAGATATCTCTAAACTCCTCTATCAGGATGAACGACATGTCCCTGCTCTTCTTATGGAAGATAATAACAAAGGCCTATAGATCATGTAGAATTAGGGATATAACAAGAATGAAAAGCTAGGGCAAAATGATAATGGTTTGCTAGAACCCATTGTTCTTGAGAAGGGACTAAAGAATCTTGGCCTAGGTTGTACCACTAGCAAGGTCCCCCTTATTGGCAAAGGTACTTATCCTAAATAGGATGAGGTTTATTCTTGGTTTCCTACATCATGTGATACGACCTTAGATGACTTCCCTCTTGATGTTTTTGACCAGTTTGAGAACACCCTCTTCATGATATCCATTCTTAGTCATCATATGCTCTAATGGTGGTACTCTTCGCTTTCTCAATAGTATCTTCTAAATAGCCCAAGTTCTTGATTAACTGTAGGGTACAAATGTTCAAACTAGCACCTCCATCTACCAAGACTCTTTTAACCTTATTTTTATGAATGATAAACTTAAGGTGTAAAGCACGGTTATGAGATGGATGCAATGGGAGGTCTTGTTCAGAGAAGGTGAGAAGATGATTAGTGGTATTCCCTACCATAGCTTGAAACTGATCAGTATCAATATCCTCGAGGATGGATGATTCAAACAAAGCTCTCTCTAATATTTCCCTATGTGCGGGGGATAACCTTAATAAATATAAGATTGATATCTATGCGGGGGTCTTCTTAAGCTAATCTAGGAGATTGTACTTGTTGGGATTAGATGTGGGAAAAGTAGGCTATGTTCTAGATTGAGGTGGGACTCCTTGAACAATAATTTTTCCATGCCGTGTGGTGACTCCACATTTCACACTAGATCCTTTGATGGTGACGATAGTGATGATGCTATCATAGGCAGTGATGATATTGGAATAGGTATGTTGCACATTTGTGTAATCCTTAACTGTGTCATTGTTGGTTGCTTTGTTATGATCTAGCATAGGGTTCTTGTATATCTTAAGATCATGATTCCTAGTTGGTACTTCAATAGATATGGTGTCATTCTCTATGAGGTTTTGGATGATATTATTGAGTCTCATGTAGTTAGTCATTTTATGTCCTTTGATTTTTTGAAAGTCATAGAGATCGTTTTCGTTTTACCAGGATGGTTTCTCTTGTGGTTATTGGTAGTTGTCAAAGTTGGGAAGTGTTATCATATTTGACTCGACCAACTTTTTCATGATGGTTTTGTTAGGTTCAAATAACTATGTGTACTTGCATTTAGGATAGTTGTTCTTGCTATTGGTTTGCCTTTGTTATGATTTTGTGTTGTTGATCTGATTATTCTGATGAGGTGTTGTTTGTTACACTATTAGTTGAATGTTAGCAACGTGATTGTTGTTTGGCCTAGGAGCACTTAGGATTACCTTAGCATCTACCACACCATCATTTTTTATGTTCTTGTTCTTAGCCCAAACACGAGGCTTCTCATTTGAACTAGTTTATGGTTGATTGTCTTTGTAAGCTTGAGTATGAGATTAGAGCTCTCTCGATGTTACAATCTCTAGGGACAAGTTTGTCATATGATGTGATGCATTGCATTTTCAAGTGGAAAGATAGATTTGGGTCTAGATTTTCTATGATGACTCCCACTTATTGTTCATCAGGAAGAGGACACTTGCTCTTACTAGCTCTTTGTATCCATCATTGCAAGAAATTAGTGAATGATTCTCCTTTTTTTATCTAAGAGTGTACAATTCTTCTAGACTCGCATCCATGTCAAGATTAAAAGAGAAGTGATTGATGAATTTATTAGTAATTTCTTAGAAAGTTTTGATGTCAGGAGGTAGATGAGAAAACCAATCCATAGTAGGACATGTTAAACTTTCAAGGAAGAGATGCATTAAATAAGAATCATTGTACGCTACCTCCATACACATAACATTAAATTCTTTTGCATGGCCCACGAGGCTTCCTCTCCCTTTGTTTTTATTGAATTTTTGGATTTCAAAGCTGGGAGGGAATGGTACCATTTTATTTTTCGATCAAATGGATAAAGATATGGATTCTGTGTATGGCGCTTCTTTGTCTTGCCCATTCAAAGATCTTGCGTTTCTTGTGATAGTGCTTTAAATTGTGATGCTAGATCATCTTGTGGGTTTGGTAGAGGAACATATGGTGGCATGATGGATGAGTTATATGTGGGATTTTGATATGATAAGGTGTTATATGGGGTGTATGGTGGTGTGAGATTTTGTGAGGGTGATTGTGGTGTTGATGTATATGTTCCCAATGTGTTTGTATTGATGATGTTCTATTAAGGGTTATAATAGGAACCTTGTTGTTGTTGTGTGATCAATTTTTGTTGTTGGGCTTCTTGGGCTCCTAGGGCTACATGTTGTTGTTGCATTACTAAGGCATCTTATTGAGCTCTTTTTTTTGTTGCATTGTTAAGGAGCTATTTGATGAGCTTTATGTTGTTGTGTTAAGGCTACTTGATGAGCTTGATGTTTTTGTTGTTGTGTTAAGGCTGCTTGATGAGCTTGATGTTTTTGTTGTTGTGTTGCTTGTTGTGCTAATAAGGCTACTTGTTTTTGTTGTTGTGCTAAGTCTACTTGTTGAGCTTGATGTTTTTTTTTGTTGTGTTGCTTGTTGTGTTGCTAATGCTGCTTGTTTTTGTTGTTGTTATGCTTCTGAGGTTGCTTGTTATTGTTGAATGGCTTGATGGTCAGCTTGTTGTAAAGCTAGGGAATTTGTTTGCAATTTAGGATTAGGTGGTTGTTGGGATATTTGAGATAGATTGTGAGCGTTGATATTCTAAGTGGGTAGTAGATTGTTGATGAGGGGTGAAGGGTTCCCTTGGTTAATATCCCTTGTAAAATGGTATATGAAGGTGGAGGAATGTAAGCTTGATGTTCCAATGGATTTCGCATGAGAAAGGGGACTGTGAGGAGTGATGAGGATATTGTCATCAGATTTTACAATGGTAATGACACATTAGGACCTTGAGTCCATGGTTTAAAAATATTCACTTGTCTCATGTCTTGGGGATTTCCTTGTGCTAGAGATGTAAATAGGGAATTAGTTGAGTTGATGGGATTCACGATCAAGGGTGTGTTTTGAGATGGATAGATAACTAATGGGATGGATGCACTTTGTGAAACCAATGGTATAAATGAACCAATTAGAGGATTGGATAAATATGTCCCCATTTGCATTAAGGGTTGACTTTGTGGTATGATATTGACATTCCCTTGTGTGTTGTTTTGAGATACTTGGTCTATACTGCTCTATGTGATGGTGGGATCACTTGTGGTAGTCATGGATATGGATGAAGAGGGGTGTCCCCAATATGTTGAAGTGGTTGTGGAATAATGAAGTTCAAGAGGTTTATATGGTTGTTTAGGATCCTCAGGAATGGGAGGAGCACCAATCGTAGGTGTCCAAGTGGTCATTGGAGGTGGGGGATTAGTGTCAAGGGTACCCACAAGTTTACTACTTTCAAATGGAAGAGTTAGACCAAAGTCTTGGGCAAGAATAGTTACAAGACTAGAAATGGATGTTTGATTTAGCCCTAGTGATGGAGTTGTGAAGCTTTCTGTCAAGTTTTGTGCAACAAATGATGGGGAAATTGGAGCCATATTTTCAAAGGCTTGATATTCCATGATTTCCTCTCTAGTAAGCCCAAATAGGTTATTTGTAATGTCTTCAATCTCATATGGTACCGAAGGAGATGATGGTTGTTTTGATGGGGTAACTTGACTTCTTGGATCAAATTATAAAAGATTTGGATCACTTGAGATAAATGTAACTTTGGCTTTCTCCATGATTCTCTTATGTTGTGATCTCATCTTTACCATAAATTTTTTGTCCCCTATGGGAGAGTTGTGTTGTGATTTATGATGTTTGAACTCTCTAGTTAACTCAAATCTAGGTAAAAGGGATGCTCTAAGTATTTTGTGAGCAATGGTGATAATGGGGGATGAAAAATGGGTGATGTGGGAAGTGATATTTGCAAACATTTTGGGACAATACTTTTTACTTGAATTTGATGTTTTGATGTTAAGATAAAGGATGTTTATGAAGTCAAAAATATTTAGGGTAGACTCGTGACCTTCAAGATAAACTAGTTCAAAGATGATCACTAACTTAACCAAATGCATGGAAAAGGATTCATTTCACATACAAAATAGCCAAGTTAGGGTTTTGGGTTGATTTATGTTTAAGTCAAAAGGCGTTGATGTACTCAAAAATTTTGCAAAGTTTGGTGAGATGAATAATGAAATTTGATAAAGGGATGAGTGAATTGTTTGACCCAATGTTGACCTAAAATGAACCTTTGTTTTCCAAGACCACGGTAGTGAGAATGATGCTAAACCTCTAAAGTTTTCAAATCCCAAAGAGTAATTTTTGCCTAATTGAGAGGATAGATGTGGGTATGTAAACCTGTTTGGTTCCTCCTAGCTCAAGCATAATAGTTTCCTAGCAAGAGGTTATGATTGCGATAAAGTATTAAGGCCCACTTCCTACCAAACTTGGAATTACAATACCTACACCTATAATGGAAACTTGTAGATCTTCCCCTATGGATTTTGATTGTGTGTTAGATCATTTAGGGGAGTTCAAGACCATGAAAAGGACCCAATGTTCTAGATAGGTTGACTATCATGAAAAAGACCTGGGTTTTGACTCATAAATAACATGTACATGTGTGGATGTTTCCTTAATCTGTTTTTGTAAAAGTTTACTAACAACTTGTTTCTATTGAGGTAGACTGTTGAAATGTGGTTTTTGATTGCCTTTGAACTAAGATGCCTAAGTTTGGAATGATGACCTATATACCTTCTTTTGGGGATTCTTATTTTTTGTGAGATCATTTAGGAAAGTCTAATTCTATGGAAGAGGATATTTATTGCCACATGGGTGGTGGTAATATGGGTCTTCCAGCCTCAATATTAGCTTGTTCCTCTTCTTTTTCTAAGATGTTTGTGATGTTTCTCCACTAGGTAGGTGTTTCTTTTGTTTCAAAAGTGAAGCTTCTCAAACTACTGATAATGTCAGTTTGTTCCTTGTTAATGAGTTCAAAGTTTGGTTGAATGATAGCAATAATAAGATCAAGTTGTTCAATGAGAGCAATAGGTCTCCAAATAGTCATGTGGGGTTCAATTGTGTCAATTTTATCTTAAGTGAATTTATTTTACCACAAACACTTGTCTTGATTATTTTTTCAAACTAAATGCTTATCTAAAAAACATCATAACTTTCACAATGTCTATTCATGAAAATCATGAGGTTGAAGCCATAATTGCCTATGTTGTCTTTGGGAAATATGGATTGAGATATAAGTCAATATATTTAGAAATCTCTAAGGATAAATCCTTAGGACAAGGAGTAATATCAAGGCTATTTCAAGAGGTATCCATATTTAAGCCAAAGTGTTTGAAATTTTGAGGAAGATAGTGGATGTTTATTTTTGTAATATTTTAAAACCAAGCAATGTATTAAACAGACTCACAATCATTTACAATCTTGGGTTCGAAATGGCTATACTTGTTGAGTCCCCCCTTAGATTTCTTCAAACACTAAGACATTGTGAACACTTAGATATTTGGTGACACTGACTCCCCTCCACAACACACAATTCTTGAGACCACCAAATCTCAAAATCCTAAAGATCCTAAGATCTTAAGTATTTTTTTGTTTCAACAATGAATAGTACAAATGTGGGGGGGCTTCAGAATGACCATTCTTACACCAACAAGTATTTTAGGATCTTAGCAACTAAACAAGTGGTTTATAATAAGGGATTCTTGTTTAGCGGATACTATGATAAACTCCCTCAAGAGGTCTCGCAACCATTAAAACTAGGGATTTTACATCATAAAGATACTAGGGAGAGCTATCACGTACCACATCCCATTGATCATAATTTTCATCTCAACCACACATTTATATAGCGGTTTGGAAGGACTTGGCTTTAGCCCATTATCGTTTGGGTCGTTCCTTCCTTTCAAAGTGGGGAGGCAAGTGATGAGGTAAAAATAAACTCATAATGATAAAACCATAAAGACCTGGTTCATACATGCAAATCTCTATCCTCTACCAATTAATTAAATTTTAGGAGAAATAATTGCTTAATTTTAGTAAGAACTTGTATAAACTTTATTTCTTTTGATTTCTTAAAGTAATTTTCCAATACATATTTAATGGGTTATTTTAAGTGTTTTGTAGATAATAATCGGTCAATCAAAGTTACAGATTGAAGCATCTAGCTGGCACGTGCTCTAGAATAGTTAGAAGATATATGCTGGAAATATGCTTCAGAACTTCAGGGTGATGGACCGAAGATGTAGTTGTTCTTTAAGTTGTTATTTCTATTATCCTTTGAATTCAAGACTTTATGGCTCAACTTGAGCCTCTTAAATACTATGTAATGGGATTAAAGATATACAAGTTATCTGTAGATCTATTCTAGATCTTTTCAATGGTTATCTATACCATCTGAAATATAGGATGTAGTTATAGTTTCTCTATAAAAGATACGATATTTAGAAGATATACAGTGAAAAGTAATGTTATACTGTCAGAATGTTTCCAAATTTTATGAATAAAGAGATTGTTATCTAAAATTCTGAGTTATGAATCACGAATGATAACTATGATTGATAGAAGTGTTTCTAAAATAGTTGTGAATGTGAGCTGAGAATGAATGTGTTAACCCACGAGTTGGCCACTTGACAGGAGTAGATAAGTGTTCTCTTTTATTATAATGTTGTTCTTTAGAGAGTCATTAAGTTTACTCTTATGAAATTTTAGTTCTGAAGTATTTGTTATCTTTTCACTTCCATAGTTTTTGTTATTCACTGTTAGAATCTTTATTGTTAAGAAAATGTTTTATGGATTGTTATAAGTTTTTCTGCTTTTATAATTTCTTAGTTTCTTAGTTTAGTCATTTTTGTGCTTTTCAACTTAGTTATTATGTTTTCTAAATTAGTTTATTTACACTTCTAGTTCAAGCATTTTTTGTTTTCTTAGGAATAAATTACTTTACAGTTTTATAAGTCAAATAGTTTGGAGTCAGAATGAATCTTAAGTTGTTCTCAAAAGTTAGGAAACCTGAGGGAGATACTCCGGACCTCTTCTATTGTAGATTTCCTTGAACACTACCCAGTGGAAAAATTGAATATTATATTCTAAATTAATGGGACCTAATGATAGCCTATCACATTTTGGCGCCGTTGCTGGGGACCCCTTAGCTTCTTTTGCTTAAGTGTTAATAGAAGATGCCTAGAATACCTCTTTTAGGCCAAAAATACCATCTGTGGCTTCCTTTTCTACATGATCAGGAAAAGAGGCCCTCACAGACGATTTATACCAAAGACCCCCCCAAAATACATCACAGTTATACATAGGGAGGCCCAAGGCTTAGAAGACCATTCTACTGACGAATTACTTGAGCCTAACCCACCCGAGGCTTTCCACTATCTCCCAGAAGATCATCATGTAGTGCAACCTATTGTCCACGAAATTATTTTTGAGGAGTATATTCCTCTAAACATCATGGGAGATCAGAGGGTATAAGCTAACTGTAATGATGCCAACCGTAATAATAATGATCCTTCACTACCTAGAATGTTCACTTATCCTATTGCTTTGGATGTAGATGACAATACGACGATGAAAAACATCTCTCCAGCTTTCCTTCCAACCTTTTGTGGTTTATCTTCGAAAGACCCAGACCAATTTCTCTTTGAATTTAAGGTCCTTTTTCAAACCTATGACTATAAAAATGATAACCATAAACTGAAGTTGTTTCCTTCTACCTTGAAGGATTCAACCATGCGTTGGTTTATGGGACTATCATCTAGAGGTATTACAAATTGGGAAGAAATGGAGACTATGTTCTTGAATAAATATCAGAGTTATTGTAGGGTGAGTGATCATAAGGAAGAGTTGTTTAAACTTTGGCAGAATGAAGATGAGAGTCTAGAGGACTATTTGGATAGGTTTCTTTTCTTATGTAAACGATGTGGGGAAACGGCCATTAGTGTTGAGATTCTCAAGACTATATTTCTTAAAGGACTCGATGATGATGCAAGAAGAAGTCTTGATTTAATGGGAAAAGGTGATGTTTCTCAATTAAAACTTGAAGACATATGTGATTTGTGTCACAAATTTTCACGTACTCATGGAGGAATCCAAAAAAAAAAAAAATTCAAAGGGAATAACGAGATAGGTAAACTCCAAGAAGAAATAGAAAATCTTAAGACAAACATACTTGTCCAATTGAACACTACGTTAGATGGTATACAAGCAAAGACTTGTAACCCTAAGACTTTGTCAATCTATTGTCCTAGGTGTCGAAATACACATCTTTTAGGAGAGTTCCCTTTAGACAAGGTTAATGTTTGTCAACTTTGTGAGAAAAGCCACCCTACCAATCAATGTGAGCTTCTTATTGATCTCAAGAATACTAAGAAAAAACTGCTCAGGTTGAAGAAGAAATAAATGTGCTAAATCAACGCCAAGGAGGTATTTTTCTTATGGGCAGAATTCCAATCCTGCATGGAGACCCCAGAATAACTAGGCTGGTAATAAATGGCCTCCATCTTGGAATCAGCCCTATCCTCCATAGCCTACTTGGGAAATTTTTATTGAGGATCTCCTGATTGGGCAAGTCAATCATGGGGAACTCAACAGTGGCCAAACTAGTCACAACAACATTGGTACCCACAACACATTGCTCCCCAATGGAATCAAGGACATAATCAATTTTATACTGTTCCTAGGAAGAATCAACAACAGAATTTGTTACCACCACCTCAGAATCTTCCTTAGACTGAGCAGGTAAGTCAACCTCAACTTCCAACACAACCACTTCCCAATCCAAAGAACAATAGACAAAACACTTTGGTATATACTACTGAGCAAGATAATGTCATAGGACTTAATGCAATTCATTGTGGAAATGTTCAGTTACGTTCTAGACGGACACTTCAATTTCCCACTATTGAGGAAGTAGTGGACGAACCTATTTCTCAAACTTTTGAGAAAGATACTATACTACCTATGAATATTACTGAATCTTCAACAACAGGAGTTGTTGATTTACCTTAGGAGGAGGGAGGTCAGTCTTTAACTAATTTTAGTAAATATATCCCTTCAAAGGAGAAAAGAGATATCCCTTCAAAGGAGAAAACTCAAGCACCATTTCTGGAGCGTCTGAAATCAACAATTCTGAAAGATACTCTAGAAATGACATTAGATTCTGAAACTGCATTAATTAAGGAAATTAAACAATTGCAAATACAGGTTCCTTTGCTGTAGGAAATAAAGGAAATCTCTGAGTTAAACCAATTGATCAAACAATTGTGTATTAGAACTCTAGGAAGGAAACCAAAGAAAATAAACACTGTGCACATTGATGGTTATCTAGTTGAATTTTTGTCTGGAAATACTATTGCTCCAAAATATGATGATCCTAGGAGTCCACTGATTACTATTACAATTAATGAGGTAGCAATACCTAATGCATTGGTGGATATGGGAGCATCTATTAATGTAATGATGATGGATGTAATGGAGAAATTAAGTCTTACTGATTTAAGTCCTACAACTATAGTCTTGCAGATGGCAAATCATTCTATAGCCATTCCAAAAGGTGTTATAAAAAGATTTCTTGTTAAAGTTGATGGATGGGAATATCTAGTTGACTTTCAAATAATCCAATTGCTTACACCTAAAGATAGTTATCCAATAATTTTGGGAAGACCGTGATTGGCTACTGTCGCTACTAAAATTGATTGTCGAGAAGGAGGTATGACCATTTCACATGGTCCAAATAGTAAACGTTTATTTTTATATCCTCTGGCTAAACCTACCAAATATAATAATGTTTGGGTTGATGAACCAGAAGAATTTAGTGGGCAAGACATTCTGGCCTCCTTGGCCATGGTAGTGATTAAACAACATGGAGAAGAATTAGAGGATGAGTTAGTCAATGAGGTTGCACACTTGGCTATAGGTTCAAGTGAAGAATTGATAGAGGATGTACTAGAAATTTTGGGACAACCAATTGATATAAGTGGGATGGACCAAAATTATGTTACCATGTGGATGCCTTGTCCCTTGGCTAATATGATTCCTAGAACGAGTTATTTCTTTGATGATATTACAAGATTTCACCAACTTATACCTCATAGTTGTCCTCTCAACACTTTGTTACGACCAATACATACTGTCACTTCGGCCTATCAAGGAACAAAAAAAATTATGTTGTTACTAGGAAAAACTATAAATGCCAATAGTTGGTTGACAGAAATATAAGAGGATAAATTATTTAATGTGCTAGTAAAAAGGTCTAAAGCTTTTGCTTGGGACTATACGGACACGAGGGGAATTCACCCGAGTTTTTGTACTCATCACATTTATACTGATCCTAATATAAGACCTGTTCATCAACCATGAGGAGACTCAACCCCGCATTAAAGGATCTTGTCAAAATAGAGATTGAGAAACTCCTTTGTGCTAGATTCATTTATCCTATCTCAGATAGTAAGTGGGTGTCACCTATGGTAGTTGTACCAAATAAAAATGACAACTGGAGAATTTGTGTGGATTATAGAGAACTTAATAAAGCCACCTTTAGAGATTATTTTCCCTTACCATTCATTGACTAGGTTTTGGAAAATTTTGCTGGAAGGAAATATTTTTCTTTCTTAGATGGATTTAGTGGTTACAACCAAATTCAGGTAGCACCAGAAGACCAAGATAAGACAATGTTTACTTGTCCTTGGGGTACATATGCATACTGATTTCTTCCTTTTGGACTTTGTAATGCTCCAGCTACTTTTCAAAGGGTCATTTTGGCTATATTTGCAACACTTGTCATTGATTTTGTAGAGGTTTATATGGATGATTTCACCGTATATGGGTCAACCTATGATGAAGCTCTTCAAAACTTAGATAGGGTTTTGGAGGTTTGTGAGGAAAAGCGATTGTCCCTTAGCCACAAAAGTTGTTTAATAATGGTGGAACAAGGAATAGTCTTAGGCCATCACATTTCCTCAGAAGGAATAAAAGTTGATCCTAAAAAAATTGAAGTCATACAACAATTGACTGTACCTCAAACACAAATAGATGTTCAAAGTTTTCTTGGACATGCTAGATATTATAGAAGGTTCATAGAAAGCTTTAGCAAGATAGTAGCTCCTATGTTTTCTCTCCTCCAAAAATATATGGAGTTTAATTGGACGTCTGAGTGTCAACAATCATGTGAAATGATAAAAGAAAAGCTTGTCTCTGCTCTTGTACTATGTGGACCAAATTGGAGTCTTCCCTTTCACATTTATGTTGATGCTTCAGATGATGCAATTGGTGCAATATTAGGGCAAGAAGATGAGGATGGGGGTAAGTATGCCATATATTTTATTAGCAAAAACCTAACGTCTGCTGAGAGAAACTACACGACAACAGAAAAATAATTCTTAGCGGTGGTTCATGCCATCAAAAAGTTTAGTCATTATATTACAAGATATAAAGTTATAGTTTATAAAGATCACTCAGCTATAAAGTGTTGAATGAATAAAGTTGTTGTTAATGGTCGAATAATGAGATGGTTACTACTTCTTTAGGAGTTCAATGTGACAATACTTGACAAGCCAGGGAAATTTAACGAGGTGGCATACTTTTTATCTTGAATCAAACAAGAAGAGGGTGATCAAGCACCTATACAAGATGAGTTCCCAAATGAAAATTTGTTTGCTATCTCTATAAAAGTTCCTTGGTTTACCAATATTGCCAACTATTTAGCTACTTCTAAAGTACCTCCTGAATTTACATCAAAACAAAGGAAGAGACTTATTCGAGAGTGTGCACCATTTAAATGGATTAATGGGATTTTATTTCATTGTGGACCTAATATTGTCTTGAGAAGATGTGTCAAGGCTAATGAAACTTATAGTATTCTGAGGGCCTGTCACGATGATTCTTCAAGGGGTCATTATTTTGCAAAAAGAACTTCCCATACAATTTTAGGTGTTGGATATTATTGGCCTTCAATGCATAAAGATGTTAAAATTACATTCGTCATTGTGATGAATGTCAAAGAGTGAGAAGACCAACTGCTTCGACAAAAATTCCTTTGCAGCCTTAGGTAACTTTCGAACCATTCAAAAAATGGGGGTTAGATTTTATCGGCCCCATAGATCCTTCCTCTCAAGGGAAATAATATATATTAGTTTGTACTAATTATCTGATGAAATGGGCAAAAGTTCAAGCTTTATGAGTTGCTAGAGAAAAGCAAGTTGCTGATTTTCTCTATAACAAAATTTTTCTTCGATTTGGAGCCCCCCGAACTATTGTTACAAATCAGGGACCCCAATTTATGTCCAAAGTTCTCCTAGTATTTACAGACCATTTTTAGGTGAGCCATAAGAAGTCATCCCCTTATCACCCTCAAGAAAACGGTCAAGTAGAGGTGACTAATAGGGAGTTAGAAAATATACAGACAAAAATTGTCTCTTCAGGAAGAAGAGATTGGGCTAGGAAATTGCCTGAAGCCGTTTGAGCGTACAATACAATATGGAAATCTACAATTGAATTCAGTCCCTATGAGCTTTTTTTTGGAAAGAAACCTCTTCTTCCCATTGAATTTGAACTTCAGACCCTACGTATAGCTATGGATTTGGATCTAGATTTGAAACGAGCTCAAATAGAATGAGTTTTATAGTTAAATGAGTTGGATGAGCTTTGTTTGGATGTTGTTCATCAAACAGAATTAGTTCAACATCAACGGAAAGTTTGGCATGACAAATATATTAAAGAGAGATAATTTCATAATGGTGACTGGGCTTTGCTATTCGATTCAAGATATAAAGACCATCAAGGAAAACTTAGAACTCATTGGCTAGGGCCATATGAAATCTCTGAGGTTTTCTCGAATGGCACAGTTCAATTAAAACCTATTGACGGTGATTTACGAACTCTCTTAGTTAATAGTCATCGCCTATGTATTTACCATAAACCAGTTAATAAAGAAGAATTTACAAAGCTAGTAGAAATGCAAGGAGAGATCCAATGCATTGACTCTGCCAAGGCAGAGTCTATTTGATTTAATGTTTAATTGTTATCTAAAAAAAAATGAAAATTGATGAAAATTTGTAATAAAAAGACATGTGTACCCAATTTGTTTTCAAAGCATTTTTTTAATATATATACAAATTTTCAAACTTAACACGTGTTTTCATTTTGCAAGACCTCTCATAAAGGAATAACAACTTCTAGAGCACCGTTCCAAGATGCTTTGGAACTTGATCATTCAACTAGCCAGTGCTCTAGAACTTGACGGTCTGAACGCTCGATGCTCTAGAACCCGCTCTTCAACCTACCATGTTGGAAGGATGTTCTTGTGGAATGATATAACTCCTGAAGTTTGAGTTAAGTGGTGTTCATTATCTTCTTCTCTCCAGTTGCTACTCCGGATGCATCTTTCGATGATGCTCTGGAACTTTCATCTAGTCACTGCTTTGGCTGCATCTTTCAACGATGCTCCAGAACTTTCATCTGGTTGTTGCTTCGGCTACATCTTTTGATGATGCTCCAGAACTTTCATCTGGTTGTTGCTCCGGCTGCATCTTTCGACGATGCTCCAGAACTTTCATTTAGTTGTTGCTCCAGATGCATCTTTCGATGATGCTCTAGAACTTTCATTTGGTTACTGTTTCAGCTGCATCTTTCAATGATGCTCTAGAACTTATCCATTTTCCAAGCTCATAATGCATGCCTTACGTGTGCTCCAGAACTTTAGCCATTTTTTTTGTCTGAATGCATGCTTTACGTGTGCTCTAGAACTTACTTATTTTTCATTTCGCCAACTCCTTTGTAGAAAAAATTTCAAATCTTTTTTGATGCTTTGATTATCGTACATTGGTACATGCGCCTTCTTTTCCCATTATAAATAAAAGTTGTTGTAATAGCATGTCTTCATTAATGAATTCTTCATCCATGAGCTTCTTCATTCATGTCATAATAATTATACTGTCACCTCAGCCAATATCCTTGCATCATCCTGTCAAATCAGTAGAGGTATAAGATCTTCAAGCGATCATGGAATGGAAGTAAGTACAAATTTTTGCTTTAAATAAGTAGTTATTTTTGAATAAAATATCATTGATTGGCAAGAGTTTCCTTTCCAAATTTAGTAAATTGAGCCACTTGGTGATTAATTGTTAAGTACGCTACTCTTTTTGTGGCCCTTCATGCAAATTGAAATTATTACATAGCAAGCTTCGAGCAAGAGTAGAGTAAATGATTGCAATTGGATCATATTTTTTGCACAAGTCTTTGGCATTATTGAATTTTTCAATAGGGTGGTAAGCAAGAGAGAAAAAAAAATGGGTGGTACAAAGAAGTTTGAGCCGGCTTCTACAGAAAAGCTATTGGGGTTAAGTAACATCTCTCGGCTATTTGAAGAAGTGGGCTAGTTGGATTTTGTCAGGAAATTCGAAGGGTATAATGAAAAGATGGTGAAAAGCTGGTGAATACATTTGCAGAAAACTACTCTAATGGTCAGGTGATTTTGCATGGGAAGCATTTCAAGGCGAGTTCAAAAATTATCTCTTCTATTTCAGGGTTAGAATATTCTAGCATTAAAATATTTGAAACAACACAAACCACATATTAGAAATTATCAGAATTGTTTCTTACACAGGGAGATCCTCAACCCATGATAGTTGTCAATACTAGGGGACAAAATAAGGGGTTTTAAATAGCTTCTATCTTAGAACCTTGGGGTAGTGTTTCCACATTGATTATTAGATATTTTACTTGTGAAGGTCAACTCACTACTGTGGTAGGACCAGCATTTCGCATGTTAACACATTTGCGACATGGGAAGGAAAACCCTGCTCTAAGGGTCAATTTGCCTCATTTCTTGAATGATTCTATTAATTCTTCAATAGAGAGATACAAAACTGGTTCAGGACCATTAAAACATCATGGGTTAATTCAATTGATTTGTAAATATCATTTTTGTAAGAAATGTAAGAACAAATGGGAAAAAAATTTGTGGAAGTTTGATATGCCTACATCAGGAAGGAAGTTAGAATTAGGAGAATCTTCAAAAAAAGTTGCTTCACCTTCTGGAGCAACTTCCCCCGAAGACCCTAAGGCTCCTGAACCCCAAATTCCTACCATAGTTGGTGAGGAAGTGCCAGAATTTAGAAATGATGAGTTTGAAACTTCAGCCTAGATAGAAGATGTAGAGATAGTGAATCCAAATGTGGATACTCACCTTGTTAAGAAGAGGAAAAGAAGAACTATTCTTCTAAATGATCCAACTATTTTAAATTATCAAGATACTCCTCCTTTAAGGTGGAGTAAAATATTATCCTCTGGATTTGTAGAAACCCCAGCATAGAGTAAAGAGAATAGGTCAAAATCTAAAAAGCAAAAGAAAAACTTGGAAATTGAGGAGTCAATTCACCAATCCTCAGAAAAAGAAATGTTTGTTGAAGAAGTACATTTTCACTTGGTGTCTGAAGAAGAAGTTGTAGAACAAGAAAAATAGGAAATAGAAAGGGACAATCTCCACTTCCTATGGAGATTGATGAAAGTATCTTAGGAAAATTGTCTCCAGTTATTAATAAAGTTGTTGAAATTGTTGAAACTAAAAATATTAACATAGAATTGGAAAAATTGAAATTAGAGACAGAAGAGTTAAGAAGTCAACTGCATGAAAATAAGGAAAAGATGGAATTACAACAAGAGGAAATCATGGTGTATAAGACTGTAATAAATAAAAGGGATCAAGAAATTCAGGATTTAAAGTTGGAAATGCAGGGAAAAGATACATCAATTAATAAGCTACAAATACAAATTCAAAATTGTGATAAGGAAAATAGGATACACAAGGATGGATTAAATAAAGAAATTCAGAATTTAAAAGAAAATTTTATGCTCATGTTTTCAGCCTTTGAAGAGGAAAAGAAAAGATAGAAAGAAGAATTAAATGCTTCTCTTAGTAAGATTATAGAATTAGAGCAGGACTTGCAAGAAAGCACAAATAAACCAAAGATGGAATCCAAAGAAGTTCAAATTGAGCCAACGATAACTGAATGGTTCCAAATTCAGATTCCTCCATTATTAATGAAATGGATGGAACGGTGCTATTTCCTGAGGAATGCACAAGTTGAGAATAACAGATTGAAAATGGAAATGGTGTTATTAAGAGAAGCATTTCATAAATCTTATAAGGGGAAACATGATGCATGTCAAATAGCTGAATTTCTTTTATCCTGTAGGAGACCATCCATATTGTATTCCATGTTTTTTAATGAACAATGTTTTAGATGGAAATTTATTAGAATTTACAATGATCAGCCTTATGAACCTAATGATAAAGAATTTGTTAAAACATTTGCAGACTCAAAACCTGAGGAGCAAGATATGCTCTGTGAATTCTTTACCCATGATCTTTTGTTAGAAAAGCATACTGATTTCTTTGTTAATCTTTTTGTGGGGGAAGTGCAATTAAGATCTCTATTGTCTACTATGCGGAATCAAATTCATTGGAAAGAACGTAATAAAGAATATGTTCAAGCAGAGAAAAGTATAGGACTTCAAATGAGATCTCCAAATAGTAGACCAACAGCTTTTAAAAAGACATTTGTAGCTCTTTTGTTGGATGAGAAAATGAAGGAAAGGTATGATGATAGCCTTCGAGTTTGTTATAATCATTTCATAGAAAAGGGGCAAAAATTGGTTGGTAGGGCTTGGCATGTATGTGAAGAGAGATACACTCTATTTCCTATATATCTAAAGAAAAGAGAAGTGATCTCTCCTCTTGGTCTCAGATGGTCCTTCAAAAGAGCAGATGCCTTGGCCAAAATTTTAGGAGATCTCATAACAAAATGGATGGGAATGAGGTAAAGACCTCCTTTACTATTATATCCAGCCCCTGCTTTTCATATTAATATAGATTAGGATGACAAAATTTTCAATGAATGGAAACAAGGAGTTTCTTTTCATGGAGGCTTCCACAATTCCCCTATAAACTTTGATGTCACAGCAAAAGATTTGTATGATATCAGTGAAAAATATGAAGGAAGTAGAGGGAAAAGTTATAATCAAGGGATAGGAGGACCTACCAAGAACTAGGAAGGGGAGGAAATTATGAGGTAAAAATAACTTCATCATGATAAAACCATAAAGACCTGGTTCATACATGCAAATCTCTATCCTCTGCCAATTAATTAAATTTTAGGAGAAATAATTGCTTAATTTTAGTGAGAACTTGTATAAACTTTATTTCTTTTGATTTCTTAAAGTAATTTGCCAATACAGATTTAATGGGTTGTTTTAAGCATTTTGTAGATAATAATCGGTCAATTAAAGTTACAAATTGAAGCATCCAGCTGGCACGTGCTCCAGAACAGTTAGAAGATATATGCTAGAAATATGCTCCGGAACTTCAAGGTGATGGACCGAAGATGTAGTTGTTCTTTAAGTTGTTATTTCTGTTATCCTTTGAATTAAAGACTTTATGGCTCGACTTGAGCCTCTTAAATACTGTGTAATGGGATTAAAGATATACGAGTTATCCATAGATCTGTTGTAGATATTTTCAATGGTTATCTATACCATCTAAAATATAGGCTGTAGTTATAGTTTCTCTATAAAAGATATGATCTTTAGAAGTAAGATATATAGTGAAAAGTAATGGTATACTGTCATAATGTTTCCAAAGTTTATGAATAAAGAGATTGTTATCTAAAATTTTGAGTTATTAGTCACAGATGATAACTATGATTGATAGAACTGTTTCTAAAATAGTTGTGAATGTGAGTTGAGAATGAATGTGTTAACCCATGAGCTAGCCACTCAATGGGAGTAGATAAGTGTTCTCTTTTATTATAATGTTGTTCTATAGACAGTCATTAAGTTTACTGTTATGAAATTTTAGTTCTGAAGTATTTGTTATCTTTTCACTTCTGCAGTTTCTGTTATTCACTATTAGAATCTTTATTGTTAATAAAATGTTATATGGATTGTTATAAGTTTTTTTGCTTTTATAATTTCTCAGTTTCTTAGTTTAGTCATTTCTATGCTTTTCAATTTAGTTATTATGCTTTCTAAATTAGTTTATCTATGCTTCCAGTTCAAGCATTTTCTATTTTCTTAGGAATAAATTACTTTATAGTTTTATAAGTTAAACATATTCAAGTTAGAATTAATCTTAAGTTGTTATCAAAATTTAGGAAACCTGAGGGAGATACTTTGGACCTCTTCTATTGCAGATTGCCTTGAACACTACCCGATCGACAAATTGAATATCATATTCTAAAGTAATGGGACCTAACAACAGCCTATCAGCAA
This sequence comes from Sequoia sempervirens, assembly GCA_007258455.2. Classification (NCBI taxonomy): domain Eukaryota; kingdom Viridiplantae; phylum Streptophyta; class Pinopsida; order Cupressales; family Cupressaceae; genus Sequoia; species Sequoia sempervirens. The sequence continues at coordinate 85,972,818 of VDFB02000017.1, forward strand.
GCCCTCTAAAGATAAGCAATAGCAAGGAGGTACATTTTTAGTTCGATCATCCTAGTTTGCATAAAAAAAAGGAGAGAATAGACACCATGCCCTTTTCCCTACACTCACAAGGGGTTCATTTTTAATCTGAAATGAAAGATGTAGGTGATTTTGCAAAGTGTTAAGGAATGTTTTTGTTTCTCAAGATCATTGAGTGGCATGAGAGAATTGCATATGCATCCATTAACAATGTTGTAAATCAAGACACAACAAACACTCATAAATTTTAACACCTCAAAGCAGTGATGAGTTCATTTTATGCACCAAACAAAATGTTAAGTTGCCTTGTTCAATTTTAAAACCCAAAAGAAGATGATGAAATGAGGGTTCAATTTTAGTCTCGTTTGAGCATTCTTTTTAAACCTAATTGAAATTTAGTGAGGTCCTAGAGAAGAAAGTAAAAAGCATAAGAAATTGGGTTATAATTGCCCCAAAGCATCAAATGCTAGTTACAATCATAAAATTTCAAGATAAGAATGCTTTCTTCACTTTAGCTCCATGTCGTCCAACCTACAAAACCCTGTTAGTCTAACAATGAGAGCAATGTTAGAAGTGCATTAGTGATCTGATGAATCAAGAAAATTAAAGCACATGTCAAAAAAATGATTGTCAAACTTCTTACCAAAGTTGGGCATTTTTGCACATGATAGCATCGCAATTTGTCATTTGGGCTTTGCTCTAGTGAATTTGGGCGTTGCTCTACAACAAAAATAGAGAGCATGATAGCATCAAAATTTTATCAAGTTCAGCATTTGTAAATCTTCAATACCTCTATATTAAATTAGTGTCTCCATTTGTTTAATTAACATTGGTGCATTTAATAAGCATCATTGTTTGAAATGGCGATAGAATCGCTATATGGCGACACACTTCAAAGGCTTTTTTGTACATCCTACAAAAAAGAAAACAAAGAGAATTCGAGCTAGAAATTAATTAAATTGATAGTTTTCCCTCCTTCTAGCACTAGAATGTGAACTGAGGATTATTAGTATGGGTCGATTACGCTTGATCCATGATGAATCGAAGCACAATTTAGCCAGTAAACCTCAATCTCAAACAAGATCATTCAAATTAAAAATAAACTAAACATTTATTGAAATGAAGCATTCAAAATATAAAACATTGAAATGTTTATTCTAAACCATTTGAAACTTATCCCATTTTGGAATTACTGTCGTGTGGATGTGGAACAATGACGCTTTCCCAATCCCATGATCAGTGAGCATGTTTCAATTGATTCTATTGAAGAGAATCGATGAAATTGTTGTGATAAATGGATGAAAACATGATGCAAGCTAAATTAACATGATTTTATGCTAAAATTGATCTAAATATGCAATTGCTAAGCTCATATAAGCTAATTCTAAGTTAAAAGATTCAAACCCTAATTTATAAACAAGCTAAGATGGATGCATGGAAGCCATTAATGGAAGCTTAAAGCTAATATGCTAAAATATACTAAATGTGAGTAAAGTATGTGTGTGAGTGTGAGGGAATTCAAAAACATAAGTTTGCAATTGAAAGATGGATCCATTTGTCTCCAAATAGTGTTCTATTTATAGGAAAGCAAATGAGAAATGGAGGGTTGAGATTAAAAATATTAATCAACAATCAAGGATGGAGGAAATAGGAGGCATGGATCATGGATTCTCATCAATGGGTGAGAATGCAAGGTGAGATTTAATCAAGGGTTCTCATTTGTTCCAAACAAACACACTTTTGACCTGCACACTTAGGTAAAAAGGTAACATGCTCAAGAGGTCACAAGTTTAGCTTGCTCAAGAAGCCAAGTGAGAATATTCCCTTTCTTAAATGATTGGAGGAGAGAGAATATTCCTTTTGGAATATTCTAATGGGTGAGGAAAAAAGGTTAATTTGCAATTTAAAACAAATTTTTAATTGTGCAAAAAAAGGTAAGGAATATTCCATGCGAATATTCCCCTTTTAGAGGAAAATTAGATTAATTGTTAATTAAACAAGGTTTAATCATACAATTAGGGGTTTTTAGAGGAATAAAGTGATTTTCATTAAATTAAATGATTTAATGAAAGGGAGAAAGGTGAAATGACATTTAATTAATTAACTTAGGGTTATTTAATTAAATAAGATGACATAGGGAATTAAATTAAATAGTTTGATTTATTTTATTTAATGAGATGAAATGTTAGCATGAAAGGGGTGAATTAACCTGATTTGATGAATTAGGTTAATAGATGCAAATGATGAAAATAATTAATTAGCTAGAATAATTCAATTAATTAAGTGAAAAGAGGATGGGTTTGAAGAGGAAATGATGTTAGTATACCTTATTCGAGAATATGATATCATTTAGGACATTTTTCAGTGTCTACAGGACTTGTCCAAAGAAGTAATTTTCACTAGAGGACAATTTTCTCTTGACTATTTTCTTGATTTTTTTGATGTCACACAAGACACCTGTTTACCAGTTTTCATCATGGTAACAATTTTTTTCTCATGTTGAACCACCTAGTGGTGCTAATGTAGATACTTCTAGTGCTAATATGGGTGTTTTTTTGTCATGATGTGCCAACGATATCCCACTTGGAGGAGTTATTTTGCTAGGATATGGGCACTTGAAGGTAACCCCTGATAATTCTTATCTTCTTTTTTGATACAAGAGTTAACCTTACCTAGATGCGCACATCATGATAGAGTTCCCTTAGAATCCTTATGATAAAGAGTTGTTGCCAATGCATGGTAAACATGAGGGTTTGATCTCATGTATGTCAAAGTTGATGGTGGAGTACATTGAGGGATATGAGATTTAGATGGATTGGTTGATAGTTTGGAATTTTTGATTTTCCAAACTTGGGAAGATGAGCAATGATGGGTGGATATGGAGATTCGATTAGGACCAACATCTTGATATACCTTGGAGGTTTCTCTTGAAGCTTTTTTTTACATCGTTGGACATTTTGGATGGATGAACTTCCCTTTTTTATTTTTCCCCATAGTTTCTTTGACTAATGGAGTTTGATAGGAATGATTTTCTTTCCTTTTCTTTCGTATCCATTTATATTTTCTTTTTCCATTTTGTTTTACTGATTCTTTTTCTTCAATGATTTCCTCTTTTCTTTGATATAACTTTTTCTCTTGTTGTTGGTCCCAATTAAAGGGTTGAAATATGTGTCAATGAAAATTCATGATATAGCTAATTGTAGCATTGGTAGTGATTTCATAATAAGGACCCTTCATGCTCCCTATGTTGGTGTTTACATTAGATAAAATTTCCCCCAATATTATAAAGGTATCACTGATATGTTTAGCTTCCTTAATTGTTGAATAACCAAGACCTAGATGCTTAGGATTCTCAATAATTTGCATTGGTTCTAGGATACCCTGTTCATGTTTGCCTAATCCTCTACCTTGATAATGCATTCATTGAAAAAATTTATTTGCAATAGGATATTTTTTGCCTTGGAAATAAGGTGTTAATCCTTCTCTACTTTGTTCTGGATCTTCAAAGGTGATAGCTTCTTCATTGGTAATATAGCTTGCTCTGGAAAAGGTAAGTGATCCAAGTTTATAAGTGATAGGATCCTCCATATGTGGGATAACTTCCTGATTGATATCTTCAGCTTTTTTTCTTGAAATATTAGATTTTGATGGCCCTTAAAAATATTTCAATGCTTCTTTGACTGTTGTATACCCAATGCTTAGTTGCTCAAGATTGTTAATTATCTTTGTTGATTTTAAGATATTGTGCTTAATATTTTCATACTTAATGTCTTCAATCTACCTGGAGGATGTTTTTTTTATTTTAATCCTTCTTCTTGATCAATTTCTGATATTTCTATAGATTCTACTATGCTTTGATCATGTTTATTGATTTTTAGATTATGTTGGTGTTTCTAGCTAATGGTCTAGCACCTTCTAGGTAAGTGGCCAACAAACAGGACATGGTTGATTGGCAAGCCTCTCCTCTACACTTTAGGCTTTACAAGACCAAGGTGGGTATCCCTATTCATTAAGTTAGATCATCATACTATAATGGTGGGAAGCCTTCAATGAGCTAAATCATCTACACAACTCTCCCCTATCTTCAATATCTTGTGGTAATATGAAAAAAAACATAAAATAAAATATAGTAAAGTAAAAAGTTCTTTTGAATTAAAATTGGATCCACCTCAGATCTAGGCTTAAGAGCATAGAATAAATAGTTCCTTATCCACATCTAGTCTAGAAATGAAGTAATACTCCTACAATAGACCCACCTTGGCTTCTTATAAAATTGTTGCCTTACAGCAAGAAACCAACAAAAGAACAAAACTATTACACTTCTTTGAGATCCTTATTGCATAATCACAACTTAACATATGAACTGAAAGAGAATACTTTGTTCCTTGAATAGAAACTAACAAATCATACATTCATGGTTAGCGAATGTGATATGAGAATAAATACAACCCTTGATTATATTGATTCAAAGACTATGAGTACAATAGTGGAGAGAATGATAGAGTTGATACAAACATAAAATGTGAAATGCAATGAACATTTAGGTCATCTATTGTTATTAAAGAGTAAACATTACAACATTTCCTTCCTAAGTGCAGAAATCACTACACAGACTAAGACAAAGGCTTACAAAGATTCAGAGTGGATGGAACCTCGACAAAATATACAAAATTTTCTTTTATAGTGCAGGCATAACTCATATTTAAATTTGAAATTTCCAACCCTAACCAAACTAGAGTTTCATACTAAAGCACCCTAGTCAAATTGTAGTCCATTGAGAATTTCCCCCCAAAATGATGCAACAATCAGATTATCAGTTGTTCAAATTTCCACTATCGATCAATCATATTGCTCTATCACAAGGACACCCATTACAATCTCACTGATGGACCAAAGTCACATAGATGAGAAAGCCATCGAACCATCATCAGGACACCAAATTCACTCCCATCGATAGGGCATTGTCCCACCAACACCATTCGTTGTCACCTTTGACAGGTCCCACCAGATACACATGTCACCAACATGACTCACAACAATTATCTAAGTCATCCAATCACATAATCGGACATCGCCACTTGTCAACTTTCATCATCATCCATCATCGCAACCACAACTGTCACTTCCTTCCATCACTCCATCAAAGTGACACAATCAAAGGTCCCACTACTACCATGCAGTCTCGTCGATGACACTATCTTCACTATCCTTATCACTCTGTCAATGAGACACATGTAGAACTCCTCTCGATGACCCAGTGTCTCATCAATGCCAAGGAGAATTCCAAGTCGCCAAAAACCTAAACTTCAAAACCACATGTCAGAGGTTATGAAATTTTGAGAACCAGAGATACATCGACAACACTAAGAGATCACCAAGTAGGGAGATTCCAAAACTTTAGACCCGCAGCAACAAAGAGAAAGAAAAGTTGGGAGGTTAGGAAATTTTGAAACCCTACGACAAGGAAATATTAAACACTTCAACTGGGGTGGCAAAAAGGTGCATGCCGAGGATTTGGGATTTTATGATATAACACTTTAAGCCCTTCATGTGATTTTTGAACCCTAATCAGACAAAATGGAGGAAACACAAAGGATTAAGAGGAAAAATTAATGAAATAGCCATGGATTTTACAAGTATCACTAGTGGCTCCATTTGGGGATGTCTGCTTCACAAAGCAGAGTGAGAATTCAGTTATTTCTGGTAGAGTAGACCACCAAAACCCAAAACAATAGCGATAGGATAAAAAACTATGATACAAATGTGCATGGATATGTCCTACTTATGAAAATTAGGGTTTGAGGAACTGTCTATGCACTTGAAATTCCAACATTTCACTATTCATATTTTGCAAACAATACGAATCTTCACCATGATTACCCCAAACAACATAAGGGCCAATCTATAGGGCCTCAAATTTACCATGTTTTCCCTTGTCCTGACTTCTTGCATTCCAAATTAATACAAGATATCATACAATGAACTTTCTCTCCTTAGCTTTCTTATCAAAAAGGTACTTGACCTATAATCGCCTCTTCAAATTAATATCTTGTGCTACTCTTCTTGATTCATCCAATTCTATTATCTAATTGATCGTATTACTCATGCTGTCATCAATATATTCTCCATATTCTTGGATGAATCTATAAATTGGAAATAAGTTATTCATTGGTATTCTTGCATCCAATTCATATACCAATTCATAAAGAGATCTTTCTATGGCCTTCTTTATGGTGGTTCTATATGCCCATAGAGCTGATTTTAACTTTGAATCCTAGGCCTTTTTGTTCTTCTCCTTTACTCTCTTCATGATCTTCATGAGGCTTTTGTTACTAGAATCAGCTTGTCTATTTCCCTATGGGTGATAAGGGGAAGAGTATGACAGCAATTCCATAACTTCTACAAAATTCATTGAATTCTTCAAATCTGAAACACATAGTATTGTCCATAATTAACTTCATAGGGGTACCAAATCTAATCAGTATATTGTCTATAATGAAATTAATGACAACCTTACTGGTCGTGCCCACAAAAGGATATGAAAATCATGGCAAAACCTATCCTAGGAATTGGACATTCCAGCAGGTGACTAATACCTCTTTGTGGTCGTTCATTTACTTGTCAAACCAGGGAACGTAAACTTTATATGGAGAGGCACTATATGTGCACTAAGAACCAGTTTCAATCACAACCTATTGAAAATAAACACTTGGAAAGAAATTATATCTATGCTATAGGAAGGTAATGCAAATTTCTCTTAACTCAATCAAAATCTAACCAAAGCAGAAATTGTAATAGCTACAATTGAGAGACAAACTATAAACTGGCCTTATGCTGCAGGAACAAACATAGGGATGGATTCCCGATGCTGTAGGAACAGTATAAGACTAAGCTTGTGCTGGAACTTCTAAACTAAAATCTAACTTGAATTAACAAAGGATAAACAACTATGCTCCTACAGATACTTACTACGTGGGCCCCCTTAGCAAGCATCAACTAATTTACATAGAAGATTGTGCTCAGAACTCCATCAAATTTCATTCATAACGTGAAATCATTTACATTGACTGTTCTACTTCAGAAAACTAACAAAAACTCTTATTCATATTATAACTCTAACTCTTACATAATCTACTTCTCTATCTATCTCCTTCTTGTTCACCCGCGTAGGTGGAACACTTATTTTAAATCAGGAGAACAACTAACTAACCCTAACAGAGAAAGACATGGATATAAAATGTATCCCAAAATCGAGGAACAAACTTCATAAATGAGTTTATCCATTCAACCCGATCCAGAGAGAATCAAGCACTCCACTCTTTCCAGATTAAATGTCATTTAAAATCCTTCCCAACAGTTTCGGTCAAAGAGTCTTCGCCAGAGCTTCCTTGAAGTCGTGCAGGAAATGGACATTACTACAAGGCCGAGATTGGTTGCGCTTGACTCGATCATACTTTCTTCAATAACCTACGAAACACAAGGTAACAGATGCGAAAGAAAAGGCGCATGGAACATACACAATATCCATTCATTAATCACATATTTAAATCTATTTCATCATTCAAAAACTACATGTGTTATACTAGTCATTTGGGAAGTCAAATAGGGTAATAAATATAGACAAATCAACATGATAGGCTGCAGGAACATGAAAGTGTATTGCTACAAGATATCCCCCAATAAAAGGTTTCAAGAGAGTTAAACAACCACAAACAACAAAAGTAAATGTATTAAAAGTACACCATGATATCCAAATTATGAGCATATTTTAGGCTCATCACTTACTAGTTTCCCTCCTTGTTGGAATTGCCTCCACCCACTTGTTGAAATAGTCTATGCCAACCAGTATCCAACTATGACCAGTGCCACTAGATTTTTCATTGAACTCAGCAATAAAATCTATGCCCCATTGCTGAAAATGAGCCTCAACTTTTTGTGTTCTAAGGGGAAAAGCACCAGAAAACCTTAACTTATCATAAAACCTTTGGCAAGCATCACACTTCCTCACCATTTTGTGTGTATCAAAAAAAAGAGATGACACCAATACCCAGATCTCGAGATCTTATAGGTAGTCATTTTGGTTGTGTAATAGGCTCCACAAACTCCACAATGCACCTCTTCAAGAATATTCTCTGGCAGTTTTTCATCAACACACCTCAACATAACACTAGCCATGTCTCTCCAGTATAAGCAATCCTCAATCATAACATACTTGATTGCTTGTAGCTTTAGGGCCCTTTTCTGATTATCAATCATATTATCCATGCAAGAAATACATCTCAGATAATATGAAACATCTTTATACCAAATGCACTCTTGGACCGTGCACTCCTTTGCGTGAACATCTTCACTGAGTTGATTTATCTGATTGACTTACAGGTTTGATTCAACCATCAACTTAGCTAAACCTTGTCCTCTAACCAATTTAGTGTTCTGAATGTCAATGTTGAATTCTTAAATTTTATTGATCCATCTACACCTTCTTCCTATGACTTCCTACTAAGTAAAGATATCCTTGACTACAGCATTAGGTACATAAGCCACTATCTTAGCACCTACCAAATAGGGTCTAAATTTCTACACTGCCTTCACCAAGGAATAGTCCTTTTTTTCCATGATATCATACTTCAATTCTACTACTTGAAGTGATTTGCTAAAGAAAGCAATGGGTTGTTCAAACCCTTCATCATTTTTCTGTAATAGGACAATAGCAATTGTATGGAATGATGCAAAAGAAAAAAATTGAAAAGGCTTAGTAAAATCAAGTAATTTGAGCACTGGTGCCTCTTTGATAGCCTCCTTGATGGCATTGAATGCTTTAATAGGATCATCACCTCATTCAATTGTTCTTTCTTTCTCAACATTTTAGAGATGGATCTTGTAGTTTCAACAAAGTTTGTAAGAAATATTCTGACAAAATTAATTTGGTCAAAGAATGATTGGATCCCCTTTACTAGCTTAGGAATTGGTATTCTATCAATCCTTATCCCATCCTCTTTGTTGCACCTCTCTTTGGATCAATCCTTATCCCATCCTTTGAAACTATATGCTCCAACAGTTTTCCTTCTATAACCCCAAATATGCATTTCTTAGGGTTCAATGAAATACCATATTCCAAAGCTCTTATGAATATCTTTTCTAGGTGCATGCAATGCTCCTCCTCCTTCTTGGAATATGTTGTGAGTTAATCCTAATATATACAATGAAAAGATATATGAAATCTAAAAAACAACATCCATGGCCCTCTGAAATGTTGCTCCAGCATTTGTTAGGCCAAAAGGCATTCTAACATAGATGTATGTTCCCCATGGTGTAGTAAAAGTGGTCTTATATTGCTCAGACTCTTTTACCTTTACCTGGTTGTAGCCAGAAAACCCATCCATCATAGATAAAATCTCACAACCAATAACCTTATGTAACATTGCCTCCATGTTAGACAAAGGATAGTTATCCTTTTGTGAAGACATATTTAAATTTTTGAAGTCAACACATAATCTTATATCTCCATTTTTTTTCTTACTGGTACCAAATTTGACACCCAAGTGGAATGTCTAATAGGCTTTATGATTCCACCATCTCTAAGCTTGATGAGCTCCTACTACATCTTATGTGCCAATGTAGGATTTATTGGCCTTTGCTTCTGCCTAAAAGGTTTTGCATTAAACTTTAGAGGAATCTCATGTTGGAATAAATCCTCTCTAAAATCCTTTAAGTCATCATACAACCATGCAAAAACATGTTTATATTTCCTCAACAGAGAAATCAACATAGCTCTAACCTTAGGGTTGAGCTTCTTACCAATATACACCTTCTTGGGTGCACTATCTGTCCCCAAATTGATTTCCTCAAGGTTTTCATCTTGTGTAGAATTTTGCTTCATATTGCATTTGTCTGAGTTATCAAAAAATATTTCTATGGCTACCAATCCTTTTGGGATTTTTTTGGTCTTAAGTTGAATAAGCTCCTTACCAAGAATGGTATCCTTCCCATCCACTTTCTCCACAAAATTATGGAAATCAATTTCCTGACTGTGATACTCATCCACACAATGCAAGAACTTCAACAAGTCCTTATCATCATTGAATATCCACCAACTTTGAATATTATCTAGAATAGAAGGCCTCATTTGAGTCTCAACCATTGATATACCTGAGTAGGTAATATCATCCAATCTCAAGGCAATATTAGCAAGGAATTCTACTATCAAATTTTTTTCCAGTGCTACCCATTCAATAGAAAATGTGTCAAACATTTCAATGTAATTGCAAACAACATTCCTATATTTTTTTAACCTTTTTTTTAGACTTATTATTTTCTCTTATTTGGAAAACAACTAATTCCAAATCACCTAATACTCTGAGCATTTTATTTCCATGTTTGATGAAAACTTTAAGTCCAAGGAGTAAAGCCTCATACTCAGAAACATTATTTGTACATTTAAATTTGAGTGAAAATGAGTATCTATAAGACTTACCCCCTGGTGACATGAGAATCACACCTGCTCCAGATCCTTCTTTTGAGCAAGCTCCATCAAAATTCATGGCCCAAATACTATCTAACTAGACCCCTTGCTTTATCTCTTCAATTACTTGTGCATCTTTGACCTTCACTGGTGCTGCATCAACAACTATAAAGTTGTCCATATCTATGTCAACAAAAAGCACATCCTCAAGTGGATAAATATCCTCAATTATATGTTGAGCCATCTTCTCCTTGAGTAGCATGGCATCCCTACCATTCACAAGTATGGTGGAATAAGAAAGGTCCAACTTCATGCTTCCCCCAATTGTTGTTGCCCACCCTCATGATAGGAGCATTCCATATTGAGTAGGAATATCAACAATAGTTACACTCATAGCATAATTATTCTCAAGAAAAGCAATGAGTTTGAAAGGAACCTCATTCACCACTCCAACCATAGGGACCTCCCTTAAATCTATAGTAAAACACTTACCATATGTATGGATGGCATGCAACCCTAGCTCCTTCATGATTTCCAGAGGCATGATATTGGTGGAGGCACCAGAATCTATCATGCAATTTCTGATCAACTTATCATTCACTTACAAGGTTACATAAAATGGGTCAATATAGTTGAGTTTAGCATTCAAAGTGGTGCCTATGAATACTTCAAGCAACTCAATATGAATTCTTTCAGGTTCAACATGCTTCACCCCCTCCTTCTCCTTTTCACCAAGGACATTCATCCCTTCCTTATCACCAACAACATGTGTACTAGCAATAAGGGCAAATGCCTTTTCAATGTGTTCCTCTATCCTCATCATTTCTAACAAAGGCATTGTTACTTTGATTTGTGATAAGATATAATTCATATCAATAGCATTGTATTTTGGAACATCAAAGCTTGATACATTTTTTTCTCTCTTTTGTTTGCTTGGAATCAAATTTATTTTTTTGAACCACAATAGCTCCTTTGCTCCCTTGATCATTCTTTTCTTTCTCAAATTTTTCTTTGTTAGAGGAAGCCTCAGCCTAATTTTTAAGATCCTTAACCTCCTTCCCTTTGATGTTCTTTTTCTTCGTAAAACTCTTTCCTTTTAGAGTATCATATCCTTTTATGAAGAGGTTGTCTGAATTACCTTGGTCCTTGTTGACTATCCTGTTCCTGATATTGTAAGAACTTCTAGCCTCTACAATAGCGCTATCAAGTAGCAACCCAATCTCTTCATCTGAAGGCCTCCTTAGCCTCACATTTTCTTTTGACTCTAAATTATTCACCCTAGTAGTGTCATCATTTGAGCATCCTTCCTCGTCAACATTCATATCCATTCCAAACAACATGTTGGCATCATGATCCTCCCTTTGTGAATCATCACAATCATTATATGATTCATAGTTATCCCCCAAGGACTGAGCAACACTACACTGCAAAGAAGAATGTGGAAAATGACAAGGGTCACACCAAGGAGTATCATCCACAAAGTTTGCATTACTTCTTTCCAAAGGATTGAGAGTCTCTTTGTTCTACATATTTCTCTAATTGTTTTGAACATGCCTACCATTATGCCAATTGGTATTATATGGCTGATCTGAAAGCCAAGGCCTTCTTTCTCAACTTAGATAAGTTGGTTTATTGTGAGATAAACCTCTATCATTTCTTGTTACCTTGTAGGTCAAATCCTTAATGTAAGTCATCATTTTATCCATTTTTCCCCATCATGAATCTTTTCATTTAAATGCCCCTTAGGGTTCTTGAGAAGCTTTACATCTTTACCTAAAGTTCTTCTATTACTCTCAATGTGGATTGCAACCTTATATGCATCTCTCAAGGTATGGTGGTTCTTATCCCTAAGAAAGTAACCCATTTTAGAATCAAAGGTGTTGAGATATGTGACCAAACAAACATCTTCATTTAGTCTTAAATCTGTTGGGAGCCTAGACATAGTCTTTTGGAATATAATATTAAATTATGCCACCATTTCATTTTGACCCTTAGAAATTCTATTGAATTCATTCAACATGAATCTTGGGTATATTTTGTCACCATACTACTCTCTGAAAACCCTCTAGAATTTTTCCCAAGATCCAACACTAGCCTCTGGGAGGCTCCTATACCAATCTCTTGTATTAGTAGTTAAAGACTGCATGAATAGCTTCATCAGCACATCTTCATGCTCTATATCAAAATATCATAATAAGTTCCAGAAAACACCTAAGTGTTCCTCACCTATCATGGAATCACTTCCAAAGAACTTAGAAAGGCACTGCCTTACTTCATTGGGAACTTGATTTGGGCATCCAAGGATTCCACCAAAATCAAGTTGTCTATATTTATCCATCTACAAGGGTCTTCTTCTAGGAACATTACCTCCTCCAAAGTACTGATAACCTCCCTAGATGTGAGGAATATTTTGTTGTATATATGGTCATTGTGGTATGTGAACATATTGGCTTCCCACATAGGGTGGAATACTCCCCTACACTTGAGGACCACCTTGAAATTGTCCTTGAATTCTCGGTATAAAATTTCTAACCCCTATATTTTGTCCCACAAACGGCAGCTAGGAAACACTTCCACTATTTGTATTTGGTTGAAAATAATGACCCTGTGTGGGGTTTATCTATGGGTCCACTAAAACACTAGAACTTATAGGCATAGAACTCATTTCTGGATTACTCTAGGAGTTAGAAGGACCTACACCTCCAGATGTAGTACTTCTTATATAGGAAGCACTAGTCACATTTTGTGAAGTAGTGTTTGGTTGAGGATTAGTCCATGTACTCACATGGGAAGTATTTAGAGGCATACTTATTTGGCTGCTAGTTTTGGCTCTTGTCTAAGGTATTGGTATGAAAGTACTAACAACATTTTGTGTAGCTCTCAAATCATCAAGTTCCTTCCTCGCTTTATCTCTTCTCTTTATCATTTCTTCTCTAGCCTTTTCTTGTTTCAATCTCTCTATTTCAAACAACATATCTCTGGTTTCATTTAGGATTTCTTCCTCGGTCTATACTACATCATTTGAGGCATGAGCTTGTTGGGACTTCAGTAGTATTGTGGGGGTTAACCAAGTTTTCAAAAGAAAAGGCATGGATTTTCTTAGCAGTAGGCTCACCCTGCAATTGTTGTATTATAGAATCTCCATGGAGTGGATTATGATCTAAAAGTTCTCGGGAAGGGTCAACTACATCCCAGTCTGTATTTCTTGTTTTCCTTTCTCTTCTCTAAGAGTTTTTAGGTCTTATCAATGGGGTGGTTAGTCCCTCTTCTTCATTTAACAAAGCATATGCTTCTTGAGAAGAATCAAAACTATCTTGACTATGAAAAATATAACCAGTATCTTTATCAAAGGTATGATCAAACATACTTGGATCCTTGTTATTCTTCTTTTGATTCTTGCCTCTCCAAGCTACTCTACTTCTTGTGTCTCCTCCCTCCTTTCTCCTTGAGGGGTCAGGCTTGTGGATTAATCTTCTATCGTGCATGATTGTAGCTTCTTCTTTTCAACTTGTCTTTAGAGTACAAAGTCCCCACCCAACTTAATGGGAATAATATTTCTTTCTATTGATGCACTTTGACAGAAACTTTGAAACTTTGATGACTCTATTAAGGCTAGGTGGTCTTCTACTAGATCTTCTCAACTTATCCCCAACAGGCCACCAATTTTTTGGTTTTTCTAGTTGATGGTCTAGCATCTACTAAAGGGTAGCTACTCCTTATACTCAGAGACCATAGGTCAATGGCCAACAAACAAGAGATGACTGATTGGCAAGCCTTTCCTCTACACTTTAGGCTCTGTAGGGCCAAGGTGGCTATCTCTATTCATTAAGGAAGATCATCATCCTACAATGGTGGGAAGCCTTCAATGGGATAAATCATCTACACAACTCTCCCTTGCCTTTAATATCTTGTGGTAGTATGGAAAAAAATATAAAAGAAAATACAAGAAAGTAAAAAGTTCTTTTGAATTGAAATTGGATCCACCTCAAAACCAAGCTTAAGAGTATAGAATGACCAATTCCTTATCCACACCGAATCTAGAAATGAAGTAATACTCCTACAATAGACCCACCCTAGATTCTTATAAACTTATTTCCTTACAACAAGAAAACAACAAAAGAACAGAACTATCAGACTTCTTTGATATCCTTATTGCATAATCACAACTTAACATATGAACTAAAAGAGAATAATTTGTTCATTGAACAAAAACTTACAAATCATACATTCATGGTCAACGAATGTGATATGAGAATAAATGCAACCCTTGATTATATTGATTCAAAGAATATGAGTACAATAGTAGAGAATGATAGAGCTGATACAAACATAAAATGTGAAATGCAATAAACATTCAGGTCATCTATTGTTATTACAGAGTAAGCATTACAATATTTCCTTCCTAAGTGCAAAAATCACTACACAAACTAAGGGAAAGGATTACAAAGATTTAGAGAGGATGGAACCTCGACAAAATGTACAAATTTTTCCTTTATAGTGCAGGCATAACTCTAATTCAAATTTGATATTTCCAACCCTAACCAAACTCAAGTTTTAGACTGAAGCACCCCAGTCAAACTACAATTCGTTGAGAATTCCCCCCAAAATGATGCAACTGCCATACATGAATGCTCCTGACACCTTAAGCACACTCCAAAAAATTCCATGAATGTAGGCATGGTACTCTTAGGAAATATGTGATCACAGTCAGGAAGAACATACCCTGACATCAATTTCATTCTCTACAACACATTAGGACATCAATGGTGCCACTCAACAATAATTTTTTCTTCGAAGAAGCAAAAATTTGATTTGTATGTGTCTTGGATTGATCCTAGTAGCTGGTTGCAGATATGCCATTACTGCACATTCAATACCCACGAACATAAGCAATTAGCCATTAGAAGATCAAAATTTAAATTGTGGTCATCGATTCACTCTAATCGTACCAGGATCCAACGTCCATTGCTCACTGTCCATACCTTAAAACCTTATCATCAAATTACCAATCATTGAAATTTCCATCGTTGATCAATCATATCACTCTATTGCAGGGACACCCATTACAATCTAATCAATGGAACAAAGTCACATAGATGAGAAAGTCATAAAACCATCACTGGGACACCAACTTCACTCCTATTGATAGGGAATTTTCCTGTCGACACCATTCACTGCCACCTCTAATGGGTCCCACCAGATCCACATGTCAGCAACATGACTCACAACAATGATGTGAGTCATCCAATCATGTAATCAGACAACACCACTTTTCGGTCTTTGTCATCATCTGTCATCACCACCACAACTATTGCTTCCTTCCATTGCTCCATCGAAGTGACACAATCAAAGGTCCCACTGCTACCATCCAATCTCATCGATGAAACTACCTTCACTATCCTTATCGCTCCATCAGTGAAACACACATAGAACTCCCCTCGATGACACAATGTCTCACTAACAACAAGGAGAATTTCAAGTTGCCGAAAACCTAAACCTCAAAACCACATGTCAAAGGTTGTGAAATTTTGAGAACCAGCGATACACTGACAACACCAAGAGATCGCCAAGTTGGGAGATATTGAAACTTTAGAACCCCGTGACAAAAAAGAGAAAGCAAAGTTGGGAAGTTAGGAAATTTTGAAACCATGCAACAAGGAAAGATTAAACACTTCAACTAGGGCGGAAAAAAAGTGCACGCCAAGGGTTTGGGATTTTATGATATAAGGCTTTAAGCCCTTCATGTGATTTTTGAACCCTAATAAAAAAAAATGGAGGAAACACAAAGGCTTAGGAGGAAAAATGAATGAAATGGCCATGGATTTTACAAGTACCACCAGATTAGGCGACTCTTGTTCCTTAGTAATGACACCAAGAGTATGAGACTCTTGTCTTGAATGGAGATCATCTACATGTCCATTAGGAGTAGGCATCTCATGGGTAGATGTATGTGTGCTTGGTATATGGATTTGCTCTTATTTTGGAAAACAGTGGATTTCTTGGAAGATATATGCCAATTCATTATAGTATTTTGATGATAGGGATTTTTTATCTTGACTTTGTGTGGTATTATCTTTGATATGCTTTTTTTTCATGCTCTTGACATGAATCAATTTCAAAGAAGGGATTTCTCGTAAAGGATCCTTGGATTTCCTTGAAATGTGGACATATGGGTGATAGGTCTTGGATTAGATTTTTTGCATTAGGTATAAGTGATGGATTAAAAGTCTCTTGATCATCAATATGTACTACCATGAGGTTGGATGATGTCAATATATCTTGGACTAGATCATTGCTAGACTTTGGTGATTTATTTTGATCATGATTTGGATTAAATTTTTGATGTGTGTCCTCTTTCTCATTAGATAATGTAGAGACATTATCAATATGATCAGTGGTTGATAGATTTTGATCATCGTTTTCAACATTCAAGGTTGAGATATTGCCAATGTTGTCATTGGTAGATGGCCCTTGATCATTGTCTTCAACATTTGAGGTAGAGATAAATTGTTAATGTTATCATTCATGTTCAGACCTTGAATGTTGCCTTTAATAGCTATTTTTATTTGATCAATAAGGTCTTGGATGATATTTTTGAGTGTAACACATTTTGATGCATCATGACCTTTTACTCCATGGTATTTACAATAGGCCTTATCAACGTACCATGTGAATTTGATGATAGGTTCACCACTTCATGATGGTTTTGGAAGTGTGATAAGTTTAACATTGAATAACATGTTTAACACCCCCTTGATTGGCTCCCCTAAAGGAGTGTATTTATGTTTAATGGTGTGGTTGGATTGTAAGGCTTGTTGTGGTGGAGATGATTGTTGTATATTTGAGATGGAATTTCTTGTTGGTCTTGAGATTGATCATTTTGACGATGTTGTAGTTAATAATTTTGATGTGGATATTGTTGATTTGGGGGTTGATATTGTTGATGGATTTTATTTTGATGTTGGGTGATCTAATTTTGATGTTGTGACCATTGAAGTTGTTGATTCACTTGATGTTGTGGAAATAGACTTTGTTGCTAATATGAATCATTTTTTTGATGATGTTGGAAGTGTTGTTGATGTGGATATTGGGATGTTTGTGGATTGATGTTTTTTTATTGTTGATATTCAATATTGTGATGTTGAACATGTTGTTGATGATATTTCATGTTTTGATTTTTTCAAGTGTGTCGACCATTTTCTCTGTTACAAGAATGTAAAGATTAAAGGTATTTTCATTGATGTCAATAAGTCAGTTGGTTATCTACTAGTTGTTGTTGGTGGTATATGTCAGGGATATTGAAAAAAATGTAATAAAATATGTTGCAGGTGTTTTGTGGTTGCTCTGGTTTTTGGTCCGGATTCACTCTTGTGGTTGTGCAGTTTAGATATGTTGTTCATGGTTGTGAGAAGGTGCTATATTCATATTCTTGGTTGTTGGTTCATTGTATAGTGCAAGTTGTGTTCACCAAATGTGAACTGTGGTTCTATATGTGGTTCTAATTTAGGTCCGAGAGAAATGGTGTTGGTCTAGATTTATCTTTGATGAATTCTTATGATGTATGGTTCTAAAGTTGAGTTGCCCTAATTGTATTGAAGAATTTCAGCATTTGGAAAGTGTGTGCTTAATGGTTTTATGTGTTTTACACTAGTGTGGTTAACCTTGTGTGAAGTACTACTTTCAAGAATGATGAAGCTTGTGTTTGGTCACCCTCATTCTAATTCCACCCTAGGATCTTTTGGCACCAACCTAATTTGAATTTGGATTTAGATAGCTGACTTTGGATATGTTTCAAAGTTGAAGATGGTATAAATACAAGATAAGTTAGTAATGGAAAACATAAAAGAGTGAAGAAGAAGCACAATAAGAGAAAAGAGAAAGTGTAGTTTTGTGCGACATTGATTCTATTCAGTAAGAGTGTGTGTTGAGAGTGTGGGAGATCAATGTGAAGCTTAATGTTGAGTTTCCAGATGTAGTGAGTAGAAGGCAAACTCTATCATTCATGCAAGTTGATCGAGAGACTGTGGTGGAATCCTTTGTTGCATTGGGATTGTAGTCTCTCTGTAACAAGTCTTCTTTGTATCTATGTGTAAGTGAGCCCTTTGGGTTGTAGCCCTATTGGACAATGAGTCCTTGTTCTAGACAATGAGTCCTTATTTCAGGCAGTGAGCCTTTTTGCAATCGATTATGATATTCTCTATAGTGTGAGTTAATCCTCACCATGGATTTTCCCTCATTGGGTTTTCCACATAAATATGGTGTTATTGTGTGTATGTGTTGGATTTGAATTTCTACATTGGCATTTGATGATTAATCATTTAAGCAATATTAAGTTTTAGTTTTGGTGATTGAATTAAAGGTTTAATTTTGTGACAACTGATTCAAAACCACCCCTCAGTTGTCCTATTCAATAATTGGTATCAGAGTGCAAGGTTCCTTGGTGAAGAGCTTAACTGCTTGAGGAAGGTCCCAGATGGCCATAAAAATGGTTTTTGATTATCTAAGGTTTGATGGAACTAACTATGGTATTTGGAAAGTATTGATGGAAGAATATCTAGAGTATTGTGGATATGATGTGGATAAATCTTAGTAAAATCCTTACACTCCTCTTTCTAATTGTTCGAGTACAATTGAAGAGATCAAAGCATATGAAGCAAAAACTAAGGAAAAGTTCATCTTAAAGAATAGTCTAGTACATTTTGAGTTGATTAAGGTTCAGAATTTGAAAACAACTAAGGAAGTTTGGGATGCTTTGGAAAGAGTGCATGATGGTGATGAAAGAGTTAAAGAAGTGAAATTATAGAACTTGGAAACACAATTTGATCATCTACATATGTTTGTAGATGAGAATATTAAAGCTTATGTACAAATATTGGATGAGATAGTAGTCAGAATGAGAGGACTTGGTGCTACTATAGATGAAGACATGATTGCAAAGAAGATTCTCAAAACTCTTCCTGATGCTTACGATGAGAAAGTGAGTGCTATTAAGCAGACTATAGATTATAAAACCTATACTAAGGATCTACTGTTGAGATTTTTGATATCTTATGAGATGAGGAAGCCGAGTCTAAGGAATGGGTGCAAATCATAGACTACTTTTAAAGCTACAAAAGTTGAAGATCTGAATGAAGAAAACTTTGATGAAATAGAAGCCAACTTTGTAAGAAGAATGAGGAAAGGATCTAATAAGTATGAAGGTAAGTTTCCCTTTAAATGCTTTAGTTGTGGAGAAATAGGTCATTATGTTGCGAAGTTTCCAAAAAGAGCTAAAAGAAATAAACAAAGATATGAGAAAGAAAAGAAAGGGAAGAAGATTAATAGAGCTTATTATGTGAATAAGAATGCTAGTATATCTAATGAGGATTTTGAATATGAAGACTCTAATGACTATGAAAGCTTTTTCTTAGAAATTAAGGATGAACCTACTTTTGTTAATTTTTTAAGATAGGTAAAATAAATCCCTCTAGAGAAGGAGAAAAATGAAGGTATGGTTATCTCTGCCCTACATGCTAAGCAAGAAAATAATTTTTGGGTAGTTGATAATGGTTGTTCACATTACATGATTGGTGATAAGAGTAAGTTTTTTAAGCTCAAAAAATACGATGGAGGCTTGGTTATGTTTGGAGATGATACTGGTGCTAAAATTTGTGGGATAGGTTCAATAAGTTTTGATGGCAAGCATCATATTGATAATGTCTACTATGTTAAGGGTTTATGGCATAATTTATTGAGTGTTGTTCAAATGTGCAAAAAAGGATATGATCTTGTGTTTAATGATGAGAGATGTGAGATCTGGAAAGGATCTGGAACATTGATTGCTATTGGAAATAAATCTGAAGGGAATATTTATCAACTTAAGGGTGTTGATGGACAATATTTTATGTCTTAGATTAATGATAGCTGGTTATGACATGGGATAATGTGTCACATGAATTTTGATAACTTGGAAACAATCATTGTTTTTTAGGTCATGAGATATTTATTGAGAATTACAAAGCCTGTTAATGATATTTGCAAGGATTGTTGGTTTGGAAAGCAATCGAGAAATCATTACAGATCGAAAGAACAATCCACTATCGGACTAGTAGATTTAGTTCATATAGATCTTTGTGGTCCTATGAGAGTATGAAGTCTACTTGGTGAAAGTTAATTTATGCTTTTAATTGATGATTATTCTAGATATACATGGGTTACATTTCTTAGAGAGAAATTAGATGCATTAGATAGATTCAAGGCATTCAAATCTATGGTTGAAAATGAAGTGAATTTGAACATAAAATATTTAAGATCTTACAGAGGTCGCAAATTCACCTCCCATGAGTTTAAAATGTTTTGTGAAATGCATGGAATAAAGAGATAGTTATCTACCCCGAGAACTCCTCAACAAAATGGAGTTGTTGAAAGGAAAAACATAATAGTTCAAGAGGTTGCTAGATCAATGATCACTGAGGTTGTTTTACCAGAAATTTGTTGGAAATAAGTTATTCATATACTATTGTTTATATCTTCAATCGAGTTCAAGCAAGAACAAATAGTACAAAGACTCCCTACGAGCTATGGCATGGAAGAATTCCTATTGTTAAATATTTAAAATTATTTGGAAGAAAATGCTATATCAGAAGAGATGAGGAAACTTTGGGTAAGTTTGATGCAAGAAGTGATGAAGGAATTTTTCTCAGATATTCTACTAATAGCAAGGCATACAAATGCTTCAATAAAAGACTAAGAAAGATTATATAAAGCTTGAATGTGAAGGTTGATGAGACAATGAAGAATCCTATTGACATTGATGGATATGTATCTGGTGAGCATGATCGTGTAAGAATAAAAGAATTTGTGGAAAAATAAGGAAAAAGATGAGCAAGGGAAGCATGATGAACAAAATGAAAAAAAGAAGAAGATTCTTCAATGATGTCCCCTAAGACACTGAAATATGTATAGAAGAATCATTCAGAAATAGAGATTATTGGAGACAAGACAAAAGGCATGTTAACCAAAAGTAGAGTTGTTGCTGAAGTAAACCTATGTTTATTTTTTGAGGTTGAACCAAAGACTATAGGTGAAGCTTGTAAAGATGAACATTGGAAGGAAGCTATGAAAGAACAACTTACGTAGATTGTGAAGAATCAAACTTGGGAGTGGTCCCAAGAATGGCAGACAAAAACATCATTGGATCAAAATGGATATTCAGAAATAAGTTGAATGAGAATGGAGAAGTTGTCAAAAACAAAGCGAGGCTTGTGTGTAAAGGCTACTCATAGGTAGAAGGTATAGATTTTCAGGAAACTTTTACTCCGGTAGCAAGAATGGAAGCTATAAGGATGTTCTTGGCATTTGTTGCTCATAAAGACTTTAAGGTCTATCAGATGGATGCCAAGTCAACAGTTTTGAATGGTGAACTAGAAGAGGAATTTTATATAGAACAATTGAAAGTATTTTAGTTAATAGATTAATTGGTCAGATATGGTGTGCAGATTGAAGAAACCTTTATATGGGTTGAAGCAAGCTCCTAGATCATGGTATGCGAGGTTAGACAAGTATTTGATTCAACACGGCTTTAACAAAGGTATGGCAGATAGTAATTTGTGCTTTAAGATTGAAAATGACAAAATCTTGATTGTAGTAGTGTATGTTGATGACATTATCTTTGGAAGAAATGAAACTATGTGCAAAATGTTTTTGGAAGAAATGTAGAAAGAATTTGAAATGTCTATGTTTGGTGAGATGAATTTCTTTCTTGAGCTACAGATTAATCAAATAGAGAAGGGAATTTTCATTTCATAGTCTAAGCATGTGAGGGAAATGTTGAAGAAGTTTGGGATTGATGGTTCCAAACTAGTAAGTACTCCTATGGTGATTGGATGCAAATTGGGAAAAGTTGAGGATTCACCTAAGATTGATCAGAGAAAGTATAGATCTATGATTGGCAGACTATTGTATTTGACTACTACTAGACCAGATATAATTCATGTTGTCTGTCTTGTGGCTAGATTTCAAGAAGATCCTAAGGAAACACGTTAAAATAATTTTCAAATATTTGAATGGAACTCCAAATTATGGATTATGGTATCCTAAAGTACTAATTTTACACTTAGTGCCTATACAGATGCACATTGGGTTAGATGTGTAGATGATAGGAAAAGTACAAGTGGTGGTGCATTCTTTCTTGGATGCAAATTGATGGCATGGTCGAGTAAGAAGTAAGATTCAGTCTCCTTGTCTACTACTGAAGCTGAGTATATTTCTATTGCATCTTGTTGTACACAAGTTCTATGGATGAGAAAAACATTGAAAGATATCGCAGTTGTATATGATGATCCCATTTCTATTTTCTATGATAATACAAGTGCAATTAACACTTCGAAGAATCCTATGATGTACTCGAGGATGAAGCATATATCTATCAGTTATCATTTCTTGAGAGAGAAGGTCATGGAGAATGGAGTAAAGCTCGAGTATGTTTCGATGAAGGATCAAGTTGATGTTATTTTCACGAAGGCTCTTCCTAAGGATATTTTTGAGTATCTCTGGGAGAAGTTGGGGGTTATTTCCCCTCCATTCTTGAACTAGATGCATATGGACATGCATTATTTTTGTGGATCTATGGATCTATCTTTCTTTTGGGCTGATGCTTTGGTGGCTACCTCTCAGGGGGAGCAAGTAGTATCAGGTGTTGTCATTATGAGTATTCTATTTTCATGTCAAAGGAGAAATAAATGTAAATTATTCTTTTTCCTTTGCCATTGATGTCAAAGGGGGAGAAGAAGCATGTGAAAAAGGAAAGGAAATTTGAGAGAAGAATCATATATGGAATTATCTCCTAAAGGGTAGAAACATAAAGATGTATTTAGAGCTTGTATGTTGTCTTTGATGGTTTTTCACATCATGTGTTTCCATCAATGACATGGGGGGAGATTGTTGCAAGAATGGAAAGATTGAAGGTTTTTTCATTGATGTCAATTGGTCATCTGGTTATCTACTAGTTGTTGTTGGTTGTATATGTCAAAGATATTGATAAAATTGTAATAAAGATATGTTACAGGTGTTCTGTGGTTGTTCCAGTTTTTGGTCCAAATTTTCTCTTGTGGTTGTGCAGTTTAGATATGTTTTTCATGGTTGTGAGAAGGTGATATATTCAAATTCTTGGTTGTTGGTTTGTTGTACAATGCAAGTTATGTTCACTAGTTGTGAACTGTGGTTCTAATTGAGGTCTAGGAGAAATGGTGTTGGTCTAGATTTCTCTTTGATGAAGTCTTCTGATGTATGGTTCTAAAGTTGAGTTTCCCTGATTGTATTGAAGTTAATTTCAGCATTTGAAAAGTTTTTGCTTAATGGTTTTATGTGTTTTACACTAGTGTGGCCGACCTTGTGTGAAATGCTACTTTTGAGAATGATGAAGTGTGTGTTTGGGTCACCCTCATTCTAATTCCACCCTAGGATGTTTTGGAACTGGCCTAATTTGAATTTGGATTTGGATAGTTGACTTTGGATATGTTTCAAAGTTGGAGATGGTATAAATACAAGATAAGTTAGTAATGGAAAATATACAAGAGCGAAGAAGAAGTACGATAAGAGAAAAGAGAAAGTGTAGCTTTGTGTAAAATTGATTCTATTTAGTAAGAGTGTGTGTTGAGAGTGTGGGAGATTAGTGTGATGCTTAATGCTAAGTTTCTAGATGCAGTGAGCAGAAGGTGAACTCTATCATTCATACAAGTTGATTGAGTGACTGTGGTGGAATCCTTTATTGCATTGGGATTGTAGTCTCTTTGTAACAAGTCTTCTTTGTCTTCTTTGTATCTTTGTGGCAATGAGCCCTCTGGGTTATAGCCCTATTGAACAATGATTCCTTGTTCTAGACAATGAGTCTTTATTTCAAGCGATGAGACTTTTTGTAATCGGTTTTGATATTCTCTATAGTGTGAGTTAATCTTCACCATGGTTTTTTCCTCATTAGGTTTTCCATGTAAATCTAGTGTTATTGTGTGTATGTGTTGGATTTGAGTTTCTACATTGGCATTTGATGATTAATCATTTAAGTAGTATTAAGTGTTAGTTCCAATGATTGAATTAAAGGTTTAATTATGTGACAACTAATTCACCCCCGTCTCAATTGTCCTATTCAACATTCTCAAGTGCATTTAGGGAAATTTGATGTTCTAGATTTTGTCCTTGATTGGGATTTTGAAACCCTTGATATGAGTGGTTTTGATATGGGTGAGGATTTTCATTGAAATTTTTTATGTGACAAGATGCTCTGAAACCTTGATTAGTGGAATCCATAGTTGATATATCATTAAAATTTGGAGGGTATGATGTCGCCATGGATGTATAAAGTGGAACTGGATTCAGATAATAGATTGATGTCCCCATGGATAATATTTTGTTTTTGGTGAAATGATGTATGAAGATGATGTGTGAAAAACCTTTTGGTCAAAGGTTTGTTGATGGTTGGATTGTAATGCTCATGACCCTAAATTATGAGTGATGTTTGGTGGATATTTTTGAGATGATGCTAATTTGGGACATAAAGTGTACAAGACTTGGATCAATATTTTACTCTATTTCTCTAGAAGATATGTTTGAAGATCTTCTTGGACTAGCCTTGAGGTACAAGCAAATGTTAATATCTTAGAAATTGAGAGTAAAGGAATAATACAAGTTGTGTTTCATTTTTGAATCCTAAAACTAGATTGATGTGTTTGGTTTTGCAAATGGATATGGACTGATGTAGATATGAGGTGTTTTGGATTTCTGATTATTTTGTTCTCAAAAGATGAAAGATTAACCAGTTTTGGGTCAGTCTCAAATTTTGCACCATAAAATAGGGCAATAGCAACAATCTTTTAGCTCAATAGCAATAACGATTAAGTTTTGCAAAAGTGACTCTATTTGTTCAATTTTTGTCAAAAACCAAAGGCAAAAATAGTGATATTTTCAGCAAAAGCAAGCAAGTTCAAGTCAACATTGGTAGTTTTCAAATCAATAGAAAAAATGTTTCCAATAGCAATTTTGTACAAGTAAAAAGTGTTTATATTTTTCAAAAGTGGCCTTCTTTTGTTAGTGACTGTCATAAAAAAAGTAGAAAAAGTGACTATTATGATCAATAGCCCACAATTTTTAGGTCAATAGCTGTAAAAACAATAGTAATAGCAACTTTGTTTAGGTTTTTTTTCCAGTTTTTTATTTCAACAATAATTTCAAACAAGTTTGAAAACTTAATGTTTTGGTTGGTCTGATTTATTTTCAGAATTTGGCAAGTGATACAATACAACACAAAAATCAAAACAATTTGACTCTAAATGTCTATAGTTTAAGCAAGTTTCTTTCCACAAAAGCTCAAAGTCGTGAAAGTCAAGATACTAAAAACATAGTTCCCAATGTTGGCTTTGGTCTAAAATGTGATTTGAAATGTAAGCCTAAATATTTAGAAACCTTTAGAGATATTTGTTTAAGATATACTTTAAGGAGTGAAAATATAGGGCTCTTTTCAAAGGTATTCACACTAAGTCCAAAGTGTTTGAAATTTGGTAACCAAGTTAAATGTTTGTTTTGTTGTGTTCTTTTTAAATCAAGCAAAGTGTTTGATGTCCAAAGTAATGAAGAATTTTGGAAAGTTCATGAATACAATCATTACAACCTTAGAGATAGGCATGTTCTTTTAGGTGGGCTTACCTCATTCCCTGAAGGGATGATTTTACATGCAACTCATGGAGAGCATTTTAACTCAACCATAAATTGGGCTTGGTAAGCAACTTCTCGGAAGTAAATTCTGATGCACCACTTTCACAGAATGTTTTGGATAAAAAGGGTGGCCTTTAATACAATGGTTCTTAGCAACTTATTAGGGGATCCAATGCCTGGCTAATGTCCAACAAGATACTAAAAGCTTTAACCACTCCTACTAGGGGCTCTATATACCCAAAGGTACCTACCCATTTTGAACAGTACTGTCAACCAAGTAATCACCAATTTGGTTTTGGCATTTAGCCACAACCTGATTTATATAGTGGCCTAAGGGAAAAACCATTTTGATTCACCTTGATTTCTCTTGTGTGGTATGTGTCTCAAAGTTAGGCCCTCTAAAGGTTAAAACAAAGTAACAAACAAGATGTGAAACTCAAAGTGTTTTTTGTCACCTAAGATCATCCTAAGACGCAAGGGGAGAGGATAGACACTTAGTTTACCAAACATGAAAAAAATGACATACAATTCATTGTAATTTATTCTTTTTAAGTCCCAATGGGCATCACCCAAAAATGAAGTGTGAAAGTATAGCAGCTCATTTTTTATGTGTACCAAATTTAAAGTGTTTGAGATTTCAAGCAAGTATATAGTAATGTGCAAATCAAAATGGATTTGTTCAATTTTAAGCACCAAAGTTGAGTGTTTCTAATTGTCTTGTTCATCTTAATTTGGTCAACAAATGTAAAGCATTAATGCGTCAACAAAATGAAAGGAATTGGTCAAAACAAAACATTCCATTTTAAGCACCAAAGTGAAGTATGATTTTTTCCTTTGTTCAATTTTAATAGCACCAAATGAAGAGTTTGTTTAAATTTAAGAAAGCTTTGAAAGTTCAATTTTAAGAACACCAATTTGAAGTGTGTGAGTTATGGATTCAATTTTACAACACCAAATTGAAAAATTCTTTAAACTAGAAAGCTATTGAAGGTTCAGTTTTAAAAACACCAATTTGAAGTGTGCAAGTTGTGGGTTCATTTTTACAACACCAAATTGAAATGTTCTTTGAACTAAGAAAGCTTTGAAGGTTCAGTTTTAAAAACAACAATTTGTAGTGTGCAAGTTGTGGGTTCATTTTTAACAACACCAAATTGAAATGTTCTTTAAACTAAGAAAGCTTTGAAGGTTTAGTTTTAAAAACACCAATTTGAAGTGTGTGAGTTGTGGGTTCAATTTTATAACACCGAATTGAAATGTTATTTAACTAAGAAAGCTTTTAAAAACTGGACTTGGACCATTCGCCTTCTCTGTAATCAAAGTGTTAATTTCATTTTTATAAAAGATGGTTCCATATTCCTATAAATGCTACATTAGTAATATTAGAACCTCGCAAACACAACACACAATCAAACGTTAGGGTTATTCAATTGATTAAGCATCAAAACCCTACAACCTAGACCAAATTGCAATCTAAGTTAACTTTAGGTGCACCAATGGAAATTTTAACTATAAAAAAACTAAAAACCACCTACACCATTGCAAAGAGCATGAAATTCTTCCCTATTTTTATTTAAAAAATCACTAAAAAATGCTTCCGTATGACCAAGATATGGTCATTTGAAGATAGGGTATAAAATTCATGATTGTCAAATAATAGTGACCCTATTTAGGTCGATAACGACCTGGAAAAGTGCAATAGTGGTTGGAAAAGTGCAATAGTAGTTATAAAAAGTACAATAGTGGCCTTGTCAAAATCTTATAGCTTTCGTGTGAAAAAAATTATCAACAACATTTCGAGAAAATGCAATTGCATTCTAGAACCAGCAATTGCTTAGGGAAACTCAAGGAAATGTTAATGTTAAGGACTAAGGTCCCATTGGGCATGCCAATGTCGTAAGGGGTGAAATCAATGATAAGGAAATCAACATATGAATTAAACTAAACTTAATTCAAACAAGATAGAATCCCAAACCCAAACTCACAAAATGAGATTATGCATCAACGAAATCAAGCAATGTAATCAAATAAGAGAACATAAGTTGAAATTGCAAAAGCATAATATTACCATCCTATGTTGAAGTGCATTCACAGTGATGTTGGATTGTGTTGTATCAATGTGAAGCCTCCATTTTGATGTTTTGCAAAAGCTTCAATGTGTGTTAATGGTGATCAAAGATGTGTGTAAAATCTCTCAAGAAATCGAATGTCAATTCAACATTACTTTGTTGCACAGAAGATGTCAATTCTCCGATCATTTTTTAGGATGAAGAGGATTGTTATATAGATTTAATGTTTTTAGATGAATGCTCAAGATTAAACAATGTTGAATCAAGATCAATGGTTGAAAGTTGTTGAGAGGAATTAGATTGGCCAGTCAACTCCAATGATTGATCAGAGGATTGGGAGAGAGTAGGAGTGAACCAATTTAGATTGAACAATCCACTGGATAGATTGAATAGCCAGTCTCAATTGATTGAGAGGATGTGAGTCAAGAGAATCAGATGAATAGCTAACTAAATAGACTGAATAGTCAACTATTAGAGAGTGATTGTTACATTTGAGGAGATTATGGATGAGATATAACTGGCTAATTAACTAAATAGATTGTTTAGTCAAATAAAAGAAGAATTATTCCATGTGGGGAAATGAATTAATTAATTAATAAGAGGAATGTGTGAGTTGACTTTAATAAATAAAGTTTATTTATTAAAGGGATGATTTTGAATGAATTAAATAATTTAATTATTTAATTTGGAAGGGGGAAGTTGATTAATTAAACAATTAATAATAACCTGTGTGAGGGGGAAAATCATAGATGCTAAACAAGAGAAATGTAATTGAAATTGGAATCTAATCTAATATCAAGAACACTAATCTAAGATTTATTCCTACACTTACGAAATGAACAATTTAGAATACTGAATTCAAGAACATGAAAATGTCAAACATAAACATATGAATTCAGTAATGAAATATTTACCCATCTTGTATCAGAGTGTTTGCCTAATGTTGGATTGCTCATATCATTGTGAAGCCTCCATAGTTCATGTGCAAACTCTTAATGAATGATGTGTTACATGTTGGTTGATAGAAGAAATGTTGAAGCTCTAACAATGGTGGTTGTGAATGTCGGCAATACTTCATTGTGCAAATGAAGTTGACTCTTCGATCCTTTTTGTGAGGAAAGAGGTTTGTTATATAGACATTGTGATTTGAAATGGATGATCAAGATTAAACAATGTTGAATTTAGATCGACGATTGAAGGTTGTTGAGAGGATTTAGACACGAATAATTTGGAAAAATAGATTACATGATTAGTGTGATTGAAGAAATAGATTGAATAATCTGTGGGATTGAGAGATAGATTGAATAATCTATGGAATTAAAGAATTCATGTGGAGCAATCTGCGAGATTGAGGAAAGTTGGTGAGGAAATCATGTTGAGAACAATTTGCTCAATCATGAAAGTTGGTGAGGATAATTCAATTAATTGATTTAATTAATCAATCCTTTTTGGAGTTGAACATGCAAATCAAGTTTGACTTTTGCAAACAAAGTTGCATTAGTTTGATTTTATTTTTGATGAGGATTTGAATAGTTTATTCAAATTATTTGAATTTGGAGGGAAAGTGAGTTAATTAAATTATTATGATTTAATAATTTAATCGAATTAGGAGAATAAAGTGATTTAGTGATGTAATTAAATAATTGGTGTTATTTAATTAATCAGGAGGAATAAAGTTAGATTAGGATTTTATTAAATAAATGAAATTTATTTGATTGGTCGAAATTGATGAAAAAGTGAATTAATTAAATAATATTGCATTATTCAATTAATAGAAGAATTTAGGGTTTTAGGACTTTATTAAATAAATGAAATTTATTTAATTCATCAAAAATGGTGAAAATTTGAACTAATTAAATAATGTAGTATTATTCAATTAATAGAGGAATTTAGGGTTTTTGATGCAATTGATGTGAAATTCAGTGATATTAGCTGATAATGCTAGTTTGCAGGCTAGGACAATTTTAGGTGTCTACATTTTCCCACTCTTTGAGACAAAGTATTGGTTGCTTTGTTTCAAATAACATTGCCTTGGTATGCCCTAGGTGCAAGCATTTCCCTAGTATGCCCCAGATAGGATAGCATGGTGCCCCCTTGAGAAATTTGTTGAAAATTTTGGATAATGAACCAAATTTTCTAATAAGCTGATGAGATGCATTTAAGTGCAAGGACTGACAGAAAAAATGTTAATAAGAAGTGAAGAATAGTTGATGTTGTTAGTAATTTTTGAGTTGCTTTTGCTTTGCTTGGAGGCCTCGCATTTTGAACATCCCTTTTGATGTAGCAAACAGATATGATGCACCAAGGTATTAATGACCAAGGTGACTTTGTATATATTGCATGAAATTTGACTCTATAAACAAGGAGTATTCTTGCTCATACCAGACATACAGAAACCCTGTTAAAGTGTATGGGTGAGAAGCTTTAAAAAATGTCTAACTAGTAACATAAGAGGTATTAAGAACCTAACATGCCACTACTACACAAAATGCTTCGAAACAACTTCCACACACAAAACAAAGCAAGTATTTGCCATGGTATTATAAAAAAAAAATCCAACAAACAACAAATCGAAATGATGCTCAATTTCCCCCATTCCTTCTCTAAATCCTTATGGACATCCTCGAGAGATCCTGGGAATGAATCAATAAAATAAATTGAAAAGATAAGATCATAAAATAAAAATAAAAATAAAAGTTGCAGTATCACTTGCCATATCTATTTGGGGTGGGGCTATTATTCTGTGTTGATCATGTCTATCGTAGGAATGGATCCATTAAGACATATCTTAGGATGTTGTTGTTGAATTGT
The DNA here is from genome assembly GCA_007258455.2 of Sequoia sempervirens. Lineage (NCBI taxonomy): Eukaryota > Viridiplantae > Streptophyta > Pinopsida > Cupressales > Cupressaceae > Sequoia > Sequoia sempervirens. The sequence continues at coordinate 86,003,859 of VDFB02000017.1, forward strand.
CAAAATATATGTAGTCAATACTTTGGCATTGCTTTGTCTATTTGTAATCAAATCTTTGCAATTCTTTGCTTGAAAGTTCTAGCTTTTGATGTTTGCTTTGTTTGTTTGTATGTTTTGTCAAAGGGTCAGTGTGACGATCTGTTTATTATGGATGAACCTTTATTGCAGTTAGGTGATGGCAGAAATAGGATTTTTGAGATTTTTCAAATGTTTTTGTGCTTTTTGATGTTATTTTTGGTGTTTTCAAGATATTTGAATGTTTTTTGTTTTTGTGAATGTTTTTTAATTTTTTTATTTTTTTGACTAAGTTGAAAATAAAGCATGATAGAAACCTAATGGGGACTAAACTAAGGCCTTAGGGGATATTAAGCCTTGCCTACATTGTATATGTAGAGACCACATAGTTTGACCATTGACTCAAAGCATAAACTTATTTTTGGGATAAACAACATTGATAACTTGGATTGATATACCACTTTTATGTCTAGAGGATATGTTGTGGGAAATCTACTTGAACTAGCTGTGGGGTTCAACCAAATGTTGTTATCTTAGACTATTTGAGTGAAGGAATAATCCAACGATGTTTTTTTTTTTTTTTGTCATTTTAAAATGTTTTTTGTTTTTGTTGTTTTCTAGATGTTTTATATTTTTACTGTTTTCTAGATGTTTTTTATTTTTGTTGTTTTTTAGATGTTTTTCATTTTGACAGTTTTGAAGGTTACCCTGGTAGTGTGTTGGTGGTACACCTTGTTGTTGGTACAGTGCTTATATCACACCATGAGCTAGAAGACATGGATCAAAATTTATTCTAAAGCAAGATATAAGGACTTGCCCCCAGTGTCTAGCAATGATAGATTATCTTGTGATACGATGGTATGTTTGGATAATGTATGCCCCTTTGGGACAATGCTTCTTGGCTTAGATGATGTTGGATATGATAGGATTAATGATAATGACCCACATCAAGATGCTTACCATAAGCAAGTGTAAAGTGTACACCAAACATTTGTCAAGATCAAGATGAGTTGGATTTTGGGATAAAAATAGATTGGATTTATTATGGATATATTGAGATGCTTCCACTTGAAATGGTGCATGTAAATGATTGATTCTACACATGATGCCTATTTTCTCAGTTTTCATCATGGTACTTATCCAAAATGCCACCATAGTGGTTTTCACTGGAGGACAATTTTTCTCTTGACTATTTTCTTGATTTTTGATGTCACACAAAACACATGTTTACCAAGTTTTCATTATGGTGACACTTCTTCTGCTCATTTTGAACCACCTACTAGCATTGATGTAGGTGCTACTGGTGTTGATATGGTTGTCATTGTTGTCATGGCATTCCAACAATATTCTGCTTAGAGGAGTTGTTTTGCTAAGATGCGGGCACTTGAATGTAACCCCTAACACTTCTTGTTTAATTTGTCGATATCGGAGTTAACCTTACCTTCATGCGCACATCGTGATAGAGTTCCTTTAGAATCCTTATGATAAAGAGTTGTTGCCAATGTATGGTCAATGTGAGGGTTTGATATCATCGATGGTGAAATGCATTAAGGGATATGATATTTAGATGGATTAATTGATAGTTTGGAATCCTTGACTATCCAAACTTGGGATGATGAACAATGATGGGTGGATACATAGATTCGATTGGACCAACGTCTTGATATACCCTGTAGGTCGCTCTTGAAGCTTTCTTTTGTATTCTTGGACATCTTTGGTGAATGAAATTCCCTTTGTGATTTTTCCCCATAGTTTCTTTGACTAATGAATTTTGATAGGGATGATTTTCTTTCTTTTTCTTTTGTATCCATTTGAATTTTGATTGTCCATTTTTTTTACCGATTCTTTTGCTTCAATGACTTGTTTCTTTTTTTGATATAGCTTTTTCTCTTGTTGTTGGTCCCAATTAGAGGATGGAAAACACGTGGATGATGATTCATGATGTGGCTAGTTGTAGCATTGGTAGTAATTTCATCATAAGGACTCTTTGTACTCTCTATGTTGATGCTTACATTAGATAAAGTTGCATGTGGTATTATAGAGGTATCACTATTATGTTTAGATCCCTTAATTGTTGAATAACCAAGACCTTGATGCTTAGGATTTCCAATAATCTGCACTAGTTCTAAGATACCTTGTTCATGTAGGCCTAATCCTCTTCCTTGATAATTTATCTATTGAAATTTTTTATCTGCAATAAGATATAATTTAACTTGGAAACAAGGTGCTAATCCTTCTCTGCTTTGTTGTGGATCTTCAAAGGTGGTAGCTTCTTCATTGGTAGGATATCTTGCTTTGACAAAGGTAAGTGATCCAATTTTATAAGTGATAGGATCCTCCATATGTGGGATAACTTCCTAATTGATATCTTCAACTTGATCTTGTGAAATATTAGATTTTGATGGTTCTTCAATATATATCGATGCTTCTTTGATTGTTGTAAGGGTCTTCCTCATGATCAATTTCTAATATTTCTATAGATTCTGCCATGCCTTGATCATGTGTAGAGATTTTAAGAGTAGGAAACTCTTGTTCCTTGGTAATGATATCAAGAGTGTGAGACTCTTATTTTGGATGAAGATCATCTATATGTCCATTAGGAGTAGGCATCTCATGGGTAGATCTATGTGTGCTTGGTATATGGATTTGTTCTTCTTTTGGAAAACCTTGGATGTCTTGGAAGATATATGCCAAGTCATTGTAGTATTTTGATGATAGGGATTCTTGATTTTGACTTTGTGTGGTATTATCCTGGATATTCTTTGGATCACATTCTTGACATGGATCAATTTCAAAGAAGGGATTGCTTGTAAAGGATCCTTGGATTTCCTCAAATGTGGACATATGGGCGATAGCTCTTGGCTTATATTTTTTGAATTGGGTATAAGTGTTGGATTAAGAGTGTCTTCTCCATCAATATATACTGCCATGAGGTTGGATGATGTCAATATATGTTGGACTAGAACATTACTAGACTTGGGTAATTGAGTTTGATCATGCTTTGGATTAAATTCTTGATGTATGCCCTTTTTCTCAATAGATGATGTAGAGACATTGTCAACGTGATCAATGGTAGATACATCTTGATCATTGTTTTCAACTTTTGAGATATTATCATGTTATCATTGATAGATGACTTTTGATCATTATCTACAAAATTTGAGGTAGAGATAATGTTGACTTTGTCATTGGTAGATGGCTCTTGATCTTTGTTTTCAACTTTTGAGGTTGAGATATTGTTAATTTTTTCCATAGTGGTTGAACCTTGAATGTTGTCTTCAATAGCTATTTCTTTTTTATCAATAAGGTCTTGGGTGAGATTTTTGATTTCTATGCATTTGTTCATTGTGTTCCCCTTGATTTTGTGGAACTCACATTGTTTGTACTCGTTATACCAAGGGATTTTAAAGTTTGGTTCACCATAAATTGAACTATCGTTGATTTTGATAAGGTCTTGTTGTACTAGTTTGTGCCCGATTACCTCTAAAGTCTCTCCCAAAGGGGTGAATTTCCTTCTTGGTTGCTAATGTTTCCTCTATGGCCTCTCTTGATTGTTCTACTCTTGATTTTATTTTTGGTTGTTTGATTGATTGTTTTGGTAACTGACTTGATTGTTATTTTGTAACTGCAAAGTTATATTATTAGTAGGTGTGTTTGTTTGGTTTGGAAGGATGTTATAACCTTGTTGTCTAATGACGTTTGTTTGATCATAGGTGGGTTTTGTGAAGGCATGGACCCTTGATAGCCATGTTGTGTATAAGGAGGGTTAAGTCCTTTTTGTGTGTTGTAGGTACCTTGAGGGTGGGGTGCACTTTGATATTGAACTTGAGGAATCCTTTGATCTTGAGTTTGAGGTGTTCCTTGATGTTGCAAATTTCCTTGATACTACGTTTGAGGTACATCTTGGTGTTGTGGAACTCCTTGCTACTGAGATTGAGGTACATCTTGATATTGTGGAATTCCTTGATACTACAATTGAGGTACATCTTGGTATTGCATTTGAGGTACACCTTGGTGTTGTGGATTTTTCTCTAGCAATTGATGTTGTTGATTCACTTGATGTTGTGGAAATAGACTTTATTGTTGATATGAATCAATGTTTTGATGATGTTGGAAATGTTGTTGATGTGGATATCGAGATGTTTGAGGATGTGTTTTTGTTTATTGTTGGGGCTTTTGAATGATGATCCATATTGATTTGCATAACATTAGGATCCTAATGTTGTTGTTGTAACCCTTGTTGATATTGTGCATTTTATGAAGGATAATAGGATGGGGCTTGTTGGTATGAGCTGTCTTGATGTTGAACATGTTGATGATATGAATCTATGTTTTGAGGATTGTCAAGTTTTTGTTGATATTGTGACTCACTCTTTTTATGGTGTCCAAAGCATTGTTGATAAGTTTTTCCAATTCTTTTTTCGATTGCATTTAGGGCAAGTTGATGTTGTAGATTTTGATGGTGATTTTTGAGACCCTTGATTAGAGTGATTTGGGTAATAAATAATGTTGATTTTTTTGGGGGATGTCATGGTTGCATTCTTAGGATGTCTTGATGCTCAATTCCCCGTTGTAAGGTCACTTGGTTTATATCCCCATGGATTACTTCTGTAGTTTGTGGTTTTTGTTGGGGGTATACTAGCACTGCTTTTGTTTTCTTCCATTTTTCTTCTATGTTGTGAATGTGTGGTTTTCATAAACAAGAATCAAGATTTTTGTGAACATTTTGTGACTCTTAACTATGGAAAAGGTTGAACTAGAGCAACTAGTCACCAAATGGTCATATGGTGAAAGTGTGGATGTTTTGATATAGTTTGTTATGAAGCTCAAGACCCTAAGGTTTGAGTGTTGTTTGGAGGTGGCACTATTTTTGGAAGCCAAATTACTAAAAGGCCTGGATTGATATCTCACTTCTCCTACTAGAGGATATGTTTCAGAAAAGCTTACTTGAACTATCTGCGAGTTCCAAATAACTATTGATATCTTAGAAGTGCAAGTGAGGGAATAATCTAGGTTTGTTTGTTTTGATTCTATTTTCCAAAAGTAGGATGGAATGTGAGAGTCAATGAAGGAAAATATGACTTATCTAGGTTTCTGATTGTTTGGTTCTAACAAGTATCCTACAAGCAACTTTGATTCATTTTTTTGATTGCCAGCAGGATAGAGCAGAAGCGATGTGTTTTGAGGAAAAGCAACAGACTATGAGCAATAGCAACTAGATTTATCAACTGCAGCTTGAAATGTGTCAAGTGCATTGGTTTTTGAGAAGCGAGTGTGAGTTGAAATGTTAAGTGTGGCTTGAAATATGTCAAGTGCACTGGTTTTGTATCAAGTGCACAGATTCTATCAAATGCAACTAATTTTCATCAAAGAAATTTTTGGGACAAAGAGAAAAAGAAGGATTTTTCTGGCAACTGTGAGGAAATATTGGTAAAATGTATTAGAATTAGTAGCAAGTGTGGCCTCTATGTAAATTAGTTTTTTAGCATCAATATTTTGGTAGCAATGTTGATGTTTTTCTTACAATTTTTGGACATTTTGATCTATTTCTAGATGTGGCAACTGATACAACTTTGACTGACTCAACAAGCATGGACTTGTGTGACCTGTATGTCTATGGCTTTAAGTTGTGAAATCACGATACCCAAGCCATAGTTTCCAATGTTTACTTTGAGTCAATGTAACCTGAAATTAAAGACTAAATATTTGGAAACCTTTAAGGAGATCCTTCAAGGATTGCAAATATAGGGCTTCTCTTAAAAGCATACATTAAGTCAAAGGTTTTTTGGTTCAACTATCATGTTTAGTGTTTGTTTGGATGTATTATTTTTAGATCAAGCACAGAGGTTGATGTCAATATCTATTTTGAATGTTTTTGAAAATTTTAACAAAAACAAACATTAAAACCCTAGAGATAGAAACCATTCTTTTAGGTAGGCCTACCTCATGCCTCGAAGGGACGATTTTACATGCAACTTATGGCATGGGCCTAAAGTTGTACTTGGAAAGTAACTTCTCAGAAGTAAATTTCGATGCACCACTTTCAAAGAATGTATTTTGATAGAAGGGTAGCTTCTATAACATTTTGGCTCTTAGTAATTGTTTTGGGGTTATGAGTTTCAAATGTCTATACATGTGGTGTTTTGCTCAATTAAGAGGCCTCCCAACCCTTGTGGGTTTTTATGTATCACATGAATACTAGGGGAGACTGACGTCAATATAAAGGAGCATCATCCAATGGGTAAGAACTTTCCTCACACGCACAATTATTTATATAGCGGTCCAAAATGAGAGTACCACTTGGGTCACCTATGAGTTCTCTGGCAGGGGATGTGTCTCAATAGGCGGGCCCTCTAAAAGGTATGCTTTGAAAATAAAAGTGAAAAATTTAAGATGTTTTCACTCACCCAAGATCACCAAAAGGTGTGAGGGGAGAAGAAAAACACTTTATCTTGCAAAAAATTGAATGCACGACATACAATTCATAGAAGTTTTGATTCTTTTTAAGTGCCTCGAGTAGTGCTATCCCCAAAATAATGTGTGAAAAGCATAACAATGGTTTTTTTAAGAGCATCCAATGGAAGTGTTCTAGATATCAGTCAATACCATAGCAAAGGTGCAAAACAAAAGAATGATTTGTTCATTTTTAATCCCAAACTTGAGTGTTTCTAAATTGATCCTAGTCTTGCTTGGTCAACAAAAATAAATGTGAGTGTGCATCAACAAAATAAAATTGTTATGGTCAACAAAATGAAAATCAAACATTCCAAGTTTTTAATTTAAGAGCTTAAAATATTTTAGAGCACCAATTGAATTGTGTGTTGTTCTTTTATACACCAAATTTGAAGCATTTTATAATCTAGAAAGCTTTGAAATGGTTCATTTTTAGAGCAATGTTCGTTTGTGTTGTTATTTTTATGCACCAAATTGAAAGTTTCTAATCTAGAAAGCTTTGAACTGATTCATTTTTAAAGCAACAAAAATTGAAGTGTTTATTTGTGTTGTTCTTTTTATGCACCAAATTGAAAGTTCCTAATCTAGAAAGCTTTGAAATGGCTCATTTTTAAAGCACCAAAAATTGAAGTGTTCATTTGTGTTCTTTTTATGCACCAAATTGAAAGTTTCTAACTTAAAAAGCATTGAAAATTTGACATTCTTTGACTGTTCGTCTTCCCTATAAAATATGTATTAGTTTTTTTCATAAAAAGATGTGCCATAAATCTTGCAAGATCTACACAAAAGATGTTGGAAAATTTCCAAACACAACACACAATCAAACGTTAGGGTTAGACAATTAATTAAGCATCAAAACCCTACAACCTAGACCAAATTGCGAGATAAGTTAACTTTAAGCACACCAATGGAAAATTTAATTGTACAAAAACTAACAACCACCTAGACCATTGCAAAGATCATGAAATTCTACCCCATTTAAAGAAAAGCACCAAAAAATATTTTTGTATGACCAAGATATGGTCGTTTGAAGATAGGGTTATAAAAGTTTTGACTGCCAATCAATAGCGCCCTGTTATGTCAAAAGCATCCAAATAGAGCAAGTGCGCCAGAATCAGATGCACAAAGTATGTTAAAAGTTCCCAAACAGAGCAAGTGCTAAAAATAGATTCACAAAAGTATGTCAAAAGTGCCTAAATGGAGCAAGTGCACAAAAATCATATTCAAGTGCACATTTTTCATGAAATTCAATACATTTGCTTCCAAAAATCTATGCATGAAGATTTTTCTAGAGCACCTTCGGGACCTGTAACTTCAAAAATTACTCACGAAATCATTAGTGTTGAGGACTCGGGTCCCACCGAGCATGTCAGAATGTGTGAGGGGGAAAATCATAGAGCATAAACAAGACAAATGCAATGCAATCTAAATCAAAAACATTAATCTAGATCTATTCCTTCACCCATGAAATGAAATTATAAAGCTAAAGAATTCAAAAGTGTTATTAAAATAAGACAATAAACATGAATTCAAAACAATACAATCTTACCATCTCATGGCAGAGTGTGTTCACTTGATGTTGGATTGCTTGTATCACTATGAAGCCTCCATAGTTCATGTGTAAAATCTTGATGAATGATGCGTTGCATGTTGGTTGATCAAAGAAATGTTGAAGCTCTAACAATGGTGGTTGTGAATGTTGACAATACTTCATTGTGCAAATGATGTTGATGCTTTGATCCTTTTTTGTGAGGAAAGAAGTTTGTTATAGAGAAATTATGATTTGAAATGGACGATCAGGATTAAACAATGTTGAATTCAGATTGACAATTGAAGGTTGTTGAGAGGATTTAGACATGAATAATTTGTGCAAAATAGATTACATGATTAGTGTGATTGAATAAATAGATTGAATAATTTGTGAGATTGAGAAATAGATTGAATAATCTATGGAATTGAAGAAATCATGTGGAGAAATCTATGAGATTGAAGACAGTTGGTGAAGAAATCATGTTGAGAACAATTTGCTCAATCATGAAAGTTGGTGAGGATAATTCAATTAATTGATTTAATTAATCAATCCTTTTTGGAGTTGAACATTCAAAGCAAGTTTGAATTTTGCAAACAAATTTGCATTAGTTTGATTTGATTTTTGATGAGGATTTGAATATTTTATTCAAATTATTCAATTTTGGAGGGAGAGTGAGTTAATTAATTTATTATGATTTAATAATTTAATCGACTTAGGGGAATAAAGTGATTTAGTTACATAATTAAATAATTGGTGTTATTTAATTAATCAGGAGGAATGAAGTTAGAATAGGATTTTAATAAATAAATGAAATTTATTTAATTGGTCAAAATTGATGAAAAAGTGAATTAATTAAACAATGTCGTATTATTCAATTAATAGAGGAATTTAGGGTTTTTGATTAAATTGAATAAATGAAATTTATTTAATTCATCGAAAATGGTGAAAATTTGAATTAATTAAATAATGTAATGTTATTCAATTAATAGAGGAATTTAGGGTTTTTGATGAAATTGATGTGAAATACAGTGATATTAGATGATAATGCTAGTTCATAAGCTAGGACAATTTTAGGTGTCTACATAACCATTTAATTAAATTAGAAGAATAGGGTAAGTTAGCAACATAACTAAATAATTGATGTTTATTTAATGAATCAAGAGGAATAAATCTAGATAAATGATAAGATAGGTGAATTAATTAAATAATGTAATATTATTTAATTAATAGAAGAAAAAGGTTAAATTAGGGCATTTATTAAATAAATGAGATTTATTTAATTAGTCAAAAATGGTGATTGAGGATGAATTAATTAAATAATGTTAAATAACTTAATTAATAGATGAAGATAAAATTTTATAATAATTAAATAATAATGTATTATTTAATCATTTAGGGAAGAAGGGTGAAAGTTAGTTAAATAGTGTTGTTTGCCAGTTAGGACAATTTAGGGTATCTACAGGTTGTTATATCATAATGAGGATAGGTGGCCAAATGTTATTGTACCACATGCTCCATATGCATCACGTTTTTGTTTCCTCATTGCTAAAGGAAAATGCACTAGTATGGAGCCATTGAAAGATCAACACTTGTCAATGTTTCATTGTAGCACTTCACTCCTTCAAAGTGCATTCTTGTGGATGGAGCGCATAATGAAAAGGCACTAGATGGAAATAAATAAGGAAGGGATAGGTGTCAGTATCTGATTCTAAGGTAGATCTTCTTTAGAGTGCAATTTCATGTTCTCGGTGTAAAAGGAATGTGTGTTGAGTGATGGTTAATGAAATGGGGACATGTGATTGTCCCTAATTGCAGTGCTTTACTTCTTCACATCACGTTTCTTTGTAATAAGTGCATATCAAGAGGGCACTAAGGGTATGATGTCATAAATAGATACATCGCATTATTTCATTTCAACACATTGTTCTAATGGAGCATGGTTTCAACCCATCAACATATAAATAAAAGGTGCTTGGTGAAGGTCACTAGGATATCAACACATGTACATCCTAGATTTTAGTGTGAAACTCCTGAGCAACACAATTTAATGGGTTCAGTGCAAATACAAAGTGTTCCCGGGTAGATAAGATGTAAGTTGGACATGTGTCATGTGCAAGATTCATTGCAAAGGTCATTCACAATGCATTTTTACAAAATTAGATTCAAATACAATATGTGGTGTATGTAATATATGCAGTAGCCATTAATTTTGTTTTAAAGCGCCCAGATCAATGGTAATAATTTAAATAAGAATGACTAGTAGATTATCAATCAAGTCCATACATGAGAGCCATCATACTGCAATTAAATCTCAACTACTACTTTTTTAAGGATAATAATCTTAGAATTATTTTATTTCTCATCACAATTACAAGTGCATCTAAGATTTCTAAAGAATAGAGCTCTCTAAAGGTGAATTTAAAAGAAAAACAATGAGGGTTTCAAGTGATTTATTGGGTTAGTGATTTACTCATTTGTAATTACAAAATTATCTAAATTATCAAAAGGATTTTGTAGTAAAGGGTTTTTAGGGTTGTTTGTTTGAATTTTTGAAAGGAAAGAGAAAAAAACCTAGGAATTATAAAGATTAAGCACAAACCCTAGTTAAATTAAAAACCCTATAAAATGAGTGAATCTAGTGTTAAGACAAAAGGAACTAAGAGATTCGTGGAGGATGATTTAATGAAGCAACTACCTGGATCCACAAAAGAGTTAAGCATGCTTAAGGAACAAGAGTATTGATAGAAATATTGCATGATTTGGCTAAACAAATAGGTGATGTTGTCATCCCTATGCATGGTTGGACACTTTTTTAGTATACATACAAAAGGAGTAAATTGCATAGGCCAATGTCAAACCTATGGACTTCTAATTTGGGAAATTTGGCGGTTTCAAATGTTTTTGTGAATGTTGACTTGGTCAAGGCCTCGACATAGGGTTATGATGAAAAGGATAGGATGATCAAATCCAAAAAGGTGCCCATTTTTTAGAAATTTTAAGGCAACAAATCATCAACATATTTGACCTAATGTGTCTACTAGTGTTACAATTGACTTTAGTTCCCTTTACAAAGAATGGGAAAAGTATAAGCACAAATTCAAGGTATTGTGGCTCCCGTGCAATATAGAAGGAGGGATGTTGATCAAAGATTTGTTAGATTTTCTAAGAATGAAGTAGAGCCATTTGGCTTTGACATTTTTGAGGACTACTTCATCAACACATATTTTTATCTATGTCAAGTCCTCGAAGAGGACTACAAGATGAAGATGCCCATTTATATGATGATGTTGGCAGTTGATATTCAACATAGAAATTTCAACAAGAGCTTTGATTATGATACTTTCATTACTAAGGGGACCTACAAGCAACTCATAGATCTAAAGGACCCTAAGGTTGGCCTTCATTTCAAGTGATATTTCCTGCTTATGCATATGATTTTGTACAACAGACACAAGGTGTGGAAAAATCCCATGAATTTAAAGACCCATGATTTAGAATGGAGAAGGTTACCTATCCAAATGTGGACACCTATATGGGACTCCCATTGCAACACATCAAATTATTTGGATTTTGAGAATAATTTTGTGCTAGATGTGTTGGAGAATCTTGGTTACAAGCCAAAAAATAGAATTTTTGAGGCTACTATAATTTGATCATACATTGAATATTGACCATAATTGGGGATATTGGTATCTACATTCCAATTGCATTAATCTTAGGGTGTATGGTACACTAGGGCAACCCTATTTTCTCCCAAGATATGTAACTAATAGGATGGCATTTATGGAAATCATGTGGCAGCTCAATGAAGCTGACAAAGTTCTTTTTAGGTTGATTAATAATGGATCATTGATCCCAAGATGCATGAGGTTATCCCATTTCATTGTCACCACCAAAGAGGGACTAGAAGTATTCCCTATAAATTTGTAAACTTATGGGTTGAAATTAGACCTTTCCAAGAATTATGATCTTGAGGGATATAGGTCAACAAGATGAGAATAGAAAGAGGTAGATCTCAATTCTACCATCATTTCCATGCATCTAATGATAATAAGAAACCTAAAAAATTGATGAGGAGGTTATAGAAAGGAAAAGTAATGGACATTCATGGTCCAAACAAAAGAGAAAAGGATAAAGATCAATCCTTCTTATGTTAGTTCATTTGAAAAATATATAAAACCCATGGAGAGAATGGAGAAAATATTTGCTTCCATGGCTAATGGAACTTTTTCCAATATGATGAAGTTGGTTGAGCAAGAGGTAATGAAGATGGAAGTTGAACAACATGTTCAACAAGAAGCCTTTCTAGCAGAATCGTCAACACAAGTTGCTCTTAGCCAATTAATGGAAGCTCTTACTCAACCCTTGTTGATTATTCAAAGAATCTAAAGGAGAGAGAGCATGCAGAAGGAGTCTGTAGAGAGAATTTCCTTGTATATGAGGAAGTGAGCCAACACTTCCCTTCTCCCCAAATAAGTTAGGGTGATTATTAGGTGCTTGAGAATAGGTAGGTAGTTCATTTCTATGATGAAAAATCTCTTCTTGATGATGTGAGAGTCTTGTCTTGTATCCAATTCATGGATGATGACACCTTTTTTACTACAAAGGAATTAAAAGACTTCATCATCAAAATCAAGAAAAATGAGCTTATTGAAAAATTGGATGAGGCAAAGGAGGGAGTTGATCCATCTAGATATGAAGAGGTCATCTGAAAAGTTATTCAAGAGATGGATTTTGATTCATCCAAATTCACTCCATGCGAAGGGAGGAGATTGGTAAAAGAAAGTGGTATTCTTTTGTTACCTAAATGGGATCTCATGTCATACATTGAACTTTAAATGATAAGGAATCAAGATAAAGGGACCATCACATTTGATGAGTAGGCAAAGCAATCGTACTTTGGATTAGGTTTTAGTCCAAGCTTACAATCATTGGACATATGGGCAATGGCCTTTGCTATAAACAAGCCTAGAGTGGTTGGTTCAATGGAAGAGATCATAGGAAACATGATCATAAGAAGAACTTCAAATACTTTAGCACCACATGCAACACAATTGGTGGTGTATATAACTATGTTCGGTGAAAATATTGCCAAGAGACAAGAGGAAGCATATGAAGAATTACATGATAAGCATGTAAAACTACAAGACAAATACAATAAGGTGGTTGTTAGGCTTCCACCTCCTCAAATTGTAGTTTCACCACCTCCTCCATCCACATCAGTTGAATTCTCAACTCAAGATAGATAAACTCTATCTCTAATGATTAAAGAGTTGAAAGAACAATTGAAGAAAAGCAAGTAAAATGAGAAGAAGGCCAAGGAGGAGGCTAAAAATGTAGCTACTAATATTATTGATGACCTATTAGGTCACATATTGTCATGTGTATTACACAAGAAATCTTGGAGTGCCTTTTATGGAATGCACAAGGCTTATGTTAAGCATATGCAAATACAAACTAGCTTCCAAGATGTGTTGAACAAGTGGATCCTTAGGGTCACTTTAATAAAGGAGCTGATAAAGATAACATGTTTTATTATGGGAGTTCCCCCAAGAATTTGGCACAAATTCATGAATAAATTGAGTTATTGGGGGGAGGTTTTTTCCTTTCATACAAAATTGGACATGTAGTTTAAGTCAAAATTGAAAATGTTTGAAGGCATGGAGAAAGGAATAATGCCTAAGATAATGGATGATTCAGGATCAATCAAGCCTTTGGATGTTTGGAAGGCTAATTTTACAAGAGTCATTCTACAAAGTTGGCAAGCCAAAGTTAGCTCTCCTGAACAATTAAATAAATGATTTGTTTAAGTTGGAGACTAACCTAGATAATTTTGCAAAGGAGACCAGAGCTATAATAGATGTAAGGTACAATATACATAATAATAAGGTGCAAAAGCTCTTGGATTTCAATTGACCTACAAAAGAAAAGTACAGTTCATGGGTTGAGAAATATGTTGAATAGATATTTCCCATGCTTTTCTTGTCTTTTTGCAGAGGTGAGGCCTATTTTGTCTTATATGGCCTAGCCAACTTTCTCCTCAATTTTTTTTCAAATTATAAAAGGTGATTGAAGAATGTAGAATAGTACATGTACTTCCACCTTTATTCTTTCATCATGTTGGGATTAACAAGAAACTTCTTCAATGGCATATCAATTGCTTTATCTTGTAATAGAATATTTATCTTTCCCCATGTGGGGCAGTTGTAACTTATTTTGTTTGATCTTTAAAGGACAAGATTTTCAAATGAAAATGTGATATTTGTCAATAACTTGAAGCTTGTTTTCTCCCTTATTTTTATAAAAGGGAATTTAGGGCCATTTGAAAAGGATCTTGAAAATTTTGTAAGCAGAGCACTTTTGTAATTTCAGTCTATATATGTTTGGTCTAGGTTATAGCATAAAAAGGATGTCAAAGTAACTATAAATTGTGTATGATAGTATTAGCTCATAGTATCAAATACATATGAAAATTTTATAAGCAATTGTCTCCTAATTGTATCTATCTTTAACATTTATGAATAAAAATTGATCAAGGATCTTTTTCTGTTCATCTGTGTAATTTTTCCTATGAATGAATGTTTATTTCATGGCTTTTACTTAAGGAGTAAATTAATTTTCTTTGTGAGAGATGTTGAATTTTTTAGGTACATACAAGGATTGATAAGTAGAATTGATTGGAGAGTTTTGAAGCAGTGATAGTGTAAGGAATTGTCACTAAGCTTTAGAGTTAGAATGAATATTATTGTGCAAGTTCTCAACTATATTTCCCTTGACTCCATGGCCTAGGTCTAAGGCACCAATCTGAGTAAAGGTTCTAGTTATATTCTTCATGATCATCAAATTTTAAATCAAGTTTCCTTTTTAGTTGTAAATTATTGTATAATGTTATTTACATACTCTTAGACACATAATTGCATTAAACTCCAAGAAATCAACCCCTTCTATTTTTTATCTATAAATCTTGGTCATAAAGAAGAGAGTATATCTCTTTTAAAGTAATATTTGGTATCAATTGTGTGAAACCTTAGTTGATGTTGCATAGGACCACCCTCCTAGGTTTTGCAGAGCCTTAAGTGTAGAGAAAATTGTTGAAATCCTTCTCTTGTTCGTTGGCCAATCCCTAAAATAATTGAGAATAAGAATTGGCTATTCATTTAGGTTGTTTTAGGATTCAATTGGGGCTTATAGCACAAAAAAAAACCAACCTAAACTATAACTAAGAAATTGGTGGAGGACATCACTTATAACCCTTTGTTACACAACTCTTTTTCTTATCATGCCATCCATAGTTATGTCTCTCCCCCTCTATATATAGACACTCAAATTATTTTAGTATAGAAAATATTAATGAGGCCTTCCTTCAATGAGGTAGTGCTAGTGGTTAGTACTCTCATGCTTGTCCCAGTGATAGTAATTGACATTGTTCAAGGGCTTCATCACCATTTTATGATATCTCATTACTTCTATCCACTCTTCCTT
This sequence comes from Sequoia sempervirens, assembly GCA_007258455.2. NCBI lineage: Eukaryota > Viridiplantae > Streptophyta > Pinopsida > Cupressales > Cupressaceae > Sequoia > Sequoia sempervirens. The sequence continues at coordinate 86,019,340 of VDFB02000017.1, forward strand.
TGCTTCAAATTTCTTAGGTAGATCATTTTGATGGAGCATATCCTTTGTGTCATCTTAGATTCTGACTTACTAGACCTAAAAATATTTATGCCTTGAAAAATATTTTAAATATTTATAGACTAATTTTGACAAGAGGATAGTTGATTGTGGGAGGCAATACATGAAAAAAAGTTCTTTGGAGTACATATTCTTGGAACATAGCATGACGATACAATGTTGGTTCCTCTAGACATTATCATTCAAGACTATAATTTTTTCTCCAACTTCAAACATGTATATATGAGAAAAATAGGTTTATATACAATTAAGCCTATGAAGGAAAAAATATTCTATAATTTTAGGTGATAGTCATATAGTTTTCTTACAAAGGTGAAAAAAAATTAAGAGTGTTAGTAAAAAAAGGTGAATAAAAATATAATTCAGGTGTCATAGATATGAATGGGTTACTGCATTGTCTCCATAAATCAGAGTCACTATTTGATTAAGCTACCCAAAGTATGGGAATTGGTTTTCCAAAATCACATGAGCTTAAAATTGGCCTAATCACACCTTCAATATCTTTTTATAGTAATTTAATTTTAAATTTGATATTTTAATGGTGTTAATTTTATTATCATTAATAAATTGCATACATTTTATATTATTTTCCATGTAATTAAGGATTTGACTATAGAAAATTATCTACCTCTAACAAAGTTTTAAGATGTATAGGACTGCATATTGCTCTTTTCAAGCTCAACTAAATCTCTTCCCCCTTTTATAATTTGTTATCTTTGTATAAGTTCAATCTTGCTACATAGATAGCTTCAAAAAGATGATCAACTAGAGTCTTTATCACATCTTCTCCCTTGAAACTTAGAAACACATTATAACTCTATGAATTTGATAAGAAATTTTATTTGTGGGAAGCTTGTATTGTTCCATATTACAACTAGATTTGAAGAGGAAGGTTTACTATTGATAGAAATAAAACAAATTATTCAACCCTAAATTTTTGATATTGACCTTAACCATACAATTATTTTTTCAATCACACATTCCTATACCATATCTACTTGTAGATTGCAAAAGAAACTAGTCATATGGAGCCCTCCAATCACAAAATTCCTAGATGGAATCAAATGGAATATGCTTTTTGTTTCTATACTCTATTGTAACCTAGGTATTTCCATCAAGTCTTAGACATGAATAGGGTCATTCTTTTTTATATCTATAAAATTAATGCCTAGTTTGGTGGCAAAGACATGGCTAAGTTATAGGAGCTTAAGTGTTTCCAAAGGTTCTCTTGAAAAATTGAAACTTGAATGATATGTAGTCTAGGTATTTACATCAAGTCTTAGCCATGAACATGTGTAGCTCTTTTTGGCCTTTATAAAATTTATGCCTAACCTAGTGGCCAAGACATGGGTAAGCAACACAAGCTTAAGTGATTTTTCAATCCAAAGCAATCTACACTTAAAATATTGATGATTACACATTAGTTTTCAAGTGAACAATCAAACAAATAGAATTATTACTAAATTTGACACGTTTTCAAATGACATTTTATGTATGAAAAATAAATATTAAATATAATATATAACAACCAATGTAATGCTTAATACAAAAATAATCTTATTAGTATTTGTGTTAGGCAATACTATTGCAATCAATTTTGCTTAATTAGTTATTAATAAATTCTTTGACAACAAATAGGGACTTCCTGGCTAGCTGGCCAGTAACGGGCAATCTTGGATACTGGAAGGGTATCTGGGGTATCTCACCCTCATTGGTTGCCTGGCATATATGGAAAGAAAGAAACAAGCGAATCTTTAAAGGTACTGCTTTGTCAAGGGAAGGCTTGGTCGAGAAAATTCAAATGGCAATCACTGAAACCGCAAACCACAGATTGCATAGGGACACCAAATCAAGATTCTCAAGGTGGGATGAGGAAATTATGAAGAAATGGCGTGGGCTCAGGTTACCGACGTACTGTGGGACAAATAAACCAAAAGTGAACAGGAAAGAGATACGTTGGGAACGTCCGACTCGACTAAAATGGAAAATGAACTTTGATGGAGCGGCAAAAGGTAATCCGGGAATGGTAGGGGCAGGATGCATAATTCGAAATCCCCAAGGCGAATGTGTATGGGTGGCTTCAAAAAACCTCGGGTTAAGCACAAATAATTTGGCAGAGATGGAAGCGTTATGGCTTGGGCTCCAAATTTGCACAGAAAAAGGTATCTCTGAGGTCGAGATTGAAGGTGACTCGTTGCTATGCGTGAACGCTATCATCTCAGGAAAAGCACAAAACTGGAAGATGCTAGACTGGATCGGATCAATAAAGGAGTTATTAGACGGACTCTCAAATTATACAATAAAGCATGTGTACAGAGAAGCAAATCGTGCGACGGATCTTTTGGCAAACTCGGGAGTAAGGCAGGACAAAAAAATTGACATCGGCTCCACGGCTGAACAATGGCCAGGCTTGCAAGAAATCATAGTTTATGACATGCTTGGCTGTCGTATCCCACTGACGGATTAGATCCGTGCCCTTGGAATGCGAAGCGGAGCAGCGAAGTACTGGGACACTCAATTATGTAGGATTCGGGTTTCATGGTGGCGACCTCTGGATTCTTGATCTCCCCGGCCCATCAAGACATCTGAGCCTGCCTATATATCGGGGTTGCCTGGGGTCTCTACTGCAAAAGAAAATATGGTAGGGTGGGCGACTTACACAAGAATGGTGCCTATGTTTGGGATCCTTTGCTAATGTGCAAATGAAGCTTTCCCTGTCCAGTGTAGGCGACTCTTTGCAAACCAAAACCAGAGGGTCTTGAACGCGATTGTTGAACTGCTCTCCACCCTCTTGCCCGCTAATCGGCACTGGTGCGATGGGAAGGTCTTCGAAGTGGTAATAAGCCACATGGTAGACATCAACGAGTCTAAGGAAATCATGGTGACACGGCTAGGCAGTCTTGTGCCACCTACCTTCATACAAGTGGTTGCCAGTGCGACCATGGAGCTAAGGACGGATGGATGGGTCAGCCTGCTACGATTGTACTTCGATCCTGCCAATTTGAGCGACGAAGAAGGCTCTAATGGAGGGGCAGATGCAAACAAGCACGACGCCCGACTCAATTTCATGTCCAACGCTTGGGAGGTGTACCGAATGGGCGTCAGAAATGGAGATCTGACGGCGTTCGAAAGATTCATGAACTCTGAGCATTGCTGGGTGGGAAGAAATAGTCTTACCAGGCTCGTTCGTTTGGGGAACTGTCTAGCAAGTATCTATCAGGCCATGTTGGCCTAAAATGTACATAGTCTGGTCTGTTCTTTGCTTATGGTATTAACTTGCCCATAATACCACTGTAAATCGGGAGCTACCCCCACACTCTGTAGCACTCATCTATAAAAAAATAAAAATAAAAAAAAAATCTTTGACAACAAATAGAAATCATTATTTTTTGTATTCAAGAAATATTTATATTTTCTAAAGTAGAGATGTAAGATTTATGAATTTAAAATGTTTCAAAATCATTTATCATGAATATCATTGGTCTAAAATTCTAGATGTTATGGGAATTTTTTTAAGAAAGATAGATTTTTTAGATTTTTTAAGGTATTTTTTTAAATTTAAAAAATAAATATCTATTTTAAATAGGTTTTTTCATTTTTATTTATAATATTGTAAATAAAATATTTTTTCTATATAAATACATAAATTTTATGTTTATGTATGTAATTTTTAATTTCTCAAAATATAGTTAATAAAATCAATTAGCTAGATTTAGATTGGTGCTATTAAAATAAATAAAAAATTTAAATTAAATTAAATTAAACCACACCCCTAAATTAGCATAAAAGAGATAATCTTCTCTATTTTATAAAAAAAAGATTTTAGACAATTAAAATTAAATCTTAAACTATTTGATTACAAGCATCACCATTATTCCCATTTTTCAAAATTTATTTTCAAAACATAAATAAATAAATATAAATAAGAAATAAATTAAAATAACTAAAAATTATTATAATTATGAATTACAATATAATTCTAATCTTAAAAACATCATAATTATGAAAGATAACAAGTTTCCACAATCCATATTGCTAATTGCTAAAAGATTTCTCGATTCATTGTGTGATAATTTTTTGCATCAACATTTTGGATCACACTTAGTGACGTTGATGCAAAAAATTATCACACAATCAAATCCAAAAATCTTGTAGCAATCATAATTATGATTAAAATTAGAATTAAGAATAAGGTAAGAATTATGGTTAGAACTATTCAAAAATTAAAATAAACTAAAAATAAATACTATTTAATAAAAATCATTAATTTATAAAAGAGTGATGGAAGCTAACGGTTATTTGTAGGAGGTTGCGAAAGCTAGGGTTTCTTTTGGGTTGAAGTTAGGAAATGTTCACAAATCTTGTGGTTTATGGCTAAATAGAGGTGTAACAACAAGATCACTAACTAAGGTGACCAAATAGCGAATGCTGGGAAGATTTCAAGTCACAATGATGACAAATTTAGGTTGAATGATGGAGACTGGTTTGCATTGCAGGATCAGAGGAATGAACAATTAGTTGCTCTCATCACAAGGGGCATTGGTGCTGAGGGGTTTGAAGTGCCCAAGACTGGGGATAATCAAACAAGACCGTCTCAAAAGATGAAGCTCTTAAACAAAGCAACGACTAGAAGGGGAAAAGGAGACTTTCCACCTCCTCCTTCATCCAAAGCAATCACAGTGGAGCTAGATGGTGAGCTTGAACAAGAGGTGATTTTTAATGAGAAAGTTTTTGTTGGGTTGGGATTAATTAGGAGATTCAGGGGATTTTGGCCAAGCTTGTCAAATCTTCATCTATGGATTTCTAACCATTGGATGCATGTTTTGGAAGGGTATGTCCAAATCTATCCTATGGCTAAAGGTTTCTTCATTGTTGTTTTTGAAAAGGATCAGGACATAAACAAGATCCTCTGTGATTATTACTAGGATTGGGAAGGAAAATATACATTGTTGCTAAAGCCATGCCATCCGACCTTTAACCCAACTACAAAAAGTGTTTGAGTGGGTTCCTCTCTGGGTAAGACTGCCCAACTTTCCCTTACAATTCTGGTTTGATTCTTGCCTAGAGGCTGTAGGGAACTCTTTAGGAAGCTTTTTAATGGTGGATGAAGGGTCCTCAAATCTTTTGCATTCAATTTTTGCACAAATTTTGGTGGAAATGGACATGTCTAGGGAGCTTCTAAAAGAAATTTGGTTAAAAACTTCAAAAGGATGCTGGGTGCAGTCCTTGGATTATGAGGGGATACCCTTTAGGTGCAAAATTTGTTATAAAATAGGGCACTCGGCTGTTCAATGTGCCAAAAAAAGAACAAATAATTTTGCTTCATGGTGGAAAGATGTTGTGCCTCAACACTACACAATGGAGAAAGAGAAGGAGAAGCAGGCGAGCCCTCAGGTGAAAGGAAGGAAAGAGGAGGGTTAGGTACCAGGGGATCTAGGATAGGAAGGGATGGTGTGGGTGAATGATGCTGTAGGGGAGGAACAACAATCGACCAGTGAGAACTTGTTATAGGAAGGAAGTCTGGCTGTGAACAGTGATAATGCTGGTCTAAATGGAGGTGAAAAAGAGTCCAAAAATGGGGTAGCAACACCAGATTGTCGGGAGAAAAAAGGTGGAGTGAGGCTAGAAGAGAAAGAAAATGGGAAACGAAAGGCAAATGCACAAAACCAACAAATAATTGGTTTTTTGAATGAAGCTTTAAAGAGTCCTCAGGATCAAGCATTGAAATGGTAGGAGGCTGCAGGGGTGGAAGATGGTTGTTAAACAGTTAGGGGAAAGAAAGCAAAGAAAGTTGAGAAGAAATCTTTTGTAATGGTCCTTCGGTCTCAGATGAAGGGAAGACTAAGTAGTGCTCTAATCCTTTGACTTTTTAATGTGGTTCTTTAAGGGGTTGATGGTGTTTAGGTTGGTTTTTTCAGTTATTGCTAGTGGCGCTGTTGATGCTGTAATGATACTTTGTTTGATTGATTATTGTTTGAATAGAAGGCAGAGCTAGGGGAATTGATAGAGGAGATTTGTGTTATTGGAAAAGGGCTTTAAAATAGCGTTGTAATGCAAACTGATATGTAATCTGGTTTTTATTAATAAAATTCACTCTATTACGGACAAAAAAAAATCATTAAAATATGATTAATAGATTATAGACTCCAAAATTCTCATTTTCTATTCATAAAATATTTTTATTCCACATACTATTCTATAATTCTTTACTAACTAATTATTAGCTCATTAATATTTAACAAATTTTGATTCTAATGAAGAGATTTAGTTGCACTTGTGCTTGCTAAGAATCAAACTTGAAGTCAATATTACCAAAAATTATAACCTCTCAATAATATATTTGACTCAATTTATTGCCCGATTTATCTTTGAATTACTATGTTATAACTTATCTACTGTAAACAAATACAACTATTATAATGTTACAAAGATAAATACTTCCGTGTGACACTCTAATATTTTACTTACAATAATCTTTCAATAATATATTTGACTCATGTTATTGCCCAATTTATTTTTGCATTACTATGTTATGACTTATTTACTGTAAATAACTACAACTATTATAATGCTACAAAGATAAATACTTCATAGTGACATTCTTATATTTTACTTACAATAATTTTTCAATAATATATTTGACTCAAGTTATTGCCCACTTTATCTTTGAATTACTATGTTATAATTATCTACTAAGCAAATACAACTATTATAACACTACACAAATACTGGTTGTGACACTTATATTTTACTTACACTATAAAAAATAATTAAAAAAATTGGTCAAAATGATCAACATGCCCATTAAATCCATGGGTCCAATTGCTAGTTTGAAAAATTATTCATAGTCTAAATTCAGTGTGTAATCATTATCAAGAGTAATGGTAAAGCAATGAAAAAAATTAAAGCAATGAAAAAAAATGTGACAATAGATTTTATCTTTGAATTATTGTGTTATAACTTATCTACTATAAACAAATACAACTATTATAATACTAAGACAAATACTAACCACATAGCACTTATTATTATATTTACCTACAATATTAAAGATAAAGAAAAAATCAACATCATTAGACCCATGGGCCGAATTGCTAGCATGGGAAATTATCCATAGTGTACATTGGTATTGTGTAGTCATTGTCAAATGCTTGAAAACTAGGACGTGCGATGGTAATCCGCAGAGATTAGCGGTGAAGAAACGAAAAAAGTCTGATGATGGACGACATTCACATTCGTGACTTTGGATTACAATCAACGAATGGGGTACCCGGATTTCAAAGAGTAATCGATTGAAATGGAATCCTTGAAACTTCCATGACCCCACCATTGTCCATCTTGTTTGGCAATTTGCGGGATATTTCTCCCCACCGCATCCCCTGTTAACTGCAGGCTGTGTCTTTTCCTATGCATTACTTTTTGTTTGTAAGGTATGTTCTTGTCCAACGAAGATTTGGGTTTTTGTTACCATCAAAGTTACGAGCTTCTAAGTTGAATAAAATTGCCCCAAATGCGTTGACCAGGGGAACAAATGCATGATGCCCCACACAGTCCGTGTAATAGGTGTTTAATAATATAGAAATTGCTTGGGCCTCAACTTTCCCCAGCATGCCGCTGTACCAAGAATTGCCCCCCTCGACATTTTCGTGACTCACAAGTATAATTAATCTTGTTTGGAAGGCCGGCCGTCTGTACTTTGAGGTAATAATTATTTCCCGTGAGGGCCCATAAATTAGGCGGCATTAGCATATGTCATAGGCCTAGAACTCTCGCCTTCGGGTATGGTTTAAACTTTTTGAATTTTCTGTGAGAATCGATTGTCTTTTTCCCTTGTGTTTTACAGTCGGTGCTGTTTTGTGGGTTAAGATGTATGCAGTTAGAGGATTGTGGTTTGTGGGCTTTTCCACAACAGTGTCAGACACCATACCTACTCGGTAGTATGTGCAATTCATGGTTAATTAGGGAAGGTGGGTGAGGGAATCGGTCAAAACTGACGTCTCTATGCAAGTCTTAAAATAATTTCAAGTCAATTGCAGTAACAGTAACGTCTTGTGAATTTTTGTGCGAGGGGATTGACCAGGGAGGTGCCGTGCTTAGTGGGAATACTGAATGCGGAAGGTTCGTGTTCCTCTCGGGAGTGGGATGACGTGTTCAATTCGGGTCGTGGCGGACTTTGAATCTTGACGAACGTTTTCTCGGGGTTACCTGGAATTTGGGTTGAGGCTTTCCCATATAGATCCCAGTTGGGTTGTTTCAAAATTAAGTCTTTTAGGTTTTGAAGCCCTTGGTTGATGTGGGCGAGGTCTAAAGAGATTTGGGTTATAACAGAAGGCAGAGAATTCGCAACGCTAATGAATATGAGAATGATAATGGATTCAATGGCTCTTTCCCTGTGGAAATTGACAGCTATGGTGATGCTAATGGGGCTGTTTGCAAGGCCATGTCTTTCATCTAATTCTGAAGGAGACGCACTTCATGCTTTCAGGAGGAGTTTATCAGATCCAGAAAATGTTCTGCAGAGCTGGGATCCCACTCTTGTCAATCCTTGTACATGGTTCCACATCACATGCAATCAGGACAATCATGTTACCAGAGTGTCAGTGCCCTTTCTCTTTTCTTTCTTTCTTTCTTCTTTGCAAGCCATTCAGACCATAATTGCATTGATTTCTAAATAAAGATTTGTCTACGATCTGGAATCTCCTGTGTTTGTTTTTATTATTAAATGTAATTAGCTACAGTGAGTGGTCGGATTGATAATTGATATCAAAAGAAGAGAAATAATCTGTTTTTGGTTTTTAAGGGATGGGTTTTCATTGAGGGTAATTCTTTGTTAAAAGTTGTTCATCCTGATGGTTTTGGGTACCATCCCTGTTAATATTTTTTTTCTCTGCAGGGACTTAGGCAATTCAAATCTTTCTGGTCATCTGGTGCCCGACCTTGGAAAGCTCGAGCACTTGCAGTATTTGTAAGATTTCTTTTTCCAGATTTCTATCCTTCTTTTGGTTTTCGATTCTTCTCTCTTGGTAGATCACTGCTCATAAAGGTTATGGGTCGTTGTTTAGCCAACTTTTCACGCAGTATTATATTTAGGTGATTCTATTCTTGAGAACACCAGTCCAAACGGAGTTATGCTAGTGATAGTTTGAGGTTATTGATTTCTGATTGCAAGTATGAAGCCTTTTTTATATCTTTCCAATATAGATGGGATAGAGAATCAAAGATCTTCGAGAGTCTAGACGAGTAAATCTTTTGAAATATAGCAGATGATATATTGTTGATGATTTGAACTCGGTTTTGAGACCATTTTCTTGGACTGCAGGGAGCTGTACAAAAATCGAATTGAAGGTAGCATACCAGAAGAATTTGGCAATCTGAAGAGCCTTATTAGCCTGGATTTGTACAATAATAATCTTACGGGTCAAGTTCCTCGGTCATTGGGGAAATTGAAGTCGCTTGTATTTCTGTAAGTTGTTTTCTGTTCAGTATTAATACTTGTGATGCCAAAAACTAAAGTGTGGTTTCAATTTTCAATTTTCACAAATGTAATTAAAAATTATAGTCTGAGGTGGTTGTCTATCATTATTATTTCAATAATTATCTGATTACTGATCCCATATTACTTTGGATGAGCAGACGCCTTAACAACAATTGGCTAACTGGACAAATTCCCAGAGAACTTGCTTCAATTCCAACACTCAAAGTCGCGTAAATATCGATATCCTTTTTCTTGTTTATTGACTCTGGACAGTGGAGTATGAATGATTCCAGTTCTCATTTGTTTGCGTGATGGTTTAATTTGTACATGCAGGGATGTTTCGAATAATGACCTGTGTGGAACTATCCCAACTACTGGACCATTTGAGCACTTCCCTTTGAAGAAGTGAGGATAGCTTTCTCTTACATTTTATAGTAACTATGATTTAGAATATTCTTTGCACCGTACAGTACCCAAATGATTGCATGTCTTTGTGAGTTTTGTGGGTACATTCTTTGTTGTTTCTGTATATGTTTTTTTAACCTTTTCTGAGTGAAAAATCACTTATTGCAATTTGTTTTTTACATTAAACAAAAAAAATTCATTTCAGCTAATAAAGTTATAATGCTACATTACTGGAAGTATTAGGGCTGTGGTCTTGCAGACCTTGGTTGACTACAGAATCAATCTAATCTTGATTTTCAGATGTTATTCTTTTGCTTGCCAACATACCAATTTGTGATATTTGTACATGATAATGCACACACAATAAGTGCCGTCAGCTTCAATCAATTCTGAGCATCTTTCTTCATCAATGAAACATCCAACTAACTGAAGTCACCAAGTCACACAATTTATACTTAGCATTGACTTAATCATGATTGTAACTCTTACCTGGTAAAATGCTATTCAGGAAGAAAGTAAGATAAAATATTGAGATTTTAGATAAAATAAGTTATGTTAGTGAAGGGAATTTCTTCCAGACAATTGTCAAGATTTTTCTGAGTATTTCGATTACTCAGTTTGCACGAGTTATTTGTTGACATACTGAGATATTCCTAGCATTGACTGGGTTTGAGCCTACTTGATCAAGTCATATAGACATGAGTTGATAGGGCTTGTCTTCATTGTGTGGGAAAAACAGTTCAGAATCTTTTGATTGTGTGAACAACTTTATTTCTAACTCTTACTCTGCAGTCATTTAGTACAAAGTACTGAATATATGAGATGAGATGAATGACTTTTATCATCCATTTGGCCAACGTGTATTTTTTTCGGTTTAGATGTTTGTTCCCAAGAGCATTCAGCTTTAAAATAAGTTGTCCAAGCTTTGTTAGATTGTATTGCCTAAGATTACATGTACTGAGTTGTGACTTGAAGATATCTGTGTTGATATTGCTAATACTATAACATCATAACAGAGTGACAATAGATGGAGCCAATTCTTTGATTTGTATATTTTTATTTTTTAAGTATCAAGTTTTATAGTCAATGTAATCCATGAACTATATTATATTTAACATGCCTTGCCCATGTTCTAAGTGTTTGTAAATTTGAATTTTGGCTACTGAATACAGAAACAGCTCTTTCCCTTCCAGGCATATATTTGAAATTTTGGAACTAGTTCTCTAGCTACACAAAAGTGATTATAGTAATGCAATTGTGTAGACTTTGATGTTCTTGGTAGTCTTATCTTATATTTCTCATTTTCTTAATCTTGATAGGATTTATCATATCATTTTCCTAGGCTTCATGCTTTTACTACCTTGGTATTCATTGTGATTTCTCTCTTCTCTTGCATGCATTCCTTATTTTGTTCCATGGTAGTTAGGTTACTACAAGGTTAAGGGAGTTAACAAGAAATTAGAATTCACTTTAATTATAGTCTTTCTGAAGAAGCTCTATATGATTTGCTGTTCTTTGAGGAATTTGGAATCTTGGCTTTCTTTAATTGATTGCCTCTTAATTAGCAAATCGGGTATGAAAGCTGCCACTGTGTAACTCGTATGCTGTCAAGCTCATAGAATCAAGGGAGATTCACTTTAGCCGTTGCTGCTCACACTTAGTCAAAGGCTATTGATTCATATATACTTGAATTGTGTACATATCATCTTGCACGACAACCATTCACCAACTATTGTTTGCAATAACAAAGAAAAAACCTGATTGCTTCTTGCTGCGTTGGTGCCTGTGAGCATTCCCTAGAACATCTCCATGCTCGTAACTATAATTATATCTGCTCCAATAGAGCTGCATGTGCACTTGCTTTGTCATACACACTCCGGTAACTTAGATAAAGATGCGGCAGTGAGTTCACCAAATGACTTGGGGTTGCAACTGTAGCAACACTAGACTTAGACAAGCCTCTATGCTAAACTACGACATCTGAAACTCACTTCAGTTTATTGTAACTAATTTGTAGTTGTTTACTATTTTGAGATCAAACACTCAAACAGGAACTAGAACAAGTCTACACATCTTCTCTCACTAGAAACCTTATCCAAGTAATTTCTTGAGGTGAATAGCACAACAAAGTTCTAATATTCTCCCACTTGATATTTACTTCAAAATAAAGAGATCCACTTGTTGACTTCTGGTTATCCAGATCTCTAGCTCAATGAGAATAAACAAATCCCTATATGTTCAGCACTTTGCCAACATCAATGATCATTAGAACCATAAAAACACAAATAGTAATCTGGAGTTCCTTTCAAGTACTTGAAAACTCTTTTATCCTAAGTCCAATGTTCTCTGCTAGGTTGTGATATGAACCTACTTAGAATTCCCATTGATTGGGCAATATCTGGCCTTGTACAAACCATTGCATACGTAAGGCTTCCTACTACACTTGCATATGGAACATTACACGTGTCCTCAAAAGCCTCCATAGACTTAAGACATTGTTCCAAATTCAACTTAGTGCCTGCCAGTAAAGAGATACTTACAAGATTACTGGCATGCATGCTAAACCACCACAAACAGTCTCAAGGTATTTCGATGATTCAACCATAGGTTCCTGCTAACTCAATCTCTATAGATTTCCATACCAACTATGAACCTTGAAGCATCTAGATATTTCATATCAAATTTGCCAAACAACTAATCTTGAGTTCCTCAATCAATGCTTTATTGTTCCTGATAATAAGTATATCATCAACATATAAAACAATCATTAAAACATGATCCCCCAACTTGTTTGTAGTACACATAGTGATCAACATTACTTTTTGGAAAACCTTGTTCTAATGCATATGGATCAAACTTTTGATATCACATATGCAGTGATTGCTTCAATTCATATAGACACCTTTTTAGATTACAAAATAGATGCTCTTTTCCCTTCACCTTGAATTCTTCAAGCTAACTCATATTAATTTTCTCTTCTAAATCTCCATGCAAGAATGTAGTCTTGACATTTTTCTGCTCCACTTCAAAATCATACAATGCAGCCATGGATAAGAATGTTTTAATGGAGTTCAACTTTGCCATCAGAGAAAAGATTCATGAAGTCTATTCCATCAACCTAGGAATACCCCTTTACCACCAACCTTGCCTTATACCTTGTCAATGTACCATCCCATCTGGATTTCTTTTTGAACACCCACTTATAGCCTATGGGCTTCCTTCCATTAAGGCAAATCAACCAAGTTCCAAGTCATTTTTTTTCAATGCCACCATCTCCTCTTTCATGGCATCTCTCCAAGACTTGTTCTCCTTAGAAGAGAGGGTTTCTCCTATAGACTTTGGTTTGTCATAAGTACAATTTTGAACAAAAGCAGATTGGAAATTTGGTGAAATATACCGTAAGGGTGTTTTCCATTGTCTTGTAGACCTTCTCATAGTTACTGATGGAGATCCTGTCCACTTGTTTGTTCATTTGTATATGCATGCTACTCTAATTTATGTTCAAACTTCATCCTATTGCTCTTCTTTACATTTGACTGTTCTCTTTGGATAAAACTCAAAGTTCCATGAATATAACATCCCTTCAGTAGATAATCTTCAGTATTATTGGATTCAAAAGCTTGTAGCCGTTCACATACTCACCATACCCAATGAAAATGCTCTTTTCAGCTTTAAAATCCAACTAAGACTATTTCTCCTTTGGCACATGAACAAATGCCTAACAACCAAATACTTATTAAGTGTGTTACAACAGACATCTTTGTCTACATCACTTATGGTGTCTTCTCATCAAGTTTAAAAATAGGAATTTTGTTTCTCAAGTAACAAACAATATTAACTAACTCTGCCCAAAATCCCTGTCCAGACTAGCATGGCTTAATAGGCTCTAACTTGGTCCAACAAGGTTCCATTTAACCTTTCAGCCACTCCATTATGTTGCAGTATGTAGGGTGTTGTTCTTTGTCTAACAATGCTATTGTGCTTGCAAAATGCCTCACTCTTTACAACAAAACTTTCCACCATTATTTGATCTTAACACTTTATCTTCTTAGCAGTCTAATTTTTTTATTAGTGCTTTGAACTCCTTAAACTTGTGAAACACTTAAGATTTTTTTCTAAGAAAATACACCTAAGCATGTGACCCAATTGGTGGTGCCGCAACAAATTTGTTCAATAAATTGACTGAGTTGCATAGTGATGTCTCCAACCTAAAGAGTGTTCCATGTTACACTGCCTTAGGCAACATGAAATTGCCTCCAACCAACTTGCACTCTTTTCCATAAAAAATAACATGTTTTCTAGAGTCCATCATCTTAGAGACAAAAAATCTGGTTTCTAGCCAAACTTAGTATATGCAAAACATAAGAGAATGTCGTCACTCTCCCATCCATGAAAGACATTTAACCTTTCCTCAACCAACTTTCTGGAAAGAGTTGTTATCACCAAGGAAAACTTGTCTTCCATCACACTCTTTGTACTTGGAATACCACTCCAAAGAAGAGTCATATGGTATAATGCATCTGAGTTAATCAACTAAGAATAATGTTAATCAATACAAAAGCATCACTGGCATACTCATAAATGTTTGAGGGTCTATTAGAGGAATCATACTTCTTCATAGACTTGCATTACTTTATGTGACCTCTCTTGCACAGTTTCGACACTTTAGGTTTAGCAAGAGACTTAGACTTGTCCTTCTTGGACTTCATATTTCATCGCCCTTTGTCTTACCCCCCTCTATCCTTTGATCTACCCCTTACAATTAGGGCATCACTAGGGAGTCATCCATGGATTTTCTCTTAGTCATCCATGGATTTTCTCTTGATTTCTTCACTTAGCAAAAGCTCTATGAGTTCTTTTAGTTTGGGTGAAGAACAATTACCTCTAATTGTCATAATTAGATTTTCTATGAATAAGATAAGGAATATAACAACAAAATGCACTTATTTGCTTTGTTTGTCTTGAATACTATCGACATTAATTAATTCATTATTAGATTTAAGGTGTTGAGATAATCATTTACAAAACCTCCCTCTTTCATTTTCAAGGAATCTCTTTTCAAGAAAAAAGATAGTTTAAAAGACTTTTTGATTGATATATGGTTCCTATTGTCTTCCACAACAAATATGTAGTAGGATCTTTTGACATATTTATTAATATAAAATCTGAAAGACATAGACAAATTGTACTTCGAGTTTTTTTATTCAATATATTCCAGTCCTCATTAGACACACCTATAGGTTAAATTGAAGAAGATACTTGCGTCCATTGATCTCTTTCTACCAAGAGGTCTTCTACCTTAACTTCCAAAACCTGAAGTTTTGACCATTGAATTTTTCAATTTTAGATATTGGCATGCTTGCTATGAATCCAACAATATGCGCTTTGTATTTTCACAAGATCTTTCAAAGGCTTTCACTGAAACCAGTTATACATGTATTGCTACAAAACTTTGCTCGGGGGTTTAAAAACTGCAATTCTTCAACAGTTTCATCACCACACACATGACTATGACAGCAAATGATGTGGCTTCACCCAAGCAATCATGCTTTGATACCAAATGTTGGGAATTGAATCTCTATAATAGTCGACCAATAGATTGAGATATTGGAACACCTTGAGATTATGTGACACAAATACACTTATGGTTTGTTATATCAATTCATTTAACAAATTTAGTAAACAACATGAAATAGTACACAAAACACAAATGCAGGTGAGCCACAAGATTTATATGGGAAACCTTACGGGAAAAAACCACCAGCAAATGGACAGCAACAATTCTGTTCACAGGAAACCAAATATCTAATAAAATAAATTTCTTTTGTAGGGTCAATTTGTAGACAAAAGCAAATGACCTCCAATTAGGTTTACCACACCTTAATCGACCATCATCAGTCTATTCCACCTATACAAGCAATTCGATATAACTGTTTCATGGAATTGCAACTGACTAACTGCCACATAGAATACTGATAGCCATACAACCAAAACATGATCATTCCATGACATTGATATACTGCATATTATACCAAACATGACTTCACACGAATAATCACCACATATAATTAGCTATTGCTGCTCAAACTTGGTCAAATGCTGTTGACCATCTATACTTGAACTATGTACATGTTTTCTTGCACTACAACTAATCGCCAACTATGACTTGCGCTAACAAAGTCAAATATGTATTGGTTCTAGTTGCTTGCGGTGAGCATCCCTAGAACCTCTCCGTGCTCTTATGTACTTCAATAGTGTGCATGTGCACTTGCACTGTCACATACTAGTAACTTAGACAAAGATGTGGTAGTGAGTTCTCCATCAGAAGATCTCTTGTTGCAACAATAACAATATTGGATTAGACAAGCTTCCATTCTAAACTGCAACATCTGAAACTTACTGCAGCTCACCAAAACTAATTTTGTAGCTATTTATCAGTCTGCAATCAAACACTTAAACATGAACCAGAATAAGTTCACACATTCTCTCACTATGAATCTCTCTAGGGACTCTTTGCAGGTGAATAGCACATTGAAGTCTCGAAAGTCTTAGTTACCGGTATTAACCTTTTGGCAAAATGAATAGTTGTTGAAAAATGATTATCTACCAAAAACTCTACTCTCATATTTCAAAGCATGACAATCTGCCGAGAAAATTCTCTCAAATCAGAATAGGTAAATGTAAAGCTGAAATTAGGAAGGAAAATAGTTCAGCTGTGCACTAAATGTTTGTGATCCAACCATTAGATGATGGACATGCTTCTTGAAGAAACCAATGAAGTTTATGCTTTGGAATGAAAAGGGCTTTATATGAGAGGATAATTGCTATTTGAGTCCCAGTGATTCATGTTAGTTTTTAACATTTTTGGACATGGGCCAACCGCAGAAATAAAATGTTGGCCCCTGGGAATCTCAGTTCCTTGTATATTCATGAACAGAGTATGCATGTTGTTCTACTGTAGGAATTTTGGTCATAACAAGGATGCAAAGGAGAGTTGGTTGAAATCAACGACTGTGTGCTAAGGAAGGCATTGTACATGTCATACACTTTGAAGGGGGGAGATACTATACAGATTTTATGAAGAAAATATGGGAAATCCTTTGTTAATATTATATATTGGATAAATTGAGCTTGTTCCCCTGCCTTGCACTGTTGCTGCTATGTAAGGCCTTGTCTAGGTTGTAAGTTTGTAAATTTGTAATGCAGTTACAAAAAAGAAAACTTAAGATCTTCATGGGTGGTGGTGAACTTTCCCTGCTGCTACCAAGCCATGCAGATTTTTTTGTTGGGGAGCATACATTTGAGTCATTCTTGGCCACCAAAGATGAGTAATACCATTTTTTTTGGCACTTAATAGTTAATTTTTGTACACATGTCAAAGAGATCTCATAACCAGGTTATGTTTCTTCCCACTGTAGTGCGATTGAATAGCATAATATTTAGGACTTAGCAATCAGGATGGAGTTACAATACTCTGCCAATTACAGTTTGACTTAAGTGTATCACTACAGACGGGAATTTTTGTTGCTAGTAGTCCAAACTCCCATTGCATGCATCGTCTTCTTTACATACACAAATCTCTATTTTTCTTAAAAATATTGTAATTGCAATTTAAGATAAACATGTGCACACACATTGCATAGCTGCTGCCCTTCCTGAATTCATGTCATGCATACCTTAGTTTGTGCATTTGCCAGACGGCTTAGATAAATAGGTTAGCATTCATAAACAATGCCCTCTTTTGTTTTTATTGGGTGAACTAAGCTGCATAATTTATAAATAATGCCAAAACTTAAAAGATATACAGGATCGACATAAAACAACATTAGTGCTTCCCTTTTTTCTGTAGGTCCATTATAACAATCTGATATTGCTAGCAATGGACAACTAGAGCAATGCTAGATTTCATAGAACAGTTCATGTGAGGACTATGAAAAGAGGAGACAATTGTAGGAGCTCAGTATTTATAATACCATCAAATACAGTTTGACATGTATGATGATTATACGTCTTCTTTTTGTTACCAACCCAAATTCCCATTGTAAACATTAGTCTTCTTTATATACACAAATCTCAATTTTTATGGAAAAAAATGTAAATGCAATTAAAGACAGTTATCTGCACAGACATGGCATAGTTGTTGTCCTTCATGAGTTCATGTCATGTATGCCTTTGTTCCTGCATGGCCCAGACAAATAAGATAGACAAGTTAGTATTCTGAAGCAATGCCCTCATTTTAATCAGCTGGACCAAACAGCACAGTTTATAATCAATCTTGAGGATGGATGGGATTAACAGAAAACAGCATTAGTGCATCCCTTTTTTCTTAAAATCCATCATAATATTCTGATATTGCTAGCAATGGACAATTAGAACAATCTTGTATATGCCAGGAATAGGAAAAGAGGAGAAGATTGCAGGGGCCCATTATTTTTGGGTTATTACAAATTAGGTGATTCATCCATCATGTATCACTCCTAATTTGCAATGTCTTTGGCAAGAGGTCTTTCGCAACTTGTGACTTGTATGTATGAACTCTTCAAAGTAAACAATTTTTAGTGTTGAGATTTATGTGCTTCATGCATGGCCTCAGTAGCTGAAAGTTCATTTAAATCTTTCCCAGTTGTATTATCATCACATCATATGGGACATTGAGTCTAGGGATTAAATCATGAGAGTTTTAGAAAAACAATTGAGCTATGTACTGCTCAGTACCGACTCCTGAGAGAGTTCAACACATTCAACAAATATTAGCTGTTCTCTCTATGTTTAGATTTCTGCATCTTTTGCATGGAGATAGTCAAGGGATATACAATATTTAACTTTTTATGGTGCTGGGTAGTGGTCTTGTTAGTTGGCTGAACATGCATGTATATGCATGTTTGTTCCTTGCTGAAACATTCCACAGGAAGGCCCAAACTATTGGAAAAATGATGGCTGCAAAAGAGACTGCTAAATTTTTGGTAACAATGCTTGTTTTCTGGAAAATTTACTACCCACCAAGTTCCCAACATCTGGAAAAATTCTGAAATGTTGAATATAACTACAGGGAATCTGAGTATGGCCAATGGTCTAGACTCTAATCCATTGTTGCTGAAGAGCAAGCAATGCTATTTTTCTAATACAAGCTTTCTTATAGTAATGTTGTTATGACTGAATTTTTCCGAACAGTAAAATTTTAGTGGAAGTGATAAAACTTAAGCTATCTTATTTAATATGTTGGCATGGACTAAATACAGTGCTTTGAACCTATCAACGTCCAATTGTTTGTTTTCATTTCTTAATTAAATGGACAAGATGTTAATGAATGCATATTTTTTGTGCAGTTTTGAGAGCAACCCTCGTCTTCGAGGTCCTGAATTGTTAGGTGGAGCTGCATACGATAGTGGATGCTGATCAAAGAGGGTAGGCCATAAGGTCCAAGGTTTTCTGAGGGTGAAATCACCACCATAGACTTGGATAAATTTCGATCCTCGTGTACTTTCCATGTAATATTCTAATGAATGGTCCATGGTTCCTATTCCTTTGAATGTACTTTTAAGATAGAGATGACCACCAGAATAGCACTTTCTAGTCTCAAGATATAGTTATTGATCTATTGTATTTAACTAAACATTCTATTGGCTAAGATATCATGACAGTATTTGTTATATACTTTTTCCGTGGGGAAACCGGTATATCTGTGCTCATATTTTACTATATAAGGCTTGAATAGTAATGGAAAAGTAGAAATCATGCTTTAAATGGCCCGAGAATGACGTGTTCCATTTATATTGTGCACTCTGAAAAACTGGTGCTCGTCTCTTCCTTGGTTGTGATTCTTAGGACATTTCTATAAGAGTATAAGTGCAACAATCAGATTGGGCTCAAACTTACATCATTGTTATCTTTATGACTAAGGTTAATGGAAATTGTGAAGCTGCAATTTCATTAATGCAGACAAAGTTGGGTCATTTCCCTCATTTCTTTGAAATTCCATCTGGCACGCATTCTTAATTAGGGATGATTATTTGGGAATCAACTTTATTTTACTTTTGTCTGGAAGTTTATATAAATTTTGCAAAGATTCATCTGTCAATAGTTTGACATATGATATGTAGTGGTCTTCTGCTTTGTAACATGCACATCCCATGGTCATAGATCATGTGAAAGCTTGCTTACAATTCAGGAGTGAGTAGATTGGCACTACTCAAAGGTAAGGGACGGCAAACTATCAAGTGTCTGGGCAAAACAAGTTAGTTGAAATTCCTAGAAAAGGAAAAGTTCCATAAGGTTATCAGTCCAAGGGACATGTACATTAGTAAGTTGATGCTTTCATTTTGCCATGTACTTTTCAACTTTGAAGTTTTAACACACTGTATGCTGAAATCTGCATCTTGAGATTTATTTTAGTTGTTTGCAGATGTGAATTCCAATACCGAGATTATGCTGTAGGTGTAATTTTTGGTTGGATGCAATGAAACATATGAAGACCGCTTATCATGAATTGCCTGTGGTTGGATGCAGAGAAAAATATGGTTTAGAAGTGCCTGTAGTCATAGTTGGCATGCGTGGATGGTCCGGATCTGCTTTTTACAGCATAGCAAGTTTGATGCATGGAACTATATGCTGTTCTTGAATTATATAGGAACGTACTTATTATGGCAAATTATTTGCGTGGGACTAAGTTGGACCTCTATTATCTTGCAAAATGACCTATTGTGGGCATTGATGATTAGTTTTTTGCATGCAAAGCCCAACATCGAGATAATTTTATGGGTTTCTATCTCCATGCTCTGATGTTTTAACCTTCTTTCCTTTGGTTTATATGCTCTATAGATTCATGTCATGTGCATTAGTTTTACCCCATTGACTTAACAACTCTGCATTTGGACAACAGAATGCGACAGATTTTGGAATTATTTTGTAATTTTCAGATTTTTTTTTCTGTATACACTGGTTGTCATCACCATTTTCCCCCATCTAGAGGTACTGACTTTTTTCTTTTTGATGATTTCTACGTGTCCTTTACTGAATTTGATCCTCGTTATAAAGTTGGTCTGTATTTTTTGGCGCTAAATCCTAAATTTATGCAAACTTCTTTAAACGTGTCTTATGTAAGAAAAGTTAATCTTTCTTGTAGATAAAATTTACGAAGTTCGTTTATTTTTAGAATGTTTGGAGCAGGGGGAAAGTTGCAAGTACTGGACTTTGTTCGGGTGTGGGCGTTTGTGTGCACTGTGTATGTTAGCATATTTTTCTGCTGTTTAACTACTCACTCCATATTGACAAACTTAAATTGCAAATCAGTGAAGTAAAAGCGTTATAAAAACCAAACCAGCTTTTTATAAAATTGCAAGAAAAAGAATTAAAGCCATACCATGCAACCAACTGGTATAACAATAACAAACCTGCACATCAACATGTGCTTCTTGTGTTCTTGCTGTTCCCTCAATGGTAGACTCGTATTTTCTCCCAACATTATGTGTGACCTGGTTGGAGCAGTCGAGTATCTTCTACATAGACGAGAACACACAAGTAATTAGTATTATCGTTAAAACATGTGTCATGTTAGTGGCTGATAATTGCAAAATGTTGACGAATTAATTGTACTATAAAAAGGTGTTAGTGTGGATATAATCTCATTCCCATGGACATGGATAATTCCACATGGTGTTAAGCCTACTTAGGTGTCTTTTTTAGTGAGATAACTTGTGAGTTATCTGGCAAGTCTCATGGAGTTAGCTCGCCACCTCTTGCTAGTCTTGAAGAAGATAACGTGCCACTAGTTTTAGTTAGCTGGAGTTGACTACCTACGTATTCCTTTTCACTAATCTGGTTGGTGGTTTCTCCCCTCTCGTATAAGTACGTCTTATTTTGTGGGTTAATACAATATCATTGGATTCATTTTCATGTATTTCTTTTGCTTTAATAGATTTTTGGGTTGACGAAGATTGTTTGATAGATTTAGGTATCCTTATGTTTTTCTCAGGAGTATGTGAGAGGTGGTCAATCCGCTTCTTCATAAATTTGCGCTTATCATGCTCAATTCTTTTTACAATAGGCACACTCAACTTTTCCTTTCTTAGGTTTCCCTTGATTTGAAAAAGTTATGTAAGTGTTGATTTTGGAGGAGTCAATTTTTTTTTTTTTTTTGTTTTCTTGTCCTTTTTGAGTGTTTTGCTTCTTCTCTTTGTTGTTTTTAAGCATGTTTCTCATTTCTAACAATTAGGACTTGAGGTTTTGGAGACTTCAATGGACCTATTTTTATTAACTTATTCTACTCTCTAGTCAAGTTGGCAATGAAGTTATCTAGAAAGGGCATTTTCCATGTGGCTCCAAGAGTCATTTTGGTGTAGATAGATACAAACACATAATAATTAAACCTAATTTGGAGAGTATAGAAAGAATTACTTGTTCTTCCTTTTTCTCTATTCCTCATTTTTTCAAATGCAATTTTAGTGATTTGAATTTAGGGAAGAAGTCCTCTAGGGTGCTATAGGAATTGGGGTTCAAACTTATGAGTTCATTCTTGAGCTCATGACTTTTCATTTCTTCCATCTTTTCAATGAGTTTTTCAAATGGAAGACATGCTTCATTGGGTGTATTCAAAGTTTCTACATGAAACAGGAGTTCTGGAGATACACTAAGACACATGAATCCAAAGATTCAATAACATTTGTTAAATCATTCTTCTTTAGCTTCCTTAGTCGTAGGTTCTTTCTTAGAGCCCATTGTTTTTGATATTAGGGGATAAGCGGATTTTGAAGGGATTCATAACCCTTTACAACAAGAAAAGCCAGGCTGCAGAAAGGACAACCTGCAGCCAACAAAAAGCCATCGCCCAAACAAAACTCATCAAGATTTACAATTAGCACTTTTTTTGTGGGAGCGAAGAGTCATGTCGAAAGAAGGCCGTGAAGATTTATCTTTTTTACCCTTTTGACTGTAATCCATCTTTCTTCCACTTGCGCAGCCAAACTATGCCAGACCTTCTTAGTATTTTTATGGTGATCAAAGCCCTCAGTTAAACACTTGCGGTTGTCCTCGTAACTGCATTGTAAAGATAGCATGGTAGCTCCCCCAGCGGAGGAAGGAGAAACCCCAGTAGTCGAAACCCCAGCAACCTGTGAATCAGAAACCCTAGCGAAGGAAGGAGAAGGAAATGCAAAAATGAAATGTTAAAGGAAATGTGGAAGTACACAAAACAATACGAAACACCCCCCTTGATTCAATATTGTAAGCCCCTCCAAATTTTAATTTTAGTGCATAGATATTTCCAATTGAACAAACATAAATAACACTTTATAATTTTATTGTGTAGATGTTCCTAATGGATTAAGCATGAAAAAATAACCACTTTTGAAAAAAGGCATTGAAAAATGAGTTACCTTTATAAGGGTTTTAATTTTCAGCTTTCTATCTATTGAAATTGCACACCTAGAAAGCCTATTAACACCAAAAATACATACCACAAGGAGGGTTGAACTTAAGCACCCACTTATAGACAATTTAGATTTAAGACCTTCATATGACTAGGGGTCTAAGGAGTGTGGTGAGAACTTTCCTTCCTTTTTGGCTGATGTCACTAAGCTGGAACATAATTTTATATGGTTTTCGATGCTACTTTTATATTGACGTGTGGATGGTTGTCATAGATTTGTTTGCAGATTCTCTCGGTTTAAAAAAAAATGCACAGTGAACACAAAAAACCCCACTGGAGTTTTCACAATCATGATTTTCAAAACAATTTGTAGATCCTACAAGACAAATGCAACACGAGAATTTTGACTGCCTTGGAATATGACCAAGTTTATAGTCGTTTCATAGGTTTTGCCACTGTCTACATCCAATGAAGCAATTTGTTTTATGCAAAAAGCTTTTTGTAGAAACTCTTATGCAAACGCTCATCCAAAAAAACCTCCACAAAAAGCAAATCGAATTCTAATGCACACAAATACTATTTTTAAAAAAAACCCAACAGTGATAATCGAACTAGATAATACAATGTAGATTGGTTTTGATATCATGTGAGATTGTGCCAATATATTATGGATTGAATGTCAATACCATATGGACAACAAAAGTTGAGCAATTGTACACTCTTGCAAGTTATCAAAACACCAAAATATGCAAAGCAAATGAAAATAAACTAAAATGAATCCAATAGCATTGAATTAACACATGAAATGAGATGTACATATAGGAGGGAAGAAATCACCACCTAGATTAGTGGAGAAGAATAGGTAGTTGACTCCACCAAACCAAGATTGGTGGTGAGTTATCTTCCTCAAGATTAGCAAGAGGTGGTGAGCTAATCTTATGAGAACCGCTAGATAACTAGCAAGTTATCTCCCACTAAGACACCTAGGCTATGCTTAAGGAGGGCTGCTAGTGTAGATATTATCTCATTTTCATGCACATGGATAATTTCACATGGCGTTAAGCTTACTTAGGTGTCTTAGTTAAAGGGGGATAACTTGCTAGTTATTTGGCGAGTCCCATGGTGTTAGCTTTCCACCTCTTTCTAGTCTTGAGGAAGATAACTTGCCACCAATCTTAGGTAGAGTTGACTAACTATTCTTCTCCACTAATATGGGTGGTAGTTTCTTTCCTCTCTCTTATATGTACATCTCATTTCGTGGGTTAATACAATACTGTTTGATTCATTTTCATGTATTTTCTTTTGCTTTGCATATTCTATGTTTTGATAACTTGCAGGGGTGTGCAATTGCTTGAATTTTGTTGTCCATTTGGTATCAACATTCAATCCAAAAGATATTGGCAATCTCACAAAAGGAACATTTTGTTCTCATATATTTTTAAATGTCCTATCATACATTTGCTTAATTGTTAGAATGTAGAAATAGCATCCCCCTAAAATGAATGTACACCCTATTGAAATCTTGGGATATGTTGAGTTGGTTTGTCACTACAGTCTTTGAAGGCAACAATTAGGGACAATCAATAAGGATTGTTTGGATCTTCAGTGTCAATTTTGCACTAACTCATAATTGACACTGTGCTATGTGATGATTCTTAATGGAATGCTTATACTTCTTCTTTGGTAGGTCCAATTAGATTAATCTCCAAGATATCATGCCTTTCTATGGTAATAAAGTCCACTTAAGTGTTTCTTGTATTGCCTTCCAAAGCTGAATAATACTAATAAAAAGGAGAAGAATATACTATTTTATAACAATAAAGAAATTGCAATGCAAAATTTAATTGGAACTAAAGTAATTTATGGACATAGAATTGGGCATGAAATATGATTTAAAATTGCAAATTAAAGTCATTTGAATTAAATGGAAATACAAAAGTATGCATTAGTGGGAGTATTTAGTGAAAAACTTAAAAAATTTAATATAATTATAAATGAAAGAAAAATTAGTTTAAAGATAACACAAAATACAAAAAATATTATAATATTTTTATTTAAATGAGATTATTTATTATATAATATATGGTGATATTTTAAAACTTATATGATGTATTTATTGTATTATAGAATATAATTAGAATCACAATAATAATTTAATAATTAATAATGAGCTTTAAGTTTATTAGATACTAAAAATGAATGGTGAGGAATGAGAGAATCAACATTAGATTGTGTGTGAATTTAATAACTATCAAGAGAGGAAATTAACTACTTGTAACTTATTAGACACAATCAATGTATGCCATTACAACATCCCTATTTTTGCTTCTCTCACTTGTCCTATTCACTCCCCTTAATGACTTAATTGGAGATAAGTCAATTTTTTTCTTGAAAATATATAAATAGAATAGAGTCAAGAGAGTTAGTCACTAGATCAATTGAGTGCTCTAGATATGCACACTAAGAGCTTTGATATTAACCACTTGTTGAATAGAGTAATATTGATTTTAGCTTGACATGAGCATGATAAACTAGATTCTTCATTTATTTAACATCTTAATTGTTATAGAAAATTAGAGTCAATGTAGTTCAAAAAATTAGAGATCCCACAAAATTGGAGGTAGTCTAGCTACTTCATAGTTGACATTAACAATTGCTTTACAACTGGCTTTGGTGGAAGGAAAAGTTGCAATTTGTTGAAGTTTACTTTGCCATGAAACTATATGATCCAAAATTGGCTCATACACAATTATTCACTTGGATTGGACGATATGTAAAATCACTACTATAAAATTGATAGGATTTGATCACATTAATCATTTTTGTTGATTGTTCAGGCATTTGACTTGATAGATTGAGATGTGTTAAAGTTCAAAAACTCTCATTGGTGGATTTGTTTGTTTTGTTTTGAATAAAAATGAAGAATTAAACACTTGCTTGGTGGGTAAATATTTTGATTTGTGCTTGATTATTAAGTTGAATATTATCTATTGATTCCTTGCAAAGTGTTGATCCCTTGTTTTGTTTGGATTTGTAATTTGTTTAATTTCAATGTTTTTGATAGTTTTTGAAAGTAATAAATGAATCTAAATGATTTTTTTTTGTTCTTTTTTAATCTTTTTAATGAACTATGCTAATTAATCTAATTAACCAATAATAATTGAATGGTACAAAAACTAAGTTAAAACTTTACTACTTTAACTTGAATAAATCAACCATTCAATTAAAATAAATTAATGAATAGAAAAGATACTAAGTAAAAGAAATATTTTTATTTTGTGTTCTCCCTTTGTATGAGATAAATACAATTAGCAATGAATTCAATCTAATTGAAAAATCAATAGCCCTTTGTGAAATTAAATCTAATAAACAATGAGAAAATCTCTTTTCCTTTTTGAAATTAATAATGTATCTTTTCCCTTGTTCAAATAAGAAACTAAACAAACAATGTTGAAAACCTATTTTCCTTTTTTCAAGCAATCTTTCAATATTTAGCAAACAAGGAGTAGAAATGCTAAATCAATCAAAACTAGAGCTCGTCCTTTCTACAATCAGCAAGCCAAGGACAACTATTATTCCCTCAATTTCTCTTATCTTTGATGAATGTGTTGGAGCTTAACAATTCTAAGTGCATAGATCTAAACAAATCCTCTATTATTCCCTCAATTTCTCGTCTTTGATGAATGTGTTGGATCTTAACAAATCTAAGTGTATATATCTAAAAAAATCCTCTTTATGTGATGACTTTTGAAGATTCTAATTTTATTTTTTGCAATAAATTTGAAGCAAGGAAGAAAAGAAACTTATTGAACAATAATTTAGATATGCATTAAAGTAAAAATAATGGAGATATTTCCCTAATCTAAACAACAATCTTGAACTAAAATTAAAACTCTATAATGAAACTAAAATTCAAAATCCTGTTAAATTTAATTTAACCTCTTACATCTCTTTTACAAACAAGCAAACTAATTAACCAAATAAATCTACTACTAAATAAAACTAAAATAAACATCCACACTTGGGATTGGAGTTATTTGAGGCACAAAGGAAATTTAATGGTTGGAAAAAGTCTTTAGGAACCTAGCTAAATGCTACCATCCTCTTCCTTCAACTCATGGAACATCTCTAATGGTGAAAAGGGTAGACATAATTGGATGAAATCATTGATACAAAAGCCTGCAAAGGCTATATTGAGGTGTGCAAGGAGAAAAAATGAAAGCTTTGAAGCTATTGGTTTGTCACAAAATTTGTTTGTAGCTAGAGTTGATCAATGCAAAACTTTGGACCCTTAACTTGGTGGGAGAAGGGTGAATGTATAAGAAAACATGCTATTGATTTGACCTAAAATAGGATCAAAGAAAAAACTAAATATAACTATCCCACAGTTGGTGTCAAATACAGTTAAATTGTCAAAAATAAGGAAAAAGCTCACACATGCAATTAATCATTCATTTTCTTCTAAAATAGTCATTCAACTCTTTCAAAAAAAAATCTTTGTTAGGGTGAACCAATGAGTTAGGGTAAAACCTATATTTTTAGTAATAAAGTAAATATCTTTTTATTAGAGAGGATACAAACACTTTGTAGATAATTGATGCTAACCCAAGAGTATGTATGAGAGACTTTGAAGTGATGACATGCCATTTCTTTCATGTAGTAATGAGTTGAACTATGAGTTTATTAATTTTCATGCCATGTAGAGTCATAAGGTAGGTTATCAAATCATCATTATACTTTTCATATATTCTTGCTCACTTACATATTTTCCCCTTGAGAAATACATCTCTTAATACTTGATGAGTGTTTCTTCTTAAAATGTGGCTTAGAGAACTTAAAACTTACTTGAACTTACTTTTGTTGATGTAAATAATGACATTGTCAAATTGGCTAGCTTTTAGCTTTTCCTAATCAAATTCCTAGTTCACACTAGTTTCTTCCTAACTTAGGGGAATTTTAGCCTTTTCTCTCACCTCATAAGGATGTGACAAATGTACACACCTTTAGAGACACCTATTCATGTGCACATAACAAATCAAGTACACTTTTTTTATGTACATCCCAGGTGGTTAGGCTCCTCAGACACCTTCTCATCTCATCCTTGCCTTTATATGCAAGGGCCTTATTGTATATTTTTTGGTTCAGTTTTTATGATAGATACTTGGCTTATTGTGCTTATACTTCATTTGTGGAATTTATGAGATTTTGCATTAAGATCTTTGCTCCTCTAATATGATTTTACAGTCAGATATGTAAGTCCCTTCCTATTTTGTGATGAATATTACACATAACTGTAACAAATGTATTATTGAAACCAAAATAACCATTGACATTAAGTGGAAAAAAGATCCAAATTAGCTAAGATCACATACCATTTCATCAAATTTTGACACAAAGAAAATGCACAAGTTTCTAGATGGTCTACATTGTATTGTAGTATACAAAATTTGCACACATCTTTTTATTTTATAAAAAGGTAGTTTTTTGTGACATTAGATCTATCTTTATTTGGCATTCATAGGCTTCGATGGCCCTATTCCATATTGGGCCTGCCTGACCTTTGCGCTCATTTCTAGTCACATTTTGGACCACCTTTCAATCCCAAACACTCCAACTTTGTGCATTCCTTTCTTGTGGGCATCCCTCTCATAGTTGATGTGGCCTACAAACACTAGTGATGCCACATACAAAGGTGTCGCCCTAATCCATAAGCCTTACAGCTCCACCTTGCTCTAACGGTCACCACACTTTTGTGATCCCTACCGTTTCCTATGATCTGAGTGCCAGCAGGCATCCTACGTGGACCCCATTCACCACCCATTTATGGTGGTGCCACCACTATGCTCACCATAGTCACTACCTAGAGCTTTTCTAGCACACCGTATACTACCAATGGTCTCCTTAATAGTGATGCAGTGGTCCTAGTTACTACACTATTAGGACATGCTTATTTAAGTTGTCGCTCAGCTGTGAGGGGAGCCGCTGATGAACCACTAGTTGCACAACCTTTGCACCACCTAGGCACTTCCCTGCAGACAAAAGCTCTCTTTAAGAACCTAAAGGAGATTTTTTTTCTTTTGTCCATAAATTTCACCTCAGGTACCTCTTTTTGAGTTTTCATAGTCAAGAGAAAGTTGGTTCTGCCAGTTATTTTGGCAAATTATATATTTTTCCTTAATTTTTTAGGCCTCTAAAGTTAGCTTTTATATCATTTTTTCATTGAGACACAAATTTCACCATGTTTAACAAATTAAAATAATGATTGAAAATCACTATATACTATAAATGGTTTATTTAGGCTTCTAAAATTGCACAAATTGTAATCCAAAATCTATTTTTTTTAGGGGGTCTTGATTTTTAGTACTAATAAAAAAGGGGGGGTTACATTGCATTTTTTTTTCCTTTAAATTTGAAAAATGGGTCTAGTTTTAACTCCATATAATTACTTGAGTGGAAACAAAAAATTGAAACCCAACTCAAGAAATCGGGGTTATATCATGTCACAATGGGAATGGAAACTGTACCAACATTAGACATTGTAAAAGGAAAATGGTATAATAGATGCGATGAAGCATATGACACACTATGTATGGCAATTTATTTAGATCTCTTCCACATTGAATTTACTACAACACCTAATGAAGTATAAACTACATTAGAAAACCTATTTGGAAAGTAAGATGTAATGATAGGACATCAATTGGAGAAAAATCCTATCAATCTCAATCCAAATTATTTTGAGACAGTATAGGATTTTTCACAAGATTAAATTTAATAAGTTTCGAAATCAAGAAATATGAAATAAAAAAGATGACTAATTAGTCTTAAGTATTCTCTTAAAGCTAGGCCCACATTATTTAGTGTTTATTTCTACTTTTCATGTTACAAAGAGTGATTTTTTTAGTCAATTCACTGTCGTCACTTTTTGATTTTACTATTTCTCTCACAAAGGAGAAAAGAAAAAATAATTCATATGGAAACTCTAAAGTCCACAAAATCACCTCTTGTTGCTACTGATTAAAAGGATTTAAATAAAACAATGATCTAGATAACAAACCAAAATCACAAGCTCCACTTGATACATCTTTCTCATCAAAAGGAAACTATTCTAAGAAGAAGCCTACTTATAGTTATTTCAAGAAACGTGGGCATGAAGAACATCAATTATACAAAAATGAAATTGATGAATTAAGACATCTTCTTCAAAAGAACCACATCAAATTGCCTACACCAAGGAATAATGGTTCCTCTTCCTCATCTCCTTCACCATGAACCATCACAATTGAATACAAATAAGAAAAAGAGTATGACACTCTTTGATTCTACAAATCTTGCAACATAGAAGTGAATTCTTGATCCTAGAGCTTCAGATCACATGGCTACATCAAGAGAACTATTTTCTTCATTTGAGCCTTGTTCATTACCACCAATTGTCATGGGTAATAACACCTATACAAAATTTTATGGAAAAGGTAGTAATATATTGGAAAAAGAACATTTAATGATGTACTTTATGTTCCTTCCTTGTCAAGCGATCTCCTTTCCATTTATCAAACGACAATTATTTATTAAATAGAGATTATTTCTATTGGAGAAGTTGATCATGATTCAAGATTATACTCCTTTTCCTTCTTGGGTTATGATGATTTTGATCATTGTTTGGGTGATGGTGACATTGATATATTGAGCATGCATAAGGAGATTCAATATGGTCATTTGAACATTGGAGTTCTTTCCTCCACTTTAGTTTCAAAACCTTGCGTTAAAATCACATCTCCTTCATTTCCTACTACTTTGGAATTTAGAGTTGCTACATAAATGGTTTTCAATGATCTGGGATAGAAATATCTTCAAATTGGCCTTCCCAATGAAATTTCTTAGGATCAATACTTGACAAACATAGTAGGCTTGTTTAGTGAATATCATATTATAGAGTTGGAAAACACTTTGATGACAACCAAATCAACACAATTATCACCCCATCCATTTATTTGTTTCCTATACAACATTATGATACTTAAATTTATCTTCTCATATGAGAATATTTTATGCACATATTTGTAGGTTTATTTCTTCCCAAGGGAAGAAATGTTGTTTGACATTCATGGACCGCCTTCTACATTCTTCATTGAGCATCAACAAGCATTGTAGGATATCATATCTTATGGGGGACTCCATATTTTTATTTTTTCTCTAGACTTGATAGAAGTAGTCCTTGGGGGGTCATATTAGCTTTTTCTTCATTTCTTCTTCATTGGTATATTTTTCACACATCTTTTCTCTTTTCGAGAGGAGTTCTTTTCATTGGGTTATCTTCTTTATTTTAATTATGAGAAGGTTATGGGTAACTAACATAACCTAGTAGCTAGGACTCATCATCATTTCATTTTTTCTCCCCAAATTGCACTTAAAGGGGGTTGTTTTTGTATATAGTGACATTGTCAAACTAGTCTTCTATAGGTTGTTTTGCTGATGGGTGTTGTTGGTGGTTGTTTGTCTTCTTTTAGTTTGGCACTGGTGGTGGTTGGTTTTTTGGCTGATGGGTTGCTACTGGTAGACTTTTGAATATTTTTTGGAGCAACATTTTTTTTTTGTTTTAAAGGGTTTTAGGTCCCTTCAAAACCTGTTTTTCCCTATTAATCAAGACATTGTCAAACTACTTAGTTTTTAGATTTTTCTAGTCAAAGTCCTATTCACACTAGTTAAGTCCTAACTTAGGGGATTTTTAATTTTTTTTTGTCTCATCTCATAAGGATGTGAAAAATGTACACACATTTAGAGACATCTATCTCATGTGTATGTGACACATTATGTACACTTGTCTTATGCACATGTAAAGTGGTTAGAGTCCTCAACCATCTTCTTATCTCATCCTTGACTTTATATGAAAGGGCCTCATTATATATTTTATATTCATTTTTTATGATAGATATTTTTCTTATTGTGCTCATAATTTATTTGTGAAATTTATTGAATTTTGTGTTCAGATCTTGGTTGCTCCAACATGGTATTGGAGCTACAAATTGCAAGTCTTTTCTTTCTTTGTAGTGAATCTCACACATAGCTCTATCAAAGGTGCCTTGTGGAGCAAAATGGACATTGATAGAGTCAAAGAGTCCCAAATTAGCTAAGATCACATATAATTTCATTAAATTGTCACAAGGAAAATTTAAAATTTATTAGAGGGTTTGTATCATATTTTATTGTACATAATCTATACGATTTCGTACTTATAAATTTTTTTTTTAAAAAGGAATTTTTTGTGGCTTTAGATTTGGCATTCATTGGCCTTGAAAACATGATTCTATACCAAGATCATGTTATTCCAAACTCTGTTCTCTTTGTTGATTGTGTTTTTATTTTGGTCATTTATAACTTTCCCTTGACCTTCAACCACCTTTTGGCCCCAAACACTCCAACTTTTTGCATTAATTTCTTATATTTGGCCTTGTAATAGTTCATGTAGCCTAAAAATTGGTTGTTCCACATATAGAGGTGTTACCCCAAGTCATAAGACTTAGGGCTCAACCTTGCTCTAGCGGTGACCATGCCTTTCTATCCCCCACCACTTTTTATAATCTGATTGCCACTAGGAATTCCACATGGACCTCATTCATCACCCATTTTTGGTAAAATCACTACCATGATAACCACAATCATTACTTTAAGTTTTTCCTAGCATGCCCTAGACAACTAACAATCTCCTTAACAAGGGTACATTGATTATAGTTACCACACTACCATGTCATAATCGTTTAAGCTACCACTCCTACATGAGTGGTGCCACTATCACACCACTAGCTACACAACCTCTACATCACCCAAGTGCCACCCCTACATACACAAGTCATCTTCAAGCACCTAAAGTGATAAAATGTTTCTTTTAGCCATAACTTTCACACCAAGTGACATTTCTTTGAGTTTTAATAGTTGATGGAAAGATGGATTCACCCAATTCACTATGTTGCTTTTTATTTTGGAAAACTATATCATTTTTTAACGATTTTAGGCCTCTAAAGTTAACCTTTACATGATTTTTTTATAAATTTGTTTCTCAAAAAATATGAGAAAATTACAAGGATTCCATTTATGCATGTAAAATTAAAATTTGGATTGTATTTTTTAAAAATAAAAAAAACACTATGTATTATAAATTGTTGATTTAGACTTCCAAACTTACACACATTGTAATCGAAAGTCTTTTTTTTTTTGGGAGGGGGACTTAATTTTTAGTACTAATCAAATCAAGGGGATTGAATCATGTTTTTCTCTACCTTTAATTTTAAAAAATAGATCTATTTTTTCTCCATATAATTACTATGAGTGTAAATAAAAAAATGAAATCCAACTCAAGAAATTAGGGTTATATTAGGTCACAATGGGAATGGAGCCTACACCAACATTAGCTACTAAAAAGAGGAAATGGTATAATTAATTTGTTGGAGTCTTAAGCACACTACATATTTTGATTTCTCTAAATCTTCTCTTCAACATCAAATTGACTAGAACACCTAATGAAGTATGAACTATATTAGATTTTTTTGGCAAGAAAATATATGGAGAGGACATCAATAGGGGAATGATCTCATCATTCTCAATCCAAGTGAATTTGAGAAAACCCATAATTTATTCATAAAAATAAATTTACTAAGTTTTCTATTTAAGTAGTGTGGAATAGAAAATAAAGATGAAAAATTGGTCTTAAGTATTCTCCCAAAGCTAGGTCCAGATTATTTAATGCTTGTTTCTAATTTTCATGTTACAAAGAATTCTCTTGGAAAGTAGTTCACTATGCCATCACTTTTTGATTTTATTGTTTCTCTCACAAAAGAGAAAGAAAAAATAATTCAAATGGGTATTCCAAAGTCTACAAAACCACAAGCCCTTATTTATACTAATCAAAAGGATTCAAATAATAAGGAAAAAAAACAAAACAAGGATCTAGATAACAAACCAAAATCACAAGATCCATCTAACACATTTTATTCATCAAAAGGATTTTATTTTAAGAAGAGGCCTACATGTAGTTATTACGAGAAATTTGGGTGTGAATGAAACCAAATTTATAAAAATAAAAATGATGAATTAAGGTATCTTCAAAAGAACCATATTGATTTTCCTACACCAAGGAATGATGGTGCCTCTTCCTCACCTACTTAACCATCATTATCACAATTGGGTACACATAAGAAAAAGGGAATGAAACTCTTTGCTTCTACAAATCTCGTAACATCAAAGTGACTTCTTGACTTCAAAGCTTTATATCACATGGGTGCATCAAATATAAATATTTATTTAAATTTAAGCTTGTTCATAACCACCAATTAACATGGGCGATACAAATTGTACAAAATATTATGGAAAAGGTACTATTGATATTAGTGTTACACCCCATCTCTTAGTTATTGAGTTACTTTCACCTTGTAAGTAAATATGACGATAAATGTTTATCAAAACTTTAATATGTTCAATAGGAGAATGAAATATTGAAATATGTATTATGATGTTATTGCTTTTGAAGGAATGATTGGTTTATATTGATGGAAAATGAAATAAATGAATATGTATTGCAATATGATTACTTTAATGCTTGGATGATGCAAATGATTTATGATACTAATGGATTTTATGTGAATGACTAACTACCTTTGTGATGCACTAAGTTGGATGTAGGAAGGAGCCAATCCCTCGGGAATAAGAGGGGGAGTATCACTTAGGAGAGGAGCTTGGTCTGGTAACCCTTAATGAGCCTAACTAAGCATATACACACTCATGTCCTAGATTGGGTTAGTTGAGTCATTAGCTTGAGAAATGGTAAGTAACCTTTAGTCTTGTCTGAGGTTAAGATCTTGTTCTATGAATGTTCTTGATTAGGGTTATGCGATTGAGTCTCTATATCAGGTGAAGAGTTCTTTGTATATTTGTATATATTAATCGATGAAGTATATACACTTTGTGTATATACATCGATCAATGAGAATGTGATATTATTGGTGGCCTTGATACATGAAATAAGATATTTAGGGGTTTTTTCTTAGTTCATGAAAGGTGTCACCTTAGCGAACATTGTGCCTAATGTCTCCAAGAGAGGACTAGTCAAGGATACAAGATTCACAACATATGAAATGCAAGCCATAACATTACCACTAAGAGGAAGGTCATATGCCAAGAAATTTCATGCTCTTGAGGAACACCAAACACAATGTCACCACCAAGAAGATACATCACGTGAAGTAAGAAGACCACACTTTGAAGCAAACAATGATTGGGGACATGTATGCTCCCACTTTAAAGAAATTGCTAAACACCATGCTATATGAGCAATTAATTTAAAGTAGAATATGATCAATGCCAATACATGAGAGCTTTATTCGAAAAGCCCTATGTAACACATATGTTTCCAAAATAAAGCTACATCATGGAAAGAAGGTTGCCCCCATATGCAATCCTAATATAACACATAAGGGATCCATGGATTTAGTGTCAACATTTTTCGTTGTTGTAGTGATATAATTGTGCTCAAAACCCTCCTCATTCCCAAAATAACTCATGGAATAATGAACACAAGGGAAGAATGACATATAGAGAGAGAGAACAAAGAGAAACTTTTGGTTCAACATGGAAGAGACCTGAATGTCTCGACACCTTGTGTCATACCCAAAAGGAAAACACAAGATAAAAGATAAAGATTTACGACACATAGAAGAATGTAGATACAAATAGAAGAGAGATACAAAAAATTTCTTCCTTTGTATCCTTGCACCAACAAAGTGACAAGGGTCATCCAAAGTAGGCTCACAAACATATAAAGACACACCAAGCAACACAATGTATGGGGGATCACATTACACACATGCAATCACAAAGAACACAAAGAGAAGACTAGTATGGCACATGCAAGTCAATCTATAACAAGTCATATGCATCCCAATCTTGTTCATCATATGCAAAATGTGGATAACTAGCCAAAGAGAACAAAAAATGTTGTACTAGGGTCATCACCAGGTTCAACACATGGTGAGTCACTCTTTATAAGATGACCATCATGGTTGCTATCATTTAAGCTCATGGAAGAGGAAAACAATAAATTTAGCTCATTATGCACTTCCTCATCAATCTTCACAATCTCATCATCATTATCCAAGTTAATCACAATTGTAGGCCAAATGACAATGTCCATAGAAGTTTCATGTGACTATCATGGCGAAGGTGGAGAATCATCATGCTTTGTTTCAATTGGTGTTTGTGTAGACATGTCAAAATGTCTTAACACATATCACACATCTTAAATCACATTTTTCCATTATCAACATCATTTTCATTACTCATCCTTGCATTTCACTTCATTTGCATCACTAACCCTCTTTTAACATCATTTCCATCAATTAACCTTGTTTCTCTCTATTAATTAAATGATCCTAAATTGTTCAATTAATTCATCCTTTTCATCACTAATATTCCCCTTTATCACCCTAATTGGATAATTCCTAACTATTTAATTAGTATCATCTATATTCTTTTAATCCCATCACGATTAAATAATCTTAATTATTTAATTATCCTATCCTAATCTTCTTATCACATGAATTAAATAATTACTAATTATTTAATTATCCTGTTTTCCCTCCACAAAGCATATTCTTGAGGAATATTCCATTTCAAAATATCTCAACTGACTTGTCTCAACCATTTCTAGCCCTTGATTTTGAAATCAATCCTCATCCATTGATCTTAAATATCTTAACCATTTTTCCTAAAATGGTGGAGTAATCTTGAGTTCTAACTAATCTCCTTCATCCATCCTCCTTGATTCACTCTCCTTTGTGGGTGTTCTTGATCAATCTCAACCCTTCTTTGTGGGGTTTCTAACTCGATCCTATCCATTCATCCAATTTCACCAAATCTATAAAAGAACCCTCATCCCTCTCATAATTCATATAGAGAATTTGTGAAGAGATCATGTCCAAATGAGTCTTGAAGAAAATTTAGCATTCTCCATTACATTCTAGGTCATATCATCAAGATTTTGCAATCATGGAGGATTTATGTTGACAAGAAATCCAACATATCATCATCAACACAAATACACTCCACTATGGGATGGTAAGATTGTTATGTTTTGAATTCATTTGTGTTTCAATTTGATTGTGCTAACCTTGATTGTTTGAATTCATAGCTATGACAATTGCATTTCATGAGAACGTAGGTGGGTTCTAATCCTTGCTATGGTTTCATTTTGATTGAATTCATTGATCTAATCTATGTACATTTTCTCCCCTTACAATTTGATCTTGATTTTTTGTTTTATTCTCTTCTTTTATCTTACGAGCAATAGCATGACGTCTATGCCTACACTCTTTCACTTTTATGTTTCTTTTTATGTGATTTTCAAGTTGTAATTGTGTAGGAGTAGGTTTATTAACCATAGGTGTATTTTATTCCCACAAGGGAGGAATGAAAGGAACCATGGGAAGTTATTCAACCAATTTCTCTTTAGCTTTATAAAATTGTTTAATCTTAGGAGGCACAACATGACGTAAATTGTTATCTCTTGGTCTTTTATAGGAAATAGGTGAAGGATTTGTCATGGGTTGGTCTTGGTTACTTGGAAGGGCTTTTGGTTCAATCATGGTTTCATCAATGATATGAGGCTCAATCATGGGTTGATGCATGTTGCTAAGGGATAATTCTGCTATGCGCTTTTCCTTAAACTTTTGGTAAGATTTGAAAAAGAATTTTTCACAAGGATTAATAGGTTCCATAGGTTCAAGCTAAAAGAAATCCAATGAGAAATTCCCATGGGAAGACACAAGATTAAAGCCACTATGGTGCACAGTAAAGATATCATTACCAAATGGAAACTTTAAGCATTTATGCACTACCGATGGAACATCATCCATGGAGCATAGCCATGGGTAACCAAGATTCACACAAAATTGGTCCGATGATGGGATGATGGAGAATGAGACATTCAATTGTTTCGGTCTAAATTTTAAAGGAAGAGTGATCAAACCAATTGTAGGTTGAGCAAAACCATTATGTGTTTTGATCCATGCTTTCGGTTGTTCATAATTAGAATCTTGATAAAGTTCATGTACAAATAAGAATTCCTTGGTGATCACATTCTCTACACACATGAGATAAATTAATATCCCATTAGTAGGCTTGTCATTGATTCTTCTAGCAATGTAAAGAGGGCCATTGGGTGGACGTCTAATGATGTCATTTTGTGAGAAAGAAATGTCAAGGAGAATTTTTGTTTGGCCTTTATGAGGTTGAACATCAATGAAGCCAATCGTACATTCTAAGTCTTCCTAATTTTCATTCATGTTGTAATTATTTGTATCTTGAAGTTTTTCAACATTCATAACATCATTCTTCGCATCATTAGCTTTCACATAAGATATATTATGATTTGACATGGGGTTGGTAAATATTTGAAAATTTTGGTTGGGTGGGGAAACTGAGTTGTTTCCTTGATCATGAACACTACCAATCTGGATGTGGTTAGAATCAATGAGGTCTTGCACAATATGTTTAAGACACTTATATTATTCTATATCGTGTCCATTTTGTCGGTGATAATGGAAAAAGGTAAGTTTGAAGGTAAGGGCTTAGTGGTATCAATGTCTCTAATAGGAGGTAAGGTCACTAAGTTCTTACTTATAAGTTACAACATGATGGAGTGAAGGGTATAGGGTAACGGGGTAAACTATCTACTCCTTACCCTAAATGGATATGGATTTATCATTTTTTATGGCAGCCACTTGGGAGTTAACATGTTTAATTGTTTGAGGTGTACTTAGTTGTAAAAAGCCCTTATTTGTTTCTTGAAGGATTGAAAATTATTATGGGTCATGGATTCATATTTTTTAGGATGGTTGGAAGAAGTTTTTGTTTCACGATGACTAACTAAATTTTGATAATCACGAAGGGTCATGCCCAAGTGTGTAAAGGAGGGAAACTTCATCATCCCAAGCTTTTCTTGAATATTGGGTTGTAAATTTTTCAATGAACATTATTTGAAGATTAACATCAGGAATCTTACTGTTAATTTGTGAGTAAAGCAATTGGTATCGTGCTATGCAATTAGTGATCTTTCCATCTTTGATTTTTTTACATTGCATTAAATCAACTAAAGTCATCTTGGGACTCATGCACACTTGGAAATGGTTAAGAAAGACATAAAAAATTTCATTGAATGAATGAATTGAGTTATCCGGTAAAGAAGAAAACCACTCCAAGGCTGTGTCTTTTAAGGATCCAGGGAAAATTTTAGCCAAGAGTTTTTCCTAAAAAATGAAGTCACTACATAAGGTTGCAAATGTTAAGACATGGTTACTAGGGTCTCCTTTTCCACCATATTTCTCAAATCTATGAATCTCTATGTCTTCAGGAATTTTTTCTCTCAATATCTCCAAGGATAAAGGGTTTCTTTTGACATATTGTGAAGGTTGGACATTTTGAGTTTGGTTCAATGTGCCAATTTATTGTTGGAGGGATGAACCATTTTGTAAGAGTTGGTTAAGAAAAAAATCATTGGTTGTATTGTGAGATGGAGGTGTATATGTATTCGAAGAACAAGTGAATTGTAAGTTTTTGAGGGAGATGGATTAGGAGATATGAGATTTGAATGCAAAAAGCTAAAGGGATTACCAATGGAAGTATATAAGGTGGTATTGACGTTGCTAGTGTTTTTTTTTGTTGTTGTAATAGTTGGATTAGTTATGTAGGAATAGAGGTCATGGTTGTGGAAGGAGGGATTGGATTTCCACCTTGACTTTGAGTATACCCCAAAGTTTGAGTACAAATATCTATTGTAGGAACATGTTTATCAATAATGTGAGATAGGCTATGCACAATCTCTATTCCTTGTTCATTATCAAGCATTTCCCTCATGTTATCTATGACATGAATCGTAGTACCATCAATGTATTCAAAACTCACAAAGCTTTGCAATTTCTCTAAATCTTCATCAATTTGTCTTAGCTCCTCTTGAGGGAAATTAGAAACCATTGTGTCAACATTAGTCACATTGTTTGTGGGTAGGGTGCTCATGGGAAATGTGGTATCAAAGCTATCGTCCATAGTGGGTTGACTAGTATCAACACTATGAGTGAAAGAGTTGGAAAACACAAGATCCACGATGGATGTAGTAGCGTGGGATGGCATGAGTCTCAAACTACATCTCACTAAAGTATTTAAAATAGGAAACTAGGTTGTGAAGCTCATACAAGTTTCACCAAACATAGGTGCACCCAAAATGGAGAATAGGAACTAAACAAATGCAATCAAACACCCAAAATATGCAGTGCAATGCAAGTATGCAAAAAGAGAAATTCTTAGATTTGAAACAAGATAATCTATTGATTATGCTATGCAAAAACCTGAAAATGATGTCTTTTAATGCCAATTTTGATTTTCAAACAATACACTCAATTTGACCAATTGAACTTAATGCAAATAATAATAGATTTTTTTTAATTTTTGAATCTAAAACATAAAAGTAACAACAAATCAAAATGAAGAAAAAAAGAAAAATCACTACCCAAAATTTTGAAACAACACCTGTACAGGGACTAATTTTCCCTGGGGTGAATGGGTCCCAAGTTAGGGGTTGCAAAAATTTAAATCTGAGTCTAAGGTTCAGTGCTAGGGTTTCCTATTTCTAGTTGCAAACTGTGGTTTCAGTGACAAAATTTTCCATATTTTTTTTCTAAATGCAAGTGAAATGAATGAAAAATGATCAACATTGTGACACTTTTTGAAATGTAATTTTGACTCAATTTGTGAGGGACTGAAAATACACTATTATGTAAGTACTATGAAAAATCAATGTAATATGAATGCAATTTTTTGAATTTTTTAGATTTTAAAGGATGAAAAATGTAAGCTTAAAACCCTAAATGAGATGCAAACTAATGCAACTTTAATAACCCTAAATGAAATGAAAACTAATGCAATGCAATGCAAACTAATGCAAATTCTATATTTGTAGACATACAAAATTAGCATCAAGCATTTAACTAATTCATATTCATCCATTCATCAAATAAATCAAGTTCGTTAAATTCAATCTCTAAAGTCCTCCATTTAAATTAAATAAATTCATCTTTAATACTAACATCATCCTCTTTGATTAAATAAATCAAATCTTTATTTAATCAAGTCTTTATCATTTTCCATCTCCTTTTGATTTATTTTAATCCATAAATCTAAGTCAAATGGGTCAAATCACCTAATCTTCACTTAAGTTAACTAAATTAGGATTAAATCTAATCTTAATGCAAGTCCCATCCTCTAGCTTTTCCCACTTGCACAAATAAATCAATTAATTCATTTATTAAATCTTCATTTTCCATCAACATGGCATAAAAGTGGAATATTCCCTCAAATTTGAATTCAAATCCAACTTGACTTGTCCCTTCCAACATAGCATTAATTTTCCTCTTATGTGTCCTCACTTGGCATTTAAGACCCCTTCTTCTCCCTCCAACAAGCCAAATTTGAAATTTGAAAAGGCCACCTAATGTCATTTATTGGCACATTCACCAAAATTTGCACACCCTTGGCCCATTCACATGGTGACAAGTGGCTCCTTCCTATTGGTTGAATCTTTGTCCCACATTCACCCATTTTGCATGTATCTCCATCATTCTCTCCTATAAATAGAGAACTCATCCTTTGCATTTGATCATCCACACACACAATCTTCATGCAAAGTTACTCTCTCCATATTGAGAGATGATTTTTCCCATTATCATTTGCATCATTAACTTGTCAAGGGTTGGGAAAGGGTCACTTTTCACAAAAAAGTGACACCAATCCACTATGGGATAGGTATGCATTGTGCTTCTTTCATATTTTCAATTAGTTTATTTTGTCATTTTGTTTGTGAAGTATGGTGTATTATCTCATAGGAGCATTTGTAGGTTTGCATGAACTAACCCATTACTAATTAGTGTTGGAGTTTAAGATTTGTGTAGATTTGTAGGTGCTCACAATATCTATGGTTTAAATGGACTCCAATTTCAAAAAATTATGATGTACAATGACAGGTTCACCAATATGAAATGGTAACAAGGGGGTATGATGCACCTGTTTTCCTTATTTCATTAGGAAAAAGAGATACCCTAGGGTGAGATTGACTTTCAACCCTTAGGTGAGTCAATCTTGATGGAGATCTTGTTGTTTTCCTTATGATTGACGATAGGGTAATCAACCTGAAATGCACTTTTGGGAGATGAATGTAAAATACCAAATGAATGAAATTATGAAATGTAACACTTGAATCATCAATTATAACCTTAATATAAGAGAATTAGGAAAGTTCGAGCAGATCTAAGAAAGATATAATTTTATGCACCTATCCCAAAAAGCCTCTACTAAGTGTCCTCCTGGGATAGATTCACCCTAGGGAAAATGGATCTTGCTATAGGGATCCAAAATTTGTTTTTACAGTCCTTTGCTCCTAGGTCTGTACTCCCTATTCCTCTAGATTTCATTGTCAGAAAGTCAGAATTAAATTATATAATTGAGTTTTTGTATCTTGACGATATTGTTGACAACTTTGACAACTTTGCAAAATTACACTTTTTATCAATCTTCAATCCTTCTTCAACCTAAGATCTTCAACACACACAAGAGGGATTTTTTTTTGGTGAATGAGGGTTTGCCTTGGTCAAACCCCATTTTAGTAATTAAAACTTGAAATGAAATGAAACATGAATGGAAGGAATGGTGAATGAACACTTGCTATGTTGCAACTCACCAAACCCTTTAATAAAACTCTTGAAGGACTAAAATATAATAAATCTCTCCAAGGTCTTGATCTTGTATGAAATGTCTTTATTGGATGTGGATCTTGATGCTTGAATCTTGAATTGAATGGTTGAAACCTACATCACAATGTTATCTCCAAAAACATGCATGAATGATGATAACTTTGACATGCTACTTGAGATCTTGAATGCTACAACAAATGACTGATAAATCTGCTCTTGAACACAATTGACAATAATCTTAGCTATAATTTTTCTCCTTCAGAAGTCTTAGGATTTAAATTGATAAAAAGACCTTGTATTTATAGGTAATTTTCTAATTTCCCTAAA
Organism: Sequoia sempervirens; assembly: GCA_007258455.2. NCBI lineage: Eukaryota > Viridiplantae > Streptophyta > Pinopsida > Cupressales > Cupressaceae > Sequoia > Sequoia sempervirens. Next base: position 86,062,751 of record VDFB02000017.1, read on the forward strand.
ATTAAATATCAAAGGCTAACAATAGTAAATTGAATTTGAATCATAAAAATGCCACCAAAAACATACTAAAAACTAGGATCCTCAACTTAAGGAGGACCCAAACCTAGGAAACCAATTTCAAGGCAATTTAATTAATAGAATTTTCCCTTTCAGAAAATGGGATTGATTAGGCTTTTAAATGCATAATTGGGCCAATTAGAGGCTTAATTAAATCTAATTAATTAAGGGACCCAAACATAGAGTGAAAATGTAAAGGAGTACATTTTCTGACACTAAAGATAACATTGTAGTTGTCTTTGCTTTTTAGCTAGTGATACTACTTGGACCTTTCTATTTGCTTTATTGATTTCTATACTTTGTGACTATTTGGTTGTTTGTGGAGATGGGAACATTGTAACGGGGGACTGATTGAGGCAGTCCTCTAAAACAACCCCAACATTTTTCCTGTTTTTGTGTGTAGGTGTTTTTGATTGGAGCTACTTGAAGAATCAACTTGCGGGTGAAAAGGAACATTTTCTCACTCTCCTTGTCATTTCTAGCATAGTTCCTTTTAGTGTCTTTTTCATTATATTCACTATTTTTGTACCTTTTATTCTATGTTAGAGCATAAAACATCATATAGTCAGGTAGTTAGTAGGTTTCCTTGTACTTTTATCTATTTTTTTGGATCCCTTTTCATATGGACACCAGTGTGTCTCTAAGACACCAACACACTGCATCAGAGTTTGAGATATGCATTGTCATCCTTAGAAAGTGAGTTGTATGGGCAACATACTGAACCTTTGAAATAAGCTCTTTTAACCCTGTGAACATATGGTTTTAGTAGAAGGAAAGTGATAACCTATTTTACCTTCCTTTTCAGCCTCAATACCTTTTCCTTTTCGATCTATCTAGCAAACTTGAGGTAGTTTAGGGTAGCCCATTCCTTGGGGCTCTCCTATGACCTGGAGTCCTAGGGGTGATGGGCCCCCTTCTCTACAGAATCATTTGCTAATCCCTAAGATTAATATCTTCTTCTAAATTATGGTTCAAAATAAAGTTGACTGTGGAGAATTTATTTAAGAGGGGGTTTGTCTAGATGTAACCTTTGTGAATGCAGCTTTGAAGATGCCTTTCACATCTTCCTTGGATGTAATTTCTCAAGAACTATTTGAGGAATGTTTCTTTCCTTGTAGAACCTTGGATGGTTGTTCCCTAATAATTTTAAGGATTTCTTGTACCATTGGATTTTACCTTCAACTAATCCTTCTCTTTAGGTGTTATGGTCCCTTTTGGCTCCTCATATTTCCTGGGGGCTCTAGAAAGAGCAAAATAATCATGTGTTCAAAGATATGAAATTTAAGGAGAATACTATTTTTAGTAAATACTTAGAGCTATAAAATAAAATATTTTGGTTGGGATTTAGGATAAGAAGTTGGAAGGATAGAGAATTATGAAAAATAAGTATGACTTTCTAGTTGCAGATAAATGGAATCTCAAGGTTGATTTATCTATACCTCTTAGAATATGGAAACACCCCGAGAAAATTTTGTTTGGAGAAGACTACCAAAAGGGTGGATAAAAATTAACTTTGATGGGGTAGCTAAGGGGAATCCTAGGCTAGCTAGTTGTGGGGGAGTGTTAAGAGATGATGAGAGTAGGCTTATTTCAGTAGTAGCACTTTCTTTGGGAACTCAGACAAATCACCTTATTGAAGCAACAATAAATTTCAATGGTGTTAAATTAGCCTTTGATAGAGAATTTAAGAAAGTATGGATAGAAGGGGACTTACTTAATATCATAAAGTGTTTGCACAAACTTCATACCCCTAGCTTCTAATTGAGCCATTGATATATGAATATTTAGTAATGATAAATTCCTTTGATGATGTTAAGATTAATCATATATTGTGAGAGAGTAATAGGTTGGAAGATTTATTTGCTAGTGAAGGAGTTACAAGAATTCTATTAAATCATGGGATGGGTACTTTTTAGTACCATTTGAAGCCCTTTCCATACCAAATAATGATATTCAACATGAAAAAACAATTAAGGGATGCAGTGTTAATTATGCCTAGTCGTCTCACATGTTTTATGGGTAAAAAAGGGGCATTTTCCTTTTGTTTCTACCTGGAGTTAAGGAATCATCTAGAGATTGCATACTAGGAATAACTCAATAAATTTGAGTTGAGCCTCTTTCTTATGATGAGACCCATAGAAAGATGAAAATATGGAGAATTCTGGAGGAGAGGGTTCTTACCTCGTATATGGAGAGGTTTCATGGTTATGATATGAAAGATTCCAAACTATTTATCAAAGGATGGAAAAATAGAACCTTGTTTGTGAATGGAAAGGAATTCATCATTATGGAGGAGGTCATTTCGTAGATAATTGGGCTTCATGTGCATGGTAGAAATTTCTTCGAAGACAAAAAAGCCAACGAGGAAGCCTTGAATCAATTTTTCAAAGGGAATGAAAGAGATGAGTTGGTGAAGTTATCTTATTGGGGTTATGATAGGATTTCCATCAAACCCTTTTGGGCTGAGATAGCAAAGATCATAATATGCTATATATCACTCTTGATGGTAGGTACACTCCTATTCTTGACATCCATTTTAATTTCCTAAATCATTTTAGGCATTAAATTCTTGTTTCATTTCCATTTTATCTCCTTGCTTCTCTATATTTCTCTATGAAAGAACATTTGAAAAACCCAAATATTTTAGTTTTACATGAGGGTTTGGTTCTATTAATTATGAAATACATTAAAGCCCAAACCCATGTAAGGTCTCCAAAAAGAAAAGGCAGACTTAAGAATAAAAAAACCTAAGCATGTTTAGTATTCCAATATGAGTTTTGAATCCCTTAAAGATGATGAAGATAAGGAATGGTGGGAAATTGAAGATGGGTCCAACTCTGTTGAAGTTTTATCTTCTTCTCCTTTGAATAAGAGAAAAGGAAAGTAAAATCCACTTCTAAGAAATTTTCTTCAAAAAGAAAGCCAAGAAGGCAATTTTTTGGTCGAAGGGTTCCCAAATTAGTGATGAGGAGGTGGGTTTGAATAAACAGAGGAGGATAAAACAACATTCTATTTCCCTGGGAGTTGAAGATGGAAAAGGTAAGGATAAATGTGGGGAGGAGGTAATTTTGGGTAGAGCAAGAACAACCATGGTCCACTCCCCAATGAAAGGATTTGCCAAGAAAAATGCAGAAGCTACAAATATTCACCCTCTTTGGGATGATTTATCTTGCACGCAAATAGGGAGGAAATATATGACATCCTAGGGATCGCTAGAGAGGGAGTGGGAAGTAATTTCAAACTAGCTAAATGGGTTCTCCTAGAGATTAACAAAGTTAATGTCAAAGTGTGAGGTTTGCAGGGAAAGGTTTCTAATGAGGGGAGTGACTAGTATGCATTTGAGTACAAGGAGCTAAAGAATAGGGTAGTGGTTGTTGAGGACACCATCAATGAGTTAAAAAAGGATTATTAAAGCCACATGCAAGACATGTGAAAAGGATTCAGGTGATTAAATATAACAATGAGAATCTCCTAAAAAATCAGTCAATGCTCAATCCATAATGGTGTTGAAGAATTGAGGATCTTCACGTAGAAATTAAGGGGGCTTAAAGAGGAGTAGGTGGCTAGTTTTATCCCTAGAAACAATAAAATGAAGGAGCAAGGGGCAAAAAAAAGTAAAAAAAATTGTTGGAGAGAGAGAAAGGACCTAGTGCTTGGACCCATGGTAGCAACAAAAAAACTTTTGAAGAGGAAAATAATGAACTAATGATCTTGGTTAATCAACACTACAACTAGGAATTAGAGGTGGCTGACACCTTAAAGAACATGAATTAATCTATTTATTTTTAGTCTCTTTTTGTTTGTTGTTGTTTGGCTGTTGGTTGGCTATGTTTTTCTCTATTTGAGCAACATTTTATTGTAAAGGATTTTGGGTCCCTTCAAAACCTATTTTTATTACTAATAAGAAACATTTATTTTAATTAAAATTGAGAAGTAATCTAAATAATCTACATTATTGAATCAAATCTAATATAAATCAAAGTGACAACAAGTGTTTATCTTTCTAAGTTATTGAGATAGATATTTTATTTAGTTTCCCCTAAAATTCCACCATCATTTTAACATATACAATATAGATTAATAACTTAAGTTGCACAAATATAAAAAAATAGTTAGCCATAAACTAAGAAACCAAACCAATTTACCAACTACCAATAATTAGAATCCTTACGTCACTTTTATAGCTATGTTTTAAAACAATTCTTAGGATATTTAAATACTATCTCTAATCCTTAGAGGTTTATATTTCAACAAGGCTTTTCTAACATGTTATATTTAATCTTCATAAACATAGTAGTTAGCTAAAGATTAAATCACATCAATTAGTTAGAGAATATCTAATGTGTAGGGTAAGTGTTCATTTACAAGGTCCTAAACCTCACCTACTAGATCTTGGCAATCATGATCTAAAGTAAAAATATAATCTACGATTATCAGTAAAAATATTTTAGACAATAATTATTAACAATCATAACAAGGGTTATACAAATGAATACTTAATTTAATCATGTATCTCACATATTTGATAACAAGGATAAAAGAATACAATACTCTAATAGTCATTGAAATTCTAAATCTATCAAATTGATAACAACAAATCAACAAGATAAACCACTTAACAAAGGTGTTAACCAAGATTATTTAGTATGATAACAATACAAATGGATATTTCTTTCACAATGATAATAACTTACTAATATGATAATTAAGGTAACCCGATTGATAGCAAAATGATAACCTAGATTATGATAACAACTTGATAAGTATAAAATAATTTATATTATAAAATTATTAATAACTCAACTAAGAGTAAAAACTAAGATTATAATAATAATTTAGTAAGTATAAAAAAAATCCATCCTGTCAAAATATAGCAATTTAAGAACCAATGAATATTTATACCAAATCACACTCTATCAACAATAATATGAAACATTTCTAGAAGAAGGTTATAATGTCCTAATTTTCACATAATGATATTCATAATAAACAATAACAATAATTCTCATAAAAAGAGATAAAGTCTTAATTATCTTGACATAAAATTTATAACGAACAAGAAAGAATAGAACCAAAAGGTTCACTACAAAATTGAGTTGATTAGCTCTACCTATGCATACCAATGTCCTAGCATTAAACACTAAATATCAATTTAAGCCAATCCAATTTATAATTTTGATATTTTAATTGAGTTACGACTTTAACTCTGTTGTAAAAAGAAGAAAAATTGAAATTGACCTAAAAGATCTTGACCAATTTTTCTATTGAAATAAAGATAATTTTTTTCTTAAATCACAATACCATCTTAGAGAATTAAATCCAAATGATGTCTCATCCACATGAGTTAAGTGTTATATCTCATAACCATTAATCCTTCACATTGTTATATAACATCTTAATCTTTTTAAGATTCGATCATTGATGGATTGTGGATTTGAAAGACTAGAATGTAAGGATAAATAGTGTATTTGTAGTTCTATAATAATTCCAAATTTAAGGTTTTCTTAGAAGTTCTGGCAATTGATGTTTCTCAAGCTTTAACATATTTCCGTGATTTAGATAACTAAGAACATAGAAAGAAGGCCAATCATGACTTAAATTTAAGGTTTTCTTAGAAGTTTTGGCAATTGATGTTTCTCAAGCTTTAACATGTTTCCATGATTTAGATAACTAAGAACATAAAAAGAAGGCTTGGCATGACTTGAACATATTTTTGGGTATGGATCAACATAGCTAAGTTATGGGTGATAAGGAAATGACTAATGGATATGATCTAAAATCGTAAATGTTAGAATTTTATATAGCTAGCAAACTATAGCACAACAAACAAAAACCGTTTGATTTAATCTATCAATAACAATAACTTGATATTTAGAATAGTGCATAGTATCAGTCTACTAGTTTTACAAGCTTTAGGGCCCCAGTTTTAAGCTTAACACTCAACTGCCGCTATTCTGTTGCACATTTAGGTACCCAGTGCCATGTGAAAGAAGAAAAGTTACCTAATGAACATTTGGATACAGATCTAAAGCTTTAGACAAGGGTTTAAGGGTGCACAATTTTTATAATACCATGGTCTTCTTGATCATTCTCAATCGGTAAACTTCTAATCACAAATCAAATGCCATTTTGTTTATTGCTTAATTATTAGACTCGGGACTCTGTCCTCCAACTCCCCAAACACTGTTTTCACCACAAGTCAAGTTTCAGTCCCTTCAATCATGGAAATAGGAGGCAGATTCAGTTGGCTAAGAACACCTACCTAGCAGTGTCCCATGATTACTAGCAGTGGTTAACACATAGACAAGGAAGAAGAATTTATTCAATACATGGTAGATTTACATGCAAAATATGGAAGCATAGACTAGCCTTGTGAACGGTTTGGTAGAATAACCCAAGAAATGAAACTACTTGCATGTAAAATGTGGCAGCGTAGAGATAATTAGTAGTCACCTCATGGAGTGGATAAATACCATATCAAATTTGATACGAAGGAATTTAGAAACTTGCATGCAAAATTAGTTGTAGATATTTATCTAATTGTAAGAAGACCACTTCCATTATTTATAAGAGGGTCATTTGTATTGTGTATCATCCATATTGACATAAAGACATAGACTATATATGCTATAGTGGATCCAGTCCAGCAGTCTGTATCTTGGGTACCTGGGGCGAGTGGGGGTGAGACTAGTCCTCTATAGGGGGACCCAACAGCTGACAAGCCAGTCCTAACTAGGTTAACCTAGGAGTGGAGTCAAACCCGAAACCAATGGAGAGCAAACCCAAGACCCAAGTCAAGATTTTGAATCATGCTATATATAATATGAAAATACACATAGCCACTAGCCCATAGCCCAACAAATTAAGACACCGCGAATGTTTACAAATGGGTACTTAAACAGGGCAATTCTATACCATTATTTCATGCATATAGAAGTAGTCATTAACATTTTCTTCCATTTTTCATTTAAATTCGACTCCTATCTACAAATCTGATAACTAATAATCAAATCAAATTAGATGCTGAGATTTGGGCATATGAAAAAAAAGAGGAAGAGAAGAAGTATGAGATAAGAGTAAGGGTTTGAATTTGGTGGACAAATGTAGCTAATTTACATTTCTCCCTCACAACAATCATCGTTCTCCTTCCATGATGTTATCCTCCTACACAACAAAGTCGAAGGTCCCGAAACAAAAGAACCACTAATTTAATATCGCTAAACCATTATTTTAAGGAGAAATAGTGGTCGATAGTTACAAAAAATTTCTCCACTTCTTCAAATTGACTAATTTTTGGTCAAGATGTGCAAGAGTTACAATGGAATATTAATAGCTTCAATAGGCAAGTGGAGTAGGAAAGCATGTAACAACGGAATTTTATATGTTCAATATTTCTTTAGAGGGAATTATTCTAAGGTCATGACATACTCATTCCCTTAGGCTCTACATTGTTCCGATGCATACCAAATAATGTTAGATTGAAACAATATAAACATAACTCAACATCACACCAAATATGTGGTTGACAAGTTTTCAAATCGAAGTTAATCATGTTTATGGTCTAATCACTTTGACCAAGATATTGGTAGCTTATGTACCATATCAACTTAGCTCCTATGTCTGATAATAATAAAGCAACACTTTTATAAGGATTCAAACATAAGCAAGTAGGATTAAATGACCTACAAACAATCTCAACTAGTGAACGAGTATTCATCCAACCATTGTTAAAAGCATAAAGTAACAAATCTAATTGGTATGTTCAACAAATAGAGCTAATCGTAAATCTTAGTATAGACAACAAAGTAATGAGATAATAAACATACACATAATAATTCTGTAAAACTTCTACTTGTAAATTAATCTTAGAAATCAACATGTTCTCATGCATAAAAAGATACAACACCATAAAGCATAATACTCAATGAACATTAATATAAAGTATGATAATCAATCATATTATCAATATCTTACATAATTTTAATTCTATCATAACTCAATTTCACTAATCACAAATAGTCACAAAATCAATTTATGGATGATTTATACAACACTAAAGGTGGAATCACCATAGTCACACATGACCTTGAACCATTAAATTAGTGCACGGATATAATTTAAGAATGTGAAATCAATACTAAGTATGAGCATGATCATAAACAATCCACATTAATACTAAAGAATATCAACTCATAAATTTTTTATTTCAATACTAATCAATTTAAAATCTCAAGATTATCAAAATGATAGCTACTTGATTTATTTGCAAAAATGATAAAATAAATAAATAATAACAATATAATGGTATGATCTCCAAGGCTACCAAAATCATAATCACTATCACAAAACAATAATGATAAAATGAAAAACCAAGCCTATTCAAGACAATAATAAACATAAAAAACATGAGTGACTGAATGAGGTTAAATCAATACTTTTCCAACAAGAGAGAGATGTCATATTGGTCATAACTTCTTTGTGTCTCGAAGTGAGGTCCTTTAGATCTATAAATTTTCAACAAAAAATAATTGACTCGGAAGGTACTAAATATACTGTTATGCACAAAATTTAAAAATATTTGTAGAGCCATCATTCCTACTCCATATAATGCAAAGTATAAGGATTATTCATATATAACTATGTAGTTTAAAAGTTATCATGCAAATCACTAATAAAAATCAAGATCTCAAGAATGAGAAGAAAGAAAGAGAAATATAATAATACATTTGTAACAAGAAAATAGTATTTTAAATTCAAGAAATATTTGAATCGATAGAGCCTTGAATTGAAATTAAAGATTAGAACAATTAATGCACCCAAACACCATAATTATTAGACCATAAGATGAAACTAACAACATAAGAAGAAAACCACAAGGTTGAATTACATAATACTCAAAACATTATCCCATAAGAGAATATCAAATACAAAGACATAATTTCTTATTGTTCTAATTCAATGCTCCATTTTCCTAAGTAAGAATTACTTTAATCAACATCAACTTAAAACTATTTCCCATCATTGACAACACAAAGTCAACATGATTCATAAAGACTAGTTAGCATAAAGGAACAAAGTAACCAAGAGTCAAAGAGCTAAATCATAGAACTCATAATTTAATATCATAAGAATAGTATCCATTGAACCAATTGGAATGATATTATCAAGGACATCCTATAAATTTTTTCCATAATTTACTTAATTGTGTAATGGGTTTATCTTCTAATTAAAGATCATAAAGGTACATGCCTGTTGGCAGTTGTCATTGATGTCAACACTTGGGGAGTTTTGTGTGAGATTGTTGGAAATGGTTGTCATTGATGTCAACATTGATTGTTGGATGTCTTTGATGTCAATACTTGAGGAGATTTGGTAAGATTGTTGGAGTGCTTGATGCTTGGCATTGGTTGTCATTGTTGACAACATTCAACTTGGGCTAACATTGAATGGTGGCATTGCTGAAGTTCTTGGTTGGATGTCATTCCTTGTCTGATGTTATTCAAAGAAGTATTAAGTATTGCTATTTTCAGTAGAGTTGGTTTCATAATGATATAATAAGATGAGGATTAGAAGTGTTGTTGAAGGTCTACAGTATGTCTTATGGTCTCTCCTATTGTTCTTGATGAAGGATATATTACTAAAAGAAATTTCTAGCCTTTGCAAGTTAATTAAATGATTCTAGTTGAAGAAGTTTCTATGAAGACTACGTGGGAGAATGATCTGCATTCCTTTTCCATTGAAGATATGGTCTTGTCATTTGGGATTCAGATTTAGTGTTATGTGGATGTTGTACTCCTATATTTTTAGGTCACTAGTGTTGCTGAGGAGATTTATGTGAATTGTAGAAGGTTGGCAGTGTTGTTGGGTGTTTGGATTGGTCCAAAAAATTCTCCTCATTTCTCATTATTGATGTCTCTTCTCCTGCAACTTGGTCAATAAGTTCTCAATGTCTGTTCAGTGTCTCAGTTCTAATCTCATGTGTTTAAGTGGTTTGCAAGTTCATTTGTTAATGTTATATCTCATGATTAAACATTCTATGTTTTTGGAATGAAGTATTTTGTTCCTATTTCATTTGCAGTGGTTGTTAGTGGCATGACAATATGAAACAAGTGTTTGGAAGTGTTGTTAGATGTTCATAGAACATCCCCATGTGATTTAGAAAATGCTAATTGGCCTCTTTGGTGTTGCATTATGTATTGAGTTAGCTTTCTAGGTTAATTGTGGATAGCTGGTTGACAAAGCTTCTTCCTTTTCTTGTGTCTTGTGCTTGGGGGTTTGTGCTAGCAATTGAAGATGTGCTAAGTTAGATTTGGGTCCTGACTTATCTTGGTTAGAACTATATTGAGTAAATTTAGTTAAAAGTATGTTTTTGGGTTGACTAGTTAAGTGCTTCACATTTTATCTACATGTTTCCTTGATGTTGACTTAGTTTGATGTGCGCCAATGTGTGAATTGTTTTGGATCACATTGGAAGATGCAATAAGATTTTTTTTGTCCTCTTTATCTTCAATATATGACTACAGTATGTTTTAGTGGATGACTTGTTGAATTCATTGTTTATCTTCTCTCTTGGTTGACCTAATTGAAGTTTTCAAGTGTTGCAGTGGATATAAATGCAAGATCATTTTAGATGCAAGAAGTATGGAAGTGTGAGCAAGTGTGAATTTGGAATATATTGAATATCCATTAGTGTTAGTGCTACAGTGTGAAGAGGTAGGATCATATGTGAATTAATGCCTCAGTCAATAGAGTGTTGTGTTGACAAATATTGTAATTTTCTCTAAATCATTTTATATTTTCCTCTAAGATAGTGAGCCTTATTAGGTCCTTGTATCTTGCTCCTAAATTTGTGTTACCTTCAGTTCTACAAGTCCTTTTGTATCTTGGTCTAAGGTAGTGCACCTTAGTTTGCAAGTCCTTTTTGGTAGTGAGCCTTTATATTGTGAGTTAACTCTCACTGTGGTTTTTCCCTCATTGGATTTTCTGTGTAAATCTAGTGTCATCTTGTGGATGTGTGTTTTTGTCTCTTTTATCATTGTTGTTGATCTAATTAGAGTTAGAATTGCTATATGTTTTATTGCTAAAGTTGTTGATGGTTTAAATTGCTATATCTTTCCGCTAATTTTCTTAAGGGTTTGAAGTTTGTATTATGCTGAGGAATTCAAGTTCTAAAAGATTGATTCACCCCCCTTCTCATTCTTTGGATGTGTTAAAAAATACCTACTATTGTTATTAGTGAATTAAGTAAAACATCCATTTGATAGTAAAATTAAGATACAACCCATTCAATTCTCGTAAATAAATATTATTCTCAAAATTGACTAGAGAGAGACTAACATTTTAGCTCATATATGAATTCAATATCCATCAATCATTATCAACAAGGAATGTTATATGCTTTAGTTCCATCAAGGTTATTCACAACTTACATGTTTCCACTATATTGTGGACACTTCACTCAATATATCTTCAACTATAAATATTAATTTTATTTAGTATAGTTTTACAACATCAAGAATAGGCACATTCCCCACAATCTACTCCCTTATACAACCTATCAGAGGTCCTTCATGACCATGATAATAAAAAAATTACTATGATACATGTTGCAAATTGAAGATTTTGAACATAACCATCTCAAAAATAAGAACAACAAAAAGTATAATAATTATAAATTCAAACAATAAGGCATAAAATCAGCTTAATTTCAATAATAAACAAAATATAAGATAAATAGATATCCAATAATTGATTTCTTGACTATGTTGGTGTTTTTAACTAATTGTCTAGGTTTTTCTAAAGGTTAGCTTGATCTTATGATCAAAACCCTAGATCAGTGAATGAACTTGAGATAGATTTTATATGTTTTCTACACTTTAGACTCTGCAAAACCAAGGTGAGTTCCCCTATAACATTATTTAATTATATGGATGTGCTTATAATGATGCCTTTGAAATAAATTCTTCACACTAATTTTATAGAAGATGATCCTGACTGGCTAAATCATCTTCAAAACCCTCTATCTGCTCTATAGTACTTTGTTAGTGTGGATTCAAGAACGAAACTTTAAAATGCAATAAAATTAAGATTTTGATTTTTGTTTATATTTGATTTTTCTTAGTCTTGAACTTTGTGAATCATTTTGGCCGGTGCCTTATCTATCATAGAGTCAAGAAATGTAATAAACCTCTCCTACAAGAAACTAACCCTTTGGCTTCTTAAACCCTCACTGCATTACAATGTGAAACAAACAAAGAGACAATGCTATTAACACAATATTTGATGAATAAATTGAAAGAATATTTAATCCATTCATTGAACAAAAGATAACAATTTAGGAATCCATAATAATAAATGTGATATTAAAATTAGAAAAATATTTGATTATATTGATCCAAAAGAGGATGTATTATAGTCATGAAGATTATAATAGATTGACACTTTAAATTTGAGAAAATACACTAAGTATTTGAATCATCTGTTGTTAATATAAAGAAAAAATATAACATTTCCTCTCTAGATTTTAGAAGACTTAATTGTACAAAAAACATAATTCTATATAGAAAATTACAAGACTAAAGACTCCTAAGAACCCTTAGAATGAGGCTCAAAATTCCCTTTTATAAACACAAGGGAATCAACAAGCAAAAAGCCTCATCCACCGCTTAAATCACAAAAGACAAAATCTTAGGCGGTGTCACTATTTATAAAAGACAAAATATTAAAATATATAGAGAAGTCATTGAAAGGGTTGTTGAAGACCCCAAGAGTAGATATTATGGTCAATAGACCTGATTTCCTTCCAACATGCTCTCTATAGTCAACAAGACATCTCTAACATTTAGTCAACATAGCTAAGTTATGAGTGATAGGGAAATGGCTAATGGATATGATCTGACATCGTAAGTGTTACAATTTTCTATAGTTAGAAAAATATAGCACAGTAAACAAAACTATTTTATTTAATCTATTAAGAACTATAGCTTGAGATTGAGAATAGTGCATAGTATCAGTCTACTAGTTTACAAGGTTTTGGCTTAGATCTAGTTTTAAGCTTAACACTCAACTACAACTATATTGTTTCCCATTTAGGTATCTAGTGCCATGTGATAGAAATAAAGTTACCTATTAAACATTTGGATACAAACCTAAAGCTTTAGACAAGGGTTCAAGGGTGCACAATTTTTTTCAATACCATGGTCTTCTTGATCATTCCCAATCAATCAACGTCCAATCACAAATCAAATTCCATTTTGTTCATTGCTTAATTATTAGAATTGGGACTTTGTCCTCCAACTCCCCAACCATTTTTTTCTCTGCAAGTCAAGTTTTAGTCCCTTTAATCATGGAAATAACAGACAAATTTAGTTGGTTAAAAACACCTACCTTGCAGTGTTCCCATGATTACTAGCAATGGTTAACACACAGACAAGGAAGAAGATTTGTAATAACCCATTCAAAATTATTACTTAATTAATATTATTGTAAATGACACATGAATATATTCCAAATTAAAAATACATAACTCTAGTGGCTAAATTCAATCATAGCTAAACATGTCCATTTAAAATGAGTCAAAGATTCATATATTCACTTCAAAAGTCAAATTGCAATATCAAGTTTGACTTGAATCCTAAGGCCTAAAAGTAATTACGTTGTACACTTTACATCAAGTACAAGAATGAATTACATCAGTTACATCTTAGACTATAATATTCTTGTGAACAACAAAGGTTCTTCTTTGACGCTCACCTCCATTGGTGGAAAAGAACATGGTTGAAGCACTTTACTGCCCAACCACGAAGCTTACACTTCCTCGGAACTCTTCCAACTTGAAGAATGCCCAACCTTGCATGAAAATTTTAGTAAGAGAATAATCTACAAGGTGGAATTTGGTGCGTGCCCATACATCAACATGCAATTTCTATCTACTAGTTAGTAAAGAACATGCAAGATCTATGCTAGGAATGGTAGAGAGTGAAATCACAGAGTTCATTCATACATACATAATGAACTATATTGCTTGACCAAGTATAATAAATATGTTGCAACAGAAAAAAAAAAGGTTCTTGTAAAGAAAATCTATACTTTCTGAACTTCATTTTGGCATCCATCCCAAAAGGTAACTTTCTACTATATAACTCATAACAGCTATCTACCCTCTAGCAACATCTACCCTAAGGTGCTCTAGTCAACTAAGGTATCACTATTTTGTTCAAGTATTAAATATTCTTTCTCAACCATCTTTAAAAGAAGAAAATCAAAATACTAGTTTACCCTCTAAATAAAAATCAGATTTATGATTCATAGAGTAATTCAATAATTAGTCATATCATTCTTATGACTATTCTCTACTTTTCATCATAAGCATTTTACTTTTAAAAATGTACTAAAAAAAAAGAAGGTATGTCACAAGTATGTGCATGTACATAGACGAAGTCTATGTGCATACACATATATGTGCCTACTCATGTTTAAAATTTGTGCATACATTATGAAATAATCATTAATTCAGATTGCAATCTTAAAATAGTATTCCATTTGACATTTCTTTTGTCAAAAATAAAGAATCAGAAAAAGTCTATGCTAATAGTTTCACACATACTGTTATTGCATTCTCACATATGAGATATTCTAACATGGTCATTTACAAAAGAACATTCATTGTTTTAAAAAAAGTACTATTTCCTACTAAACAGTTACAAAGGAAGTTGTTCACATTTGCACATTCATTGTTTGAATAGAACAAGTACTGTTTCTTACTAAACAGTTACAAAACAGGTTGTTCACATTTGTACATTCATTGTTTGAACAAAACAAGTACTGTTTCCTACTAAAAATTTATAAAAAAAGTTGTTTACACATGTACATTCATTGTTTAAGTAGAACAACTACTGTTCCCTACTAAACAGTCATAAAACTAGTTGTTTCTAACCAAACAGTTTATTAAGCAAGTCTGTTTCCAACTATAATGCTATCTTTTTAACAAAACAGAGTTGGTTGCAAAAGATTAACCACTGTTTACATCAACACAATATTGTTTCAAACTAAACAGTTACATTTGAAGACAAATAATGTCATTTAATTTGTTTGTTGATCTCAAGTTGTTTACATGCTAAATGATCACTTTACAAGTAAATGTTCACCGTTTAATACAAAACAGGTTTTCCATTATGAATTGAAAATAAATAAACTAGATAGCTCAGTTTCAATCATAAGGATAAAATTTCTATTATCTAGATCTTGAACACTTTCATCACTGGAATTATGATGAGAAAATTTAATAATATAAAGAAACTAAGTTTGACATGTTTGTTGATGAATTTCTTGAGAAAATATTTCAGTTAAGAATGCAAGGAATTTTCAGGTTCAAACAATACTTTTTCCTATTCAGGATGCAACAAACAAAACAAGGTTGCTATGGATTTGATCCTTTTCTATGGTTGGGGGCTTCCTTTCTTAACCTCAACATTATATTCAAAATTGCCCTTATGGAAATTCTAGCTTATCTCTTAATGCATGCAACACTATACATCATGCATACTCAAATATGATTCTTATTCAAATAAATTAACCTATCGATCATGAGGATCAATCCTTACAAGGTTACAATGAAACCTAACTCGTACATTCCATTGGTTCTTCAAATCGAGGGAATCCTCTTTATGCAAATATAGTTTCCAAATTTCTTAATAATGAACGATTTTCCCCTTATAGCCGATAATGGAAGGTGATATATTTAAAGTAAAACATAGTTGATGCATATCAAAGGTAACACAGAGGATTATATCCTCTTTGATAGGTTCAACATGTGAACCTCTACAGAATCAAACACCAAAAGGTGTAGCCTATAATGGTAAGGGGATGTATTTAAAGTAAAACACAGTTGATGCATATCAAAGGTAACATAGAGGATTATATCCTCTTTGATAGGTTCAACATGTGAACCTCTACAAAATCAAACACCAAAAGGTACACATTCGGTCAGAATAAGATTTCCGATAGCCATGACATGACTTACATTATGATGCGAACTTACATAACAACCGCATCTTAAGTGTTCGATGCCTCGGTCTAGCACAAAGGGCTAGCCGATAAGGATCCATTCTAAGTACTAAGCAAAAGCAGGTTGTAGGCCATGCGATCCCCTAGAGGTTGGTCACTAAGACTTTACCTTCGGCTCAAGTTGAGACACATGGACAAAGACTTTGCATGCTACTGTGCTATCAAATTTTTATCAAATGCAGTGACAAACACTAGCTAAACATGAAAATAAAAGGTAATGAAATCGATATTATTTCAAGAAATCAAATTACCTCAATGGTCGAGCTCTTTGGACAAAGCTTTCCTCAAATTTTTCCTACCACTGCGTTCTCTTTGCCTTTTTGTTGCTTGTTGATTTTTTCCAAATTGATCCCTACTTTTCTTCTACCACTCCCATTCTAAAATGGTAACGACACTTTCTTGCATGCGATTGGGTGCTACCATTATGGCTATTTTTTTCCTGCCATAGCCATCAACCTCTATTTTGAACATTGTCTTTATGATTTCATCAGGCCATGTCCATCGTGGGTTTGCCTTGTAATTTTTCATTGATTTCCACAGCCCGATTCATAATATGTCTGTTATCAACTTGAATTCAATATAAATTTTAATATGTATACGTATGTATGTATATTTATGTATATATATACTTATATTTATATATCTATATTTATTTAAATGATTTCATTCACATTTATCTTGTATTCGAATAAGGTATTTACATATATATATATGTATATGTATATGTATGTATTCCTATTTATTTTAAATACATATATATAATATATATATTTATATATGCATTCATCTATAAGTTTTTTGTTTGGAATAAACTTAAATATTCAATATAGTATCATTTAAAACAAAAAACTTGAATTTTCTTTTTGAGCATCTATATATATGTGTATATATTTATACTAACAATGGAATTTTCTTTACAATACTTGCTTTCGTTTCCTTCAAAAACAAAGAGTTTGAGTAGAAAATCTAATCTACAAGCCATTCATTTTCAAACACTGAAACAATTCAAGTCAGGAAGTTAAGTTCTCTTATATATATGCAAATTAGGTAAAATGCATATTATCATGCCATTTGTGGCATGTGGACCCAAATTCCAACTGGCTTACTGTTTGACTTGTCTAAACAATCCTACTTCAACCGTGTTCTCATCTTTCAACCTGTCACCCTGCAGCTGCACACACTTGCACTAGCAAATTGATTAGTAATGTTCAATTCTTGGTAACATATAAAATAATTTTTCAAAAGTTCACAAAGTCAACTTTAGTCAACTTCTTTCATTCAATTTTTGAATATTCCAAATTCTCCATTTAATATTTAATTGAATTTATTTCAGAATTCAATTTACCATATTATGATAAATAAGCAATAAAATTGGGTTATGATATCCTTCTCCTCTTGGAAGAGACATCATCCCGATGTATAGTAAGTCAAATAAAAGAACATCATATCAATTTTTGAGCATACATGTCTATTTCAACATCATGTCAAAAATATATGTCTATTTCAACATCACATACAAAAATATATGTTTATTTCAACATTACATCAAAAATATATGTCTATTTCAACATCACATAAAAAATATATGTCTGTTTCAATATCACATCAAAAATATATGTCTATTTCAACATCACATCAAAAATATGTCTATTTCAACATCACAATTTTAAAGCATGAAATATCATAGTATCTCAATCCAAAAATTTTCAAACAAAATTATTGAGTTTATTTTTCAAGAAAGCAAATGTGGAAAGGAGAGTTCTATTTCTCCTGCATCCTCCCATGTAGCACTGTCCTATGAGTATTGGTCCCATTGGACCTTAAATTGAGCAATATCTCTGCTCTACAACTCAATGTTGTGTCTATCTAGGATTCTAATGGGCTCCACTAGCACCACTCCTAGATCCTGTACCTACAAGGATTTCCAATCAAGTACATGAGTCACATTAGGATGATATGGCTTAAGCAAGGAAACATGAAACACATTATGAAGTTGAGCTAGATCAGGTGGTAGAGCTAGTCTATAAGAAATTGGGTTAATCACTTCCAAGACTTCAAATGGTCCCACATATCTTAGGGCCAACTTGTAAGAATTTCCAAAAGCAATACAAATTTTATGAGGTTTAACTCTCAAGAAAACTTTGTCCCCTATTGCGAACTGCCTAAGAGTTTGGTTCTTGTCAACATAACTCTTTCTGTTAGTCTGCTACCTTTTTTAATCTATTCTTAATGACCCTCATTTGTTCTTCCATTTCCTTAAGCATTCCAAGTCCTACTGTGATCGTATCCTCCAATTTATCCCAAGTGATGGGAGGTATGACACTTCCTCCCATACAAGGCTTCAAATGGTGCCATGCCTAAGGATGTATGATAGGAGTTGTTGTAAACAAAGTCTATCGAAGGAAAATATTCTTCCCACCTATATTGTTGGTCCATACAATACATTTAGAGGTCTTCGAATACCTGATTCACCCTCTCCGTCTACCCATTAGTTTGAGGATGATAAGCTGAGCTGAAATTCAATTTAGTCCTCAATGCCACATTCAAGGTCATTCAAAACCTTGAGGTCACTGTGTGTCCTATTAGAAATGATAGTCTCTTGCAGTCCACATAAGCGGAAGATCTTGTGAACAAATTTCTTAGCCAGGGTCAATGATCCATCCTTAAGGTTTCCTAGAATGAAGTGCGCAACCTTAGTCAACTTATCAATCACGACCAAGATAACTTCATGCTTATTCTTTCTCAATGATAACCCATGTACAAAATCCATACTGATCACCTTCCATTTATACTTAGGTATGTCATGAGGATACAATAACCTGACTAGGTGTGCATGCTCAACCTTGAATTTTTGGCACTCCAAGCATCTAACTACGTACTCCACTACATCCTTCTTGAGTTTAGGCCAAAAATACAATCTTCAACTCTGCGATCATTTTGGATACATTGGGGTGTCCTGAATAAGGTGAATTGTGAACTTCTAAAACCAACTTCCTCAACTCTCCAGAGTCAGGAATATACATTCTTCTTTGGTATCTCAAAATACCATCTAGTTCGATCTCATACCCATTGAACCGATGATCTGAGGGGTTTTTTGCTAGGGAGCTCTTCACTTTCTCATAGTGATCATCCCTTGGTAGATTTTGAATTACCTATTGTCTCAAGTTAGAACTTGTTGAGATCATGGCTGACATATGCCTTCATCTACTAAGAGCATCAACCACTATATTCTCTTTCCCTTTTATATATTCAATTCTAAAATCATACTCGCTAAGGAATTCCAACCACCTTCTTTGTTGCACATTAAGGTTTGGCTGGGTAAATATGTATCTCAATCCTACGTGGTTTATCTTGAGTTCAAATGGTTTTCCCAAAAGATAGTTCCCCCACATCTGTAAGGCATGAACTATGGCCACCAATTCCAAATCATGAGGCTCATAGTTCACTTCGTGCTGCTTGAGCTTCCTTGATTCATATGCTACCACTTGTCCATCTTGCATTAATACTACTCACAATCCCTCTCTTGAAGCATTTGTGATTACTATGAATTTCCCATTAGGATCAGGGATAGTCAGCACTGGTGATGCCATGAGCCTCCTCTTCAAGAGTTGGAATTCCTTCTCACATTTCTCGATCCATTCAAACCACATTCCCTTCCTTTGGAGTGAGGTAATAGGAGATGCAATCTAGGAGAACCCTTGCACAAACTTCTTATAGTATCCTGCAAGGCCCATGAAGCTATGAAATTCTGATACATTCTGAGGCACTAGCCATTCCACAATCACCTTGATCTTCTCAAGGTGCACTCTGTCCTAATAGAATGAACACTTGGGTGGCTTCCCAAGGAGACACACTGGGTCTTATAAGTCCCTTGTCCAACAATTCCATTAATTGGGCCTTCAACTCGTAGAGTTCTATGGTGGTCATCCGATAAGGTGCCTTGGATTGAGGCTCAGCTCCTAGAACTAGGTCAATAGAAAAATTGAATTCCCGCTTCGAAAGAAACTCTGCAAGTTCTTTAGGGAATATGTCTTGGAACTCCTTAAGAACAGGATAGTCATCTAAATATGGCTTCTTGTTGTCAGGATTACTAACATGCACTACATAAATTGCACACCCCTTTCAATGAACCTTCTTGAGCTACATCACAAAAATCTGTCTAAGCTCTAAGGGTCTTTACATTCCACAAACGTCAACTGGGTTTCCATAATCATCTAGACATTTGACCACCTTATCCTCATAGTTCACTAAAGGGTAAGGGCAAAAAGATGGGGGGCCAAAAAGGGTGCTTAAGTGGCCAATTTTTTTTAGTCACTATAGTATCAATTAAGATAGAGATAGATCGGCCATAGAGCTTACCCATTAGCTAAATTGGTGAAGCTTGATACTTTGCCTGTCTATTTTCCACTGCAACATGGATCTAGTGATGCTAATTTTTTTGGTAACTTCCTTCCTTTCATGAATTTCTACGCTGAGGACAATTCGAGGCATAATGGTCACCTCCACAAGTATAACATCCATCATGAGGCCCTTTGCGACCTCTTGGATTGTCCTCTCTAAAGCCCTTCTACTTATGGTCATCCTTACCCTTGCCTTTGTTTTCTTTCTTGTTCCTTCGACCATTACCATCTTCAACCTTCTCCTGCGATTCACTTCCCCTCTTGAGATTACGGATTTGATGGTTCTTGTCTCCCTTATGGAATTTCTTCTTCCCATACCGTGACTTAGAATTTGAATCGCTACGAAGATTGGATAGATGATGTAGTTTCTGTTCTTGTTTGGTGGCTTTTTGAAAGACTTCATTCATGGTTTGAGGTTTGTGCATATCCACTTCAGCTCCTATGTGAGGTATGAGTCCCATTATAAATTTCTAGATATGGAACCATTCATCTCCTTAATATTGGGGCACATACTTCAATAGGTTGGTGAAATTTTCTGAATATTGAATCACAGTCATATTTCCCTAGGTTAAGTACTAAAATTCCATCACTTTCTTGTCAAAGAAAAGTTGTGGTAACCATCTCTTCTTGAAATCTTGGAGGAAGAGTCCCCAAGTGATCTCAGCAGGCTAAATATTTCATTCTAACTTCTCATTATCCCACCAATTTGCTACTTCACCTGAGAGCTGATACATAGCCCATGCCACCTCAGTCTTTTCATAAAGGTTACAAAGCCTAAAGTATTTTTTTATTTCTATAATCCAAGCCTCAGCTCCTATTTCGATAAAATTACTATCAAAATTGGGCAGTGCTACTCTTTTGAGGTCTTTCCCAAGATCTTCCTCAATACACCCTTGTGGGTCTACCCTTGGACCACCATCTCCTTGATTTCCTTCTATATTCCTATGGTCTTGGTCCTCATTTTCCACTCAAAATTATTTCTCTATATGATCCATGTGAGACTCTTTCCGATTTAGAAGATCTAGAATTTTCTCTAGTCTCTTTTTTGGTCTATTATCAAAACCATTACCACCCTCATCTTGCCTGGTGGTCACCATGTTGTCCCACACTTATCCTACAACACAGTCATGTTTATCACATCTCAACACAAGGTTCTATGAATAAACATTCTTATGATTCGTCACATAATTTTTATATGCATACATCCCTTAATATAGAATACATACACAGTCATGCATAATATACACATTTTAGAGTCTCTCTTTGAACACACCAAAAAATATTATCTGATTTTATTTAAGGTGAGTCAATAGAACATTATTTACAATAGGATTCTTGTTACATCATTCCAATTTCTTGGTATTAGAAAGAGGACATTCCTATAGGTCATCATCAGAGTTTACTTCAAACTTAACAGAAGAGGATGGTTGAGTGGAAAAGCTCTCCTTTTCCTCTTTAGTCAACAAGAGTGCATTGGGTCCACACCCTCAAAGCCAAATGCCAATTGCAAAAGCTTTTTGATCTTAGGTGTTTGTTTCTCCTCAATCTTTAAGCCTCTCTCGAGCTTGAGTCGTGTAAGAGCCTGAGCTAGAGTTTCATCATTGATAATTTTTGATTGAACCTCCATCTTGGTGTTTTCTTCCTTTACATCATTCTTACGTGAGATTCTAATAGTTTTCCCTTTCCTCCATCTTTCCTTTGACCTTCCCATTCCTACATTCAATTCATGTTCAATCAATTCTTAGGACATCCAAATTTTGGGTCAAGGGTCAACTACCCCTAGTCAACTATGGTGGACTCAAAAGACCTATAGCTGAACCCTAAGCTCTGATACCAAATGTAATAACCCATTTGAAATTATTAATTGATTAATATTATTGTAAATGACACATGAATATACTCCAAATTAAAAAGACATAACTAGTGGCTAAAGTCAATCATAGCTACACATTTCCATTTAAAATGAGTCAAAGATTCATATATTCACTTCAAAAGTCAAATTACAATATCAGGTTTGACTTGGCTCCAAAGGCCACAAAGTCATTACACAAGTACAAGAATGAATTACATTAGTTACATCTTAGACTATAATAGTATTGTGAACAATAAAGGTTCTTCTTTAACACTCACCTCCACTTATGGAAAAGAATATGGTTGAAGCACTTTACCACCCAACCACAAAGCTTATGCTTCCCCGGTATTCATCCGACTTGAAGAATACCTGACCTTGCATGAATAGTTTAGAAAGAGAGAAATCTGCAAGGTGGAATCTGGTGCATGCCCATTCATCAACATGCAATTTCTATCTACTAGTTAGAAAAGAAAATGAGAGATCTATGCTAGGAATGGCAGAGAGTGAAATCATAGAGCTCATTCATACATACATAATGAACTATATTGCTTCGCTAAGCATAATAAATGTGTTGCAACAACAACAAACAATAGGTTTTGTTAAAGCAAACCTATACTCTCTGAGCTCCATTTCGACACTAATCCCGAAAGGTAACTTTCTACTATATAACTCATAACAACTATCTACCCTCTAGCAACATCTACCCTGAGGTGCTCTAGTCAACTAAGGTATCTCTGCTCTATTGAAGTATTAAATATTCTTTCTCAACTGTCTTTAAAAGAAGAAAATCAGAATACTAGTTTACTCTCTAAATAGAAATCAGATTTATGATTCACAGAGTAATTCAATATTCAATCATATCAATCTTATGACTATTCTCTACTTTTCATCATAAGTATTTTACTTTTATAAATGTACTAAAAAAAAGAAGGTATGTCGCAAGTATGTGTATGTACATAGATGAATTCTATGTGCATACACATATATGTGCCTACTTATATTTAAAATTCGTGCATACATTATGAAATAATCATTAATTCAGATTGCAATCTTAAAATAGTATTCTATTTGACATTTCTTTTGTCAAAAATAAAGAGTCAGAACAAGTCTATGCTAATAGTTTCACACATACTGTTATTGCATTCTCACATATGAGATATTCTAACATGGCCATTTACATAAGAATATTCATTGTTTAAACAAAATAAGTACTGTTTCCTAATAAACAGTTACAAAGGAAGTTGTTCACATTTGTACATTCATTGTTTGAACAAAAAAAGTATTGTTTCCTACTAAACAGTTACAAACAAGATATTCACATTTGTACATTCATTGTTTGAATAGAAGAAGTATTGTTTCCTACTAAACAGTTATAAAAAAAGTTGTTCACACATGTACATTCATTGTTTAAGTAGAAACAATACTTGTTCCTACTAAACAATCATAAAACTAGTTGTTTCCAACTAAACAGTTTATTGAGCAAGATTATTTTTAGCTATAATGTTAACTTTTTAATAAAATAGAGTTTTTTGCAAAAGATGAACCATTTTTTTTTTTTAATTTTTTTTTTTTTTTAACGAGGGGAATCGGGTGCAGCACGACCCCCCATATAACCCCCAACCGCCGGTAAACTTTTTACCGTGACCGGTAGTGCTGGCGGGACACACCAACCGGTAGCAAAAGATGAACCATTGTTTACATCAACACAATATTGTTTTAAATTGAATAGTTATATTTAAAGACAAATAATGCCATTTACTCTATTTTCTTATCTCAAGCTATTTACATGCTAAATGATCACTTTACAAGTAAATGTTCACCATTTAATACAAAACGGGTTTTCCATTATGAATTGAATATAAACAAATCAAATAGCCCAGTTTCAATCATAAGGATAGAATGTCTATTATCCAAATCTTGAACACTTTCATCACTAGAATTACAATGAGAAACTTTAATAATATAAAGAAACCAAGTTCAACATGTTTGTTGATGAATTTCTTGAGGAAATATTTCATTTAAGAATGCATAGAAGTTTTAGATTCAAACAATAATTTTTCCTATTCAGGTTGCAACAAACAAAAAAGGGTTGCTCTAGATTCGACCCATTTCTATTGTCAGGGAATTCCTTTCTTAACCTCAACATTATATTCAAAATTTCCCTTATGGGCATTCTGGCTTATCCCTTAATGCATGCAACACTATACGTCATACATAATCAAATCTGATTCATATTCAAATAAATTAACCTATCGATCATGAGGATCAATCCTTACAAGGTTACAATGAAACCTGACTCATACATTCCATTGGTTATTCAAATTGAGGGCATCCTCTTTATGCAAATATAGTTTCCACATTTCTTAATAATGAATGATTTTCCCATTTCCATTATCAGCCTAGTCGATAATGGAAGGCGATATGTTTAAAGTAAAATATAGTTGACGCATATCAAAGGTAACATAGAGGATTATATCCTCTTTGATAGGTTTGGCATGCAAACCTCTACAGAATAAAACACCAAAAAGTACACATTCAATTAGAATAAGATTTATGATAGCCATGATATGACTTACATCACCATGCAAACTTACATAACAGTCACATCTTAAGGGTTCAATGCCTTGGTCTAGCACAAAAGGCTAGCCAATAAGTATCCATTCTAAGTCCTAAGAAAAAGTAAGCTATAGGCCATGCAATTCCTCAATGGTCAAGCTTTTTGGACAAAGCTTTCCTCATATTTTTCCTACCATTGCATTCTCTTCTTTACCTTTTTGCTTCTTGTCAATTTTTTTCCAAATTGATCCTTGCTTTTCTTCCGCCACTCCCATTCTAAAATGGAAACCACACTTTCTTGCATGTGGTTGGGTGCTACTATTATGGCTTTTTTTCTTGCCATAGCCATTGGCCTCTAATTTTAGACATTGTCTTTATGATTTCGGTAGACCATGTCCATCATGGGTTTTCCTTGTGATTTTTCATTGATTTCCATAGTCTGATTCATAATATGTCAGTTGTCAACTTGAATTCAATATAAATTTGAATATGTATACGTATGTAATATATATGTATATATATACTTATATTTATATATCTATATGTATTTAAATTATTTCATTCACATTTACCTTGTATTCAAATAAGGTATTTACATATATTTATACATATATGTATATGTATGTATTCATATTTATTTTACATACATACATATATATATATATGCATTCATCTATAAGTTGTTTGTTTGGAATGGATTATAAGTTCCATATAGTATCATTTAAAACAAGGGACTTGAATTTTCTTTTCGAGCATCTATATATATGTGTATTTATTTATACTAACAAAGGATTTTTCTTTACAATACTCATTTTCATTTTCTTTAAAAACACAGAGTTTGAGTAGAAAATTTAATCTACAATCCATTAATTTTCAAACACTAAAATAATTCAAGTCAAGAAATTATGTTCTCTTATATATGAAAATTAGTTGAAATGCAAGTCATCATGCCATTTGTGGTGTATGCACCCAGATTCCAACTAGCTTACCATTTGATCTAGATAAACAATCCTACTTCAACTTTGTTCTCGTCCTTCAACCTGTCACCTTGCAACTGCACACACTTGCACTTGCAAATTGATCACTAATATTTAATTCTTGGTAACATATAAAATAATTTCCAAAAGTTTGCAAAGTCAACATCAGTCAACTTCTTTCATTCAATTTTCAAATATTCAAAATTCTCCATTTAATATTTAATTGAATTTCTTTCATAATTCAATTTACCATATTATGATAAATAAGCAATAAAATTGGGTTATGACAAGATTCTATTCAATAGTTGGTAGATCTACATGCAAAATGTGGAAGCATAGGCTAGCCTTGTGAATGGAAAGATATAGTAAACCAAGAACTGAAACTACATGCATGAAAAATGTGGAAATGTGGACAAGGTTAGTAAATAGAAAATAAAAATGACAAAATTAGTAGTCACCTCATGGAGTGGATAAATACAATATCAATTTTGATATGAAGGTATTTAGAAACTTGCATGCAAAATTAGTTGTAGATATTCATCTAATGGTAAGAAGTTTACTTGCATTATTAGTCAATAGGTTACATATAGTCTAAGATTTGAGTTTGAAACAAGTCTCACACTTGTAAATTACTATTGAGTTGTCCAAAAACAAGTTTTAGTTGTCATTTAATGGTAAAAGCCTCCAAAATCTTACTTATCATATAAAATCCAGATAAACATTGATTCGACAATTGGATGGGAACATTCTATTTACATTTGTAGTGTTTTTTGTCAATTTGATGATAACTTTCTTTTTTCATTTGTATTGATTTATGTTTTTCATTTGTATACAAATATTTTATAATCATATAATACTTGATTTCTTTAAGGAAAAAATATAGATTTGTCTAATTTTATTTCATTCCATTATTTAGCATAGTTTATTATTATTAATTGTTTAATCTAGTCACATGCAACTAGAATTTGCAACACATCCATGCAAAAACACATATCTCTAACATATTGACATACTGAACCGTAGATTTTTGGTACCCACAAGACTCTCTAGCTCTTCTAGGGTTTTACACCTAAAAGGAGAGAGTAGGGCCAAAAATGCTAGCTAGGTTCATTCAAATTATGTAATGTGTGATATTATTATGCCTAAATGAAATGATCTAAATGAAATTAAGTGACCTAAATGACTGATTTTGTATGCAAAACTTAAGATTTATGCTATGTTGGAAAACACAATGTGATATGCAAACAATGAGTTATGAATGAATAAATGTAAAACAAAAAGAAATGAGTTGAATCAGTGTGCACTTGGAGGTCTAATGAGGATTTTGGAATGTTTTGAATGTTTTCTTGAGTCACAGAAATTCACTAGTGGGACTCATTCACCCAGGGTGGCAAATCAGTCCTACTTCTAATGAAAACTATTAGGAACCAATTTCTAAATGTCAGGATTCAGAATCTAACAAAAAATAGGTTTCCAGCCTTAAGGTGGGACTCATTCACCACTAGTGGTGAATCAATCCTCTCCCAAAAGTTTGAAAAATTAGTAGACAACTCTGTAACACCAAATCTGAGGATGTCTACTTGTTGGGTTGCCGAAGTCAATTCTGCAGGTAATGGAAAAAATACCTTCTCCAAGCTTGAAATATGGTTGATTTGACTTGAAACACTTTGTTGACTTGTTGACCACTCTTCAACACCTAAATGATTGTAAAATATGCATACAAAGGTCAAACCCTTGTTGAATAAAATATGAAGATATGTCAATGGATGCTTCAAAATGCTTGATGAATGCTTGATTTGATGTTATAAAGTGATTGACTACTTGAGTGGATGAAAAGATTACTTGGATGTGATGTGTGATTGTAGGAGATGTAAAATGAGTTGAAAATCACTTATTTATACAATCTTGTGCCTTAGTAACCCATCGATACCTCATCATAGGCTGACATCAAGTGATTTTGAATAAAACCCCGAAAAGAAATTTAAAATATTTTGAATTTGGAGCCAAGGGGGACTCATTCGCCACCCATGGTGAATGGGTCCCACCTAGGACTTGAAAGTGGGTGTTGGGAATTAAGTTACATTTAATGTTATTTGTTGGGTTTACATTCAAAAATACACTTAATTAAAGCTTATAAGGGCATAAAAGGGTCAAATAAAGCATAAGAAAGGTGTAAATGGGTATGTGAAGGATCATCATGGAAAAGACAACCCCTTAAGTGGCAAAAAATTTAGAAAAATAAGAGTTAGGCAACTTGACATAAAAATTTGAATAAGTCATCTATATTATTTCAAAAATATGTAAGAATAGAATTTGTGGAAAATTGAATGTAGTTTCTAAACTACTAGGTTTTATTTAAAAAAAAAAATCTTTTTGGTGAAAATTTGAAATTTCAATGCAGAGTACTTAAATTTCAGGGAAAAATAAGTAGGTGTGTCTGACCACCCTAACCACAATAAAATGATAATATTTTTTTATGATATTTTAGATAGGGTAGATCATGTCGGATGTGATGCATTTTTTTTAATTTTTTTCTAAATAATTACTTATGAATTTTTATAACAACTTTTTAAAAATATAAAAAATCATATGTCTAACCACCTTAGCTTGGTCAAAACTTCATAAAGTTCAATTTTCTTTTGAATCCTATAGAATGTGAAGCATAAAATGTGATGCATGTTTTAGATTAAAAAAAGTGATCTTGTTGAAAGCTATAGATGTTTTCAATGTCCTATCAATTAGGACTTTAGTCATAATTCAAATAGAAAATGAATAATAATTATTTATTAAATTCAAAATAAAGCATAATTTATATTGGTGGAAATTTGAGAATCTCCTTTAAACCCTTTTGTTTCATCAATTTTGGGTAAAAAAAAATTCGTTAGCCACATACCCTACACATACCCATCATATCGCCATTTTTTGGCCCATCATGATCCTGCACACACCCAAATAGTGAAATTATGCCTAGAAAAGCGTGAAATCTTGTTACAAGACTTTACAACGCTTCAAAATAGGTTTTTTTTAGTGATAAAAAAGGTGATTTTTAGGTGAATTGTAATAGATAGAGTCTAGAGGAGTGTAGAAATATTTTATAACACTTCACATGAACACCTTAACAAGACGTCATTATTTGAATTTTAGTACATAAATATGCATGTTCAAGCCACATTACAATATAAAATCAGAGCAAAATAGACCAAACATCATGAAACGAGACCTAAAAGGCCATGAAAATGACAAGGGGCCATTTTTCTATGGCACACACACAATATTTTTATCAACGTAATCCTTGAATCTCCTTTAGATGCAAGTGCTATCACCCACATTGATGTAAAGACATAGATTATATATAATATAGTGGACCAAGATTTTAAGCCATGCCATATATAATATGAAAATACACATAGCCACTAGGCTATAGCCCAATAAGTTAATACACTGTGAATGTAATGGGTACTTAAACTGGGCAATCCTATACCATTATTTGATGTATTTATAAGTAGTCATTAACGTTTTCTTCCTTTTTTCATTTAAATTTGATTGTTGTCTACAAATCTGATAACTAATAATTAAATCAAATTAGATGCTGAGCTTTGGACATATAAAAAAAGGAAGAGAATAATCTAATGCCTTAACTCTGCATTTTGGCATATTTTACTATACCATACTTTTCCAAATGTTTCAGATTTATGAGAATGAGATAAGAGTAAGTGTTTGAATTGGTGGAAAAATGTACCTAATTACATTTCTCTCTCACAACAATCTTCATTCTCCTTCCATGATGTTATCCTCCTGATCAATAAAATCCCTGAAACAAAAGAACCACTTATTCAAATAGTGGTCGACAATTACAAAATAACTCTCCATTTATTCAAATTGGCTAATTTTGGTTAGGATGTGCAAGAGTTACAATGGATCATTAATAGCTTCAATAGGCAAGTGGAATAGGAAAGAATGTCTATTAATTTTTCTATTTTGAGGGAATTATTCTAAGGTCATGGTATACTCACCTCCTTAAGTTTTATATTGGTTCAAATGCATATGAAATAATGTCAGATTGAAAAAATACTTAATTAATTTAAAATTAAATATAATTAATAAATTTACTCTTAATTCAAATACAAACTATATCATTCATAATTTAAATTTAATTAATTCATTTACTCCCATTTCTAATTGAGAAATTAAATAGAGTATAATAGTTAAATTCAATTTACATTAATCTAATAGCCATGTTATACTATCTTATAAATCTCAAGAATAATGTCTAGTATCCAAAATGTCTAGTATCCAAAAGTTCTTAGGACTTTAAGAAAATAGAGTAAATCAAAGATACATTAACAAATTAATACAATTTATTTTCATAGTAAATCTAAGATATATTAACAATTAATAAAATTTGATTAAGTAATAATTTTCTTACACCTATTATCTTATTTTCCACTAGACTAATATTATAAAGAAAATAACCCATTTTATCTAATAAAATATTTTAACATGCATTCAAAATAATATTAAATGAGCTACCACATATTCAATAACAAAGTAAATCCTACCGATGATGGGGACTCTACTGAAAAAGACTCCCATGGTGATATGGTGGTTGCAACCAATGTTGACATGGGGAATGAGCAAACTAGTGTTAGAAGATCTGAATGATTGGAAAAGAACAAAATGAAGGTGCTGGTTGGTGAGATTTCTAGTAGTTCTAAGTAGAATGGTAGCAAAGAGGAGAGCAAGCGCAATAATGTTGAAGAGATCGAGGAGTTTGTGGAAGGTCTGAACCATTTTCTTGAGTTAAACAAGATGATCCTTAAGGAATCCACACCAGAGTCCTCAGATCATCTGACTCAGGTTGAGATGAGTAACAAGGTGGAAAAAGATAAGGGAGAAGAGCTCAATAATTTGCAGACTCGGGTTGATAAATTGGAAAAGAAATTCACAAGGTTGACATGCTTCATGATCAAGGTCATCCACTAATAAGCTTTTACCCTATTTGAGGTGTTGAAAGTGGAGGTTGACAAGAAGACTACGGAGGAGGATTCCAACAACAAGTGGGTTGGGGATGATATGATGAAACTCCCCTTTGAGGAGTGGGAGGATTTAACTAAGTGATGGGTGGTGTGTGTGTTGTTGCTGGGTGGGCTTCCTTTTGTTGTCTACCTGTTGTTTTTGTAAGTTTTTGGTGTTTGTCTGTTGTTTCTATAATTGGACTATATGCTATGAGTTTTTGGTATTTGATATGACTTTGGCCCTCTCGACTCCTTTGTGTTAAGGGTACTACATCTTATAAATGTAAATCTTGTTTTTCCTTAATAAATAACAAATTAAATCCTGCTTTACCTTAATAAAAAACAAAGTAAATATGACCCACCATATAGGGAGTATTTTTTTTCTTTAAAATATCTGAACATTTATTGTTGCCAGAACCAAGAATGGTCGGTAATATTTTTGGGGTTGCTAGAACCCACATAATTTAATATTAAGACCAAATTAATTATTTACACATGAAAATCCTATAAGATCATCATCTTCCAAATTTATTTCCCACACAAAGGATTTTCTATCTTGCAAGGATGAGGAAGGAGGAGGACATGCAACTTAGAGGGGTTTTAAATTTGTCTCGTATATTATTGCATTATTTTCTTCTAGCTAAGCTTATTGTAAAAAGGATTATTATAGTACATGGTTTCAAAATTCAATGTGTAAGAGAACACAATTTTTTTCATCTAAATATTTACTTTTAAGAAAAAAAGGGGTGGATTGCATTTGGAGTCCCTGCAAAATGGGAAAAGTAGGGTTGATGAAGCCTAATGAAAATATGAGTGTGCTAATGAGTGTGTGCTAATGAGTGTGTCAATATTTCAAAAGGCACAAGATATAAATTGTAGTAAGACACAAGATATGTACTAGAGCTATTCACAAAATAAAACTTTGGAGCTTTCAAAGAAAGTCGTTAAAATGTCTTGAAAATTAAGTAGTCGTGACAAGAAAACTTTAACAGATAGTGAATACAAAGTCAATTACAAATCTATAACTTGTTAGATGTTCCATCCACCCCTTCTTGTGTGCCAAGATACTTTGAATACTGATAGAATTCCACATCATGCTTGCAGCAAAGAAAATCAATTCCAATAAAAGTAGAAAAGTATTTGCAAAGAAACTCCAAACTACATGCATGTCTAAACACTTTTCCCCCCAAAAAAAATAAAAATCACGGAACATACTCATAATCTCAACCACTGCAAATTTAGATGCAGATAAATCGTAATTGAAATTTCTGATTAATTGTTGGATTTATACAACTTAAAAGGTTAATGAAATGAAATACCTTTAGAGCTCTCCTAGAAAGTAGTAGGAATCCCATATTGTAGAGTATAAAATATGCAAACTATAAATCCCAGGTTATATAGTAAATTTTCTTCCCTATCCCACCAAGTAAATGTGCAACTAAATCACTGTATTTGATAAATCATTTCCCATCTTTAATATACAAATTTACAACCAACAAATTGGCATAGAGTGAGAAAGCACCCAAAACAACCATTCCAATAGTTCCCACATTAGTCCCACTTTGTGCCATGAATCTGAAAACCATCAAAACAACAAAAGAAAAACCTCAAATTTTACCTCTACAAAACTATCTTCTCATATAACTGTCTATAAAAGGAAAGACAACTTAGTGAATTAGAATACCATTGTCAATCTTGTCTGCAGAATTGTTGGTAAACTAGTCATTTATACATAGCAGGTGAAAAAAATCCCCCCCAAAATACAACAAAGTTGACAAAAACCCCAGATTTGGAAAAACATTAGAAATGGAGAAAGAATATGAATACACAAAGATAATTACAATTGAAATGAAAAGATGACAGATATTTTTGAAATGAACATATAACCTTATGAATGAATTCAAGATTGATGATACACATAATAATCCATTTCAAGTTGTCTAGAAAGTTTCAACAATGTCACTGTAAGGAGCCCAAAATGGCATGTTTAACAAAGGCATAATGTAGATGATGTCTGAACCAAAAAATAGGGTACCTAGATCCCTATTTCTGTAGGTAACCCAAAGGGAAAAATGGGAATTCCCAAGGAGTTCACAACTAATAAAAATGAATTAAAATAAATCACAAGACAAGGAAAGTTATAGCTCTACCACTATTACTCCAAAAAGGTCAAACTGTAGACACAATAACAAAAAGGCCTACTTTTTTCTTTGGCCATGCATACTTTTTAAAATAATAGCCATATTTGTTGTTCAATAGTTTTGAGTTCAACGAAATGAAAATACTGTGGCCTGTAAAGTGATTTTGGGAACAAGAATCTATAGTGTGTGTGAATTATGCAATTGTGGGCATTCAAGATCTCCATTGAAGGCCAATAATGGATGCCCATTCAATGCATGCTCAAGCAGTGAGTGGGGAGTGGGAACCTTTGAGGCTAACTTTTCCAGCCCTGTGCAAGTAGCTTCAAGCCTTGGAGATGTTGATGTCTCTGATGACAATGTCTTTTGTGCTTTCACTAATATAGTCTACAAGTACTTGCCCTATTCTTTGATTTTCAATTGGAGGCGACTTTGAATTTGCAGTAATTACAAGGCGCCAATCAAATCGGACCCAACAATTGGATTGTTATGAACTTACTCTAATGGGGTTGGCAAAATGGTGTTGTATGGGATATGATTTAGAGACACAACAAGATTAGGCATGAAATTCTACAAACCTGAAGATGAATTTTCAAATGGTATAGTGTAAGCTCTTTCATGCTCATGACTCTCATAACTGACTTTGGTGTGGCTTCTGCAGAAAATTGTGCAATCAATTTGAAATTCAAACAACATGGGCATGATTATCTAGAGCTTTTTGCATGTCGTAGACGCACAATCAAATCAACTGATGCCCACATCTTAATTCAATAAATTTTTTTATAGAACTAAATAACACATTAAAGAGGGTGATCATGGCAGGCAATACAACTTACTGTCAAGGCAACTAAGCAATATCAAAAGAGATCACCTGCTCAGTCTTGCAACACACGCCTGCATAAAGGGGAGTCTATGGAAGTGAATGGTCACAACATTACCAAATACATTATTTAAACACTCCTTTTCAATCCTGTAAAGCTTTTAACACATTCCATTTCCTTGTTTTGAGGCTTCCATGCAAGCCTGAGTCACAACCACATACTAAAAAACATCAGTATTTCATGCCGTGTCCAAACACAACTAGCTCCGCGTGCCCTACATGCAAAAATAACAATGAACCTTTGCAGTTTTCTTTAATTGTTCCCTCACCTTTGCTCACTGGACAATATTTTTCAAAATTTTTGGGAGTAAAAACTTTAGAAAATGCGAGAAATATTTTCCCTACTCATCGCCCATCGCCCATTGGGTTGAAGAATATTTTTGCGAAATTTTAATCAAAAAGCAAAAAACTCCTTGACAAAAATGCAGCAACCAATCAGGAAAAATAGAAAACTGAAGAAATTTCCTCAAACCATAACTTAAATAGTTTTTCCTTGTTGATCCAATTCCTAAGAAAGGAATTAATAGAAAAAATATGGAAGAGAAAACATTAATCTCTGCTTATAGATAGGAAAGGACTAATAAATTAAAAATTAAAGGAAGAAGAGGTAGATGAGGAGCAGTCCTTCCTAATTGAACCCCCTCTCCTACACCGCTTATTTTTTCCATAGCCTCCACAACTATGGGGTTTTTACCCACAAACACCATTAGGATGCCACAGTCTCTATTTTCCACTCCTCTACATGATCAATTTAGTTTATTTTTAAGTTATATTTTTCTTCCTTCTTATTCATAATGTCATGTCCCTAAATTGTAACATTAGGATATGAAGCATGGAAAAGAAAGTAAATAAATAAAATACCTATTAGCCATTTAATATTACCATAATTATAATTATCAAAGATAATATTATAATTATGACTATCAAATACATCATAAATATTAAAATATAATGCTAACCATTTAAATATTATTATGATTATGATCTATAATAAATAAATATGCCATTATATATGGGTCTAATATTACTATTATAATACTAGCATATATATAAAAATGTCGAGAGATATCCTTCTCAAGGCGTCTATTGCAGTTTTATATGAGTAATTGATAAAAAATAGGTGCCTCTAGAAGGATATCTCTTGGAATTTATATATATATTATTTATAAATAAATATATATGCTAGTAGCATTCGCAACATGATATGGAAGAAAATTATTAGGGTTATGGTTAGGGGTAGGGTTACAATTATAGTTAGGGTGAGGTTTAGGATTAGGGTAATGGGTACAATTAGAGATAGGGTTAGGGTTATGGTTAATTTTAGGGTTAGAATTAGAGATAGAATGAGGGCTAAGGGTAGGGTTAGGGTTAGGATGAGGGTAGGTACATTCTAATTAGGGATATGGTTAGGGTTAAGAGTAGGGTTAGGGTTAGGGTTATGGTTAGAGTTTAATTAAAAAATAGGTGACAAATTGATTTAAAAAATATGTGCCTTGAGAAGAATATAAGATCTTGGTATATTTTATATAGATTATTAAAGATATATATGCTATTTGCAATAGTATTTGGAACCTATAAGATATTAATTAAACATTAACCGTAACTATAACCCTAACGCTAAGGAACCCCAACACTAAACTTAATCCTAACCCTAATAAATTCATTACATTAACTATGATATAAACCTATTCCTAACACTAATTTAACACTAATATTAATATTAACCCTAATATAATGCTAATTGAACCCTAACCCTAACATAACCATAATACTAACCCTAGTCCTAATCTAACTATAACTCTAAGCCCAATTCTTTCGCTAATCGAACCTTAACCCTAACCCAAATTGAACTATAACTCTAATTCTCATTAAATTTCAACCCTAATTATATCTTAATCCTAATTGAACCTAATCATATCCCTAATGGAATCTTAATTTATCTCTAACCATAATCCACTTTGAACCCCAAAACTAACCCTAATCCCAAGCTTTATCGGATAAACCTAAAAGTAGTTGAATCATAGTTGAACCGTGACTAAACCCTAACCCTAATCTTAACCCTAACCATAATTAAAACATAACCATAATTGAATTATAATCCTAACCCCAACCTTTACCCTAATTGAACCCTAAACCCTAGTTGAATCCTAACCCTTATTTTTAATCAATTTGTCACATAAAAGTGCAATAGGTGCCTTGAGAAGGATACATGTCAGTGTATTTTATATATATTATTATATGCACTAGTAGCATTCACAGTGCAACATGTAAGATATTATATGAATTAGGGTTAGGGTTAGGGTTAGGGTTTTGGTTAAGGTTAGGGTTATAAATATAATTAGGGTTAGAGATAGGGTTAGGGTTAGAGATAAAATTAGGGTTAAGGTTAGGGATAGGGTTAGGATTAGGGTTAAGAATAGGGTTATAGTTTGAATTAGGATTAGTCAATATTAGGGTTAGGGTTAATTTTAGAAATAGTGTTAGGGTTAAGGTTATGATTAGGGCTACATTAAGATATAGAATTAGGGCTAGATTTATGGTTAGAATTATGTCTAAGGTTAAGGTTAGGATTAGGGATAGGGTTACAATTAGAATTAGTGTTAGTTTTAGAATTAGGGTGAGGGTTACTGTTAGAATTAGGGTTAGTGTCAAGGTTACACAAATAATTATCATTAGTGTTAGGGTTAGAGTTAGGAAGAGGGTTAGGGTTAAGGTTAGGGATAGAGTTAAATTTAGAGTAAGGGTTAGGGTTAGGGTTATAATTATAATTATAATCAATGTTAGTTTTAGAATTAGGATTAAGGTTATAATTAGAATTAGTGTTAGTTTTAGAATTAGGGATAGGGTTAAGGTTAGAATTAAGGCTAGTGTTAGGGTTATAAAATAAATTAGTGTTATTTTTAGGGTTAGAGTTAGGTTTATTGTTAAGGTTAAGGTTATGATTAGTGTTAGGGTTAGATATAAATTTAGATTTAGGTTTGGGGTTAAAAATAGTGTTAGTGTTCATTTTTTGGTTAAATTTAGGGTTAGAGTTAGAGTGAGAATTATTGTTGAAATTGAATCATAACCCTAATCTAACCTTAACCTTAACCCTAACCGTAATTGAACCATAACCCCAACCTTAATTAATCCCTAACCCGATTTTAACCCTAATCCTAATGTAACCTTAACCTTAACACTAATTAAACCAAAATTCTAACCCTATTTGAACATTAACCCTAACCCAAGTGTTGAACACTACCCCTAATCCTAACCCTTAATAAACCCTAACCCATATTAAACACTAACTCTAATTGTAATTATTATATTCTAACCCTAGTCCTAGTTAAGCTATAATCCTAATTAAACCCTTATCCTAACCCTAACCCTTACTACCCTTGACCCAAATTGAACCCTTACCCTAACCCTAATTGTAACCCTTGTCCTAACTAAATCCTAAACTTAATCCCAAGTTTTATCCTAGAATAATAACCCTAATCCTAACCTAGCATTAAACCAAATGCTAGTGTAACCTTAATCCTATCCCTAATTGAACTATGAGCCTAATTAAACCCTAACCCTAACTTTAATTAAATCTTGACCCTAGCTCTAAACCCAAACTTATATATGTGAGATAATTGTAATTTACCCTAACCCTAACCCTAATTGAACTGTAATACTAACTTTAACTAAATTTTAACCCTAATTCTAATTAAACCCTAATCCTTACCCTAGTTGAACCTTACCCTTAACCATAATTGTACCATAAACCTAACCTTAATTGTAAGCATAATTGAACCCTAATTTAATCATAATTCTAATTGAATTATAACCCTAACCATAATTGAACCCTAACCTTAACCCTAACACAAACCTAACCCTTACCCTAACCCTAATTGAATATTAACACTAACTCTAACCATAATTGAACCATAAAATTAATTAAATCTTGACCTTATCCCTAACCCCAAACATATATATGTGAGATAGTTATAATTTACCCTAACCCCAACCCTAATTAAATCCTAACCATAATTGAGTTGTAATCCTAACTTTAATTGAATGCTAACCTTGATTGAACCATAGTTGTAACCCTAATCCTAAGTGAACCCTAATTGAATCATAACCCTAATTGATCTCTAATCCTAACTTCAATTGAATCCTAACCCTAATTGAACCTTAATTCTAACCCTAAGCCTAATTGAATCCTAATTGAACCCTAACCCTAATTGAACAATAAAAGATAATTGAACCTTATTTTTAACCCTCAAACTAATTTAACCCTAACCCTAACCCTATCTAAACCTAGCCATAATTAAACCCTAACCCTATTTAAATCCTATTTCAATTATAACCCTTAATGAACACTAACCCTAATTAAACCCTAACACAATTAAATAGTAACCCTAACTCTTATGTAATACTAACAATAACCCTAACCTTGATACTAATTGAACCCTAACCGTAACGCTAATTGGACCATAACCATAACCTAATTGTAATATTAACCCTAATCATAACCCTAACATTGACCCTAACCCTAATCCTAACCCTAACCCTTATCCTAACCCTAATTGAGCAACAACCTTAATTGAACCCTAACCTGACCTTAATTGAATCCTAATGCTAATTAAACCTTATTGTTAGGGTTACATTAGGGTTAGCTTTAAGGTTCAATTAGGGTTGTAGGATAAGTTTGGGTTCTAAAGTTAGGGTTATTAATACCTTAATACTAGTGTATAAATTTGACATTAATAAAATATTTTAAACAAAAAAAATATTTGACTTTAGATTTCTATTTCTATGTGAAATAAATTTTTATTAGGGTTAGAATTATTAATGTATTATTATTATATAAATTCAACATTAATGATAAATATTTCAATCTAAAATTTTAATATTAGTTTTTTAAATTTGACATTACACACAAAATTAAGTATATTTTATTTTAGAATTTTATTTCTATGTTGTGCCGTAGAAAAAAGTACCCTTTCCTTGACATGAGATTAATTGGACTTAATGAGGCCTTAATCTAGTGTTGTGAGGTATTTTTTGCATCCACACTAGGTCTTGGACCCTTGCACGCTGAATAAAATGTGTTTATTGATGTCTTGTAAAGGTGTTGTAGAGTCTTGTAAAGGACTTTCACACTTTTGTAGACTCAATGAACCTATTTTCCCTTAATTCAACATTATAAAACATGTTTAATTACATCATCACATTAATTTAGAAGGCATGTAAAGTAAATTTAAATTTAGCCAAGTGTTGTAATGTGTCTTGCACGTTCACATTGGTTCTTGTGCCTTCCTAGGCTATGTGGACCTTATCTTAGTGTTGTAAAGTGTATTTAATTACACTTTCACATTGAATTATGTGTCCCAAGCCCTAATTGACTTTTATATCATTATTAATATGACCCTATTAACCCATATTATGCATCCTTAGGCATAAGTTGATTAAATAATTGACATAGTCATCATATAAGCCTAATTTTCTTATTTCTCGACATTCTAGCTAGCAAAAATGACCCTTGTGGGACCCATTCGCCATTAGTGGTGAATTAGTCTCATATAGGTGGGACCCATTTTCCATTAGTAGCAAATGAGTCCCATTTTGAGTCATTTTCGGGGTTTGAGCGGGAAAAAATAGGTTTTAATTTTAAGTTTGCATCATGTTGGCCTGTGATGAGGTATTATCAGGTGTACTAAGGCAAAATTATCTATAAATAAATGTTTTTTATCCTTATTTTACATCTAACAACTCATTCACACATATCTCATCATTATTTCATCATCTATCTTCTCATCCAAGTCAAGCAAGCTAGGGTTTCTTCATTAGAAGTCATCAAGTTAGCTTTCTAAGACATTCAAGGGCTGAATCTCCATGTTTTGTTGTAGAAATTCAAGATCAATCACCATGGAAAGTTAATCAATTCAATTTTTCATGTTTCATTACTTTGTTTCATCATTTTGGTTTAATTACCTAAAAGGGGTTTGACCAAGGCAAACCCCCATGCCCTAACAATCAACATTTTCTCTTCTCCTTTTGTGTGTTTGCACATTTAGGAATTTTTGAAGCTTGAAAATAATTGAAGATCAAGTTGAAAATTTATTCAAGTAACCTCTTCATCATTCATGTAAAAAATATCAAGAA
Source organism: Sequoia sempervirens (assembly GCA_007258455.2). Classification (NCBI taxonomy): domain Eukaryota; kingdom Viridiplantae; phylum Streptophyta; class Pinopsida; order Cupressales; family Cupressaceae; genus Sequoia; species Sequoia sempervirens. The sequence continues at coordinate 86,102,823 of VDFB02000017.1, forward strand.
AAAGTCACTTATAGGCCAAAATTTGGCAATTTTAGATCTGGACACCTAGAGGTGCAGATTGAGCAATCTGAAAGCTATAGATTCCATTTTTGAGTTTTTAGAAAGTCCAAAGTGGACTAATTCACCATTAGTGGTGAATGATTCCCACTGTACATTTTTTCTAAAGATTTTTGTAGATTTGGACACCCATTTGGCTAAAACGGGCTCCAATATAGTCATCCAAAACTGGGACTAATTCGCCTAGAGTGGTGAATGAGTCCCACTAGGCCTAAATTTTAGTATCATTTTTTTTTCAGAGCCTCATTCCATCCTCTTCCAACTTCCAAGTACATATCTTAAGTTTTGTTAAGTTATATTACAGTTTGCTCATGTTTCTAGGTCTTTTGTTTGAATACTCAATGTGTTTTCGAGCACTTTTGCATTAGACTAGTTTGCACTCTTTAATATACATTTTCATTAGGTTTTCAGTATTCAAACACATCCACACACACTTCACACCTCTTTCCCCCATTTATTCTAGTGTTAACATAAGCATTTTTGGCCTGCCTTTCTCCTTCTAGGTGAAAAACCCTAGGAGTGATAGAAAGCAAGTAAGTGCCAAAAATCTATGTTACATATATGAAATTAAATATTATTAGTGTTAGAATTATTTTTTCACCAAAATATTTTTAATGCTTAGACTTAATTATAAAATTAAACTAAATTATATTTTTTAAAATTCTTAAAATATTTATTATCTAGTTTCTAACATAATCAATTAAATTATACTAATTATCTAATCAAATTAAATTAAATTAAATAGTCATTTAAAAATAATTCAACAATTACTAATTATAATTTTAGAATAAGTAGGGCCTAGACCATAATAGGGTTAGCACTGAAAACAATGGGAGCTTCTGATTGTGGAACTTCCAAAGATGAAGAATGTCAAGATAAGTAGGCTGCCTTGTTTTTAAAGACAATTGCCATTTTTGTGATTCTTGTATCAAGTGCTTCTAGAGTGGCATTGCTCTTTTGGGAAGGAGATTGAACTTCATAAGGACAAGTGGAAACTTTTTTGTGATCGATAAGGCCTTTGTTGAGCTGGAGTTATTCTAGCAACAGGTTTTGTTCATATGCTATCAGATGCTAAAGAAACTCTTATTGATGAGTGTTTTCCAGATATGCCATGGTCAAAATTTCCATTTTCTAGGTTTATAAGCAAACATGTCAAGAGGAATAGTTGAATGGTGTCATGATAAGCGAACATGTTGAGGAACAATAGAATTGGCTTGAATAGCTACCTGCTTCATCTATTGAGGATGGAAATGAAAAGGAGCTAGATGATGAAAATAGTGACAGACACATGCATATTGTAGGCATGTGTGCTCATGCAACATCCGATAGTCAGAGCCATCCCCATGGTCATCATTTTTTTGAAGATGAAACACATGAGCATGTTCATAAGCAATTTGGATATACACATACAAAATGCATCATGCTTGAACCATCTCAAAACATTCGACACAATGTAGTTTCCTAGGTTCTAGAAATGGGAATTGTCTCACATTCAGTTATCATTGGTCTTTCTCTTGGAGTTTCTCAGAGTCCTATATAGTTAGACTCCTAATGGGTGCATTATGCTTTCATCAATTTTTTGAAGGCTTTGCACTAGGAGGCTGTGTTTCACAGGTAGGTTTCAAATCTCTCTCAGCTTCCCTCATGGCCTATTTCTTTGCAGTCACTATTCTAGTAGGAATTGGCATTGGTATTGGAGTATCTTCCATATACAATCCAAATAGCCCAAGAGCACTTGTTGTGGAGGGTATATTTGATTCTATATTTGTAGGAATTCTCATATATATGGCTTTGGTAGATCTCATTGCAACATATTTTCTTAGCAAGGGAATGTGTTGCAATCCAAGATTGTAATTCATATCATACATTTCCTTGTCTATAGGTGGTCTATTGACTTCATCCCTTGCAATATGGGCATGAAATATCATTCTTCTCTAAGTTGTGAATATTGAGCATCTGTACTTCACATTTGAATAGACATTTCGTGCTTTCTCTAAGAAGAGCTCAGAGTGGAAGTTATCCTATAGAGTGTGCAGGTATTTGGTTCATGAACTGGTGCATTTACTTGGTTGGGCACAAATAATTCCAAGTTGCTTAGAGATTCTCACAGTTACTCGATGGCTGATTCAAACATTTTACTTTTGAACATCTGCATTAGAAGTGAAATAATTGCCACAAGTATGTTGTCTTGAATTCATCATTTGTTGGTATCTCCAAAATGGAGGTAGTGGAAGAGTTTTGAAGTTGCATTTTGTCTGGAGAAGCACTATATGCCAATTGTTGTATATAACTCTTGACAAATTGTAATTATTGGCTTTCTAATATGTTTAGAGTTGTTTTTGTCAAACAAGTAGCTAAGCTAAAAATTAGATGCAGACTGAAAATATTTTGTATTATGCTAGTCACACTGCTCACAAAATTTTGTTGGTTTCTGCGAGCATTTTGTATAGTCCTGTTAGTCGTTCCATATACTCTTTATGTGCTTACTCTTTATGATATAATATAAATATTGGCGTTTGCCTTTTGCTAAAAAAAAAAAATAGAATATATTAAGAACTAAAATCTATCTATAAAATCAACGTTTTTATTCTTTTTTTTCTTTGCACCCAAATTATTTCATTTTCTAAAATTATACTGAATGCATTTAAAAAAAATCATAAAATAATTTTCATAGGGAAGTTTTTGATTTAAATCTCTTTAATATGTTTGCAAGAGAAATACATCCTTACTTTTGCTTTTTTGGGTTCGATTAGATTGTATTGTTCTTTAAATTTGAATAGTTAAATAAATAATCAAATAACCACAATACTTGAAAACTTAAATTTCATTCTAAAATTAAATTAAATTCTAATGTCTAAAAAAATAAAAAAAATTATTATTTAGTTGTTAAATAATTAATTAAATTGTTGTGATTATCTAATACAAATGAATTAAATAAAATTACATATTCATTTTAAAATGATCCAACAACTACTAGTTGTAGTTTTTAGAATAAGCATTAAAATTTAGATATAAAAACAACCTTTCTATTTTATTTTTTCCTCTTTTTGCATGCAAATCATTTCACATTCTAAAATTAAACTAAATTCTAATTTCAAAAAAGTCATAAAATATTTTAAGTACAAAAGCTTTTGATTTATATCTTTTAAATAGATTGTTAGGGGAAATAAATCTCTACTTGTAGATTTTTTAATTCAATTGAATTTTATTGGTCTTTAAATTTGAATGAAATCAAGAGAATATTTTGAAAAACAAGAAAGATAATATCTTTCAAATAAACTTTAAAAAGAGATATAACATGAAATTTTCTCTGATATTGAAAATAATTTCAAATATATAATAAAAAAATCATTGCTCTTTTTTTAATCAATTGCACATTTTTTTTTTCATAAGATACATATAAATAAAAACATTATATAGAATTTCTAATATATATATATATATATATATAACAATAGAAATTAACATCTATACTAATTGCTCAAAATTTAACTATATTTTTTAAAAGCACCTTTAAAAGCTTATAATTGCATGCTTTGAGTACCTATTGATGTAATTATACAACCATTTGGGATCATAATTGCAGTAAAAATAGAAATATTCTTAATAGTGTTTTTCAACTTTGATTGTGCCAACAAGAATGATGTAGATAAACCTTTACTCCTGCAAATCAGTCTCAAGAAAATGAATACTCTATCATGCACATCAACTCCAAAAAACTTACAAGAAGAATCCTAACTTATTTCTATCCTATTTCTAGTTTTGTGAAAGAAATTAATATTAATATTTTAACATAAAGGTGGGCCACAAAACAAAACAAACAATTAGTATACTAAGAGGCTGACGCGGGCATTTCAAAGCCCTATATCACACTGCATTTTTCTTCCTTATACCGCCCACAATAGTCCATTATAAACACCTAAAAAATATGATGATTGAGCAAGATTATGTGGAAGCTTGAAAGACAAATTTTCATTAAGAATAGATCAACCCACTGCACGTATGAAGATGATGCCCCTGCTTGCCATTTCCTATCCTTGCTCTGCTTATGTTCTAGCCACTTGTGCTTTGTCCCCATTAATTCAAACCTTTTCTCAATTATAGAAACACGGCCCCTCATTCCCTATGCATTCATCCTCCAAATACAATACAATTACCTGCAAAAGCCAACACAATGCTATGTGTGTATAACAAATAATTATATTGGAAAATCATGATGTTAGGCTTATTTTACTAAGAACCTGGTTAGAGCTCAACGCTACAATGAAAAGCTTTAGCGAGGAGATATATATGTGAATAACTTGTGTGCAAGATTCCCTAATCATTCCTCACATCCACAGACCTATTAGAGGTTGTCTCGAAGGACGTCAACATTAGCTTCTCGGCTATGACAGGGATGGGCATTGACACTCATACTCTACTTTCTTTGAAAGATCAAGAGTTCAAACCCCATCGATGATAAAATGAAAGAATAAAAGGCATCAGAAGGTATCTAAATCTAAATTTATTTATGTGTTTGTTGTGATAGGCGATTTGGTTGTGGTGTCATTATATGAAGATCACATATTTTTGTCCATCAGTAAGACAATTAAATATCTCCAAATAAATAATATCTAATCTTATTCACGAAGTGATCAGTTAAAATTAATTCAAAACATTCAACATCTTTGACCATAGGTTGTGTTCAGACTACAATGGTATATGATAAGTTTGAAGATTCAGTTGCATAACACTATTATTTTACAACATTTTGAGCTAATAGTGAGCCCACTGGTTAGGCCCCAAGTGTAGAAAATGAACAACACTATGCAAATGAATCTAGACTGTCATCTGATATCTTAATAAAAGTAGATCTTCATCAACTTTTAACTCTAAATATCGTTTTATGCATTGAATCTATATTTGCAGTTCATGGTTTGTGAAGCTTAACAAACATAAACATATAGTAAATGTAAGGAAAAAAAATGAATCTATAGCTCACCAATTATAAATGAAAGGGAAGAACAATATTGACCGAACATGATGACAAAGTAAACAAACCTATAATGGAAAGGAAGGAATATATGAGGATCGATAAAAAACAAAGGCTCACAACTTCCTTCCCACCCATTCCTCAAAATATGATATGAACATCCTCCAATCGACCTTTCTCTGGTTAGTTTGATTCTCGAATGGACTTCAAAAATTTCTTTTAATAGACTAAAGTAGCCATTGTGAGTTATGATTGTTGCCATTAATGAGCAGTAAATTAATACATTATATTTAGAATCATTACCATTAAAATAATAAAGTAATACATTATTTTCAAAAAGAATGCAAAGAATCATAATATTGCAGCATAGATCTACTATGTGGCATCAACATTGAGATCAAAACTTTGTTTATAGATCTTTTGCATTGCATTGATTCTATCCACCAGAGCTAAGAACTCTTAAACTTCATCTCCATTTTCATCTTGTGTTGGACATTTCCTGCACTTTTCTCCCTGACACTATTTTCTCTGATTCTCTACACAACCCAGATCTCCATTGTAAAATATGTTTACACAACAAACACAAAGGAAGACATGAACAGTGACATCATGAACTTGGCTATTCTTCAGTGACATCATGAACTTGGCTATTCTTTTTAATAGACCAGACGAATCTTCCACTACCCTTTCCTATTGTTTAAGTTTCACATAGTTTTTCTATGTTTTAGCTAATCACACCTCATCTTCCACTACCGTCCACCTCTAGCAATGACCATGATGGTGCTTCATCTTCCACTTCCATCTTCACCGCAAGATGCACATAATTTCAAATGCAACTCCAAAATCTTGACACATGACCTTTCCACCCCCTGCTCTGACTGTAGAATGCCTCTTGGTGTAATAATAATAACTAATATAAACAAATATACAACATATTAACCATACAAACACAACATAACAAAGAAAATAGTTAAGGATGAAAAGGTGGCGATTACGTTAAGTATTGGCAGTGGTTAATATAGGAAAGGACATGGATTAAAGGTGACTATTGAAGACTATAATGCAACAATGAATCATTTATGGTTTTACATTGATTCAAACACTTATAAAAGACAATGATTAAGCTAGGAGACACATCCCTAGTCAAATAAGTTATGTCTTTTTTCCATATTAGGTATTAAAAGAGAATCATTCTCAAAGGAGGGGCATCGATTTGGAGAGGAACAAGTAATCACAAGGAATAGAAAAAGATAAAGCATCAAAATAGATCTATAGGTATAAACATAAGATAGATAGAAAGGTTTAAAAAGTAGAAGATGGGATATGAATAAAAGAAGATTTTGTATAGACATGGAGAGGCAGATTTAAAAGTATAAGCATATAAAGGAGAGGAAGTAAATGAGAGCAGATCTTATGGGGAGAATAAAAGACACATCATCAAAACACAATAGAATTTCTGAAGGAAGATAACAACAAATACTTTAATATAATATAATCAGATCTAGGAGGAAGTTGTATATGTGAAGAAGAAGATGGATCAATGAAATATATATGAAGATAAACAATCAATCAACAATAAGGGGAGTAAGTTTAATATAATTAAATACAAGTAGGTATATAAATATATGTGTATAAGTTATATATATTCAGTGGAAGCTTGAAATCAATTAGAAAAATATTTATATATATATCATATGATTATGTAATAATGATGCTTGTAGTAATTATTATCCTTATTAATCATTATTCAATTGAAACTAATTTGTATGTGTAAGATAGGAAATTCGAATAACAAAGATTAAAGTGACAACCATTGCACTAATCTAAGCTAAAAATTCAATCCAAAGAAAGAAGAACAATCAAATATGAGGAATGAAATGAAAACAACAAAATAATAAATTCCCCATGTTTGAAGTTGAATAACCTCCTTTGTATCTCCTCAAATATCCTTTGTAAGTTTCCCATAGATTGTTGTATGTATATACAAGTTCCTGCAAACAATAAGCATGAAATTTAGAGATATTTGGTTGTTAAATTGAAAATGGAGGAGAAAAGCTTCTTTTATAGAAAGCCATTCAAAAAGAAAGATGAGATCAAGCTTCTAGAAAGATTCTTAGATTGACGGTTGAGGATACATGCACCACAAAGTAGTGGACTAGGGATGACTATGAAATGGATGGTCAAGATCAAGAAGAGACTAGAGAAAATCAATGGTTGAGATTCGAAAATGAGAGAGTGGAGGGAGATAATGGAGGAATTAAAAATTAAAATAATTTAATTCATGAGAGAAGAATTTTTAACCAAGTGGGGGAAATAAATTTAAATTATTTATTTGTGGAGGAAAAAGAAAATGGGCATTTAATTAAAATGATTTTTGCAACCAATTTAATTAAATAAGAGGAAATAAAGGAGAATTAAATAATTAATTTAGAATAATTATTTAATGGGGGAGAAATGAAAAAAGATAATTAAATAATTTTAATAATTATTTAATTATGGAAGGACAAAAAGGGTAATGAATAGATAAATAATTAATAATAATCATTTAACTATAGACGAATAATGTGGAATGAATAGTTAAATGAATAATAAATCATTTAATCGTAGAGAGAAAAAAAATGTTAGTGACACAATTAAAAAGATAATTTATTTAATTGGTCATAGGAGAATAAAGATCAAGAAAATGAATTAATTAAATTATTTAATTAATAGAGAAACACAATCAAAGGAAAATTAATTATTTAATTACATAGGGAAAAAAACCAAGACGATGGAAAAAGACGCTCGTACACCAAGAAATTTTTCAATGTCTACATTTTTCCTCTCTTTGACATAATGTAGCTCATCATGTTGTGATGAGACAAAAAAATGTCTTATCTATTAGCTAAATTAGTATTTTCTTTAGTCAAAGAGAAGTGGTGTGTTGCTTGAATGATGAGAAAAGTGAGGGATTTTCAACAGTCAAGATTTCATCATATCTTAAAAATTATGATCTAGGTTTTCTTGAGATTTTTGGATATAAATTACGAAAAAAAGGAAAAAAACCCATTAAATTTCACAAAAACCTAGTTCATGGTTTGAGAGAAACTTCACCAGTTCGATGCTCCAAAATTTTGCTTCCATACTCTAGAATTTTGCTTCCATGCTTCAAAATTTTTGAAACTAAAATGGACCTAAGTGAAGGATAAGTATGATAGCATTTATAAAGAGGTTGATTAGTTTGTGCTTCTATGAGTAGTTAAGGGATAGTAGTTGAGAGCATCTAAGGGGTAGTTACAAGCATCTAAGGTAGGTTGTTGGGTTGTGCAAACAAATGGAGCATATAAATAGGAGACATTTTTGGGCAGTTTGAACCTTTTTGCAAGTATTTAGGAGTTGTTTTATGAGCTTTAATGATACACAAGTGAAAGACATGACTTTCTTAGCATTCAAATACATTTTTGGAGCTAATTTAAGGGTTGCAAAATAGACATATTTGTTTTGGACGACCAAAGGAGATTGACACAGCAAGATGAAAAGATATATCTTTTTCCCAACACATGTTCCTATCTTCTAGCAAGCTATTGCACAACTATAAGGATCATCTTTCAAAATTCTATAAATTTATTGTAATCAAGGAATCAGATGGGGAAAAATTTCATAAAGTAATATAGTTCAGTATTTTAACAACAATATTTGTTTGTAGTTTCATTTCTTAGTAGTCATTTCATTTCAAGTTCTTTACATTTCTAGTATTTTTCTTTACAAGTTTCTTAGGACAGATTTAATTCCAGTATTTCCCTTTACAAGTTTCTTAGGATAGATTTGATTCCAACATTTCTTTAATGCATTGCTTTTCAATTTTATTTGTGGAAAAAGAATGTCATGCAAATGATTTCTTCTCCCTCTTGCATATTTCCATGGACATTGCTCTAGTTTGACATTTTTAATTAAACAATGGGGATTGCAACAACTTTCATCATTTTTGGTGCTATTGTCAAGGACTTGAGCATAGGTCTCTCGAGTGAGAGCCGAATATCCTAACCAACTAGATTATAATGAAAATTCCACTTATCCTTCACTTAGATCCTACTTAGTTCTAGAAATTCCAGTGCATGGACCGGTGAAGTTTCCAGTGCATAGATTTGTGAATTTTTCTCTCAAACCACGAACTAGGTTTTTCATGAAATTTAATGGGTTTTTTTGCCTTACTATTTTCAAAGTATATCTAGGAGGCAATTTTGGGTAGTTTGAACCTTTTTGCAAATATCTAGGCACTATTTAATGAGCTTTAATGATACACAAGGTAAAGGCATTATTTTTTTAGCTCTCTAACACCTTTTTGGAGCTTATTTAGGGGATGCAAAATATACATATTTGTTCTGGATGACTAAAGGAGATTTACTCAATAAGATGAAGAAAAGACTTATCTTTTTCTCCCAACACATGTTCCTATCTTTTAGCAAGTTGTTGCACAGCTATAAGGCTCATCTTTCAGACCTTTGTTTTGGGGGAAGAGTTTCATGAAATAATATAGTTCAATATTTTAGCAGCAGTAGTTGTTTGTAGTTCCATTTCTTAGTAGTCATTTCATTTCTAGTTCTTTACATTTCCAATATTTCCCTTTACAAGTTTCTTAGGATAGATTTGATTCTAGTAATTTCATTTTCAGTTCTTTACATTTCTAGTATTTCCCTTTACAAGTTTCTTAGAATAGATTTGATTCCAACAATTTCTTTAATGCATTGTTTTTCAATTTTGTTTATAGAAAAAGAATGTCATGCAAATGATTTCATCTCCTCTTGCATATTGTCATGGACACTGCTCTAGTTTGACAATTATAATTAAATGATGAAGACTGTAGCAATCATCATTTTTGGCATTGTTGCAGGGGATATGTTTCATTAGGGAGTTGTTGATCTAGTGACATCAAGTCAAAAGAAAAATTAGTTTGGAAAGTTTTTTTAGGTTTAATATTTTAGAAATTCCCCCCCCAAAGAAAAAGATCCAAAGGAAGAAGTTTTTGCATGCAAAGGTGACAACTCTTGTGCAATCTCCTCAATTAGAAGACCATGATTTCAAGCCCCAACAAGAAAAAAATTATTGTTTGGACACATTCAAATTCCAAGGAGGCCTGTCTGATCAGATATTTGAAGGATAACAAGTTGCATTGAGTTATGCATGCAACAAAATGTGAGGAAGGATTGCAAGATCTTTCCAATCAACCTGTGCATCTACTAGAATAATAAATTATGGAGAAGGCTGTCATTTCAAAGAAAGGAGGAGCATCAAAGTTCAAATATTTAGCCATCTTCTTCTTATGGTTTTCCTCTTCTTTCAAAAAGTTGAATGTATGGTCCATCTTTGAGAAAAGGATGTTTTTTTCCACAACTAGTTAATGGTTTTATGTAACCTATCTCTACATAAATAAATAGAGTATGATAGAGTAGGTTTTTTTTCTACAAATAAGTGTTTTATACATGCTATGTCTTCTTCTCTCAAGTTCAAAAATATGCATTTATCTATAAAAGTTGCTACTCCCAAGAGATTTTACAGATTTATTTTGGCATTTGAAGACATTCTAGATCTCTCAAAACCAAACATGAAGAAAATATGTAACAAGCTCTAGATAGCTCTGGAGTGACTTAGAATATCTTTAGAAACATCTTTAGTGCACCTCTTAGAAAATATCCCAAGCAATTGTAATAAAAATGAAGAAATTGGCTCTCGAAGCTCACTATGAGTTGCAAGAGGACATGCAACATTTTAGGTGTGGGGGAGATGATGAGACAAAAAAAATGTCTCATCTATTAGTTAAATTAGTGTTTTTTTTAGTCAATGATAAGCGGTGAGCTTGAAATTCTGGAGCACCCACTTTGGTTATGAGTCTAGTAATGATGAGGAAAGTGAGATTTTTAGCAGTCGAAATTTTTATCATATTTTAAAAATATTGATATGGGTTCTTAAGGATTTTGAAAAAAAGTTAGAAAACAAGAAGGTAAAAAAACCCATTAAATCTCATGAAAACTTAGTTTGTGGTTTGAGAGAAAACTTCACTAGTTTGATGCTCTAGAATTTTGCTTCCATGTTCCGGTTGAAACTAACAAGGATCTAAGTGAATGATAAGTATGCCAACATTTATGAAGAGGTTGAGTAGTTTGGGCTTCTATGAATAGTTAAGGGACAACCGTCGAGAGCATCTAGGAGGCAGTTCCAAGCATCTAAGGTAGGTTGTTGGGTTGTGCAAACAAATAGATCATATCTAGGAGGTAGTTTTGGGCAGTTTAAACTTTTTTGCAAGTATCTAGGAGCTGTTTTATGAGCTTTAATGATACACAAAGGAAAGGCATGAATTTTTTAGCATTCAAATTCCTTTTTGAAGCTTGTTTAGGGGCTACAAAATAGGCATATTTGTTTTGGACGACCATAGGAGATTGACTCAACAAGATAAAGAAAAGACTTATCTTTTTCCTAACACATGTTCCTATCTTCTACCAAGAAGTTCCACAACGATAAGGCTCATCTTTTAGAATCCTATAAATTCATTGTAATCAAGGAATCAAATGAAGAAAAACTTCATGAAATAATATAGTTCAGTATTTTAGCAACAATAGTTGTTTATAGTTTCATTTCTTAGCAATCATTTCATTTCTAGTATTTCCCTTTACAAGTTTCTTAGGATAGATTGGATTCCAACAATTCCTTTCATGCATTATTTTTTAATTCTATTTGTAGAAAAAAAATATCATGCAAATGATTTCTTCTCCCTCTTGCATATCACCATGGACACCGCCGTACATTGACATTTATAATTAAATGATGAGAACTGCAGTGACCCTCATTAATTTCTACGTTGTTGTTGGGGATAGGTGTCATTAGGGAGTTGCTGTTGATTTGGTGATAATAGGTCAAAAGAAAAATTAGTTTGGAAATTTTTTTTTGGTTTAATATTTTAGAAATTCACCCCCCAAAACAATAAATTCAAAGGAAGAGGTTTTTGCATGCAAAGGCGACAACTCTTGTGCAATCTCCTCAACTAGAGGACCATGATTTCAAGCCCCCAACGAAAAAAGATTATTTTTTGGACAGCTTCAAAGTCCAAAAAGGGCTACCCAATTAGATATTTGAAGGATAAGGAGCTCCATCCAGTCATGCATGCAGCAAAATGTGAGGAAAGATTACAAGATCTTTCTAATCAACCAATGCATCTACTAGAATCATAAATTATGGAGTTGAATTCCATTTCAAAGGAAGGAGCATCAGAGTTCAAATATTTAGCCATCTTGTTCCCATGGTTTTCCTCTTCTTTCAAAAAGTTGAGTGAATGGATCTATCTTTTGAGAAAAGGATGTTATTTTCCATAACCAGTTAATGGTTTTATGTAATCTATCTCTACATCAATAAGTATAGTAGGATAGAGTAGATTAAGAGATAGCAGTAGAGAGCATCTAGGGGGTACTTCCAAGCATCTAAGGTAGGTTTTTGGGTTGTGCAAATAAATGGAGCATATCTAGGAGGCAGTTTTGGGAAGTTTGAACCTTTTTGCAAGCATCTAGGAGGTACTTCCAAGCATCTAAGGTAGGTTTTTGGGTTGTACAAATAAATGGAGCATATCTAGGAGGCAGTTTTGGGCAATTTGAACCTTTTTGCAAGCATCTAGGAGCTATTTTATGAGCTTTAATGATACACAAAGGAAATGCATGAATTTTTCAACATTCAAATGCATTTTTAGAGCCTCTTTAGGGTTGTAAAGTAGGAATATTTGTTTTAGACAACCAAAGGAGATTGACTCGACAAGATGAAGAAAAGACATCTTTTTCCCAACACAAGTTCCTATCTTCTAGTAAGTTGTTGCACAACTATAAGGCCCATCTTTCAAAATTATATAAATTCATTGTAATCAAGGAATAAAATGGGGAAGAGTTTCATAAAATAATATAGTTCAGTATTTTAATAGTAGTACAATTGTTTGTAGTTTAATTTCTTAGCAATCATTTCATTTCCAGTTTTTTATATTTCTAGTATTTCCCTTTACAAGTTTCTTATGATAGATTTGATTCCAACAATTTAATTTCTAGTTCTTTACATTTCCAGCATTTCCCTTTACAATTTTCTTAGTATAGATTTGATTCCAACAATTTCTTTCATGCATTTCTTTTCAATTTTGTTTGTAGAAAAAGAATGTCATGCAAATGATTTCTTCTCCCTCTTGCATATCATCATGAACACCACCCTAGATTGAAATTTATAATTAAATTATGAGGATTTTAGGGACCCTCATCATGTTGTGTCAAATAAATTTAGTCAAAACATGCCCTAGTTAAAGCAGGGTGGATGCATGCCCCGTCGAAAGAATTTTTCAATTTTTTTCAAAATTTGGAAAATTGTTCCAATAAGACATTTAGATAGCCAGGAGTCTGATGGTGGTGAAAATTTTGATTTTCAAGGTCATCTAGGGAGTCAAATTTAGGTTCAAAGTGTCCAAATAGTGTGCCCATTACACATGCCTCTAGTGCAAACCCTAGTTTTTGTCTATAAATAATGACCTTGATTAAGAAAATTACTCATTTGTGCATTCCAAATTTAGAAAGTCTAGGAGCTCTGGGATAGAGAAGATGAAAATATGTCACCAATTCCACACTTCGCACACCAATTCTATTGCATCTGCACCTTTTTCTAGCCTGAGGGAGAGCCTGCCCTAGTATGTACTCGAAATCTACTTGTTATGTAACCACCCCATTTTGTTTTTTTGGTCAAAATGGGTCCCCCTTTGTGTTTGTTTGTCCTTGGTGTTCTTGTTTGGGTCTTAGGAGTTTTTCTTTTTCCTTCTAAGTATTTTTTTTTTTTTTTTTTGGTTCAAAACATGGGCCGAAACTGGAATTAAAACTTTGACAATGCTATAAGTCTAGTTTCCATTCCGGTCCTAGCTCTATTTCTTGCCTTGTTGGCTTCTTTGCTGTTTTGTTTGTCTTGGGCTCTTGGGTTGTTTTCTCCCTTGGTTTTTATTTTTTTTTCCTCCTCTTTTTGTTTCTTTTCCTTTTGGTGGAAGTGGAACCAGAATGGAAACTGAACTTGGATATTTGCAAAAGTTCCAAGTCCAAGTTTCATTCTGATCCTGCTCCAGTTTAGTCTTCCTTGTGTTTTTTTCTCGTTTGGTGTCTTGTTTTGGGATGGGCTTCATCCCGATCCTATTTCCCTTTGTTCTTTTGTTTTCTTATGTTGTCATTCTTTCCCTTTGTCAAGATAAGAACCAGAGTCAGACCTGAACCTGAAACTTCACAAAGTTCCAAGTCTGGGTTTGGTTCTGATTCTACCCCCATTTCTTTGTTGTATTTTCCCTATTGTGGGATTGGAGATGGATCCATAATGGAATGTGGAACTTTGAAAAAGTTCCAGGTTCTATCTTGACTCTGCTTCTTCTCCCACTTTATCTCTGATGTACACAGTGGTTGTGTACTCACCTTCACTCTGACTCTGTGCCTGACCAACACATTAATTGCATTAACTACAGCCTCCTCAGACATGTGAAATGGTTTTTTAAAACCTTAATCAAGTTTATTTGACTCATTACAATTATCCAAAGTATTTTAACGAGCAAGAGATGAAGTAACTTGAAGAGGAGCACAATTTGGTTGTGGGCGAGCATTCGTGAGTGGATCCCAGTCGGTTTTCAACCCTTTCTAGTTACGTTTTGAGGTAGGTGGGGTTTCTCCCATTCCCATTTGTGTTTTCCCATTTTGTTTCTCTATTTGTTCTTCACACGTTTGTAAAACTTTTCCTATTGATCTTCACGTGCTTTCCTTGTGTTTTCTTGTTTTTTTTGTTTTGTTTGGGTTTGTCTTTCATTTTCTATTTGGCTTAAATTGCTTTCCTTTGTTTATTTTTGTTTGTCTGCTATTGTTTTCTCCATTCTTGGTGGAATTTCCATTCCACCATTCCCTAGTTTTGATTAGGGATTTGTTTTGAAGGGTTCTAGTGTTTAGAACTATTTTAAATATTTCTCTTGACCCTTCTTGGTTTATGCCTGTTTCGGTCTTATGGATTTAATCATAGGGTTTTGATGCCCTAGTTTTATTTAGGTTGATGGACCCTATAGATTAGGGTTTTCATGTTGTGCCCTTTCTACACGAATTCCCTAGTTCACTCGATCCTAGTCCCATTTTTTCAGGTGGAGTCGAGCTTGAATTCTGCCTTCCCTTTCCTTCTTTTAACCTAGGTCCAAATTAATATGGGCATGCAAGGAGATTCTATCTAGTCTTCGTAATCTATAGTGGAACTGGAGTAAAAAATGAACTCATCCATTGAACATTTGTGTAGGATTCTAGTTCTAGAAATGATTCCGCCCCTAGTGGCTTCCATTTCTGATTCCAATCCTACCAACTTTGGCGGGACCAGATAACTAAATGATATGAAATATCAAAAAATTTGAAAGTCCTAGTTTCTAATTTGGTTCCGATTTTGGTTATGATTGTGTGATTTATTTTAGTTCTTTGGTTCCTGATCTTCTCTTGGTCTCGCTCCTGACAGGTTTAAAATTTCACTAAGTATGGAAGGCTACCTAGGGAAGGATAGAGAAGTATGAAAGGCAACACTTGTAATGATCATTCTCATGCCTTATATTGGTCTAATTCAGGGTTGTCTTGTAGGAGTAAACAATGTCAAGAGAATCTGAAGAGGTTTCACAAAAGGAATGGAAAGCTACGGAAAGCTCAAAGGGAGTGAAACCAAAGAAGATTAAGGTGGAGAAATTGCCTTATAATTTGAGATATAAACACCAAGATGTCACTCTTACAAATAACAAGTTGGATTTAGAATGGGCTGATATCATAGATACTAATCTAGGACCATTCAACTGTGAGGAGTTATTCATAGACACTTTCTTGGAGGAAGTGATTGGGAGGGCTGAAAGAATAGCCCAATCCAGATTGGCACATGTCACACTCTTCCCTCTATCAGTTTAGTGCCTAGAGATTATACTCACAGCAGCAGGGGCTTATGTAATCCTTCATCAAGATAGTGTATGGACCTCTAGGGGAATGTGATCATTGATCTATCTTTTCAAATGATGAGGTTCTTGTTCAATGCACCTACCCCCAAGAACCCCAAGCAATTGAATGAAGCAGAGGCATTGCAGTTATTTAATAGGGACAAGGAAGCTAATAGGTCCCACATGAATAAGAAGAGGTTGAAGTCTAAGAAAAAGTATTTAACTAAGGTTCTTGAAAAGCCCAAAAGGGGAGACTTCAAGAAGGAAATTGATGACCTAATCATGATGCTTTCTAGGGTATTTGGAAAGAAAGACTGCATATTTTAAGGAATGGATGTTTCCATTCATTGAAACCATTTTGGATGGTATACACTAGTTTGATTGGGGGATGATATTGTTGGATAGACTAAACAATCAGATGCTCAAGGTGGGGGAGACAAAGAACTTCTTCATGACCTCCTATGTTATATATTTAGCTACAATAATGGGCATATTCCCTGGATTGAATGCAGAAGGAATATTAGGGGAGGCTCCTCGACAAAAGAAGGCATGAGAGCACTATGATCAGTTGACCCTACAAACCTCAGAGCTACATTATATAAGGGTTAATGATGTATTCCATTATGTCATTATTAACTGGTTAACAAGAGATGGTGGATATAGGATGAGTAGGGAGGCTATGGATTTCATTGTTGAATGGGGACATTGGTATATCCAGTACCCCAAGTTCTCTTACTTTAGATTGGTCAGTTTTGATGGACATCCTCATTGACTTCCAAGATGTTGCAGTGATAGGATTGTTCTTATGGAGTTTGTATATCAGGCTATGGGAGTTAATACAAAGTTTTCTAATAAACACAAGCCAGTATGCCACAAATTTTCCATGAAGTTGGGAGAATATTGCTATGTTCACAATTTGGTGGAAAAGGTAGTGTGTGAATAGTTAAGTTATCTAAAGTTTGGATTGTATACAACCCAAAAACACTTTGACCCAGAGCATAAGATGAATGGTTTAGCCCCCACCATTTTTGATAAACACTATAACTTGTTAGAGGACTTTTGGATATATTTGCAAGATGATTATGATGTAAGGAGAAGGAACTATGAAAGGCTTACCATCTTGCAGATGATTGAATATGGGGTAAAGGAAGACATTATTGATACACTATTAGATGATGGTGTAGTTTTGGAGCCCGAGTATGAAGTAGAGAATATAGGCACCAAGAACTTGGACCCAATAAATTGGGATGAAGAGGAGTTTATTGATATTAAGAAATTTTTTAGGACAGTGATGGATAGGAGTATCCAATGGGTGGTAATGAGAATAAGGGATCCAAAAGCTCAATCCTCAAAAAAGAGAAAAGTAGGAGGTACCCAAGGTTATAGGAGAACCAAAAGGAGGATGACCCCTAAAGAACTATTGGAGTATTATCCTCCTAGCCCTGGAAGGGATGCTGATCCAAGAGTACCTACTCAAGATACCCATGAATCACAAGGTGTGGAGACTACAACAGCTGGAGAAGGAGCCTCATCTCAACCTTCTCTCCCAGAAGAATCTACTAGAGAAGTACCTACAGGAAGCCTCCATGAGCAAGCCAAGACTCTTAAGCATAAAGAGGTTGAGATACATGACATAGACACTAATTTAGAGGCCACACAATTAGATAATGATCCTCTTATGACTGCATCTACTGAGGATATTGAAGATGTTGGGATCGAACATGTTCAGGACCAATGGAAACTCTTTGAGGAAGCAAATAAGGAGGCTAATGCCAAGGCACAAGCTGATGCACTTGCAAAACAACCAGAGGTTGAAGCTAGAGAAAAAAATGAAGAGCTAGCAAGGCAACATAAGGAGGAGAACCTCCTGTAGCAGCAAAAGGAGATTGAATGAAAAGCTAATGAAGAGATGGATAAGTTGGCCCTCCTAGAAAAGATTCATGATCTTGAAGAAGAGAATTCCCAACAAAGGAGAGAAAAGGAAGACCTTGAGGCCAAAGCTAAAGCTATAGAGGAGAACCAAAGAAAGAAATAAGAAGAGCTCTTGTTGTAAATAATAGAGGCAGAGGAACATGCCAAACATGAATGAGAAGTTTCCAAAATGTGAGAGAGGGTTAAGGAATTGGAAAAAAAAAAAATGAAATGTTGAAGAGAGGAGATTGGAAGAAGAAAAAGAGAAAGTTGAAGCTAATAGGCCAGCTAAAGAGATGGAAAAAAGAGTGCATCAACAAGAGGTTGATTCTCAACCTAAGGTAACATTTTGGCAACCCCTCTCTTCTACCACTTCTTCTTCACAAAAAGTGATTATTCCTCTTGCTGCCCCAACATGGTTAGAGCTCAACTTGGAGAGGAAAAAGATAGTCTAGCCTCAACCCCTAAACTAGGATGATATGATGAAGGAAATTGAGGAGAGGCCCAAGAAAAAGGCTCGAGTCCTTCATTCCACCAAATTGATAGATGCTAGAGAAATTTTAGCTGAATGTGTCATTCTCATGTTTGACAGGAACAAACAAGAAATACAATTGAGTGATTATCAACTAGGCACTATGAACTCAGGGATTCCTACAAGGAACCAATAGATGGATCTCATTGATATTGTAGCATCTTCTACTAAGTCAAGAATGATAAAAGATAAGTAGAGGAAGGATGAGCTAAAAGCTCAATTAGACCAATTGCATAAGTTCTTGAAGGACCTATCCTCTCTTGTATCTTTACAATTTGCTGCTCCTGCAACACCAATTTTGTTAAGTAAAAAAGAAGCTGATGACCTTGTTGAAATGAGAAGCAAAGTAGGGATGCTCGATAGATGGGTTGATTGGTTGAATCAAGAGGTGGAGGAACTGGTTGTTGAAAGTCATAAGGCTCATGAAGGTGCATGGGAATTAGTCAATGACATGACTGCATATGCCAAGACCCTTTGGAAATAAGAGGAAGAATACAGAGAACATGTGAGGAAATTGAAAGAAATTAATAAGCTACCTCAACAAACACTTCTAGAACAATCCATCCTTGAAGAAGGTAATGAGGATTTTGTTGATAAAACTATTAACATTATCAAATTTTGGTCTTCATTCATTTTTGCACATAGGAATGAAGTGCAACAGGCTAGTAAGGATTTGGTAGATCAAATTCTGGAGTTGGAGGAAATTGTAGCCATGATTGTGAATGAGGATGTCCTTGCAAAGGATGGTTTCCCTATTGATGAGCTATGGAACAAATGGAATAATAGATTCCAAGAGGAAATAAAAAAGGGAGATGATGATGATGATTTGTTAATTGATAGGTTCATGGATATAAAAGAGGTAATAAAGATTGCTTAGAAGGAGCTTGCTAAGTTGGAAGATATGCAAAAGTTCACCTCTACACAGTTGAAAAGAATAAAATTTGAATACAATTGGGTAGATGGGCTAGATGTAGATATACTTAAACAGGTATTGGATAATTTTGATGAATATCTACTTGAGCAAAAGATAGAGATGTGAAGTGGATATAGAATATTCTTTTTTCTTTTTAGAATGAAGTATCAAGTGGCAAGACCAGCTGGGTAGCTTTCTCTCCTACTTTTCAGGGACATGACACAAGCTTAATTGAGGATACTGAGCAGTTCAACCTTCTCCCTTTGCAGGAATATTTTTGATGAAGAGTTATCATTGGTTAACTAAAGATCATAATAGGTAGTTGCCTCATTAAGCTCTAGTTGCTCCTTGATTTGTGGATATTTATTTTTGATGAGAGGAATTAGTGCTGAATTGCCAATATGTAGAAATTCTCTCCATATTGTAAAGGTCGGCTAATTAAAGTGAAAATTAGTTGCCTAAAAGAGAGATATAAGATAATTTTATAGTTTTTTAGAAGTTTTACAGTTTATACAAAGATACTCAAGCATTTTTATAAGTTTTAATATAGTTTATGTTATTTCTAGAATGATTTTTAATGGCAATGTTGATGAGCAATAGTCATTTGTATGCCAGTGAGTTTGTTGGGAATTAATGTCTCTTATTTGATGAAACTCAATAGAAGATTATGAATTTGAGACTATTTTCATTGAGTTATCTATGAATGAGATCTCTCTATGTTTATTGATCTATGAATTTTAGTAATGAGTTGGTGATGTGTTCTTGTTTGAAAATGAAGTTTAAAAAAAAAGTGATGATGAATGATTGTACATCTTGAATTTGCACTATGAAAGAATGCAATGGTATGGATTATTCAATGGATTGTATCATTTTATGGTTTTAGTTGTTTGAAAGAAATGCTCATTATGAAGTTTATATGTGTAAATTAAAAGAAATCTATGTTTATATTTTGTTGTCCTGAGCTCTGTTCTATTTGTTGTTGTTTATTTACACCCCTCAAACGCTAGATTAATTTGTATTACACAGTTTGTAACCCTTTACCAATAGGCCCCTTGAACATTACAGTTGCATATACCATTGAACAACATCACAGTTGAGAAACAACTACAGAGACCTTGGAAGATAGGTAGTTTTAGATTATTTATCTTTTTCAGGAGAAATAGAGTAGAAATATTTTGTTTTAACGTTGTTATGTTTCATTGACCATCAACACCACTTTGTGATTTTTTTTATTTTCGTGCAATTATAGGTAGGAAAAAATTAGTAGGAAATTGTGTTGCATGTCATGCGATGCAATTGCATGTGCCAATGATGCAGGTGACTACAGTTTGCCACAATCACCTCATTGTGACGTAATTGTTTGGTTATAGGGGTGGGGTGTTGTAGTGTGACACATCTGAAAGGGTGCACCACATTTGATTTATGAGTCACAAATGTGATCAGGAATGACACAATCAACATAAATCACCACAAGCGCAAGGGAAAAGGACATATGTGTTAATAAATGACACAACTAATAAAGGGGTTGACCGCAAGTGACCCTAGTGATGTATTAGCTGAGGCATGCAACAAAATTGCAATAGCGCGAAACATGTGCAAGAATAGTGACATGGATAAATTCTGTGATGCAATTGACAAGTAGAACAACACAATTGACTGATGAATTTTCTTTCCTCAGTTTAGGATAAAATGACTTGTGCAATTTAGATCCAATAGGTCAAATGAAGACTTTAAATTGACATGATGGATTTTGTGGTGATCTTAGGTTGTACTTCCCCCTATCTATATGTAGGAGTCATGATTGGCGACATTTCAGCTTCGAGATTAGTTGTCAGATGGCAAGAGGTAGGAACTGTTAGACCTTGGGTTGTTCTATGTGACATATATTCACATTGTCAGGGAAAATAGAGGTATGTTGATAGCACTTGCGTAGTGATGGCACTCTGAGACTTACACTTTTCATCTACTGACCGAGGAGGCCACCATGATCCTAGAGGACGATATTATGTGAGGCAAGGTGGATATTTATTTACCTATAAATGAGATAATATAAAATAATTAAACCCACCTAAAATTTATTCTTTCTTATTATGACAACGAATTGTATGACATTCTTACATGTCACTGTAGCACATGAAATGTTGGTTAGTTAGTGGATGTGTTCATTTATCTTGGACACTATATAATATATTCATGGAAATGGTTTATTTTCTTGTGTTCGAGTGTTGGTGGAAGGATAAAGTCATTATAGTGTTTTTTGGTATTGGCCTATATTATATTTATCTCCGTTCCTTTTATAATGACTCTTTTAAGAAGTGGTAGTGTTAAATAATTGAACTTATTATGTAATTCATGTTTAAGATGAGGATTATGATTTCTTATAGTTGTAATTGGTTAGGTGTGGATTAAATTTGTTATATGAATAATTTATCAATTAGTTTTAGAGTTAGTATTGTTGAAATAAAATTAGCCTTTCATAATATTATTTATTTGGAATCAGTTACTTGTTTATGGATTTGTAACTAATTATTTTCCCTTGCTTTTGTCCCTTATCAGGTATTGAGACCAGGATTTTGGAGGAAATGGTGGGTTTGTTAGATTCCAGTAGGTTATGGATGGTTTCTCCTTCTACTATAATGCCTTTTCTTTCTAGTCTTGAGTGATATATAAGGGGGGATCATTGGAATTTTACAGGGGTGGTCATTGATAGATAGGTGGCACAATTTTCTTCTCCCTAAAATAATTCTTGTTGCTGGTGATCAATGTCTTCTTCTAATTTTGTTCCTTAGTTTAGTAAAAAGATATTGAAATGTAGTGTGCAACTGTTTATAACAAACTCTAAATTGTTACCTCTTTAAATTGGTAGAGTATAGTATATAGATGTATTGTTCATTAAGGATCATCTCCAAGCTATTACTACATAGAGACGTTGAAGAGTCAACGGTGCCAAAATAGTGACGTTGAGCTCCCAGCGTTGGAATTTTCTGTGTGAGTGAAAATGCGAAAATTTTAAGAAAAGATGAGAGAGAATGATATCAAGCCCTTCTTCTAGCACCAAATGTGTGAACCCCAACCTTGGTACCTGCAAAACAACAAGAATAAATGAGTTAGACAAGAGATTGCAAGCCAAAACAAGGATTCCCCATGAAATCTATTTACGACATTCAAACTAGGAAGAAAATATTAAAGAATGCAATGGAAATGATAAAACAAAGATTGAATCCTAATTAGATGTGCAAACTCATGTTCCCATGGGGGAATTAGTGCCAATTTGATGTGAAAATTGGCCCTTTCCCAATTTCCTAAGATGCAAGCTTGATAAGTTGAAGATGATTGATCCACTTTGATGGTGAAAGATGAGAGCTCCAAGCCAAAATCTGCAAAAAACCTAGCTAAGAACTCAAGAATGATGGATGAAAGTGGCTAAATATTTTAGCATAATAACTTTGTATAAATTGAGGATGATCAAATGAGGATATGAGCTCTTTATTTATAGAATGCCAAGATGGATGAATGTCCAAATTTGAATAATGTGGGACTAACATTCATCCAATGGCATGATGCCACTTGCCAATCTATCATTGGATGAAGGATGTGCAAGATTTGGGGTTTGTGCCAATAAATGCATAATTTTGAATTTCAAATTTGTTGAAATGACATGCAAGAGGGAAGGGAAAATGCAATAAATGCAACTTGGCTCAAAGAAAAGGACATGTAAGATGAATTTATTGCCTTGTTGGATGTACATGTTGACTTGGAATTTTTGAATTCAAATTGAGAGAATATTCCAAAAGATGCCTTGTGAGGAAAATAGAGATTTAATAAATGAATTAAATCTATTTTCATGTCCAACTTGCATTATCTAGAGGATGGGACATGAGATGAGATTAAATTAATCAAGGGCTAATTAATTTAATGAGAAAGGTTAGGTGATGTGACCTATTTGACTCAAATTTATGGATTTATTTAAATAAAATAAGAGAGGCATATGATAAGAGATTAATTAAATAAAGATTCTAATTTATTTAATTAAAAGAGATGGTGTTAGATTAAATCAAATAAGGTTTTAATTTATTTAATTTAATGAATAGACTTTAGAGATTTAATCAAATAAATTGATTATTTAATTAAATAGGGATAATTAGTTCAAATGGATTGAATTAATTAACAAAAGAGATTGACTTAATTAGATAAAATGATTTACTCACTTAAGAGAGGAATATTGATGAATTTAATCAGATAAGGAGATTTGATTAAATGGTTAGATCGAGGGATGAGTCAGGAAGAAATGATGTTAGTAAGTCAGGATTAGATGCACAATGGCAATCGGTATATTTTACGTGTCTACATTTTGCCCCTCTTTGAAGCAATGCACTCGTTGCATTGGTTCAAAGAAAATAAACGATCTCGATCGAAACCAAAATTTTTTTTATTTAAAAACTTTCCCCACTGCTGCTTGGTGGGAGAGAATATACCAGTATAATGCCCCCTTGAGAGATTGGACAAAAAATCTTATTTTTTGGGTGATCTCGTGAAAAAAAAGGATAAAGTACCCGATAGGTCTGAAAAGGCTCTAAGAGGTTAAAAACATGTCTAAACACAATAAAATGATGAAAAAAAAGCCTCAACCAGACATAAAGTGATTTAGGGGTCCAAAACCCTAGCAGGACAACCATTCAGGGTTAAAAAACCCTAATTTTCATGCTTAAATGGGGCCCGAGGGGTCACTTTCAAGTCATTTTCACACACCTCTGCTAGCAACCTTGAGATTTGAGCTTTGAATCTCTGGTGATATGGTGTAAAGACAACTTCCCCTACACATCACTGATCAAGTTCAGATGTACCAGCGGCCACTGGCATCAGAGCATTGGTAGTGGTCCCTATTTGAGCTCCGTCTTTTCATTTAATGCTTTAATTAATGCTTTAAAGGGGCAGCTCACCTATAGCGGCACTGTATAGTGCCGCTTGAAATTCAAACTGTGCTGCAGTAGTGTAGTTTGGAGTTTAAAAACTCTGACGCTAAGCTCAAGTTTGGCGGGCTGGTTTGAAAAAGTGCAACGTGACATCGCTGAATTCACCCAAACTGCGATGTTGGAAGGGAAAGTGCACCACAGCAGTGCAGTTTTTCTCTTTTTGAGCTCTAGCATCAGAGTTTGAGTAAAATCAAATTGCAACACCATCACAATCTATGTCGCTAGGGAAGTTTTTTGAATGCTTGGAAGAGAATTTTGCAAAATTTTTTATCATGATGATCTTCCTTGATGCAAGACGCGGCGAGGGAGCTCTACTCTCAGGAGCATAGGTTGCAAGATTTAGCTAGCATCTTGTGAGACCTGAGCGATAGGGACTAGGCTCAACTCGGGGTTGTGGGGTTATGGCACATTGTGTATGCAGCGCTCATGCACACTCACCTAGGGATGTTGTTAGTACTAGCCGAGAGGTGGCACAACGAGACGTCCTCATTTCATCTCCCCACTGGTGAGGCTACCATCACTCTGGAGGAAGTTTGGCACATTCTACGATTACCAATTCATGGACGATGGGAAATTTTTGATATGGATGAGGGGCGTGAGGCCTGCTACAAAGTCCTCGCCACACGGGACATCATCTTCTGTGAGGGACAAATAGAGCTAGAGTGATACTGGGTCATAGCACCTGCCTACCACTAGGTGATTGCAGCTATCATTTCGGGTCTTGTTGCCCCAGATAGATGAGGGCGATACTTTAGTCCCGACTAGGGGTATTGCTAGGAGTGGATGGTTCGAGACAGGCTGGTTCATTTTGCATGGGGGCCTGTTCTTCTAGCTTCGCTTTATAGGGACATCCATGAGTACGTCTACATGGCCGGTAGAGCGTTGGGGACTGGGGTGACTTTGCTTCATGTCTGGGCATGGGAGCACATTTATGTGCTACATCCATGTGTTGTTCCAGTTCTAATGGGGGTAGACGATGTCCTCGTGGCACAATATAGAGGCGGTGTGTCCTTTACACACACCGGTGAGCACGGGATCCCCTACTGGAGGTAGGTCTTAGACAAGATGTTGGTTTTCACTTGGCGACCATACCTTGGTCAGCCTAGATGGGCCGACGATGCTGATCAACTATTTTATTGCCGCTAGGACTAGCATATGTAGGGGTGGGAGCATACTATGATTGAGAGGTACCTACCAAGGTGCATGCAGCATTAGTTCGGAGAGCTGCAAGATCGGCCTAATGACGACTATGTAGCCATCTTTGCTCGCAACATGACATAGGTGTCATGGGAACAATACATTCCTACCTTAGAGGCAGTTGACAGTTTTAGGCACTTGGTAGCCTAACCGTGGGCCTATGATCAGGGTTTAGCAGATCCAGGCACCACTCAGGCCTACAAGGACTAGTTTCGACCTCCACTTCGACTAACTATTCCAGGTGATGACCCAGATCTGCACAGAGTTAGAGGCAGAGGGGGAGGATGAGGATGAGGAAAAGGAAAGAGGTTTGAGATTTGACAGGATCCACCAGTTGTACCTCCAATCCCACTAGGTCATGGAGACGTACACATGCAAGACTAGCAGCAGGAGCCACCACGAGACGAGGATCAACCTCGAGTGCAGCCACAGGGATAGGTAGATGCTCAAGATGCGTTGATTGTGTAGTTACAGGCCCAGATCTAGGCTATGACCGCTAGGAGAGATTAGGTGAGGGTCGAGAGAGATCAGGTTGTACAACAGAGACAGGCTGCAGACATTAGATATAGAGTATGATAGCCTCCTCCTCCCAGGGTATACTGTTAGTTTGATCCTATAGGGATGCCATCCGAAAGGCAAAGTATTATTAGCGGTCCTATCACAAGGCCGTACCTAGAGCAGAGTGGGTCCCAGAGTATTTAGAGTAGGCCAGCCACAAACCAGTAGAGGGTCATGGTGACAGGGGCGAGGGCAGCATCCACAGGGACTGAGCTTGATCGAGATTTTGTGATACCTTTTTGCACCTTATCGGCTCATTTTTGATAGCCTAATGGGCCTTTTGTAGTGATTGACATATATGTACAGTGATTTGATTTATTCTTTGTACTATGATAGTGACATTATTGATGATATATATATATATATATATATATATATATATGATCCAATGATGATTTTTGATGCAATGTACCATGCTCTCTTTTATGCATGGATGGTTTATTTCTATATGCTTTGCAATGATGTTTTTATGGATGTATTTATTTCTGATGATGCATGCATTATGATTATGACTAATAGATTTATATTATGTTAACCTATGATATGCAAATGTGATGGTCTATTTATGATAATGCAAATGCGATGGTCTGATATGTGAAATGATATGATCCATTGTGCACATGCGAAATGATATGTAAATTGTGCTTTATGAAATGTTTATGAATGGATGTGTATATGTTTTGTTTGTAATGAATTTTATACATCTATGCCTATGTTGAATGATTTATGCAATGAATGTTTTATGAAGTTATCTATGAGATGATATGGATGATAGAATATGAGATGCGATGGTCGTGATATGATGCAAATGAAATGGTGTTAATGCATAATGAGATGGTTTTATGAGATGCTTAGAATAACAAATGTTATTATCCTAAACGTAATAAATGATGATGTATATGATGCAATGATATGTTAATGCATAATGTAATGTGAATGTAAAGTGGTGAGATGATGTCATGATGTTATGCAAGTATGTATGCCTAATGAATTAAATGCTTATATACCTATTGTTTATGATTATGTGAAAAATGATTATGAAATGCTTCCGTAGATGCTATGTGATGATTTATATGATAGATGGTAATATGAAATGGTTGTGAAATGAAAATGAGTGTTTATGCAATGATTGATATAATGTCATGAGATGCAATGTAATGGGTGAAATGCAATGTCATGGATGGACCTATCTATGAAGAATTTTTATGATAACATATTTATATGATGATTAAAATGCAATGCATATGTTTCCTATATGGTATGTTTATGCAATATGTTAATGATTTGTGTAGGCATGATTGATGACGATGATGGTGATGATGATCAATTGTCATAGTACCTTGTTAGTGCAGTTAGTAATAAAAGAAGAAGTCATTTCAACAAGACACAAGATGATGCAAATGCAAGTGATGATGATGATGATTACTTGCTAAGGAATTGGGATTTTCAAAGGGCCAAATTTTCTTATGTTTTGATAACACATGTGGTATGATGCATCAAGGTATAGAAAACTAGGATGGCATTGTACCCAGTGAGATGAACTTTGACTTGACAAGCAGATAGGAGTATTCTTGTTCACACCTGACATATGGAAACCTTGCTAGGATGCACTTCAGACATTTCAGGCACCTCGGACCAAAAAAACAAAAAGGTAAACCTATCCATACAATAGTCAACAAGTTACCCTAGACCTCTTCCATACATACCTAACAAAGCAAGTATTTGTCGAGGTTATATTGCAAGAACGCCCAACAAGCATAGTAGACAAAAGATAATGATCATTGCCCCATTCTTGTTTCTCTAAATCCTTTGTTTTGGGATATCATCGAGACATCCTTGGAATGAGTGTAGAATAAGATAAATCAAAAGATAAATACCAAGTAAAAAAATAAACTGATGCTCTTCAATACCGCTAACGGAAAGAGGATGTGTTTTCTAAGGATGATAACCGAAACTTATTGCCAAACGATAATGCCCATTGTAGGGAGGATACATCCTAGAACATGTTAGTGGATGGCAGTACGACATTTCGTTTATCCAAAGTGTTATAAGGGATGATTGATATGGGATTGATTGGATGATGAGTTACCAATACAAAGAGATGACCAACTTGCTTATGCACTGACTTAGACTTAAGACTTGACATTTGGAGTTCTACTTTTAATATGTTAGACTTGTTTCTAACTGTTTCACCAAAGGTTGATAATGACGATTAGTTTATTATGAGTGGTGCTATGCAGGTGCAAGCGAGATGAGGTGGATGGATTTTTTTTCAAATATTTGGATGTTTTTGATGTTTTGTAATGTTTTGAGGTTGTTTTTGGTGTTTTTGGATTTTTCAAATGTTTTGATTTTTGATTTTCCAATATTTTTAGGATTTTATGAGATTTTGACCAAGAGACTAACCTAAGGACCTATCCTAGGGGTCTCAAGGGCTGATCAATAGATGAGCCTTTCCTACATTATACATGCAAAGACCATGTAGTTCGATTGATGACTTGACTGATTTATAGATGAAGATATACATGATGAAATGCCAACTTATTATGACCAACTCCTAAAGGACTGACCTAAGTGTCTCGGGGGATGATCAAAGATCAACCTTGCCTACGTTCGAGCTCAAAGATGATGTAGTTCGACAAGATGACTCTATTTTTTGATCTTTTTGAATTGACTTTTTGACCCATTTTTGGATTTTGATATGTTTTGATGTTTTTGGATTTTTTTCTTTTTAGGACTTTAAGAATATACACGAATCCAATCCAATGAGAATGTACCCCTAGCGTGATGTAATAGAACACTCTGATAAAGGCAGGACAAACTGACCTTGAGGATTGGCCAAGTAGTACTAGAAGGGATCATGATATGAAAATAGGACCAAGCTATGGTGCGGATGTGAGTGGATGAGTGATGGATGGAGACCTGAATGCGATGGATGATGGAAGCGAAATGGAGGGATGATGCCGAACAAGCCGTAAAGATCCTGGTGGATGGAAAGTGCTTATTTACACAAGGCGCCTATTTGCCAGGTTTTCACCAAGGTACTTGTCCAAAGTGCCACCGAAGTTGTTTTCACTATAGGATGATTTTTTTCTCTTTACTATTTTTTATCCTTTTTTTGATTTTTTTTGATTTTGATTTTTTTGGATTTTTTGGTTGTCACCAAGATGCCTATTTGCTAGGTTTTCACCAAAGTAACCATTTTTTAGGACATTTTCTATTTTTTTGGATTTTTAGTTCTATACCTTAAAAGATTTAGGCATAAAACTTTTTGAGATGGGAGCTATTCGTGGGCTCCAACAAAGACTCCCCTTCGAGTTTTGATAACTGATATGCCCCTAATTTGTAACTTGTTATTATGACGAATGCTCCCAACCAATTTGGTTGAAAATTGCCTTCGCTGCTTGGGTTTGGGACATTTTTCTGATTTTCTTTTAAGACCAGTTCTCCAACTTGGAACGTCCTACTTCTAATTTTCTTATTGTAGCTCCTTTTGAGTCTATTCTGATAGACTTGCAAATGATTCAAAGCATCTATACATCTCTCATCTAGTAGCTCTAGTTCATTTAGTCTTGATACTCAATACTCTTCATCTATGATGAGGTTTTACAGTGATATCCTGAGGGATGGGAGCTCGATCTCAATGGGGAGTACGACTTCTGATCTGTAGACCAAGGAGAAGGGGGTGGCACCAGTGGGTGTGTGAATGCTAGTTCGATAAGCCTAGAGGGCAGGATTAAGTTGTAGGTGCCAATCATGACCTGCGTCATTGACTGTTTTCTTAAGGATTTTCAAAATGGTTTTGTTTGTAGCTTCTGCTTGGCCATTGCCTTGGGGATAGTATGGGGTGGAGAAGCAATGTTAGATTTTGAATTTCTCACACAAGTTGTGGACATCCTGATTCTTAAATGGTGTCCCATTATTTGAGATAATGGCTTGTGGGACACCGTAGCTGCAAATAAGATAGTTTAGTATGAACTTAGAAATTTGCTTCCCAGTTATGTACATCATGGGTATGGCTTCTACCCACTTAGTAAAGTACTCAGTTGGGGTTATGATGAATTTATGGCCGTTAGATGAGGTGGGCGTAATTTTTCCAATGAGATCGAGGCCCCACTATGAAAAGGGCCATGGTGTGATGATAGGATGAAGCTTTTGAGTTGGTGCATGGATAAGGTCCCCATGCTATTGACATTGTAGACACTTTCTGGCATGATCATGTGCTTCTCGTTCCATTGTGAGCCAATAATACCCCATCCTCAACAATTTCTTAGCTATGGTCATTCCACTCGAGTGTGAACCACAGATACCATTGTGTACTTCTGTTAGAGCAGTTAATGCCTCCTCAACATTTAGGTAGCGTAGTAGGGTACCTTCTATGCTTCTACGGTAGAGGGTATCACCTAGGATGACAAATGTGGATGCCTTTTTAACAAAGGTTCACTTTAAGTTTGAGGGTAAATTGGCAGGTGTGACTCCTATGCGAAGATGTATAGATGTCGTGGTACGAAGGGTCACTGCAACCAACAATTTCACACACGAATTCTGATTCTAGTACTTCAAATGTAGGCATGAGAAGCTGATCAATCAAGAATTCATATTTTGGAACGTTGTGAGGGATGTCTAATAGGGATCTAATTGTTGCCATGACATCTGCTGCTTTGTTGCTAGTTCTAGGAATATGCTCAAATGTTATTTCAATGAAATATTCTTTGAGAGTTTCCACCAATTTCTTGTATGAAGTGAGCCTGTCATCCTTGGTTTGATATTCATTATTGACTTGATTTATGATCAACTAAGAGTCTCCATACACTTTAAAAGCCATGATGTTCCATTGTACTGCTATCCTGAGACCTATAGTCAAAGCCTCGTATTCCACAATGTTGTTGGTGCAAGGAAATTCCAGTTTGTATGACCTTGGTATGCAATCCCCTTGTGGGGTGATGAAGAAGACACCAACTCTTGATCTGTGTTGTGTGTATGAGCCATCGAAGTATAGTTTCTAGTGGTCAGCTACGTTGAGGTTAAAAATGGATTCATCAACTCTAAGACAAGAGGATTCTCAGAATAAATAGGTGCTTTTGCTAGTTGATCTACAATAACTTGGCCCTTAATTGCTTTCCGCTCTACATACTTGATGTCATACTCTGATAGTATCATCACCCATTTTTCCATTCTTCCTATGAGCATTGCCTTTGATAATAGATACTTGAGGGGGTCAATTTTGGCGATGAGCTTTATCTTGTGTGCCAACATGTAATGTTTGAATTTTTTTGATGCAAGCACTACTATGAGGCATGCTTTCTCAATGAATGAGTATTTTAGCTCATGAACAACCATTGTTCTATTGATATAGTAGATAGCCCTTTCTATTCCGTTTTCGTCATGCTAACCTAGGAGAGCTCCAAGGGCTACTGCTATTGCTGACACATATAAGATCAATGGCTTTCTTGGGATGGGTGGCATTAAGACTGGTGGTGTCAGTAGATATTATTTGATTTTTTTGAATGCCTCTTCACATTTTGTATCCCATTTGTACGCTACTCCCTTGTGGAGTAGGTGAGAATATGGGTTCTGTTTGTTCGCCAATTGTGCTATGAATCTTCTAATGGATTGGAATCTTCCTTGTAGACCTCTCAGTTTCTTTAATGTTTTTGGTGCTTCCATTTTGAGGATTTCTTTCACCTTCACTGGATCCACCTCGATGCCCCTCATTGACACTATATATCCTACGAGCTTTCCCGATTGTATGCTGAATACACACTTCTTAGGGTTTAGTCTGACTTTGTATTCCTCTAGTCTATCAAATATGGCACCTAGGGTCGCTATGTGATCTTTTCTTTTTCTTGACTTAGCTAGAATGTCGTCAACATAGTCTTCAACCATTTTATGAATCATGTCATGGCCCTTTGATATGTTGCTCCTGCATTCATTAGGCCGAATGGCATCATGTTCCAATAGTAGGTCCCCCATGGACAAGTGAAAGCCAACTTATGTTGATCTTCTTTTGCTATCATGATCTGATTGTATCTAGAAAATCCATCCATTAGTGATAGCATCTCATGTCCTGATGGCATGTCTACTATCATGTCGATGTTGGGAAGTGGGAAATCATCTTTTAGACATGCTTTGTTTAAATCTCTAAAGTCTATACAAATTCTAATGGCTCCATCAGGTTTTGAAATAGGTACAAATTTTGATACCCATTCTAGATAATCTATTGGTCATATGAATCTTGCATCTAGTAGCTTTTTCAACTCCATTTTGACTAATAGAGTGATCTGAGGGTGCATTTTTTGAAGCTTTTGTTTTACCGGCTTTGCTTCTGGATACACTGCTAAGTGATGAACCATAGTCTTTGGATCAAGCCCTGGCATGTCAGCATAACTCCATGCGAAGTTTATTTGCCTTTCCCTTAGGAATGCTGCTAGGAGTTCTTGCTCTTCTGATAATAGTGATTCTACATAGAATGTGATATGTGGGATCTCCTTTGTTCCTAAGTTGATAGGATTGCATTTTTCGGCCAAGACTGCAGACTTTTCTTGATGAATATATCTTAAAGGAAGATTGAATCCTTCATCCTCGAGTGCCTCAGAGAGGTTTTCACTATTGGATACGTCCTTTATTTTTACTTTTTTCTTGTCAAAGAGTGCCAAAGTGTGGTTTTCACTCAAAGACTTGGATATGATTCTTAGTTTCTCACTTTTGCAACTGAAGGATTCAATCGTTTCCCCATAATAGGCATGTGTGTCCAATTCCATTATAAACCCTGCTTTGTGATCCTCATCTAGAATGTTATCCCACAGTCCCACGAATTCTGAGAGTGCCTCATCATTTTTGAATGTATCAAGAACTGGTGGTCCTCGTTGGTCGTAATTGATGAGTTGGGGATGTACTAAGCGGACCTCATGATTTTGTTGGTCTGGTTCAAAGGATAGGGTACTAATCATACACAAGGTGGTGTCCTCAAATAACCTAGGTAGATTGGTCATGGTATCCTTGTCATCACTACTATTATAGACCTCCGTTATAAAGTTATGTATGTCTCTACCTATGGATATTGGTGAGTGTACTTCTGCTACTATTGGATGAGGAGAACTATTAACCGTTCTAACCAAAGGACTTTGGCCACGTATGGTTATACTTAGAGGGGTACATCCAAGGCCAAGATTTGTTATTGGTTGCGTCTCTGGCATGATAGGTATTATGAGCCCATTGTCATTTTGTCTGAGTCTTTGATTTCTGTCGTAGCCCATTGCAAGCATCATTTGTAGACCCTTGCTTTGGTCATCCATTGGTAAATTAACTGCTAGTCTTTCATCTTGACATAGCATGTGTGATGGATCTACTTCAATAACCTCTTGGCCAAGGTCTCCCCATCTTGTGAATTTAGGATAGTCTTCAGGAAACGTTTGTGATGTGGAAACTTGGTTTTCTTGTGGACGTCCCCATGATCTAGGAGATTGTGGTAACTCTCCTATCACAAAAGCATTGTTAGGGAGCTTGTAGCTTCCACAACCATCCTCCTAGATGATAAGCTTGATGTCAGAAATGGTGGGAATGGTGGGAGTGGTGGGTGTCTCTGCCGTAGAAGTGGATATGAGAGTGGCGGGGTTGATGTATAGTGTGGATGGGCCCTCATCATTTTTTGGCACTTGGGGGATTTTGAAATATTTTGCTTCAAGAGTTTTGCAGTATGAGAAAAGTTTAGGGTCTCCATGAATGGTAACTTCTTGTCCGTTATGTGTAAATTTCACACATTGGTGGAAAGTTGATGCTACCACTTTCATCACATAGATCCATGGATGTTCTAAGAGGATATTATACCACAAGTCAAGGTCCAAGACCTGACAAGTGGTTTCCATGATGGTGGGCCCTACTTGAATAGGGAGCTTGATTGTGCCCTGAGATACTCTTTCTTGGTCATCATATGCTCTTATCGTGATGCCCTTTCCTTTGTCGATGGAATCTTCTAATATTTTTAGCTGCTTGATGAGGCTTAAGGAGCATATGTTCAAGCCGACACCTCCATCCACCAAGACCCTTTTGATTTTTCTCTTATGTACAATGACTTCTAAGTGAAGTGCATGGTTGTGAGATGGTTGGGAAAAAAAATCTTGGTTAGAGAATGTAAGAAGATTAGGTGTAATGATATTTTTGACCATAGCTTGGAATTGCTCCGGATCAAGATCTTCGAGGACAGTGGATGATGCCAACGCTTCTTCAAGGATTTTTCTATGAGCCGATGAGATTTTTAGCAACTCTATGATGGAGATTTGTGTTGGCATTCTCTTAAGTTGATCTACAACATTGTAGCCATGCGGAACAGATCTAGATGAAGGGACTCTATTTAGTTGGGATGATCTTGCGATGGTGAATTTTCTGCCTCTTGTGGTGACTCCACAATCTTTGACATGGGCACCCTTGATGGTGATGACCATGCAGTCTTCATTTAGGGAGGCAACGATTGTTTCATACACATGATTTACATTGTCCTTCCCTTTGTCATTTTTATTCCCTTTGTTGCCATGATTTGGCATTGGATTCATGTATATTTTAAGATCTTGATTTCCTGTAGGTTGTTCCATGTTTATGATTTTTTTATTGATGAGATCTTGGATGATGTTTTTGAGTCTCATGCAACTGTTTGTGGTATGGCCTTTGATTTTATGAAACTTGTAGAGTTGATTCTCATTATACCAAGAAGGTTTGACAGCTGATTCTTGGTAATTCTCAAATGTAGGAGGCTTGATGAGTTTTTCGTCGATCAATTTTTTCATTATGTCTTCAAGTGGTTCCTCCAAAGTGGTGTATTTTCATTTGGGATAACTTTTGCATTGAGGTGGTCCCCTTTGGTAGTTGAGATTATTGATGGTTGGATTATTGTTGGGTTGGTGTGTTATGTGATGGTGGTTTTGGTGTTGAATTTGGATTTGCAGTGTGGGTGTATTTTGATGAGGAGCACTAATGACCACCTCGGCATCAATAACACCATCATTAGTAACATTTTTTTCCCTTGCCCACATACAAGGTTTGTCATTGTAATTGGATGGTGGGTGGTTATTTTGTTGTTCATGGTATGATGTTGATTCTATAGGTTGAGTCATAAGGGCTCTTTCAATGCTGAGCACCTTGGAGATCAATTGATCATATGTGGTGATGCCCTGAACCTTGAGATGAAATGCCAAGTGGCCTTCAAGGTTGGCTATGATGGTGCAAACTTGTTGTTCTTCTGGCATGGTCCACTTGATTTTATTGGCCTTGGATCACCATTGTTGTAGGAATGAGGTGAATGATTCACCCTTTCCTTGTTTTAGAGCTGAGAGTTCTTCGAGACTAACATCCATTGCAATGTTACATGCACAATTTTTAATGAATGTGTCCGTAATTTCTTGGAATGTTCTAAAGCCTGAAGGTAAGCAAGAGAACCATTCTATAGTGTGGCCTACCAAGCTCCTAGGAAATAGTTGCATTAGATAAGTATTGTCATATGCGACCTCCATGCAATGAACCTGGAATTCCCTGATGTGATCTTCAGGGTTTCCCATCCCTCAATATTTGTCAAATTTGGGGATTTCAAATCCCTTGGGGAATGGTTTCAGTACTAAGCTCATATCAAATGGATAGGGACACAAATTTCTTGGTGTTTTGGTTGTTCACCCTGATTGAAGGTCGAGCACTTGTTGCGAGAGCAACTTGAGTTGTGTCGTAACATCATTTTGCGGATCAAGGGGTGGGATGAAAGTGTTTTGGGGTGTTTCAATTGTGGGTTGGATGGGTGGGTTGGTCGATGTGTTGTTCGATGGTATCTGTATGTTCTGGTGAGTGAGGTAGGCTTCCACCTACTTTTGTATGAACAATGCTTGTTGTTGATCTTGTTGTTGCTGCGCTAAGATTTGTGCTTGTTGTTGCACTTGTTGCTGTTCCAACAATACTTGTTGTTGTGCTTGTTGTTGCACTTGTTGTTCTAACAACACTTGTTGTTGTGCTGCCAATTATGTTGCTTATTTCTACTCTTGATATTGCTTTATTTCTTGTTGATATGCTTGTAATTGCGCTGCTTTTCTTTGTGCAAGAAGTTGTGCTTGATATTGAGCTTGTTGTTGCGCTAAGATTTGTGCTTGTTGCTGTTCCAACAACACTTGTTGTTTTGCTTGTTGTTGTTCCAACAATGCTTGTTGTTGTGCTACCAATTATGTTGCTTCTTGCTACTCTTGATATTGCTTTATTGCTTGTTGATATGCTTGCAATTGCGTTGCTTGTCTTTGTGCAAGAAGTTGTGCTTGATATTGAGTTTGTGCTTGAGTTTGCGCTTGAGCTCAGGCTTGAGCTTGTGCTTGTGTTGCTTGTTGTTGCAATAAAATTTGTGCTTGAGAAGCCTTTTGTGCTTGCAATGCTTGTGTGGCTTGTGTAGCTTGGGCGGCTTGTTTTTGTTGTTGTTGCAATAAGGCTTGGGCTTGTTGTGCTTGTAAGGTGGTTTGGGCTACTTGGGAAACTTGAGCAACTTGTTGAGCAGCTAGTTGTTCAGATTTTTGTTTCTAAACTTGTTGGTATCCTCTTTGGAAAGTAGATTGCAATGCCATGTCATATTGGCTTGATGTGGTGGAAGTTGGTGGTGGTGGTGGATTTGGAATGGTGTTTTGCATGATGGATGGTGTTGTTGATGTGATTGGTCCTTGAGAAACCATGCTTTGTGATGTCAGGGTGTGTTTGATGATGTTGCAATTACTTGTGCATTTTTCGTATGTTGTTTCGATAACAACGACAAATTTTGAGCATTTGGCATAGTGCTTTGATTGATATTTGGGATGTTGTTTTGATTGATACTTGGTAGAGGGGGAAGCCCTAACCAAGGAGTGGTGTGGATGATAATGGAAATGGTGGGAGAGGTGGAAATGTAAGGGGTGTTAGTTGTGAAAATTTTGTGGTGTCGAATATGTCCCCTGGTCCGAACATATCTCCCTCTTCTTGCAAATTTGTGAGAAGAGGTGTTAGAGATGTTGCGTGAAAAAATGATGATGATGGATCATGATGGAAGGTGAGAGGAACAATTTTGTGTAATGGGTTTTGGGGTATATTTTGTTCCAAGGTGGTGTTTGCATCCAAATTTTGATTATTAACAAGGGGGTGTACTTGAAGAGCATTGAGAAATGCATTTCCCTTGTTAACGTTGGGTTGGGTTGGAGCAGAAGATGTCATGATTTTTAGAATGTTTTGCATGATGTTTTGAGATGGGGGTGCAGATGAAATGGGAATGGTGGATGAGATTGGAGGAAAAGATGTCTCCACTATAGTACTCACATCAAAATCCAAAGGTAACTTGGCCCCTTGTTTTGCTAGCTCAATCATGTATAACGAAGGGTTGAGCTTCATCATGATGTTGATGATTTTATGGTTGTCTAGATTTTGGAGGATTTTAGTCATTTCCTCGCGGGACATTCCAAAGGTAAGGTCCTCTCCTTGGTTTTCTTCTTGCGGATTTTGCGATGATGAGAGGGTCAAAGGATTACTTGATTCAGTGGGATTCATTTATGTGTTTGTTTGGCTAAGATTGCTTGAAGTGGGTGTTTCTTTGTTGGCTTCCATACTCTTCTTGTATTGAGATCTAGTTAGAACCATAAAACAAGGATCAATTTTTGAGAATATGGGAGATGAATCTCTTAATTCTTCAGATCGATCTTTATTCTATACCCAAAGTAGAAAGTTTTAGGATGTCTTGAGGATCAAAGGTGATGATATTATGATGATGTTAGGGATGGATGATACAGATGTTATGATCTTTTGGTAGATCTTGAAGGAGATACTAGGCTTTTAGGACTTACAGATTTTGATTTTGATTTGATTTTGGATTTGGGATTTTGTCCTTGATTTTGATTTTGATTTTGAACAAAAATATGTTAAGATGTTGGATGATGATCTAAAGGATAGGTTTTTTCAAAGAATGATAATTTGAATATGTGTGGGGAGAAGGATGCATCTACCCATACCTATCCAAACAAGATGATAGTTTCACTAAGCATATGAAGAAGGATTCATCCACATATACTAAGCTAAACAAGATGATTTTGATGACTTTGGATAAGCATATGCAAAAGGATACTTCTACACATACTTAGCCAAAGGTGATTTTGATAATGTTCTCAAGGATTTAGTCTCAAGGATTTTGATGATTTTGATTTTTCCAAAAAGCCTAGCATTTAGGGATGATTTCAAGATTTTCCAAAAGGTGATTGTGAGATGATATTTTGTCTTGATGTTTTGAAGGGTGGATGAAAATATTTTGATTTTCTTTGATCCCTAGATGAACCTAAAAAGGACACTTTGTTTGTCTAGACCTAGGTATTGAAGAACATGCAAATGCTTCCTAGAGACCTTTATAACCAAAGGATGACTCAATAAATTTTCAACCAATGATTTTCGTTTTGGATTTTTTTTTTTCAAGAATCATGGGGCTTCAACACATATGAAAATTCATTTTGTTTAGCTTTTCTTAATGGATTCATTTTACCAAAAACACTTTCTTTGATTAAGTTTTCAAACTAAGGTGTCCAATGTCTTAGTTTCTTCAAACCCCACAAGATATGTTATGTGGAAATTCGATGAACTTAAGGCAAGGGCTTTCCTATTGTTTACTTAAGGAGACAAAATGAGATATAATCCAATGTTTAGAAACCTCTAAGGAAGTGAATCCCAAGGGAAAGAAATAACATATGGATTGAGTCAATTGTATTTGTCTTCAAAAGGATTTGAAATTTGGATGAGGTTCAAGTGTTTGTTTCCATGGTGTTTTTGATCAAGCAATGCATTTTGTAACTCAAGAATAAGTACAATCCTATGGATGTGTAAGACAATATTTGTTGGATTCCCACTTGGACAAGTCTAGCTACACTTATCTTTAGCAAATGGTTAGATGCTTGACCCCACTAGCTCCCCTCCACAACACTCACTTATACGGGGCATCAAAGCATCAACACCCATGAAACTCCTATGGCAAGTTTTCCATTTCTACTAAAAGATCGTAAAAGTGTGGGGTGGCTTTAGAACAACTGTTCTTGCACCAAAAAATAGATTAAAGGATTTTGGAAAATTATAACACATGGGTTTTAATAAGGACTTTCCATTTGTGGAGATTGACCCATACGACAAGAGTCCCCTTTTGAATCCATCTTGTTAGAATCAACCATGTGATATTGGCATTTTTTCCAATATCCACATTTATATCCCGGTTGGAAATACTCTTGACTTTAAAGTGTTACCGGTTGAGTCGTTCCCTTGGGTAAGTACTTTTTCCCCAAGGAAGGCCCTCTAGGATAAACAAAAGCGAATGAAGAACACTATTCGTAACTCGATCAATCCTTGTTGGTAACAAGTAGAGAGAATATACGCAACAATGCCCCCACTCACACTCATACAAGATATCGTTCAATTTTAAACCCAAATAAAAGTGTGGAGGTGATTGCTTTGTCTCACCCTAAAGTCATGAAAAAGGCCTTTTGATTCTCAAGATCACTATAAAGCATGAGAGAAGCGCATACATCCTTTTTCAATGGCTTTAGTTTAAGTAAGCTTTCACGAAAAATAAAGTTGCACTTGTTCTTTTTAAATCCACAAAGAAAAATGTGATTTCTTTTTAAGCACCAAAACAAAAGTGGAAGATACCTTGTTCATTTGTGAATCCAAGAAACAAAATCTAGTAAGTTGTGATCCTAAAGTTTTTTTTAGCCTTTGCAAGAAGAAATTGAAAAATTCTTTTTAAGCCCAAACGAAAATTAGTGTCCTAAGAATAGAAGGATAACAATTTCATGAAAAAGTGTTAAGAAAACACTAAAGTGTTTAAAACACTTTGATTTGATGAAACATCCTCCTCATGCTTCTCCCTTCTTTGTTTTCAATTTCTAACCTACAAGGAAGAAAAACCGGTAAGATTTTGGAAAATACAGAAATTAAACAACAGAAAATAGAAGACAAATTAATCATAAATCAAAAGCACGTGTTAAAATTAGATTTTCCATTTTTACTATCTTCCAACATCGTAACTTGTAACTGTGTCACAGTTTGATTTCTAAGTAGTGCCCTCATAGCGCCGCTTACCAGTTAGCATCGCTCTGTGTTGAGATAGAGAGCTCAACTGCGTCGCACTTTTCGTCCAGTGTCGCAGTTTCCTTCCAACATCACAGTTTTTAAAATTTTGAAAATTCCTACAAGTCGACGAGTCCAGCGGTAGAGTTAGAAATTCAAATATTTTGGCGGGATGAGTCTAGCATCGCAGTTTTATTTTTGATCAGTGCTACATAGCGATGCTGAAGAGTCAGCGGTGCCAAAACAATGACGCTGAAGAGTCAGCGGTGCCAAAATAGTGATGCTGAGCTCCCAACATTGGAATTTTTTGTGTGAGTGAAAACATGGAAATTTTAAGAAAAGATGAGAGAGAATGATATGAAGCCCTCCTAGCGCCAAATGTGTGAACCCCAACCTTGGTACCTACAAAACAACAAGAATAAATGAGTTAGACAAGAGATTGCAAGCCAAAACAAGGATTCCCCATGAAATCCATTTACAACATTCAAACTAGGAAGAAAATATTAAAGAACACAATGGAAATGATAAAACAAAGATTTAATCCTAATTAGATGTGCAAACTCATGTTCCCATGGGGGAATTGGTGCCAATTTGATGTGAAAATTGGCCCTTTCCCAATTCCTAAGATGCAAACTTGATATGTTGAAGATGATTGATCCACTTTGATGGTGAAAGATGAGAGCTCCAAGCCAAAATCTGCAAAAAACCTAGCTAAGAACTCAAGATTGATGGATGAAAGTGGCTAAATATTTTAGCATAATAACTTTGCATCCATTATGGATGATCAAATGAGGATAGGAGCTCTTTATTTATAGAATGCTAAGATGGATGAATGTCCAAATTTGAGCAATGTGGGACTAACATTCATCCAATGGCATGATGCCACTTGTCAATCTATGAATGGATGAAGGATGTGCAAGATTTGGGGTTTGTGCCAATAAATGCATAATTTTGAATTTCAAATTTGTTGAAATGACATGCAAGAGGGAAGGGAAAATGCAATAAATGCCACTTAGCTCAAGAAAAGGACATATAAGATGAATTTATTGCCTTGTTGGATGTACATGTTGACTTGGAATTTTTGAATTCAAATTGAGAGAATATTCCAAAAGATGCCTTGTGAGGAAAATAGAGATTTAATAAATGAATTAAATCTATTTTCATGTGCAACTTGCATTATCTAGAGGATGGGACATGAGATGAGATTAAATTAATCAAGGGTTAATTAATTTAATGAGAAAGGTTAGGTGATGTGACCTATTTGACTCAAATTTATGGATTTATTTAAATCAAATAAGAGAGGCATATGATAAGAGATTAATTAAATAAAGATTCCAATTTATTTAATTAAAAGAGATGGTGTTAGATTAAATCAAATAAGGTTTTAATTTATTTAATTTAATCGATAGAATTTAGAGATTTAATCAAATAAATTGATTATTTAATTAAATAGGGATAATTAGATCAGATGGATTGATTTAATTAACAAAAGAGATTGACTTAATTAGATAAAATGATTTATTCAATTAAGAGAGGAATATTGATGAATTTAATCAAATAAGGAGATTTGATTAAATGGTGTGACCGAGGGATGATTCAGGAAGAAACGATGTTAATAAGTTAGGATTAGATGCACAATTTCAATCAATATATTTTACATGTCTACAATTACCTCTTTAAATCGGTAGAGTATAGTATATAGATGTATTGTTCATTAAGGATCATCTCCAAGCTATTACTCTTGTTCCAAATTCTTTTTTTTTTTTTTTTCATTCTTGCCTTATTGAAATTTTGCGTTAATGTTCTTGTCTTACATAGTCATTATTTGGTTCTGCTTTATTCCATTGCATGACTCAAAGGTATCAGTGAAGGGTAAATTTCTCTACTCAAGATAGTTTTTGGCACATGGTTATCTAAAAGAACTCATGGTCAACATGGCTCTTGAATTCATGTGAACACATCTCTTCATTGGAAGGATATCATTTTGTTAGAGCGTCAACTTCTTGTTGCATTCAACAATTTCAAATTTCCATTCTATATTTCTCTTAGATTATAACTTTTTTCCCCCATTTTTTATTCTGATCATTATGGGGATTCAATTGTTATAATTCCATTATATTGTTACTCAAAGATTTGTATTTTCTTTATTGGATTTAGAATTTTTCATAGGTTTAGTTTTGGAGGAATTTTTCTTACAAGAACTTCAGGAAACAAAATAATAAAGTTTGAGTGGTATCGTCTAGCCATTTGCAACATTTATACACCATTGATTTTGGGAATATTCATATTTTTTTAATAAATGTCTAGATTTTTAATCTTAGTTTGCTTAAATCTTCAATATTTCCATTTGACTTGTTTTGTTTACCTTTCATTAATTTTATTATTGTCACCACATCAAATTTTAGATACTAAACTTGATCTGTGTTATCTTTTGGTGCCCTAACTTTTGTGATATTCTGAGAGGTTCTAGCTATTACCTAAAAGCCTCAATTTTGTAGTTTACGGGTTTCTTTCTTACATATTATTTGGTTTTTGACTTCAATAACCTAAAGGAAAGTTAATTTTCTTTGTACTAAGTTATTAACATATAAAAGGTTTGAGACATATATATAATTTTCTCTTTAAGTATTTGTATCATATTGCATACCTTTATCTCTAAGATATTACGTCCATATATGTCAAAATGAAAATTTGAATCATAACAATTATTGAGTAGGTCATTGTGTCTACTTTAAGAGAAGGGAAAACATAAGTAATAGGTTTTGGTTACTTAGAAGATGAATTGTTGATATTATGGATTTGAAATTATAGAATATGCATTTTAATGAAATATTCCTAGATTGAATCATTAATATGTATATATTTAAGTTTTTTTTAAATATAAACATATACTTATATGTATTCACAATAGTGTAATATTTATTACAATTATGTTAGATTTGGATTAGCTTGAATAGGTAATAATAACAAATATTTTCTAGCAGTCATGTTGGAATATGGTTGAACTCAAGTTCATCATTCTTTGGAAAAATTATTCTCTAGTTTCTTCTAGTTAATTTAAGAATTTAAAATATCTATTCAT
Organism: Sequoia sempervirens; assembly: GCA_007258455.2. NCBI lineage: Eukaryota > Viridiplantae > Streptophyta > Pinopsida > Cupressales > Cupressaceae > Sequoia > Sequoia sempervirens. The sequence continues at coordinate 86,146,063 of VDFB02000017.1, forward strand.
TCAAAATAATCCTTGTATAGTTATAGTGGTAACATTCCCTCTTTGAAAATTTTACACACAACATAAGTGTACTTCAAATTTAAAGTGAATTGTTTATCTTTTAGCACTTATCTTAATTAAATTTTAAGAAAATATAGCTAAATAGTAGTGTTTTATTATTTGGACTAAGAAGGGCATTACATATTGTGGTTTCCTATTCATGAGGAGCAAGTGAGATATGATCTTGCTTGAGGCCTAGAGGTGATCTACGACTACTATAATTGTGAGGATGAGTTAGAGCTTAGTGTTCAAGGTTACAAGATTAGATGGGAGACCCTAGAAGAGAGATATGATAGATTTTACTACGTTGTATGCACATTGATTGTAGGTGTCCTGATTCCAAGCCATAGGGGCCAAAAATTTCTAGTAGACTAGGGAGAGGTATTAGTAGAGATGGTGTGGGAGGAGATAGTCTACACCTGGGGGCCATGTTTGTTGGGTATACTTTACTTTCAGCTACATGACATCATTTACTAAGGGGGATAGAGCATGAGCTGCAAAGTGACACTACTTATGGTATGGGCGTGGGAGAACATTGTAGTGTTTCGACTAGCAGTGGAATGACAATTGGGAACTGAGACACCATATGCATATATGTATGGTGGTGTTGTCACATAGGCACATGTAGGAGATATAAGATATTGGAGACACAATAGATATATTGGTGAGCTTCATCTAGAGGCCATACATGGAAGTTGTGAGCAATGGGTAGATGATGATGAGCATTTTCCATGGTGTCGACAATCCAAATACTTGATTGGTCAAACAATGTAGTCCCAACATATTATCAAGATGTACCTACTAGAGTGGGTCAAATGATAGTTTGGGGAGAGGCAAGGTGTACCGATGGGGACAACAGAGTTCACACGGTCCTCACGAGAGGTGCACCCATGGGGATAGGTGATATCAATGACTACTATCAAGCAAAAGATTGATGCACTACAACTAGTGCATTGGGGATGGAGAGGGGGTACAATAGATCCTAGTATGACGCTAGAGTATGATGCATGGTGGTAGACCCATAAGCCATCTCCATATATTGATCTAGAGCAACCAACACTTGTAGAGTGTAGAGGTAGGGGCTCGCGAGGCCATAGGGGTGAAAAGGGATGAAAGGGTGGAGGGCAAGGAGATGGAGGATGGGGGATGGAGGAGGGGGAGATGGGGGAGATGATAGAGGGGGTGGTTAGGGAGGCCGAGGAGGAGACCAAAGTAGGAAAAGGAGAGACAGGAGTTGGTGGGTGGTGAGACCTTTGACACCGATCCACAAGGAGGGTAAGAAGGAGAAGCCAGAGGAGAGGGTGGCAGGGGAGATGGTGATGGAGGAGGGAGAGTAGCATGTAGAGATGCTGGCCCTAGAGGTAGGATATTAGGAGGTGGAGATGATGGAGGTAGAGATGGAGGAGGAGCATGCAGATGAGTCAGTTATGGGGGATGCTGAGAGAGTCCTCTGAGAGAGGATTATGGTAAGAGTAGATGTAGATGAGGGGTGGTAGAGGAGATGGTGTTGGAGGAGGGAGAGAAGCATATAGAGATGTTGGACCTATAGGTAGGAAACCAAGAGGTGGAGATGATGGAGGTAGAGATGGAGGAGGAGCATGCAGAGGAGAGACGGGAGGAAGAGCATGTAGAGGAGTCAGTTATGGGGGAGGTTGAGAGATTCCTCCAAGAGAGGATTGTGGTGGGAGTAGATGTAGAGGAGGGGTTGGAGGATGTAGGGGTTAGAGCTGATGATGAGACAATGGATCAATGGATAGCTACCCTACAAGCTCGGGTACAAGATTTGGAGGTGGAGGTGGGGATTTTGAGAATAGAGTAAGATGAACTAAAGGTTGAGAGAGACACCCTATAGACAAAGAGGGACCTAGCTATAATTAGTTGATAACAAATAGACCAGGGAATGTTGGATTTTTTGGATACATGTAGTGGGTCAGTGGTGGATGTAGCATGAGAGTTAGGCAGATCGAGCATGGGATTTCAGTACTATAGGGATCTATATGAGAGAACAATGTTGCTTGAGAGTAAAGAGTCAAGCTTTACAGAGGTTTAGAGCTGATCACAAGGTAGGTCACAGAGCAGATACCATAGCAAGCACTCCCACAATAGGTCACAGAGTGGTGAGGCATCAGGCTTGAGATGGTCCACTCCATACGATAGAGCATTGACATCAGAGCATAGGTCTCCAAGCTCACCATGGCAAGAGGATAGAAAAACATCAAGGTTAGGGGAGTAGGGAAGCTCAGTCTAGGACTCATTTTGATGTTATGTATTATGACACTATATTTTGATCATGGAGCCTATGAGCTCCATTTTATTATATGATATCTCTTGACATTGTATTATGACACATTTTGAGTGATATATGATATGATTTTTGGTGTCAGTTTATTATATGCAATTTTATGTGATTATGCTATATGGTTATGATGATGTTTTGGTTTTCTATGTGTTTATGTTGTTTATTTATGAATTCTATATGATCATGCAATGAATTGATAAGATGGATGATTATGCATTTATAATGTTATTGATGCATCTTATATGATTATGTAATGATATTATATATTAATGTAGTACTGATGACCTAACTTTATGATATGACATGATATAATGTGATGAATGCAATTAATGTTATGTAATATAATGACTATGGACTATGGATGCAATGATCAAAAACACAAAATATGATGTATGATATGATTATGATTATGTAATGTTTATAGGAATGTTGATGCACTGTATATGAAATGTCATAAATGGAATTGGACTATGAGATGCTTAATATGTTATAATGATATGAAATGATAATGATATGTGGATGCACTCTATGTTTTTTGTATTTTCTCATGCAAATATATGTGGCTGATTATGATGAAGTCTAGGATGATAATGCTTTCCATAATGCTTCTTAACATGATCATGTATGCAGATTATTTTTGTGTGTCATAGGATGCTATCAAGATGTAGAGAGAAGAAATGTTAGCATGGAAGAGATGGATGTTAGCATGGAGAATGGAAAAGGAGTGAAATGAAATTGGAAATGAAAAGGATGAAAGTTCACGCTTTTATATGTATCATCATCAGGTATCAAAACTATCACAAATGGAGCACAAAAATGATGGTATGACATAGACCAAGGTGTGGAAGGTTACCATTTGTGAGATAAGCAGTCAAAAGGAAATACCAAAATACAAGGAGTTCCTTGACTCATACTAAGGACCCAATCAAGTCCCAGTCTTTTTGCCAAGACAAACTGCATATAACAAGGAAAAAAATATCATGATCCATCATTTCCCCTCTAAATTCTTGATAGGACATCCTTGAGGTAGCTAGTAACATGACCAAAAACCATTCAAAAAGATAAGACAAACTCAGACCAACAAAGTGTTTTCCAAAGAGATAATGTTTAGTGATATGATTGACAAGATTAATTGATATGATTGATTAGGTTTGGTTTTAGGAAAGACACATCCTAATTAAGAGATGACTGAGATGACTGATTGATTGATTGTTTTACTGAAGTTGATTGATAGATTGAAAAGGTTGATTAATTGATTTGATTGATTATGCCTAGTTTTGGGAAAGGCACATCTTGTTTAAGGAAAGATAAATTGACCAAAATGACAAGATTGATTGAGCAAGTGACGAACTTGAGTTGATTTGATAAAGGTTCAATTGAAATGATTGATTGATGTGATGATGCCTAGTTTTAGGAAAGACATATCTTGTTTAAGGAAAATAAAACATATGATAAATTTGACTGATTGCCCATTTTGATGAATGCCTAGTTTCAAGAAAGACATATCTTGTTTGAGGCGAATGACAAGGTTGGAAACAACCAAAGTCCAATCTCAGGAAGGACACATCCTAATAGAGGATAACTGATAAGACCGAATGAGACTTGTTCAATGACATAATGCCCCATTTTGATATAAGACCAATGACCTGATAGTGATGATGACTAGGAAATTGATTGATTGAAGATTAAAGAGTTGTTGGATATGTTTGTTTATTGATTTGTGATTTGATTTGAATAATGATTGCTCAAAGACAAGGGATACAACTAGGCTCAATAAACCCTAAAGGATTGACCTAGGGCCTTAGGGGCTCATCAATTGATGGCCTTGCCTACATTATACACATAGAGACCTTGTAGTTTGAATGACACAAACCAAAACTAACTTGACTTGAAAAAGCCCTAAGGACAGACCAATGTCTCGGGGGCTCATCGAGTGATGGCCTTTCCTATGTAGCAATGCACATAAACAACATAGTTTGACGAAACTAACACAGATTGACTCTAACTCTATTTTTGGAAGTTTTGATGTTTAATTATTTTTTTGGATTTTGATGTTTTATGATTTTTTTTGGATTTTGATGTTTTCTGATTTTTTTGGATTTTGATGCTTTCTAATTTTTTTGGATTTTGACATTTTCTATTTTTTTTGGATTTTGGTGTTTCTGATTTTTTTGGATTTTGATGTTTTCCAATTTTTTTGGATTTTTTATGTTTTTTGATTTTTTTGGATTTTTATGTTTGAGAAGGCTAATGCCAAATATTGGATCCCATGAAGACATAAGTCAAGGAATTTCCCCCAGTCAGGTATAAGACCAACTTATTATGCTTGAAGGGGTCAATGGATGTAAAGGATGGTCATGAAACTGAAGGATACTAAGTGTTAGTGGTTCTCAGGCCATGAGAAGGATTGCAACTTTCTTATGGATGATATGTGTGAATGGATGGATGAAAGGCAGAAAACTAGGTAGAGTGATAGTAGACGAAGGAGCATAGATTGACTATGCATGGCATCTATTTTCCAAGTTTTCACCATGGTACTTATCCAAAGGGCCACTAAAGTGGTTCACTTTTGGAAAAATTATTTCTCTTTACTATTTTTTTAATTTTTTTCAAATTTTTTAATTTTTTTGTTGTCACCAAGATGCTTGTTTTCTAGGTTTTCATCAGGGTGATGATTTTTTTGTATTTTTTATATTTTTGATGGGATACTCTAAGAATCAGGTGTAGTATTAGTGAAGGTGCATGCTATTGATGGGTTCAACCAAAAATTCACCTTTAGGAGTGGAGAGCTCATGATAAGCACCAGATCCATATGTTGGTGTGATAATATAAGGGCCCAACCAATTAGGTTCATTTTTTTGAGATTTTCTCGATCTATCTGATTCTTCAGATTCTCTTTCAAGACTAAGTAATCAATGTCAAAGCTTCTAGGTCAAACATTCTTATTGTAGCTATGTTGAAGGTGGTTCTGATTTTCCTGCAAATGTATTAAGGAATTATATTTCTTTTCATCCAATAAGTTTAGTTCATGTAGACAAGATACATGGTATTCTTTTTGATTGATCAATCCTTGCATAGAGACCCTCGGGGATGGTAACTCAACATCAATATGAAGTATGGCCTCAGATCCAAAGATGAGGGAATATGGAATGGCTTCGATAGGAGTGTGAACACTGGTACAGTAGGCCCATAAGGTAGGATTGAGTTGGAGATGCCAGTCATGACTAGCATCATCGAAAGTCTTTTTAAAATTTTTAAGGATAGTCTTATTGGATGCCTCAACTTGACCATTACCTTGGGGGTAATATGGTGTGGTGAAATGGTGTTGGATATGAAACTTCTCACAAAGTTTTTGAACATCCTAATTCTTGAAAGGGTGACCATTGTCTGTAATGATGGATTGAAGGATACCATATAAACATATAATGTAGTTTAGAATAAATTTGGATATTTTCTTACCAGTAATATAGGTCATCGGGATGGATTCAATCCATTTTGTAAAGTATTATATAGCAAAAAGGATAAACTTATGCCCATTTTTAGAAGTGGGATGGATCTTTCATACGAGGTTGAGTCCCCATTGAGAGAATGGCTAGGGTGATGTAAGCAACTACAATTACTGAGTTGGTGCATGTATGAGATCTCCATGAATTTGACATTGATGACACTTCTTCACAAAGTGATAAGCATCATGTTCCATTGTAGGCCAATAATATCTCATCCTCATGAGATTTTTAGCTAAGGTAGGACTAGCAGAGTGAGCTCTGTATATACCACAATAAACCTCTTGTAAGGCTGTTTGTGCTTCATTTGAGTTGAGACATCGAAAGAAAGGTGCTATCTAAGCCATGGAGGTAAAGGGTATCTCTGATGATGACATATTTAGAGGCTTGTCAGATAAAGGTTTTGCATTGGTTGGGGGACAAGTTGGGAGGGATAATTTGGTCATGTAGATAGTCATAAATGTCCTTGTACCAAGGAGATTTGAGACCAACAAGTTCACACACAAGTTTAGTTTTAGGGACATTGAATGTGAGGACCAATAACTGTTCCACCAAGAACTCATATTGTGATGCATTGTTAGGGATATCCAAGAGAGATGGAATTATTTCCATCACATCAACTGGCTTATTCTAGATGCTCTATATCTGCTAAAAATTAATAGCTTCAAAATACAGTCCAAAACTATCAACCATGCACTTGTAGGGCATTAGCTTCTCATCCTTGGTATCATAATCCTCATTGACTTGTTTGATCACTAGCCGATAATCACCATAAACTTGAAGATCCTTGATTTTCCATTTAATTGCCATTCAAAGTCCTATTAGTAATACTGCATACTCAACTATGTTATTGGTGCACGAAAATGCTATTCAAAATGACTTAGGAATTGAATCCCCTTGAGGTGTGATGAATAAAATTCCAGCTCCTGAACCATGACTATGTAGGACCCATCAAAGTATAATTTCCATGTTGTTGGTGTTTCTATGAAAAATATTGATTCATCTGGGAAGTCAAATATTAGAGGATGGTATTCTTTCATTGGTGCATCTGCAAGTTGATCAGTTATCAATTGTCCTTTATTTCTTTTCAATCAACATATTTAATGTCATACTCACTTAAGATCATAACCCACTTAACTAATCATCCTGTCAGAGCTACTTTACTAAGAAAGTACTTTAGAGGATCAATTTTGGCTATCAACTTTGTCTTGTGGTTTAGCATGTAATGTCTCAATTTCTAGGTTGTGAATATAACTACTAGGAATGCTTGTTCAATAGGGCTATAGTTTAACTCATATCCAACCAAGGTATGACTGATGTAGTAGATTGTACATTCTTTTCCATCATTATCATTTTGTGTGAATATGCCCCCAATGTTGATGTGGTTGTTGTTACATACAATATCAAATGTCTACCATCAATTGGAGCCATAAGAATTAGTGGAGTCAATAGATAATTCTTAATTTGATCAAATGCTTTTGAAATTGTTCTGTCCAAATGAAAGGAATTCCTTTTTGTAACAAATGCTAAAATGGATGAATCTTGTCTACTAGTTGGGTGATGAATCTATAGATTGATTGTAGTCTTCCTTGTAAATTCCTTAGCTGAATGATGTTAGTGGGCAGTGACATGTCCAAGATAGCTCATACTTTTGTAGGATCAACCTCTATTCCTATGCAGGAGACAATGTATCCTAAGATTTTTCCTAATTAGATCTTGAAAACACATTTCTTTGGATTTAACCTGAGTTTGTATTTTTCAAGTCGTGTGAAAATCTTATCCAAGACTACTAGATGACCACTTCTTTCTAGAGATTTTGAGAGAAGATTATCAACATAATGATCCATAAGTACATGCATGTAATGATGAAAAATGGTAGTCATGGCTCTTTGATATGTAGCTCCAACATTCTTAAGTACAAATGGAATAACATTCCAATAGAAAGTTCCCCAAGCACATGTAAAGGCTATCTTTGGTTGATCTTCCAGAGTAATCCTTATCTGATTATAGCCCGAGAATCTATCTATAAGTGATAACATTTCATATCTAGTAGTGAGGTCCACTATGATGTCAATATTTGGTAAGGGGAAATCATCTTTAGGACAAGCCTTGTTAAGATTCCTAAAATTGTGCATACCCTAATTTGACCATTCAATTTTGTGACAAGAACAAGATTAGATATCCAATCTACATAATCAATAGAGTGTATGAATCCAACATCCAAGAGCTTCTTTAGTTCAACCTTGACCAGGAGTGCAATCCACGGGTGCATTTTCATTAGCTTTTGTTTGTATGGTTTGAAATTTAGTATCAATGGCAAGTGATGTAAAACAAGCTCAGGGCCCAACCCAGGCATATCAACATATGACCATGCAAAATTAATTTGTCTCTCTAAAAAGAAGGCTATAAACTCAATTTTTTCCTTAGTGGTCAAAGATGCTACAAGCTGTATGATTCTAGAGTTATCTGGTGTCCCAATTTTCACTTCTTCTATCTCTTCTACGGGAAATGGAAATCTCTCTTGGTCTATAGGAAGATTGTCCAATCCTCCATCCTCAAGTGCCTCAGAGAGGTTATCACCTTTAGATAAGTCCTTTATTTTTAATTTTTCATGATCAACAGGTGCCTTTCAATTTTCACCTAAAGACCTATTCTTTTTATTTTGACTTTTTTTATTTTCACTTTTGCAACTAGAGGAAAGGACAACCTCACCAAAGTGTGCTACACTATTGAGTTCTATGAAAAAGTTGACCTTATGATCCCCACTTGGTATTCCTTCATGAAGTCCCATGAACTTAGCAATTGCTTCATCGTTCTCAAATGTGTCTAAACTCGGTGGTCTTTGTTGGTACCAATCTATTAACTGTGGGTAAATGAGGGATAGGCCATCATCGGTGTTATCAAGGTTCATGGTGTAGGTAGATAAGGTAAAGAAAAAGGTGGTCATCAGGTTACTTGAAGTGTTCGATCCAAGCTTCCCTTTTCAAGGGGACCTTTTGGTTGGGATTTGAAAAGTTTTGTGGGGGACCAATTTTAAATATTTGATTGAATCTTTCCTCAAAGGTAGGCTCACCAGGTTTTCTAAATGTTTCCTCAAGGTCATAATCGCTGAGTGATTTTTCAGAACCCCATTGCCATAGATTGGAATCATAATCATTATAGTAGTCCTTAGATGTATCAATTTCATTTGAAGCATTAACAGTTTCACTTGAAGGTAGCTCAATACCCCAAATAGTCACTTTTATTGGTACAAACCCTAATATGCTATACTTTGGAAATTTAGGAGGCATATCCAACATCACATGTTTGTTTAGACCAAGGCTTTTGTGACCATCATATCCTTGTTGCTTCATTACCAGGACCCTTTTGGATATTGTTCAACTGGAAACTACTTAGGTTCAATGTCCTCCTCTTCTTTATATAACCATGTATAAATGTGGTCATCCAAAGATTCTTTGGCTAACTCCTCCCATTTAGTGAAGGTGGTAGGGGGATTTTGGATGATAACCTTAGGATGTATGAGATGCAGTATACCATAAGACTTTGGTGATTTGTGATGAGGGCGCAGCTCGAGACTTAGAAAATAACCTACAAACAAGAGAATAATTTTATTATTCAAAAAATGGAGCTTCTTACATGCAGAGGATCTAAAATCCCCATGTTCTACAACACATGCAAGTTACAAAAAGCTACATAATCACCCTTTCGCAATATGTGAGCTTGTCCCCAAAAAGTTACCCAAAAATTAGAAACCCACCCATAAATAGAGATCCTCATTAGTTTGGAGCCAAAACAACATTCAAATTTGAGTTTAGGTGGTTTGGCATCGAAAAATTACAACTTGAAGTTCAAATTTCGAAAGAACATTTGCAATTGTATCTTCTAGAAAGTGTGCCAACTTCTCGAGGCCATAACTTTTGATCCAGGACTCTGATTCACGAACCATTTGAATCGTTGGAAAGGTCTCGAAGTCAATAACGTACTTGAAATCTGCTACACCTATTTTAGCAAGTTTTAGGGTCGATCTAGGAAATCTAAGTGCCTTAAATCTAACTCGGAAGATTTTCAGGTGCAAATCTGGGAAAATAAAACTACAATATCTTTCAACCCAGGAATAGAAAATAAAAATCATAAATTAGGAATTTCATTATGATGAAAAGAGTATCCAAAAATGTAAAAACATCTAAAAAATGAGAAACTTGAAATTTAACTATTTTGGGTGATGCAAGATTGCCCTTACACCACTAGATGCTCTTGCATTAGACACCTAGGGTAATTTGAGAAGTGACCTCATCATGTCTCAGATGGTGGAGGAAAACCCAAATGGTCGACTTCTGCCTTAACAAACTAGGATGAATTTTCAACAGGCCTTCCTTTCCATTTCACCAGATATTCTTCATACTGCCTGTTCCTAGTACTCCTTCCCACATGACTATCCAGGATTTCTTCAATCTCCTCCTTTTCTGAAGTAGGTGCTGGAATCCCACACTATTCCATCATTGGTACTTCCTCTGTGCCACCTTCATGATACTCTGTCAAATCTGAAATGTTGAATCCATCGGATAACTCTACCTCATATGCATTCCCTGAATCATGCCTCTTCAAAATTTTACAAGGACCAAACTTCTTCATCTTCAATTTGTTATATGTTCCCACTGGAAACCTTTCTTTCCTCAAGTGGACCATCACTTCATCACTAATCTGAAACTCCTTATACCTCCTCTTCTGATCTGCCTTAGCCTTATACTGCATATTCATCTTGTTAATATGTTCTCTTACCTTCTCATGTATATCCTTGATGTGTTCTGCAAAATCTTGGCTTCAACACTTATTTTCTTCTTTTGGTCCATCTTCCTAAATTCTGGAGCTATTCTCGGGCTACCTCCATACACAATCTGGAATGGTGATCTACCAGTGCTTCTATTGACAAAATTGTTGTAAGAAAATTCTGCTTGGGGTAAGATCAAGTCCCATCCCTTGGGTTTATCTCCTACCAAACATCTCAGTAGGTTACCAAGACTCCTATTAACAACCTCTGTCTGCCCATCTGTTTGTGGATGGTGTGCAGAACTGAACTTCAACTCTGAATTTAGCTTCTTCCACAAGGTCTTCCAAAAGTACCCCACAAATTTAGTGTCACTATCTGAAACAATACTCTTTGGTAGACCATGTAGCCTCACCACCTCTTTGAAGAACAAGTCAACAATGTGGACTGCATCATGGGTCTTCTAACATGGAATGAAATGTGCCATCTTCGAAAACCTATCAACCACAAAAGTGAATCATTCTCTCATTGTCATGCAGGCAGAACAAAGTCCATACTTATATCCTCCCACGACCTCTCTAGTACAGGTAAGGGTTGATATAAGCCTATGTTCTGGCTCACTCCTTTAGCCATCTGACATACCCTATAGCTTTGTACAAACTTCTTCACATCCTGTGACAACTGAGGCCAATAATAATGCTCACTAATAATGGCAATGGTCTTATCCCGACCAAAATGTCCTACCATTCCTCCACTATGCTTCTCCTTTATCGGGTTCTCCCTCATGGAACTCCTTGGGATACACAATTGACTTCCCTTAAATAACATGCCATCCTGGATTATGAAATCCAGCCACCTTGTCCTGTCCACTGTAACAGGTTCCTTGCATGCTTTCCAAGCTTCTGCAAAATCTGGATCTTCTAATATGCAGAGTCTTAAGTTCATTGAACCCAACCACTTCAATGTGCATCTTTGTCATCAATGTATGCCTCCTACTTAAAGCATCTGCAACCCTATTTGACTTCCCACTCCTATGTTTCAAAACAAAGGTATAGCTCTGCAAAAACTCTACCCATTTCATATGCCTTTGATTTAATTTTTTTCCCTTTGACTGTTTAGGTACTACCAAGGGCACGATGGTCGATTATATAGAACAAATTCAGCCCGGCAACAAATAATGTCTCCATTTCTTTAATGCTTGAACTATTGCATAAAATTCACGATCATATACAAAATAATTTCTTGGCATCAATTATTTTCGAAATGGGCAATGGGCTTACCTTCTTGGCTCCAGCTTAACTGTAATGGCACAACCAGCGGCATCACAATCCACGAAACACCTTGTTGAAATGCAGGAGGGATAGAAACGGAGTTGCTCTTTCACTTCCATGAGTTCAAAACTTTTTGCTGCTCCAATGCTCCACTTGAATTCTTTTCTATCCTCTCATTGTTTCAGTTAGGGGTCCACAAATACTACTAATGTTTCTAATGAACTTTCTATAAAAACTAGCCAAACCATGGAAAGATCTCACCTCGGTAACAGTTCTTAGGGTAGGCCATTCCAGAATAGCCTTCACCTTCTCTGAGTCCATCTTGAGACATTCTGCTGAGACAACAAACCCCAAGTACACTAACTCCCTCTTCACAAAATTACTTCTTTAGATTAATCAATAGTTTCTCTTCTCTTAACTATAAAGCTCTCCCAAATATGCATGGTCTCATCAATGTCTTATTGAAATAGTATCGTCTAAATACACAATAGCAAAACTTTCTACAAAAATTCTTTTAGTACCTGGATTCATGAGCATGAATGTGTTGATGCATTAGTTAGCAAAAGGCATGACTAACCACTCGTACAAACCCTCTTTGGTCTTAAAGGCAGTCTTCCATTCATCTCCCTCTTGAATCCAGATCTTGTGATATCCACTCTTCAGATCAATCTTTGTGAAGTACTGAGCTCCACTCAAACAGTCCATCAGGTCATCCATCCTTGGCAGGGGAAATCTGTACTTGATTGTTATCTTGTTTATGGCTCAGGAATCTGTACACATCCTCCCCTCCCCATCCTTCTTTGGTGCTAGTACTGCAGGTACTGCACATGGACTCAAACTCTCCCATATCAAACCCTTTCTCAACAACTCTTGAACTTGTCTGTTCAACTCCTCATTTTCTGCTGGAGTCATTCTATGAGCTGCCTTATTTGGAAAACTGGCTCGAGGAATCAAGTCAATCTGATGACTGATCTTCCTTATTGGTGGTAAACCCTCAGGTACATTATCAGAAACAATATCCTCAAACTCATCCAACATCCTAGAAACTTCTTCTGGAACCTTCTCACTATCCTCCTTACTCACTCTAGGAATCAATGTATAACACACATGCTCATGCTTCATACCTTCTAAATTTTTTTTCCATCTACATAACAAATTCTAGCACTAATGTGATACCTTTCTGCCTCCTTCTGTGGGTTTCAACTCAGGATTTAACCCCATCCTTTGTCAAGGAATAAGTGTTTGCATGGCCATCATGTATAGCTCGCCTATCAAACTACCATGACCTCCCCAACAACATGTGACATGCATCCATGGGGATGATATCACAGAGTACCTCATCATGGTAGCTCCCAATCTTGAACTTTACTAGGCATTGCTCATTGAACAAAACTTTGTGGTCTTTCTGCAACTAGGCAATTCGATAAGGATGCAGGTGCCTTTCCCTCTTCAGCTTCAACTTTGTGACCATCTCCTCTGACACTAGATTATCGGTGCTTCCACCGTCAATAATGACATCACAAAATTTTACTTCACACTTGCATCTTGTGCAAAACAAGTTCTTCCTTTGTTCTGGTTCCTTTTTCTCAGTCACCAGGGCTCTCCTAATCACTAGGGCTTCTCCCCTTTCAACATCATCTAAATGTTCAGATTGGGCCTCCTCATATGCATGCGAAACCCTTCCATGACCTTCTGACCTTTTGTCTACCCTTCCTTGGTGTTGTGGACATTCATAGGCTTGATGCCCTTCCTCACCACATTGGAAACATGTTCCTTTGAAACCACCTCTTCCAGATCCTTTTCCATATCTCCCTCATCCTCTACCTCTTTGATCACCACTGTTTTGATCACAAGGGTGGTAGAAGTTGTCATTCCTTTGGCTTCGGCTGGTACCCACATCTTTACTTTTCTTTTCATCATCATTTCGGCTTCCTAAAGGTCTTCCACTGTCCCTTCCACTTCGACCTCCTTGTCCTTTTTTCTTGCCATCAAATCTTTTGTTCAGCTTCTCTTCCACCTTCAGAGCAAACTGATACACATCCTCAATGGTGGTCATTCTGACTAGGCTTAACTCCTCCTGAATGCTCAGTCATAACCCATTAAGATATCGGCTATTTCTCCTTATTGGCCTCTCTCTGCGGTGGCCCGCTTTTGATGATTATCTTGTAAAATCTTCAAGATATTCTTTCGTAGATCCGGCTTTCCTTACTTCAACCCTTTGCAATTTCTTCCACCATCTTAACTCATAGTCCAATCGGTATGAACTACTTTTAAGTTTCTCTACCATGTAATCACATTCCCGGTGATATTTCCTTTTCCCTTCGGGATTTCTTTCCAACTAGACCTCTTTCCACCAAATACCTGCATGGCCCTTAGCTTCATTTTGCAAACTTAACCTAACTGGGTCCTCTATTTCTCATACTCAAAATATTCTTCTAGCTCGTTGATCTAGTCGATCAACTCTTCCGGTTCAGACTTCTAGAATAACTAGGGACTTCTGCTCTGGGTCTTTTCTCGATCTTCGAAATGGCCCTTATTAGCCGCATTTGGTCTTGATCAATTGCTTCTTCTTCCTCTTCTACATTTGAACCTTCTTCTTCTCCTTCATCCTCACTTTCCTCCCTCAGGTTTAACCCTCTTCTCAACTGCTCTTGTAACACATCAATCTGTCTTTGGAGGGCTACCAGTGCATCTCTTCCACCAGCATTTTTTCCGCCTCGACCACCTTTGGCACCACCACGCCTACCAAGAATCACTCTTGGAGGCATCTTTCTTGACCTCGACCCACAACCATGGTCCTAGTGCGAACTGCCTCACGATCGGCGATCTGTCCACACACTCAAGAAAGCCCGCTCTGATACCACTTTATGAGGGCATAGCCCGAGACTTAGAAAATAACCCACAAATAAGAGAATAATTTTATTATTTAGAAAATGAAGCTTCTTACATGCAAAGGATCTCAAATCCCCAAGTTCTATAACACATGCAAGTTACAGAAAGCTACATAATCACCCTTTCGCAATATGCGAGCTTGTCCCCAAAAATTAGAAACCCGCCCATAAATAGAGCTCCTCATTAGTTTGGAACCAAAAAAATATTCAAATTTGAGTTTAGGTGGTTTGGTGCCGAAAAATTACAACTTGAAGTTCAAATTTCAAAAGAACATTTGCAATTGTATCTTCTAGAAAGTGCGCCAACTTTCCGGGGCCATAACTTTTGATCCAGGACTCCAATTCACGAACTGTTTGAATTGTTCAAAAGGTCTCGAAGTCAATAACGCATTTGAAATATGCTACCAATTTTGGCAAGTTTTGGGGCCGATCCGGGAACTCTAAGTGCCTCAAATCTAACTTGGAAGATTTTTGGGTGCAAATCTGGGAAACTAAAACTGCAATATCTTTCAACCTAGGAATAGAAAATAAAAACCGTAAATTGGGAATTTCATTATGACGAAAAGGGTATCCAAAAATGTAAAAACATCTAAAAATTGAGAAACTTGAAATTTAACTATTTTGGGTGACGCAAGATTGCCCTTACACCACTGGATGCTCCTGCATCAATTTGGGTAACCTTCCAATGCAAAATAGGATCTTTATGTTGTATTCTTTGCATCCCTTATCTTCAATCTAAATTTTTAGTTTGGATGGTGTGGTGAATGGAGAGGATGATTTCACAAGGTCAGATGGATCAATATAGTGGGATGAGGTGGAAGATGAGGCCTCTCGATTTATGGGCACTTGGTGTTCAATGGTTCCTTTTAGGTTTGTGCAATACTGAAAAGGATCAGGATCACCAGGAATAGTAATTTCAGTGCCATTATGTGGAAACTTGAGGCATTGGTGGTATGTGAATGGTATGGCCTTCATGGAGTGAATCCATGGGTGGAAAAGGAGGAGGTTGTAGAGTAAATCTAGATCCAAAACATGAAAAGTTGTATTTTGTATAGCTCAACCAAATTTTCTGGGATACAAAATTACTCCTTTAGACAAACATTCAACATCATCATAGGATTTGATAACAATTTTTTTGGTTTGATCTATGCAATTCTTAGAGTATCTAAATGATTTTACCAATTTCAAGGAGAAAATGTTCAGACCTGATCCACCATCTACCAGGATGCATCTGATCTTATGTTTATTTACATAGACTTCCACGTATAAGGGATCATTATTATCAGACTATTTTGTGGATTTTTTTTTTCAGAGAAGGTGACATGATGTGGCATAGATAAGGATCCAACCATGGCCCAAAATTCATTGATATCTAGGTTGGAAGGTATGGACGATTCTTGCAAGGCTTTGTCAAGGATAGCTTTGTGTTGAGGGGATATGCGAAGGAGTTCTAGAATAGAAATATGTGCAAGAGTCTTTGCTAGCTACTCTAGGAGATTGTACTAGCTTTTTGGTTGTGGATTGGAAGGAACCCCCTGTAGAGTTACCTTGGCTCTATGAGTGGTGACAGAACACTCTAAAATTTTCTTATTTATGGTAATTTGGTGGAAACACGATCATCAAAGGCTCATATATGATGGAAAATAGTACTCTAATCATGCATGACATGGGTATAATTGACATTATTGTTATTTCCTAAACTGGAGGCTAATCCTTTATTGTGATCTTGCAAGGGAGTTTTAATATATGGTGTGATCAACATTTATTTTTCCTTGTGAATTTTCCACAAATTATTTCTTCTTTGATGAGGTCTTGAATGATATTTTTGAGTGTCTAGAATGAAGATGTATTATGTCCCTTTCCATAGTGATATTCACAATATTCATTTTCCTTCCACTAGTTGGGTTTGATCAACGAGGGTTCACAATTTTTGATGGTTGGAAACTAGATGACATTGGATTGTAAAAGTGTCTTTAGGACTAATTCAATGGGTTCACCCAATGGGGTATATGTTCTTTTAGCATGTGGAGGTCCTCTGCATTGTTGGTTGTTTTGGACTGCATTCAATGTTTGATCTTGACCTTGTGTTTGGGAATTTGATATGTTTGATGTGTTGATGTGGAAGAAACTTTGAGGTGAATGGTAGAACCTTTGTCTATCACTTTAGCATCAATGACTCCATCAATAGTGACATTCCTTTTTCGAGACCAAAATTTACCTTTGTCATTATTTGGCTTTGGGGTTTCCTTAGGCACTTTAACTAGTCCCTTTGTGACAAGAGACCTCAATAATGAAACCTTTCTCCATGATTTCCTCAAAGGTTGTGTAACGATGGTTTGAAGACCACTCATCAATTCTGCATTGAGGTTTTTTAGAAACATGGGGACTAGTTGTTTATCTGAGATGTGGCAAGGATACTTGTTGGCCATACTTTACCATCTTTGGTAAAATGAGGTAAGTGACTCCCCTTCTTCTTGTTTAGTGGTGCATAATGTTGTGAGGGTCACATCACTTTCAATGTTAAAGGAAAAGTGATTAATGAACTTATTAGCCAAGTCACCCCATGTCCTAATACCTAGCAAAATGTGTGCGGACCAATCTAGGGTCGGCCTTGTGAGACTTCATGGGAATAGTATCATCAAAAAGGTAGGATCATATGTGATTTCCATACGTGCCGTATTAAATTCTCATATGTGTTCCATTGGATCCCCTTTCTCTTTGTATTCAGGTAAACTTGGTGTTGTGAAGTGAGGGGGAAAGGGTGGCATGTATAAATTTTTATCGAATGGATAGGGGCACAATTCCTCCATGGAATATGTTTTCTTGTTGGTCCCCAATTTCATGTTCATCATCTATTGTTATATGGATTGTATTTGTTGCATCAAAGTGTCTGCAAGAGATGGTGTTGCATTGGTTTGATTTTGCATTATGGAATTAGTGTTGAGATCATATGTTGGATTTGGATTTGGATTAGTATTTTTTGGCATGGGACCTTGGTTACTTGTATAAATGATGTATTGGTGTTGGTTTGGCTTGGAGTGAAATTGGTATTTAGATTTGTCCCAAAATCCATATTGGTATTTGGTATGGTATTTTGAAATTGTGGTGTGGGCCCTTGATTTGTACTTTGGATTTGGAATTTTGGACCTTGATTTGTATTTTGAAGTGGTGGTGTAATTCCTTGATTGGTATTTGAAAATATAGGTCCTTGGTTAGTATTTTGGAATGAGGGGGTAGGTCCTTGATTGGTGTTTGAAAATGTAGGTCCTTGGTTGATGTTTGGAAATGTAGGTCCTTGGTTGGTGTTTTGAAATGTAGGTCCTTGGTTGGTGTTTTGATTTGGCACTCTTCATGGGACAATATGAATTCTCCTTTATTTGTTTGGTTGATTTTGAATTGATGGAGGAGTATTTTGAAATTGAAATGTGGGACCTTGATTCATGTTTTGAACGGTAGGTGTGGGACCTTGAGATGTAGGACCTTGGTTCATGTTTTGCAATATAGATGTGAGACCTTGATTTGTACTTTGGATTTGGAATTTTGGACCTTGATTTGTATTTTGAAGTGGTGGTGTAATTCCTTGATTGGTATTTGAAAATATAGGTCCTTGGTTAGTATTTTGGAATGAGGGGGTAGGTCCTTGATTGGTGTTTGAAAATGTAGGTCCTTGGTTGATGTTTGGAAATGTAGGTCCTTGGTTGGTGTTTTGAAATGTAGGTCCTTGGTTGGTGTTTTGATTTGGCACTCTTCATGGGACAATATGAATTCTCCTTTATTTGTTTGGTTGATTTTGAATTGATGGAGGAGTATTTTGAAATTGAAATGTGGGACCTTGATTCATGTTTTGAATGGTAGGTGTGGGACCTTGAGATGTAGGACCTTGGTTCATGTTTTGCAATATAGGTGTGAGACCTTGATTTGTACTTTGGATTTGGAATTTTGGACCTTGATTTGTATTTTGAAGTGGTGGTGTAATTCCTTGATTGGTATTTGAAAATATAGGTCCTTGGTTAGTATTTTGGAATGAGGGGGTAGGTCCTTGATTGGTGTTTGAAAATGTAGGTCCTTGGTTGATGTTTGGAAATGTAGGTCCTTGGTTGGTGTTTTGATTTGGCACTCTTCATGGGACAATATGAATTCTCCTTTATATGTTTGATTGATTTTGAATTGATGGAGTATTTTGAAATTGAAATGTGGGACTTTGATTTGTGTTTTGAAGGGTAGGTGTGGGACCTTGAGATGTAGGACCTTGGTTCATGTTTTGCAATATAGGTGTGAGACCTTGAGATGTAGGACCTTGGTTTTTATTTTTAAAAATAGGATTTTTAAAGGTCTTACCCATGGAATTTGATGAGCTACCAAATGTAAATTTTTTTCCTTGTGTTGTTGCATGAGTCCTCTTGTTTCCAAATGTGGAGATATTAGGGATATGTGTGGTAGTGGTTTCCATGTGTTTTGTTGTCCCAAGTGGTAATGTAGTAGACATTTTTTGTGAAGATGGCATCCCTAATACAAATGGGTTTTTAGTACCTCTTTCCACAATTGTGGAGACATCAAATCCTTGAGGGATTTTGGCACCCTTTTTGGCTAGTGCATAACAATATCTATTAGGATTAGCACCAACGAGCTCATCAACAATGCATAGAATCCTTGGATATTGGTAAGCTCTTTAAATCTCTTTGGGAGTCAATTTCTTGTTGAATTCATCTAAGCCTAGATTGTCAAATGTGTCAATTGGGTCTCTTTGTGGTGTAGATTGATTTGAATTTGATCCAAAGTTACTGTCATGATGTAGACTAGAAAATGATTCATTTGAAGAGTCCATGTCCTTTCTTTTAGTTCGTGAACTTGTTTCAACCATGTAAGACTTGCAAGTTTGGAAGTAAATGCAAGATATAAAACTAAACTATGTTTTTGTAATTTTTTGGGATATAAAGATGCAAGGTGACCATGCACGGATAATGATGATTCTAAGACTAGAGGGATGAAATTAAATGAAACCAAATGAAACTAATGGAGGTCAAATGGTACCAAAGGGAGACTAATCTATGGTCAAGGATGATGATATGTAGGCTAGGTAATGCTAAATCAATGGCCAAAGGTTATGATGCAACTAAGTCTAAGAGGAGGTTTAATCTATATTTTCTTCTATTATTTTTGGGATATAAGGATGAAAGATAATGAAATATAAGTCTAAGACTAAGGATTGTGAGGATGATAATGATGTTATGATCAAAGGATATGGTATGAAGCTAAATGATACTAGAAAAATGACACTATGGGTATGAACCTTAAGATTTAAGAAAAAGGATGATAACCAAGCTATTGTAGGTCCACGATAACAAACCCAATTATCATTGACCTTTGTGATGACCAAGATTGGGAAAAAATGATGGATTTGACAAGGTGAGTCTAAACTAGGACACAAGCTTGAGACTCAACTTTTGACCAAGATGACAATGACAAAGGTTGATAAAATAAAAGATGAAGGTCAATGAAAATTTGGATAAGTAACCATGGATTTTCCAAAGGCTTGATAAACTTCCTATGTATAAAATCTAAAAGGTATATGCAAACTAAGGTCTAAGAATAATTATGCAAGGAAAAGATTACCTAAAGGGCTATGCAAACCCAAATGAGGATGATGGAATGGAATGGTAAGACTCTGCAAGTGTAAGGTTTAGATAACAAGATCTCTGTCAAGATGAATTGGAGCAGTTTTGGACAAGGATTTTATGAAATTTTGGTAATCAAGCAATTGTGGCTCTATTTTTCTCATATGTGTCATTTCAGTTGTGGTGAACAATAGCAGTTGTGGCTCTATTTTGAGCAGTTGTGATGAAAAATATCAATTACAATTTTCTAGTGAATAGTTGCGACATAGAATGTAGTTGTGGACCTATTTTTATCAATTGTGGTTAATAGAGAGTTTGTTTTGCAAATTGATGACTTTTTGATTTATTTTTTGCTAGTTATGGTGTGATTTTATGAACTGAACTTTGGAAAACATAGAAAATAGTCAATAAACACTTGTTTTATCTGATTTTGAGTGTTAAAAAATGTATAATGTGTATAAAGACACTTGTACACAATTCACAACCTATGTTGGCAAAGATAATACATGTTGAGTCCCTACTTGGATTGCTCCAAACACTTAAACAAAGGGGATAGCTAGAGATATTGGTGGTGTTGGCTCCCCCTTACATGGCATGGGCTCACCAAAATCTCTTACCCCCTAAGATCTAAAAACCTTGAGGGATTTCTTGTCTCTACAGTGAATAGTGGAATGTAGGGTGGCTTTAGATCGCTCCTCCATCATCAAGTAAAAGGGTTTTTTTCCTCTAAAACTATTGGTTCTTAATCTATGTTTCAAGGTAATACTGGTGCCTATACATGTGACAAGATTAGATCAATTAAGAGGCCTCTCAGTCCCTTCCTAAGAAATGATTTTTACATATCACGTGGATACTGGGGGTGGCACTTGTTGGTATAGGACATCCTCACTAGGTGATCGAAGAATTTTGCAATGATCATAACAATTTATATAGCAGATCGAAACAAAGTTTCGCTTGGGTTGTTCCCTCTCACAAGATGGGAGGCAAGCCCTCTAAAGGTAACAAAAGTGAGAAAGTACGTTGCTTTTGATCTCCCAGATCGCACAATGCATAAGGAGAGAGCATACACAATGCCTTTTTCTCACACTCGCAAGGGGTTCATTTTAAAAAGAAAATCCCAAAATCAAAAGTGTGAGTGGTTGTACAAAATGATAAAGGATGATTTTTATTCTCAAGATCACCAATTGGCGTGAGAGAAGAGCATACACATCCAAAAAGAAAAGTACAAAGCATAAGATAATGCAAGCACTGGTTAATTTTAACCCTGCTTATGATGTCAAACAAACACTTGTGTTCATTTTAAACCGATGATGTGTGATGCAAGTTGATTTTAAACCTCATGAGTGAAAGTATGCATTTTTTTGTTCATTTTAGCCCTTCATGAATGTAATGCATATTCATTTTAACCCTTATGAAAGTAACGCAAACTTCTAGTTGTAGAAAAACAAAGAAATTTTTTTTAACTTAAAGAAAAACAAGATGAGCTTGATTTTTTCTAAAGAAATTTTTTTAACCTCCTCAAGATCAATACCACATGCTGAAAACATATGATTAGCGAACTAAAAACCATACCTTAAAGGAAACCTAAAAAGAAAAATGCAAATAAAACTCAAAACAATAAAATTTACCTAAACAAGCAGTTGCATCATTCAGGATCATAGTTGCGACTCTATAATGTGGCTTGGGAAATAATAGTTGCGGTTTTTTCATACAAAAAATGTGGCTTAGACTAGATCAAATGCAGCTCAAGAGCTTGCACTTGCATCATTATTTTCAAATTTAGAAATCTTGTCTTTAGTTGTGTCGCTGCACTTTACAATTGTGGCTCATGAACCAATTACACAGCAAAAACAAGAAACAAGAAATGGGTTTTTCTGCAATTTTTTTCCATTTCACGTTGAGTTCACCAATGTAAGATAGTAAATTAAAATAGAAAAGATTAAAGTGACAACCACTGCACTAATCTAAGCTAAAAATCCAATCCAAAAAAAGATGAACAATCAAATATGAGGAATGAAATGAAAGCAAAAAAACAATAAAATCCCCATGTTTGAAGTTGAATAACCTCCTTTGTCTCTCCTCAAACAACCATTTCAAGTTGCCTTTAGATCTTTGTATGTATTTGCAAGTACTTGCAAACAATAAGCATGAAAGTTGGAGATATTTGGTTGTTAAATAAAAAATAGAGAAAATCTTCTTTTATAGAAATCCTTTTGAATGGATAGATGGTATCAAGCTTCTAGAAAGATTCTCAAATCGACAGTTGAGGATACATGCACCATAGAGTAGTGGGCTAGGGACGACTATGAAATGGATGGAAAGATCAAGAAGAGACGAGAGACAATCAATGGTTGAGATTCAAAAATGAGAGAGTAGAGGGAGATAATGGAGGAATTAAAAATTAAAATCATTTAATTCATGAGAGAAGAATCTTTGACCAAGTGGAGGAAATAAATAGTTTATTTAAATAATTTATTTGTGGAGGAAAAAAAAATGGACATTTAATTAAAATGATTTATGAAACCAATTTAATTAAATAAGAGGAAAAAAAGAAGGATAATTAAATAATTAATTTAGATTAATTATTTAATGGGGGAGAAATGATTAAAGATAATTAGATAATTTCAATAATTATTTAACTATGGAACATAGTGTAAGGAAAATTAGATGCGGAAGACAATTTTCCTAACGTCAATACCTCAGGAAAGAATGTAGATACACTTTAAAATTTACAATTACAGTCAAGTTAAGATGCACTAAGAAACAGACAACAGAAACAGAGTATTTGACAAACACACATGAACACCAGATATACATGGGAAAACCCTTACAGGAGAAAAACCCACCACACCAAGAGAAATCACTTTGTATTACAGTAATGAAATTACATACAAAACCCAGACTTATCTTTCTGGTGTCATTATATAGCAGCATTCACCATTAACATTCTTGTACAAAAATCTTCACGTTACAGTCCACATAATTCTTCCACTGATACGATCACTCAACAATCTATCATTTCAACCAACCCAATTACAAACTATAATCACAGACTATATCCATGTCAAACTTTGTCTGTAGAACTTCCTCACAGAACCATCGCAACTAACTGTCTTCCAACTGTTCCCCTTTGGCTCCTCCTATTCTTCCATGAGACTCCACATAGGATGGTCAACCGGTCAACAAAATTTGTATTGTATTGGCATCTCGGTGAGATACTAACAGTGTCTCACTGATGCCACATATACTTCATACCGATGTCGCCAAGAGTCATCGTAGTCACAGGATGTTCTATCGAGCTTCAAGAGATACACTGAGTCATCATGCAGTTGCCTTGACCTATTGCTTTCGCCAGGAGATCATAGCGAGACATCAAAGGTTACAGCAAAGACATATAGACATGAGTATTTCATTCGACAAGAGTATCGAACTTATGTGAGACTTCATATCGATGTCACAAGTCACTTTGAAGAAAACATTTTGTCAGTATAACACGTCGATCTTGCCAGGACCTCATGCCGACGTTCTCCACATGTATCGTTGTCACCCAAACACATAGCTTTTGGTGTGACATAATACCGATGAGATTAAGTCATAACGAGCTCTGAAGAATAGTCGGAAAGACAAGAGCTTATCACCGAGACATTTCCCTGTGATCATTAAGTTACCCTAAAGATTCTTCAACATCGGCGAGACTCATCAGAGTCGCTAGGACTTCTTACTAAAAACACATTGTTCCACTGATGACCACCATTCAACAAGAGTTACACCGAAGACTAATACTTGAGTCTTTGTCGTTGAGACATATTCACTTCAGTAGGACATCTTACCAATGGCACTTCCTTCGGTGAAGTCTCCCTGATGAAACAAACCAAACACTGTCGGCGTAACATTTGCTTTCACGGTGACTTCTCACCGAGCCAACATGAGTTACCCCAAGGACTGCAGAGTAAGTATTGTTGGCAAGACATTAACACTTCACTGAGACATCTTAGCGAGAACCTTTAGCTTCACTAAAGACCATAGTCGCCAAGAGTCTTGCCGATACATGACTGAATGGCCTTTCGGCCAGAGGTCTCCCAAGCACTATAAGGTCATAACGAATACACCATGTTATAGTGATAGAATCCACAGTGTAACCTTTCAGCAAGACAATAACAAGGTCACAACAACTTGTTTAGAACTGAATAAAACAAACCTGCTAGTCGGCCAGACAATTAGAATGTCACACCGACTTGACTCTAATGGAGGTTTCAGCCTATATAGTTTGAGGCACATATTTCCAACAATCTCCCACTTGACAAAGATCATACAGGTACCTCCATAGCACATCATAACTTACTTAAAATCATGGGTACTAAGGCCCATTGAACTAGCACACCACCTAAACTTGTTTGTGCTCACTGGCTTCGTCAATGCATCTACAACATTCTCTAGAGTATCAACCTTTTCCAAATTGACCTTTCCATCCTCAACCATATCTCATACAAAATGGTACTGTACATCTATATGTTTCGTTCTGGCATGGAAATTTGGGTTCTTTGCCAGACAAATGGCACTCTAACTATCACATAAAATTGTTATTTCACCTACATCAAAACCAATGTTAGAACACAAATGTTTCAACCAAACTGCTTCTTTACAAGCATGAGCAGTTGCCATATATTCAGCCTCCATAGTGGAAAAACTGACCACAGCCTGATGCTTGCTCATCCAACTCACTACACCACCATTCATCATGAATATGTAACCACTGGTGGATCTCTTGCTGTCAATGTCCCTTGCCCAATTAAAATCTACATAACCGCGAATACTGAGAGTCCTTTGTGATTCAACCAAATTCCCATGGTAACACAAAGCAAAATATGAAGTTCCCTTCAAATACCTAAACACTCTCTTCATAGCATCCCAATGCGTTCTTCCTGGATTAGCCATAAATTGACTAAGTACTCCCACTGCTTGGGCAATGTCTAGCCTTGTACAGACCATTGTATACATAAGACTACCTACTACACTTGCATAGGGTACACTGGTCATGTCCTCCATCTTAGTAGGAGATTTTGGACAGTCCTCAACAAATAGCTTCATTCCATGCATGAATGGGACCACTAGCTATTTGCAATCATTCATACAAAATCTCTCAAGAACATTCCTAACATACTTACTCTGACTGAGCCAAAGCTTTCTATTCTTCCTATCCCTAGTTATCTCCATCCCCAGAATATACCTTGCTGCACCAAGATCCTTCATTTCAAACTTAGCAGAAAACTGAGACTTAAGATCAGAAATCTTTAGCTTGCTATTTCCTATGAACAACATATCATCAACATAAAGAGCAATAACAAGTACTTGATCACTTTCAGCTTTATAATATACACAGTGATCATATTTTGATCTCACAAATCTCAAAGATAATACAAATGTATCAAATTTATAGTGCCACATTCTAGGTGATTGCTTTAACCCATAGAGAGACTTCTTTAATTTGCATACTAGTTTTTCTTTACCTTTCTCAACAAAGTGCTCAGGCTAGGACATATGGATTTCTTTTTCAAGATCACCATGAAGAAATGTTGTCTTTACATCCATCTGTTCAACCTCTAAGTCATATGCTACTGCAGGTGACAATAGAAATCTAATGGACGTCAGCTTTGCTATAGGAGAAAATATTTCCCCATAATCAATTCCCTCGACCTGGGAATAACCCTTTACAACCAGTCTTGTCGTGTACTTTTCTACACTACCATCTAGACCAAACTTTTTCTTAAATACCCATTTGTAGCCAACAGCCTTTCTACCTTTAGGCAAGGGCACCAGACTCTAGGTTTCATTCTTATCTAAAGATGCCATCTCTTCTTCCATGGCTTCCAGCCAAGAATCTGAATTAGACATTTTAAATGCCTCTTTCACAGTCCGAGGTTCATCAGTACTAGAAATCAAATCATAGGCACAAGTAGAATCAATCAATGAGAACCCATATCTATTTGGTTGTTTTCTTTCTCGGGTTGACCTCCTCGCTTGTTGAGGTTGAGGTTCTTCTTCTTCAAAACTTTCAGAACTACTTGAACTCTCCTTATTTTTAGGTACATTTTGAATTTCTAATTCCTCTTTCTCTGGTGTAGGAGGAATTAATGCTACATCCTTATTGTTTTCAGACTTTGTCTCTGATTGCAGATCCAAGGTGGAAGGTTTCAGCTCATGAAAGATTACACTCCCGCTGTATACAACCTTCTCTGTAACAGGATTCCAAAGCTTGTATCCTTTAATGTTAGCACTATAGCCAATGAAAATACATTTGAAAGCCTTGTTCTCCAGCTTAGATCTTTTTACATCTGGCACATAAGCATATGCTTCATATCCAAAGACTCTAATATGTCTAAGAGAGGTCTTCTTACCAGACCACGCTTCCATTGGTGTTTTCTCAACAAGAGAAAAATTTGGAGACTGATTAACCAAGTAACATGTAGTAGCAGTTGCCTCAACCTAGAACTTCTCTTCCAAACTAGCACTACTAGGCATACTTCGTGCTTTCTCCATCACTGTCCTATTGAACCTTTCTGCAACTCCATTCTATTGTGGAGTATAAGGTGTAGTCTTGTGTCTTTAGATTCCATGGTCTTTACAGTATCTTTCAAATTCATCATAATAGAATTCACCGCCATTATCAGTCCTTAAGCATTTTATTTTTCTACTAGTCTAATTTTCAACAAGATTTTTAAACTCCTTAAATCGACTGAACACTTCTGATTTACTTTTCAAAAAATATACAAATGCTCTCCTTGAATAATCATCAATGAACGATACATAGTATCTTGATTTAGACAATGAAGGAACATTCACTGGACCAAACACATCTGAATGAATATAATCTAACAAACTAGAAGATTTATGAGGACTGTCATAAAATGAAACACAGTGTTGCTTTCCATATATACAATGTTCACAGAATTCAAATTTGAAATTACAATCTTCAAGCCCCTCAACCAGGTTTTTCTTTTTCAAGGTTTTTAAACCTTTTTCTCCTATGTGGCCTAATCTATGATGCCAAAGCATAGTCTTCTCTGTAGGAATTTTTACTTTCGCAGAGTTTACATAATTAGGGATATCTCCCTCTTTATGTCCATGAGCAGCTTTCAGTGACTTCGAAGAGACACTGTTACGTTGAACAACCTGTGCATCTAGCTTGTACAAGGTACCAATTCGAGCACCTCTAGCCAGCACCATTGAACCTCTAGTCATCTTGCAACCACTTCCAGAGAACATAAATTGTACTCCAATATCATTTAGCATACTTACAGACAATAGATTTCGAGCTAGACTTGGTATGTGCATAACATTATTTATTCCCTTTACTCTGCCATTAGGGAATTGTATCCTAACTCTTCCACGACCAACAATCTCCAAAGTTGAATCACTTTCTAAGTACACCTTTCCACCATCATATTCTTCATACTTTGTGAACCATTCTCTATGAGATGTCATGTGGAATGATGCTCCAGAAACAATTAGCCAAACATCATCTGATACCTGAGTTGCCAAGGCTGCAATGAAGGTATCACCATCACTGTGAGAAGAACCATTATCAGAAGAGTCCTTCTTCTTTTTCTCCTCTTTACAATCCTTTCGAACATGACCAGGTTGCCCACAGTTCCAACACTTCACCTTGGACTTCTTTCCAGGATACTTTGATCTCCCCTCTAATTTCGATTTGGACTTCTTGTCCTTCTTCTTGCCTTTCTCCTTTGACCTTCCTCTGATAGAAAGAGCCTCCTTCGCCATCTCAGAATATTTCCTTCTCATCTCTTCTAATAGCAAAGATGCAACAACATCTTCCATCTTGAAACTGGATGTTGTACTCCCAATCGCCATCACCAGATGATCCCATGAGTCTGGCAAAGAACACAATAGAAGCATACAGCAATCCTCTTCTTCAGTCTTCACACCAATAGATGTCAATTGAGCAAGTAACATGTTAAACACATTCAAATGATTAGCTACAGACCCTCCTTCCTACATTCTCAAAGAGTATAGTTTCTTCCTTAGGAATAGTTTATTCACCAAGGACTCCCCGTGATAAATAGACGCCAGTCTCTTCCACAAGGAAGACGTAGTCTTCTCTTCATACACATTTAGAAGCACTGAGTTTTCCAAACAAAGCATTATTAGCCCCTTAGACTTCCTATCTGCAAGGTCCCAATCTTCTTGCTTCATGCCTATAGGTTTCACTCCAACCACAACAATCTAAAGATCACGGTCAACTAGAATATCCTTCATCTTGAGTTTCCACAACTCAAAGTTACTGCCATTGAATTTCTCTATTTCAAACTTTCCAGATGTACTAGTCATCTTAACCTGTAATCAGAAATAACAATCTCTATAAGACTCCCACTGAAACATAACTGACTCAAAAAACCCAATGTACCCACAAGGATAACACAACTGGCCAGGCTCTGATACCAATTGTAAGGAAAATTAGATGCAGAAGACAATTTTCCTAATGTCAATACCTTAGGAAAGAATGTAGATACGCTTTAAAATTTACAATTACAGTCAAGTTAAGATGCACTAAGAAATAGACAACAGAAATAGAGTATTTGACAAACACACATGAACACCAAATATACATGGGAAAACCCTTACGGGAGAAAAACCCACCACACCAAGAGAAATCACTTTGTATTACAGTAATGAAATTACATACAAAACCCAGAATTATCTTTCTAGTGTCATTATATAGCAGCATTCACCATTACATTCTCGTATAGAAATCTTCACATTACAGTCCACAAAATTCATCCACTGATACGATCACTCAACAATCTATCGTTTCAACCAACCCGATTACAAATTGTAATCATAGAGTATATCCATGTTGAACTCTATCTATAGAAATTCCTCATAGAATTGTCGCAATTGACTATCTTCCAACTGTTCCCCTTCGACTCCTCCTATTCATCCACGAGACTCCACATAGGATGGTCAACCCGTCAATAGAATTCATATTGTATTGGCATCTCGGTGAGACACTAATAGTGTCTCACCGATGCAACATATACTTCATACCGATGTCGCCAAGAGTCATCATAGTCACTAGGATGTTCTATCGAGCTTCAAGAGATACACCAAGTCATCACGTAGTCACCCTAACCTATCGCTATCACCAGGAGATCATAGCGAGACATCAAAGATTACAGCGAAGAAATATAGACATGAGTATTTCATTTGGCAAGAGTATCGAACTTTGGTGAGACTTCATATCAATGTCACAAGTCACTCTAAAGAAAACATTCTGTCAGTATAACACATCGATCTCACCAGGACCTCACGCTGACATTCTCCACATGTATCAATGTCGCCCAAACACATAGCTTTCGGTGTGACATTATATCGATGAGATTAAGTCATAACGAGCTTCGAAGAATAGTCAGCAAGACAAGAGCTTATTGCCAAGATGTTTCCCCATGATCATTAAGTTACCCTGAATATTCTTCAACATTGGCGAGACTCATCAGAGTCACTAGGACTTCTTACTGAAAACACAGTGTTCCATCGATGACCACCACTCGACAAGAGTTACACCAAAGACTAACACTTGAGTCTTCATTGCTGAGACATATTCACTTTGATACGACATCTTACCGATGGCAGTTCCTTCGGCCAAGTCTCCCCGATGAAACAAACCAAACACTATCGGCATAACATTTGTTTTCGCGGTGACTTCTCACCAAGCCAACATGAGTTACCCTGAGGACCACAGAGTAAATGCTATCAGAAAGACATTAACACTTCACTGAGACATCTTAGCGAGAACCTTTAGCTTCACTGAAGACTATAGTTGCGAAGAGTCTTGTCGATACACAATTGAATGGCCTTTCGGCCAGAGGTCTCACAAGCGCTATAAGGTCATAACGAATACACCATGTTATAGCAATAGACTCCACAGTGTAACCTTTCAGCAAGACAATAACAAGGTCACATCGACCTGTTCAGAATTGAATAAAACAAACCTACTAGTTGGCCAGACAATTAGAATGTCACACCGACTTGACTCTAATGGAGGTTTTAGCTTGTATAGTTTGAGGCACATATTTCCAACACATAGAAAGGGTAATGAATAGATAAATTAATAATAATCATTTAACTATAGAAAAATAATGTGGAATGAATAATAATTCATTTAATCATAGAGAGAAAGATAATTTATTTAATTGGTCATAGGAGAATAAAGATCAAGAAATGAATTAATTAAATTATTAAAATTATTTAATTAATAGAGAAATGTGATCAAATGAAAATAATTAAATAACTAAAATTATTTAATCACATAGGAAAGAAGACCAAGATGATGAAAAAATGACCCTCGCAAACCAAGACATTTTTTGGTGTCTATAGTATGTTTCTATTTAAGGAGTATCTTCTAAATATTGAAAAAAAATCAATTAGTTGGGGAATAAAGGAAGGATAGATCAACCAGATTGCAAATACAAATTTAATTAGTTTATGAGGATCCCAATCATGAGGAAGTGGAAGGGGGTTGAATGATGAGGGAATTAGAATCCTCACTAAATAGGCCACCCCATATGAATGGCATGTGCAACATGAGTTTAAGGAGGCTAAGACTCCCATTCAAACTCCCCCCTCTTCCATTATTCCCCATGATTGGGCATCCTCAAGGTGGAGTAACAATCAGATTAACAAATTTATGTTAAAATTATTAATTTTAAATCATGATATACTATTTTCTAGGTGATTGTTGTAATTGATTTCTAACTTTTCTATAGGGATTAAATTGAGTCGAGATACTCTCTAAATCTGATATTTGCTTAGAAATTGATAATTTAGAGTAGAAATAATATAATTCCAATAAGGGACATTACAAGTGGTATTAGAGCGTCTTTCCTACCATCATTTGTATACTTCATGTATTACGTGTATTCACATGTATGCTTCATGCTTCACGTACTTCATGCATTATGTGTGTATGCATGTGTATGCTTCATGCTTCTTGTATTACGTGTATTCACATGTATGCTTTAGACTTCTGATATATAATTTATGTATTGCATGTATTCAAGTGAATTCAAGTGTATACTTTGTGACTTATGTGTATTCAAGTACATTCAAGTGTATACCTTGTGACTTATGTGTACTCCAGTGTATTCAAGTATAGACTTTGTGACTTATGTGTATTCAAGTGCATCCAAGTGTATACCTAGTGACTTATGTGTATTCTAGTGTATTCAAGTGTATTCAAGTGCATACCTTGTGACTTACTTGCATTCAAGTGTATACTTTGTAACTTATATGTATTCAAGTGTATTCAAGTGTATACCTTGTGGCTTATGTGCATTAAAATGCATATTTGGTGACTTATATGAATTCAAGTGTATACCTTATATGTCTTGTGTGTATTCAAGATGTATACTTTGTGACGTATGTGTATTCATGACAATACTTTGTGACTTATGTGTATCCATGAGTATGCTTTGTGTCTTACATGTGTATACTTTGTGACTTATGTGTATCCAAGTATATACCTTGTGACTTAGATTGTGACTTACACATATTCATGCATATACTTTGTGACTGAACCATATATTTATGGGTAGGGCTTATAGGCTACTCTTGCACTCTTAGGATGTTTCACCTAAAAAGAGAGAGATAAACCCTGTAACACAAAGGAATCTACGCTAGATTCACTCAAATTATGCAATGTATGATGTTATTTGAACTAAGTGGAATGAACTAAGTGCAATTATATGAAATAATTGACTTATTATGTTTGAAAAACCTAAGAATTATTTAATGTTGGAAAACAAAATGTGATATGCAAACAATGAACTATGAATGAACAAATGTAAAACAAAATAGAAAAAGGTTGAATCAGAGTGCACTTGGGAAAAGATTGGAGAATCTAGAATCTTTTGAATGGTTTCTGAAATCACAAAAAATCACCAGTGGGACTCATTCACCACTAATGGCGAATCAGTCCTACTTCTAATGAAAATTATAAGAAACTAGTTTTTGAGTGTCGGGATCCAGAATTTGACAAAACCTAGATTTCTAGCCTTAAGATGGGACTCATTCACCACTGATGGCGAATCAATCCTCTCCCAAAATTATGAGAAATCAGGGGACAATTCTATAGCACCAGATCTGAGGTTGTCTACTTGTTAGGTTGTTCAAGTCAAATCTTCAGAAAATAGACAAAATGTCTTCTCCAAGCTTGAAATAGGATGTAGTTGAGTTTAAACAATTTGTTGACTTCTTTTCCACTTTTCAATGCCTAATTTTTGTTAAATCTGCATACATAAGTCTGCACACACATGTAAAAGGGGAAAAATGGTTAAGGGTTAGGTTATATGGATTTTCCTTGGTCAAATCCCACTTTGGTAATCAAAACCCTTAATGAAGAAATGGAATGGAAGAGAATGATAAACAAATAACATGCAAATGGTATCAACTTACCAAACCCTTTTTGAAGAAAATTAGAAGATATGTCAATGTCTGCTCTTGAATGCTTGATTTATGCTTGATCAGATGATGCAAAGTGCTCAAATGCTAATTGAATGCTTGAATGAGTTAGAAGATTGTAGGAGATGTAAAATGAGGAGAAAAACACTTATTTATATACACTTGTGCCTTAGTAACCCATTGATACCTCATCATGGGCCGACATCAAGTGATTTTGAATAAAAACCCGAAAGAAAATTTAAAATATTTTGAATTTGGAGCCAAGAGGGACTCATTTGCCACCCATGGCGAATGGGTCCCACCTTGGACTTGAATGTGGGTGTTGGGAATTAAGTCACATTTAATGTTATTTTTCGGGTTTACATTCAAAAACATACTTAATTAAACCTTATAAGGGCATAAAGGGGTCAAATAAAACATAAGAAAGGTGTAAATAGTGAAATTATGCCTAGAAAATTGTGAAATCTTGTTACAAGACTTTACAACACTTCAAAATAGGACTTGATAAATTATGAAAAGGTGATTTTTAGGTGATTGTAATGAATAGAGTCTAGAAAAATGTAGAAATGTTTTACAATACTTCACAACACCTTCACAAGACGCCATTATTTGAATTTTAAGGACTTAACTGTACATGGTCAAGCCATATTGCAACAATAAATCAAAGAAAAATAGACCAAGCATCATGAAGAAATGCCTAAAAGACCATGAAAATGACAAGGGGCCATTTTTCTACGGCACAGTGATCTACACGTATTCATGAGACTATGTGTATACCTTTCAGATATCTTGTGACTTTTGTATAGAATATTTTATCATTGATGTCAAGTTGCTTGAGCTACTTGGTTGCATGCTTGAGTTGGTTTCCTACTTGCTTGATCTGGTTGCTTGTGTGCTTGAGCTACCTGCTTGTCTACTTGAGTTGGTTTCCTACTTGCTTGAGTTGGTTGCTTATGTGCTTGAGCTACCTGCTTGTCTACTTGAGCTAGTTGACTATATGGTTAAGCTACTTTCTTGTGTGGTTGAGGTTCCTGCATGTCTACTTCACCTACTTGTTTTCTTTCTTCACTTTCTTACTTGTATCCTTGTCAATTTTGGATGGTTTGATTTATTTTAGCAAATAATACTAAGACTTCAGACTTAGTGAACACCTACTTCATTTAATTTTACCTTCTTGTACTTGAATATTTTTATTCTTACACTACTTTGATTTTATTATGTAATTAAAATAATGACAATGCATGTAATTATACTTAAGTATGGGAGTGACATATAATTGACTAAAACACTCTAAGCTCGTCATTAAAACAAATTTTCTTCAAGTGTTGTTTGAATGTTACCAAAATTAATCTACCTAAGGGATTTATCATTCAAACATCTAGGTCCTTTAAATAAATACAAAAGTGATTTGGCACAAAGGAATGGGATCTTAATACTCACAACATCCCCATAATCCATCATTGATAATGGGGATTTTGTATCATTGCCTAGGATCCTTATAGTTACAAAATGAGAGAAAACTTGTCTTAAGTAACAAATCTTGTCAATTTCCAAAAATATTAGTTTTTTTGTTGAGAGATATTGGGAAAGAAAAATACATAAGACAATATTGAGAATAGATCAATTGATTGGGGAATAAAGGAAGGATAGATCAACCAGATTGCAAATATGAATTTAATTAGTATATAAGGATCCCAATCATGAGGAAATGGAAGGGATGGAACGATGAGGGAATTAGAGTCCTCACTAAATGGGTCACCCCATATGAATGGCATGTACACATGGGGTCACCTCATATGAATGGAATATGCCACATAAGGTCAAGGGGGTACCTCATATGAATGGCATGTGCCACATGAGGTGAAGGAGAATAAGAATGCCCTCAAATCTCCACCCTCTTCTATGATCCCCCATGATTGAGCATCCTCAAGGTGGAGTGATAATCAAATTAACAAATTTACGTTAGAATTATTAATGTTAAATCATGATATACTATTTGTTAGCTGATTGTTGTAATTGATTTCTAACTTTTCTACAAGGATTAAATTGAGCCAAGGTACTCTCTAAATCCACTATTTTCTTGGAAATTGACAATTTAGAGTAAAAATAATATAATTCCAATTAGGGACATTACATATAAAAACCTAAAATTTAGTTTACTACTTGTAGAGTCACTCGTGTTTTTCATTCTTTTATGCTTGATAATAAAAAAGTATTATATCTATAGAGATCCATTATATATATAGATAAATATTTACATATAGCTAAATGGAGTATACATGATACATATATATATATATATATATGTTAAACTAGTTATACTATATGCCTTCTTTTATTTTGATTTAAAATTAGTTGATTAATTTATACATTCTCAATTGCTAATTTCTATCCATGCAAGAGAATAAAACAGTGTAAAATTATTCAAGCAATATTGTTGACAATTTTTATTTTGCAACATTTAAACACAAAATTATTGATAGATTTTTCTTTAAAATTTCAGTCATGCAACTCAAAATACTATTGGATAAAAAATCTCCATTGGTATTTCATTTATTATAATACGACATGGAAACTATTATAAATTGGATCTAAATCAATACATAACACTTGTAAGAGGAAATATTGGTCTTTTTTAATGACTCCACCAAAGAAAAACTTATAAAAAATGTCTCATCTCAAAGTGAATTTTTACAATCCCATCTACTATGGGGTTTAAAAGGGATGAAATAAACTATTGAAAACTCATAATACTGAGAGGGGGGTGAATCAATATTCTTTTAAACCACTTAAATATTTAAGCATTCATTCCACATAGCATATTCAACTTGCAATAGGAAAGGAAAGTATGAAAGCAATCATCAAAGCACATAACACATGAACACTAGATTTTTACGTGGAAAACCAAAAATGGGAAAAACCACGATGAGGATTAGCTCATAATATATTATAACTAGTTATAGTACATATTATAGAAGTTCTCACTACAAGTGGACTCACTACACACTGAGAGAAGAAAAGATAGAAGAGATTGTGGCACACAACCAAGATTTGAATTGTTACAGTTGCATCTAACATATGCATGAATTACAATTCCATTGTAGCTCAAAATACAGACTTTACACGTATTTCATATTGATCTACACTAACACTCTTCTCTACTCTGTATTTTCCTTATGCTCACACAATTCACATCCAAAAAATATCATTTTATCACACACACATCAAAACATTGAAAAGATCTTACATATGTATTCGCTTCATCCACAAACACGTATAACAACAATTAGGTCAGCCTAATTAAATGTAATCATGTAAAATGTAACTTATTGGATCAACATACACACCTCTACATGCTTTGTGCCAAGATTAAAAACTCATAATAATTCAAAAATAGGTTAGCATGGATCCAAAATAACACCCAAATAAGTGATCACTACATATTCAAACTTTGTAATACACAAAACTCATTATTTTGGCACTAATAATGACCTAATAACAATTTTTCCAACTATACAACCACATTCAGACACACTGACCTCCATGCCATTTGGAATAAAAACTCTACTAAAACCTGTTGACATCTCCACAAATCTGTAAAGCCAGACCCAAATCTGTGAAGAAGTGTGGATTCACCAAAACATATGCCCTAAACTAGAAAACACCTATTTTTCTAGATCAATATACTGTTACTCATAAATTCAACACCAAGAGCTAAAACAATATTAAATTTTTGAATTAGGTTCATCTATCATCCAACAAAATTATATCAAAAGAACAAAGCAAGATCTTATACAACAGACCAACAAACCCAAAAACTGGATGTCCTGTACATAGAATGCTTGTATTGAAACTTAGTCAATTTTCATGTCAACTTCCTTCATTGGATCAAACCTTCTTGAAAAATTGTACTTGCATCCTCAAATATTCTCGAGCTATGCACAATGATCTATAAAATGGTCTTCATATTGAAATACAATGTTGACATCAATGAAAACACTAAATTTCATAACTATACAACTTGTGCTCATCCCACATGCTCATGTTGCCAACAAATGCATCTATATCACCAAGTCAATTTGGAGGCTATTGGAAACATTAAAGAACAACAATTTATCACATTGCTATTAGGAAATTAATAGGATGGAAAACTTCCTTGCCAACAAGTCATGTGAGCTAGATGTTTGGGAGATTATTCATATGACCCTCATAACTGGGAAGACATCCCAATCTAACAAGGTTATTAGCATTACAAGGCTTGAATCACAAGTATTGGCCTCTCAAGATTGGTAGTGTTGGCCTTTTAGATTTTTGGCGTTGTCCTTCACCTAACATTCCTCACACCTAGTCTCCACTCTCTACTAGTCAATGACATGATTTAAATGGTCACCACATAATCTAGCTCTAAGCACAAATTTGACTTAGCAAGTACTGTGCTTGTGAATTTAGTAAAATCTCTAGATAAGAATAAACCTCAGTTGGTCTAAATTTTTTATCTATTTAAAATCCCACTCCTTGGTGGGAAATGTATTTCAAAATACAAGTCCCAAGAGTATATTGATAGTGTGTGAAGAGTGACTACTCAGGGCAACTCTATTGTCTATTCAACATAAAATATTTCATGAATGAGTATTAATTAAAAATTTTATCAACTCCAATATGTTCTTGAGTGCACAAAATCATGACAACATACTACTAAACACCTTTCTGGAAAACTTTGCAATGGTTTCCTAGGTTGTAGAGTGGAATCAACAAGCTATAAACATCATCAAGGCTAATTTGTAGACAAAAGTTGTAGCTACGATTGGGGATTTCAATAAGGATCTGAAGGTTGGGAGTCTTGCAAGTATTTTCAATATTTCCACTAACTACAAGGGTGAGAAAGCCAAGTAGGTCATCACACTATTTTGAGAAGGTGTAGAAAGAGGCAATATGCACACCTTCAACATCTACATAGCTGTAGAAAGTGAAATTCTATCCCCTAAGAAGATCTCAAGAGAATTCAAATTTGTTAAAGGATTGTGCTTTCTGATTCATCAAAATCCATTATAGGTCGACTAATGGCTTTCATGTATATATGCACTGATTTATTTAGTTCTTAAAGTTAATGAAATGGGTGCTACCCCCTTGGTAACAAACTTATCTATCATTATACATATCTAGAAATATAATATTAAATATAATATTATAAATAAATAGTAATTAACCAAAATATTTAATAATTATTGAATACTTAAAATTTTATATATTAAAAATTATATTTTATAAAGTTAAAAATAAAATAAATTGAATCGTTAAAAAAAGGGGTTTGCTCCCATAATTGATCATTGAGTGGTCTACATAGGCCTTCCATTAGCAATTTGGGGGTAGCAACTCCATAGGGGTTTCAACCCCATGGGAGGGTCAACCTACAATATTAGTGAATTTGGAAAATACTGGTGAAATTTTCAATCTGTAACCTATGGATAAATTAAACCTACAAAAACAACCATTAAAGAGAAAATGAATATCAAATGTGGACCAAAGCGAAAGAGAAAATAATTTAAATATGAACCTAACTTATTTGAAAATGAAAATAGAGGCAAGGAGGAAATAAGTTATATTCAAAGGAGTTTTTGAATTAGTTGCAAGTTATTTTTTGGCTAATAGTATTAGTCTTTGTTTAAGTTTAATTAGTGTTGAGATTAATTGCAATTTTATTTTAAAATTAAAGGTTGTTTTCTAATTTTAAATTAACTTATTGATGTTGGAGGATTGTAATCATAATAGCATTGAATATTTTGTGATTAAATATGAGGTATGAAGACTATAAACATACTCAAATAATCTCTTAGGTTTTAAATTTTAAACTTTAAAATAAAAAAATAGCAAAGTCAAATAATAAAAGATGAAATAATTGGAAACAATAATTATTTAATTTTTCATTAAGCATTAAACTATTATTAATTAATAAACAAAATTCTAGAATTAATGGTTGCATATAATTACTCAATTGTTGTTTGATTTAATCTTCAGGTTCATGGCATTATCTTTTCCAAAAAGGTTATTTTGCATAGAATTATAGTTTTTAAATTTCTTGTTTATAATAGTACAACCCTTGTTAATAATTGATTGTATATGTCACCATTTCATAAGGTTTAATTTAGGGTGATGAGAATCAAGGATACGTATTTTGAAAACATGGAAAATTTTCAAATAAAAATAATTCCCTTTTCACGATGTCTTGTAAAAATCACATATTCAATAGAGTTTTCCCTAGACCCACTAATGTCTTTTCTTCTTTGTGTTGTGTGGCATACTATGTGGCTTCGTAAACATAGTGTCATCGACTGTGCAAGGGTATTTCTAATAAAATATGTCCTTTTTTGCATTGAAAATTGAAAAATTTTTGGAAGTTGTGTTGGTTTAATTAGTTTAAATTATGTGCACGACACAATGGCTACTATAATCCAATTTTTTCCCTTTCCCTTTAACATGTTGGTAAATGTTGCAAATTTTTAATATATTATTTACATCAATATTTGTTCTTGGCTAGTAATATCTTTCATTTAGGGTGTGTGCAAGAAGTTGAGTTCATATTTTGGCCAAGAAGTGGAAGTGTTTTCCCTATTTTTTAGAATGTCTTATTTGACCTAAAACTTTGAATAACTTAAATGTTGAATCTTTAAAAAAGTTAGTAATATGAAATGTATTACTCCAAGCCTAGTTTTCAAATATGTAATTTATTTTAATACCTAGATGATACAAATTGATTTTTAATAGGCATGCCTAAAAACTACTATTTAAAAGTCACTTTTTTTTACCATACTATGCACATGTATGCCATCCATATTTTGACCTAAATAATTGTATTTTTATGAATCCTTTTGGGAAAAGATTTGTAACACATTGAAAAATGTGCAAGATAATTTTTTGTATTTTTTTTTAATTTCTTTTTTATTAATTTTTTATTGGCCATAATTGTTGTTTTAAAAATTCCTCGTGTATGTCACACATAAGATGACCTAAACCTTATCATTTTTTGACTTTTTTTCAAATTGAAAATAGTCGTTTGAAGAATGCGCATATATAATTTGTTTTTTTTTTAAATAATTTAATAAAAAGTTATTAAAATACTAAAAAAACCTTAATATTTCAAGTTTATGGACTATTTTCATCAAAAAATATGTTCAAAATAGAAAAATAATCCAATTGTTTAAAAAATTACACATTTTCAATCTACACAATCTCATCTATAATGGATTTTAATTTCATCAAAAAATTCTGCAAAAAATGTCTTGAAACATATGTCCAAAGTCACTCTTTTTTACTAACATTGACATGACCTTATAGTTGCAAGTCAAATCAAGTCCAAAGCTAAGGGTTGGCTCACCAAGCCTTTTTATTGACTTGAAACCCATAGCAAAAATTGGGCCAAAAATTATTTTTTAGAAACTAGATCTCATTGTAGAAATGAGATCTCATTCTAGAAACGAGATCCTATTTCTAAACGAGATCCCATTTATTTTTATTTTTTAATTTTAAGCCTTTATAAAATGGGATCCCATTTTAGAACGAGATCTTTTTTTTTTCTACAAAACAGGGTCTCATTTCTAAAAAAATGTGATCTTGTTTTTGGCTCGGGGTCCCGAAGTGAAACAAGATCTTGTTTTATTTTTCCCAAATTTAGTTTTTTGGCTAAGTCTGAAACTTCCATGAGACTTGTGTACTCATCTTCTTGATTTTACCCTTTAATTATTACATTATCTTATCTACTTCAAGTGTTCACTGAGACATCCACTATTTTTTTCTCTTATCAAATTCTCTCTCATTGTGTATTAATCCAATATATATATATATATATACCACTTTTTGTTCTTCAAGCTAATAAACATTCACTGATTTGTTTATATACTCAAGTAATTTTATCTATACATGATAGGAATTCATCCCTATTTGATACAAGCATCCAACCTTATGGGTTAGGGATCTGTTCATGAAAAAAGGAATTCATATATCCATTTAAGATAGGTATCCACCAAAATGGGTAGCCATCTATCATAAAAGATAGGTATATATGCTATCACCAAAGTCTTAGACGCTTCGAGACTATTTGGGTACTTAGTCACATTCTTGAATATGACACCTCCCCCTCAGAAATGTATCGAGGTCATCATGATTTAGGGGTATGCAATTTAATATACAAAGGATTGAAGTCTCGCCTTAGAATTTAACCTAAAGCCTTAGGGAGATCAAGTGAATCCATCAAGGATTCCTTTTGAGTATACGATAATATATTTTAGCTCATGATTTCTTCTCAAGTACACATTCAAGAGTTTATTTGTGAGAATGATTTATTTTTAAGTTGAAAATTCTATTATTTAAAAAGTATCTAACCTCACACCCAAAATCCTATGTACTAGGAACATCCTTTTTTCTCTAGACTACCTACATACACTGCTTCCAAACAATATTAAGGAGTATATGTATAGTTCTAGTTTATAGCCTATATTTCATGTAATTGTGTTTTTCAACATGTCTTGTAGACATGTAAAAATGACCTAGTGCATATCACACATCTTGAATGAAATTTTTATATTTATCAACATAATTATCATTTAATATCATTGTATTTCACATCATTTACATCAAAAACCCTATTTTCCTCTATTAATTAAATAATATTTAATTATTTAATTAATTCACTGTTTCATCATTCAACAAAAGTCAACAAACAAATGCAACTTTATTTGTTAAAGTCAAACATGACTTGCACATTCAACTCAAAAATGTTAATTAATTGATTGAATTAGTTAATTATCCTCACCTCCTTTTGTGATTGAGCAAATCATGATAATTGATTGCTCACTCTAATTGGCTAACTGATTCATCTATTTCCTAACTAATTCATCCATTTCCTAACTAACCCATCTATTCTTCAATCCCATCAACTACTCAACTTGATTTTCTCAATTCCATAAATTATGCAATCTAAATCCCCTAATTGTGCAATTAACATCCTTAATTGGATCAATCACACAAGCTAATTGAGTAATCTAATTCCTCTCAATGGTTCTCAATTGTTAATTGGGAATTTGCATTGCTGCATCTCGATCGTTCATCTCAAAACATGAAATCTATAAAATAACCTTCTACCTTCTCACAAATAATCTAGAATTTACATAGTGAAGCACTGCACAACTGATTCTTGAGCACAATTGAGAATTGACATCTTCGCATTCTAGTTCACCATTTACGCATATTATTGAAGCTTTTGCAACAATAACAATAAAGGATTTGTACTGAATTGAGCAATATGACATCCAAACATCAATGCAAACACAACTCCAACATGGGATGGTATGTGTTTTAAAGTTTTGAATTTAGTTTGAGTTATCTTAGGATTTGATTGTTTGATTTCATAATTTTAGAGCTTCATTTCATGAGTAATGGGTTTTGGGATCTTAATATTGTTGGATATTGCTAATATGTGGTTGTCATTGATGTCAACACTATTAGTACTAATGTCTTTAAGGTTGTATATGTCAAGGATATTGAGAAAATTGTAAGTTACAGATTGTTGGTGATGCAGTGAAGTTTAGTATTGCCACCATACTGATGGCTAGCTTAGTATATTGATGATAAGAGGTTGTGGATGAAAGGGTTTGTTGATAAGTAAATCTAGATTATCCACATGAAGTTTTAGAGGTTCACATGAATATTTGATTGAGTTATGAGTATCTATGTTCTGACAATTGTGTTGTTGCTTCAGTTGGTTTTCCTAAAAGAAGATAATGTGATTCTAGTACTTTGAGTTGTTGTGGATGCTCTGTAGTGATTCATGATTCTTTTGGATGTTTCTAGATCATTCTCTATCTGTGTTGTTGATCCACATTGATCGTTGTGCTCGTGATTGGTGATTTTATTTTGTGAGTTCATGTTTTTCATGATCATAGCTGACATGGTGATTGTAGCGTGTTGTGGATCTTCGAGGCATAATTGTTTAAGGTGTTTCATGTTTGCGGATGTTGTTTTAAATATTTACTATGTTTTGGTCGACATTGTTGGTGTGCATTGATAATTTCTTATTGATTTGGGCCAACAGTTTGTACTTATTTTATATTTTGTTAAGCCAACATGTAGTTGTCTTAATATCTAGTTGTGGATATATGTGATTGATTGTTTATACCATTTGAAGGCATGGTGTGAGTGGTGTGCCAAGTGTGTGAGTGTTGTGTGAGAATAATGTTCTAATCTTTCGAAGGTGGAAGTAAAGTGTGAAGAAGAGTGAGAAGATGTTTATTTGTTTAACCAGAACTATAATTAGGCATTAGAAGGTGCTATTTTCTCAATTCAAAATCTTTTGGATGTAATCCGAATGTTTCTATAAGATAGTGAGTTTTTCTTTGGGCAGTAAGCCTTTTTTATTTGAGCAATGAGCTCTAGGCAATATGCCTGAATGCATGTGCATTCCCATTTACAATTCTTTTATACTTTTAACAGAGTATAATCTTGTGGATTAACCTCCACCGTGGTTTTTCCCCTAATAGGATTTCCACATAAAAAATCTTGGTGTTATGTGTGTCTTTTATGTGGTGATGGTTTATGCTTTCATGTTTATTTATCTGATTTGAGAATAAGTTTAATAAGTATAATTTCTGTGACAAATGATTCACCCCCTCCTCTTAGTTGTCTTCCCTTGTGTTTCCAACAATTGGTATTAGAGCAGGTTCCTCGAAAGAAGTTTAATAGCTTGAGATGATTTGGGATGGCAACATATAAGAAGGATAGTTTGAGATTTGATGGAACTAATTATTCTCTATGGAAGACTCAAATGGAGTGTCATCTGAGATGCATTGGTGAACCTTATTGTAAAATTACAAAGAATAGGTATATTATCCCACAGAATGGTCCTTCTATTGCAGGTGAGATTAAGGAAGTTGAGTATAATATCAGGGCTAGGGAAGCATTGTTGAGTTCTTTGACTGATTCCAAGATGAAAAATGTAATGGAGTTGAAAATTTCTTATGAGATCTAGAAAAAATTGGAAAATTTGTATGAAGGTGATACCCATGTGAAGATTGCTAAGCTACAAAGACTAAAAGGGAAATATGAAATGTTGAGAATGGGTGAAGATGATAACATCACTTCTTTTATGCAAAGAGTGAATGAACTTGTGTGTAGTATCAAATGTGTTGGTGGAACATTGGAAGAAGAAGAAAGAAAACTAGACGAGATTGAAGCACTTATTATCAAGAGAGAAGCTAGAGGAGAAGGTAAGTACAAAGGGAAATTTCCTATTAAATGTTTTTCTTGCAATAAGATAGGTCATTTTTCCTCAAGGTGTCTGGAAAGAGTTCCTAAGCCAAGACCTAACAAGCCTAGATTCCAAAGAAATTGTTATTTTGTTGCTGATGAAGGTGTAGCATATGATGAATCTGATAAAGGGAACTTAAGTGAGGACTAATGGGTATTTATTGCTATCAAGGAAAATGATCCAGTACCTACTAAATTTGCTAGTTGCACAAATGTGGAGAAAGCTCTAGCTACCAGAGTTGAAGAAAAGATGAATGGGTGATTGATAGTGGATGCTCTCATCACATGACAAGTGATAAAAGTAAATTTGTGAACTTGGAAAAGTATGATTGTGGTGTTGTAATATTTG
Organism: Sequoia sempervirens; assembly: GCA_007258455.2. Lineage (NCBI taxonomy): Eukaryota > Viridiplantae > Streptophyta > Pinopsida > Cupressales > Cupressaceae > Sequoia > Sequoia sempervirens. The sequence continues at coordinate 86,190,564 of VDFB02000017.1, forward strand.
GCGATGACAAAGCTGGTGTAATCCGTGGCAGAGGATCCATTTCTCTTGATGGTAAGCATAATATTGATGATGTTCTATACGTGGAAGGTTTGAAGCATAATCCCTTAAGTGTTGGATAGATGGTTGACAAGAGATACAATCTTCAATTCAAGGATGGAAAGTGTAGAATATTGGGGAGTTCCAGAAATGTGATTGTATCTGGTACCAAAAAAAAAGGTAATATCTTCCACTTGAATGTTGCTAGTAAAAGTTGCCTGATTGCTCAAGTTGATGAAAGCTAGTTATGGCATAGGAGAATGTGTCATGTAAAGTTTGATAATATTATCAAGATAAGTTCTACTTATGCTGTGAGAGATATTCCTAAGTTGATAAAACCTACTAATGCTATATGCAAGGAATATCAGTTAGGGAAGCAAACTAGAGTTTCATTTCGGGGCAAATAACATTTTTCAAATGAAGTGTTGGAGCTTGTGCATATTGACTTGTGTGGTCCTTCTAGAGTTAGAAGTTTACAAGGATACAGGTATTTCATGTTACTTATTAATGATTATTCTAGAATGATGTGGGTTACTTTCCTAAGGGAAAAATATAAAGCTCTAGAGAAATTCAAGATTTGTAAGGCTATGGTTGAGACAGAGACAGGTTTGAAGATTAAATGTCTGAGATCAAATAGAGGTGGTGAATTCACTTCTGGTGAGTTTAATTATTTTTGTGAAGAGCATGGGATAAAGTTAAAATTATCTATACCATGGACCCCTTAGCAAAATAGAGTTGTGGAAAGGAAGAACAAGACAATTCAAGAAGCTGCTAGGACTATGATGCTGGAAGGAAATGTTTCACATATCTACTGGAGAGAAGCTATGATTACTGTCGTTTACACTCTCAACTAGGTACAAATCAAAGGTGATACTAGTAAGACTCCTTAAAAGCTATGGTATGGTCATAAGCCTATTATTAAATACTTCAAAATCTTTGGGAGTAAATGCTATATCAAAAGAGATGAAGATATAGGAAAGTTTGATGCTAGAAGTGATGAAGGAAACTTTCTTTGTTATTTTACTAAAAGTAAAGCCTACCGGTGCTATAATAAGAGATTGAGGAAAGTAATTGAGAATGCTAATTTCAAGGTTGATGAAGACATAGTTAGACCATCCAAAACCTACGGATATGATTGAGACGATCAAAATGACAATTTAGATAAAGGAAAGAAAGTTTAGACCACAAATCAAGTTTAAATTATTCTGATGAATCAAGAAAATCAAGAGGAAGGAACTAGTGAAAGTGCACAAGAGCCTGAAGTTCAAGAACATCCTAAGACTCTAAGGTATGTAAAACTAAATCATTCAGAAGATCAAATTATTGGTGATAAGAACAAAGGTGTTCAAACTAGGAGAAGAATTGTAGAAGAATACTTTTTGATCTCAAAGACTGAGCCTAATAGTGTCAATGAAGCATGCAAAGATGAACACTGGGTGGAAGAAATGAAAGAAAAACTACTACAAATTGAGAAGAATGATACATGGATTCTTGCTCCTAGACCTAAGGAAAAAAATGTAATTGGAACTAAATGGGTCTTTCAGAACAAACTGAATGAACAAGGTGAAGTTGTTAAAAACAAAGCAAGATTGGTGTGTACAGTATATTCTCAGATGGAATGAATTGACTTTAAAGAAAATTTTTCTCTTGTTGCTAGGATTGAAGTTGTGAGACTATTTCTTGCTTATGTTGCTTACAAAAACTTCAAGGTTTATTAGATGGATGTCAAGTCATCATTTTTAAATGGTGAACTAGAAGAAGAAGTGTATATTGAGCAACTTGATGGATTTCAATTGATTGATTAGGGAGATATGGTTTTCCGGTCGAAGAAATAATTGTATGGACTCAAGCAAGCCCCAAGAACATGGTATCCCAGATTGGACAAGTATTTGTTACAGCATGGATTTAATAAAGGTACTATTGACATTAATTTGTATTTCAAGATTGATCATGATAAAGATTTGATTGTTGAAGTCTTTGTTGATGATATCATTCTTGGAGGAGATGAAAATTTGTGGATGAAGTTTTTTGATGAGATGCAAAATGAGTTTGAGATGTCTATGATTAGAGAAATAAAATTATTTTTGGGATTACAAATTACTTATCTAGATAGAGGGATATTTATATCTCAGTCCAAGTATGTGAAATAATTTCTAAATAAGTTTGGTATGGAAGATTCAAAGCTAGTTGGTACACTTATGGTGACCAGATGTAAGTTGACACGAGATGATGATTCTCTTAAAACAAATCAAACTAGATACATATCCATGATTGGTGGATTACTCTATTTGACTAAAACTAGACCTGATATCATGAGTGTCGTATGTATTATTGCAAAATTTCAAGTTGATCCTAAGGAATCTCATGTAGCAGCTATGAAGAGGGTTTTTAGGTACTTGAAGGGGACAATTGATTTTGTCCTATGGTATCCTAAAGAAGATGACCTTACTTTGAGTGCTTTTACTGATGTTGATTGGGAAAGAGATGTGAATGACAGAAAGAGTACTAGTGGTGGTGCATTTTTCTTGGGAAAGAAGCTAATATTTTGGTTAAGTAAGAAGCAAAATGTCATTTCTTTATCTACTACAGAGGAAAAATACATTGTTGTTGCTAACAATTGTACTCAAGTATTGTGGATGAAGCAAATGATGAAAGTTATTATAGTTGTGTATGATGAACATATTGCTATATTCTGTGATATTTCAAGTGAAATTAACATTTCTAAGAATTTGGTGCTGCATTAAAAAACCAAGCATATATCTATCAAGTTTCACTTTTTGAGAGAGAAGGTGAGTGAAAAAGAAACTTTAGATTGGAATATGTGCCCAATAAGGAACAAATTGCAAATATCTTTACCAAGCCCTTGCCTAAGAATAATTTTGAGTATCTTAGAGGGAAGCTAGGGGTGATTACCCCTCCCAATCAGAATTAAGATGCATTGACTTGCCTCAGTCCATGCATTTCATAGTCATATCTTGTGATCTGGATTGATGTTGTGGTGGTTTCTACTCAGGGGGAGTAGTCAGATGTTCAAAAATGTGGTTTATAGCTTGTGTGGAGAAAGATAATATGTATCTTTGTCATTGATGTCAAAGGGAGAGAAGAGTCATGTGAAAAACTGTGAAAGAGTTAAGGAGAAAAGAGTCAAAATCTAAGGGGGAGAAAATGTTAAGAGAAAGTTTCTTTGATGGTGTTTTTCACATCATGTGTTTCCATCAATGCCAAAGGGGGAGAGTGTTGGATATTGCTGATATGTGGTTGTCATTGGTGTCAACACTATTGGCACTAATGTCTTTAAGGCTGTATATGTTGAGGATATTGAGAAAATTGTAAGTTACAGGTTGTCGGTGATGCAGTGAAGTTTAGTATTGCCACCATACTGATGGATAGCTCAGTATATTGATAATAAGAGGTTGTGGATCAAAGGGTTTTTTGAAAAGTACATCTAGTTTATCCACATGAAGTTTCATAGGTTCACATGAAGATTTGATTGAGTTATGACTATCTATGTTTTGATAATTGTTTTGTTGCTTTAGTTGGTGTTCCTAAAAGAAGATAATATGATTCTAGTAATTTTATTTGTTGTGGATGCTTCTATAGTGATTCACGATGCTCGTGGATTTTTCTAGATCATGCTCTATTTGTGTTGTTGATCCACATTGATCGTTGTGCTCACGATTAGTGATTTTCTTTTGTGAGTTCATGTTTTTCATGATCATGGCCAACATGGTGATTGTAGCATGTTGTGAATCTTTGAGGCATAATTGTTTAAGGTGTTTCATGTTTGAGGATTTTTTTGGATCATTACTATGTTTTGGCTGACATTGGTTGGTTGGCATTGATAATTTCTTATTGATTTGGGCTGACAGTTTGTACTCATTTTATATTTTGTTAATCTGACATATAGTTGTTCTAATCTCTAGTTGTAGATATATGTGATCGATTGTTTATACCATTTGAAGTCATGGTGTGAGTGGTGTATGAAGTGTGCGAGTGTTGTGTGTGAATAATTTTCTAATCTTTCAAAGGTAGAAGTAAAGTGTGAAGAAGAGTGAGCAGATGTTTATGTGCTTAACTAGAACTATAATCAGGCATTAGAAGATGTTATTTTCTCAGTTCAAAACCTTCCAGATGTAATCCAAATATTTTTGTAAGATAATGAGACTTCCTTTGGGTGGTAAGCCTTTTGTATTTGAGAAGTGAGCTCTAGGTAGTGTGCCTGAGTGCTTGTGCATTCCCATTTACAATTATTTTATACTTTTAGCAGAGTATAATCTTGTGGATTAACCTCCATCGTGGTTTTTCCCCTAATAGGGTTTCCATGTAAATAATATTGGTGTTATGTGTGTTTATGATGTGGTGATGGTTTATGCTTTAATGTTTATTTATCTAATATGAGAATAAGTTTAATAAGTATAATTTATGTGACAACTGATTCACCACCCCTCTTAGTTGTCTGCCCTTGTGTTGCCAAAAAATATTGTTTGAATTAGATTAGTTTAATTCATTTGCTTTCCTAATTCTTTATTTCCCCCCTTCACGACATTTAGCATGCTTGGTGGGGCCTCGATCCTTGAAATTAACATTTTTTCATGAGTTTATTTTGAGTAGTTGCAAGTTCCAGAATGTAAACATATTTTTTGAAATGCAGTTGAATTTTTTTATGTGAAACCTATAGGATTTTCACACAGTTGTTTCCTTGTTTCTACCATGGTTACACTTTTCCCAATTGCTACTGCACTACACAGGGCCAGTTTTGACATTTTCATCCACTATTGTCTTATAGGTTTCTAACAAAGTTGATTCTGACAAGGCTGCTATTGCACTAAACAGGTCCATGGTTGAAATTTTCTGGATCGCTAGCTATTGAAAAACTCAACTACTATTACTGCAAATAGGAAGTCCACTACTCACTAAAACATTAATGCTATTTCTCTGTTTCTTTTTGATTCAAATATGTAAACATTTTTTTATTTCTAATGCTAACGTGTGACTATTCTAGGTGTTTTAGAAGTTTATAATGTTGTTGCAATCCTTGCAGGAGTATGACACTTATTTCTATGAGAACAACTAACAATTTCATTGCAGGGTTGGAAAATGGTCCAAGGACACTTCATTTTTAAAACTAAACTTTAAAATATTTTTTAGTTTAAAGAATCTTTCAATTTTGTGTTGTAAAATTGAACCCACAACTTGCAAACTTTGAATTAGTGTTCTTAAAGCTAAACTTTTAAAGCTTTCTTAGTTTAAAGAATCTTTCAATTTGGTGTTATAAAATGGAACCCACAACTTGCACACTTCAAATTGGTGTTCTTAAAATTGAACTTCCAAAACTTTCTTAGTTCAAAGAATCTTTCAATTTGGTGTTACAAAATGGAACCCACTGTAGTGACAAAAAATGTATCTATCTACATTTTCACACTTGTTTGGGTCCTCCCTATTAAATTGAGCTTAGTGTTGCCTTGATTTAGTGTTGTAATGTGTTTAAAACATTCACATTAGCTCTTGGGCCCTTGTAAACTAAGTGAACCTAGTTGTTCCTTATTTAGGGTATTGTAAAGTGTACCTTTACACTTTCACACTAATCAAGGGTTTTATTAATTAATTGGGCTTCTTTATGCCTTATTTGGCCTTATTTTGCATCCACAAGCCTTAATGCATCTTTCTAAGATTAATCCCAACATTTACCAATATCCAATCATAATTCATGTGTTTTTGGATTATATGGCCCAAATTTAGTGATTTGGGACTCATATGCCACCTTGGGCATATGGGTCCCACCTAAGTTTCGGGGCCCCAATCTAGATTTCACATTAAACTAAGAATTTCTTGAAAAATGTGTCCCAAGCTTAGCCTAATGGGACTCATATGCCCCAACTGGTGTATGAGTCCCACTTAGCTTAGACCTAACTTAAATTCAAATTCTTTGTTGTATTTTATTCTCCTAGATCTGATGTTGGCTTGCAATGTTGTAATTTTAGGAAATTTGGCATAAACAAGTAAAATACAAGGTTAGTTCACATATTTTTCTCCTAACAAGCAATCAAGTGACCTAGCAAGTTGAATAAAAATTCTTATAGAAAATTTTAGTTCACAAGATCATTCAAGAGCATTCAAGAGCTGATTATCAAGTGTTTTAGAGAATCATTCAAGTATCAAGCATCATGTCAAAGTCATCATGAATCATGCTTGTTTTTGAGATAACATTTGTGATGCAAGGTTTGATTCAAGCAAGCATTCAATTCAAGACCCATATCATTCAAGCAAGAGTCAAGATCGACATTCATGCTAGCCATTTCATACATGTTTGTAGCAACTTCTTCAAGGGTTTGGTGAATTGCAACATTGCATATTTGTTCATTCATCATTCCTTCTCTATATTTCATTTCATTTCAAGGTTTGATTACTAGAACGAGGTTTGACCAAGGAAAACCACTATCCACTAACAAAACAACATTTTTCCCTCTCTTTAGTGTGTTATTTGAAGATGTAGGTTGAAGATACATTGAAAGAAAGATTGGAAGAAGTTGTAAAGTTTTCAAAGTTGTCAAAGTTGTCACCTTGTTTATAAGATCACTAAAAGGCACCTGCTGAGCAAAATTTAGTAGTCTAGTTTCATAAATCAAGTTGAGAAGAAAGAGCAGAGATAGAAGAGAAAATTAAGATCTTGACCTTTCCAAAAAGCTAAGCAGGACTGATACACCACTTATGGTGTATGATTCCTAGTACAGTGATTTTCTAGATTTCAAAAGTTCTAGACTTGTCATTGCCAAATTTATGTTCCAGACCAAAATGCTAATCTGGGACTAAATCTCCAAACCTAGTGTATGAGTCCCAACATGCCTTAAATTCAAAATTTTCAACATTTCAAACCTTTTTCCGAGCTTCTATAGGTTTCTAGGTGCACTTCTCTAATTTCTTAGTTTTCTGTTCTATTTTACATTCATTTCTAGGTCATATATTCAAGTCTTGCACATCATTAGGTTTTGTACGTTACTTGTCTTTCCAAGCCCTATCTTGGTGGTGAACCCCCTTTGAGTTTCTAAACATACCCTAGGACACCTTATTGCATAACTCTTTCCCTCATTCCATCATTGGATTGAGATCTTTAAGGTATCCTTGAGTGAAATAGGACCCTTGTGTATTTGTTCCATCTCCTAAACGGTGGAGCACCCTATTTCCATTGTTTCATTTTGGTGAACCTACATTTAGAACACCTTATTTCTTATTTGGAGTGCATCATAATCCTAGATCTAGGTTGCATTAACTTTGCATCAGGTTTTGCATTAGTTAATTTGCATCTAGGGTTTCTAAATATTGCATTAGTGAAAGTGCATAGAGGTTTCATTTTTGCATTTTGCATCATTGAAATTCACTTAAAATATACATTTACACTTATTCTAAACATCATCCAAAATAGAAAACATAACATTCACATAAAATTTTCTTAAAATGGTGCAAAAACCCTAATTTGGGACTCATATGCCCCTCTAGGCGATTTAGTCCCAATACAGGTGCTTTTTCCTGAATTCTGGGTATTCTATGGTGATTGTTATTCAAAATTCAAATCCTTGAAAAACCCTGATTGGGGATCGTATGCCCCTTTGGGTGATTTAGTCCCATTTTAAATTTTAAACTACATTTTCCAGCATTAAATTCTTTGTTTTTGTGTTTCTGTTTGCTACTGTTGGTTATCTATTTTAGTTTCCAAAGCTTCTATTTCATTAAATTCATTGCATCTAGCTTAATTGGTTCAATTTGTGCATTGCATATAGAACATTTTAGATTTTCACAATGTAATTAGTAAATTACCTTGACTAGAATTTGAAACTTGCATTTATACATTTCATTGCACTGCATTTCATCATGGATATGTGTTTTGGTAAACTTTGGATGTCCCTGAAATCATTAGTGGATGTGTCAAGTTGTTCTTTTGTAAATGACCCTAATGAAATTGAACTCACTCATGCTCACTCAAATCCTAATGCATGTCCTCCTCATGATGTTGAAATCATTGGAGAAGATTATTCTAGTATGAACAACTTCCTAAACAATTTCCTTAACATCCTCGAGACCAATGTATCCTTTTATCCTTCACTGAAACAACCAACACCTCCCATCATCCCACCACTTGAGATGTTTGGTCATTTCCACCCTGAAATTGAAATGTAAACTGAACCTAAGTTTCCTACAATAGGTGAACCTAGTTCCTCTAGTCAAGCAAACACTCAACCATTCTATGTTAACAAAGTGACAAAAACTCCCATCAGCTTAGAAGAGACATATGGAAAAGGATTCATTATTTTAAGCAAACATGAAATTCATCACCTCTTAGAGAGAATACCAATTGGAGATACGAAAGGGTTAGGATATCCAGATCCTCCTCCCGACATAAGTGTCCTCATTCCTAAAGAACAACCCATGCCTTGTAGCAATGATAAGGATAGGATCATCTTACGTCCCCCTCCTCAATGCATAACATGAGAAGTTGGTGAATCTAGCAAACAACAAAGGCCTTACAAATTAAAGAAACTAAAATTCCCTTGTCCACCATCTACCATTGAAAGAACTTTACAAATACTTCTAAACCAAGAACTTATAACATTACTACCTATGAGAAAAAAAGCCAAAACTATATCCTGAAGATGCAAATGTTCCACATTATCAATACCATAGAGTTCTTGGACATAGTACTAATTACTGTTGTGATTTAAAATATATATTTAAAAATTTTGATATCATAGAAATAATTCCTTAAAGCATGTTCTTTTACTCCTTTCCATGTAATAGTTATAGAAATCATCCTATTCTCGCCATTGCATGTTTTACATTCATTAAAAATAATTTCAAAATGCAAGGATCCCCTTTCCCATCACTTCCCTCAGCTCATTCTTGTCTTGCACTTAGTGGGGGAAAGAATTCGATAGCCTTGTCCTAGTAGTGCATTTTTCATTGTACCTTTGGCTAGTTGTCTACCTTCTATATATGATGAACACGATTGGGATGTAGATGACCTACTAATAGGTTCACTTGCATGTGACTTACTAGTATTTTGCATTATTTAATTTTTCATGTTTTGTGTGTGATTGCATGTGCATATTGTGATCCCTTGTGTTGTTCTATTTGATTTCTCTCTCTCTCTCTCTCTCTCTCTCTCTTTGTGGCATTCCTCTATTTGTATCTACATTCTTCTTTATGTTGTAAATTTTTTATCTTTTCTTTGTCTTGTGTTTTCCTTTTGGGGATGATGCAAGGCGTCAGGAAATTTTAGACTCTTCCATGTTGAGCCAAAAGGATTTTCTTTGTTTTCACTCTCTTTGTGTCATTCTTCCTGTTCCATAGTATTTGGGGAATAATGACAGTTCTGAGCTCTCTTAAAAACATTGTAGCAAGAACATACTAACCCTGAATCCATGGATCTCTCATGTGTTTGGAGTTTCATTTCGGGGGGAAATCCCTCTTTTCCTTTTTATGATGTAGCTTCATTTGGAAACATATGACTTTGAATAGGGATTTCCAAATAAGCTCTCATTATTGTTAGCATTTATCATTTTCTACTTTAAAGTAATTGCTTACAACATGGTGTTTAGCAATTTTTTTAAAGTGGGGGCATACAATGGCATTATTTTTTTGCATTTTTCATGTTTCATTATGTAGTATTCTTACTTCATGTGATACATCTTTTGCTTTATGGTGACATTAGGTGTGATTCCCCTCAAGAGTGTGATCTCTCTTAGCATATTATATTCCTCTTAGTGGCTTGATGTGACACACTGCATCCCCTAAGTTGTGAATCTTCTATTCTTGAATTGGTCCTCTCTTGGAGACATTAGGAACAATGTTCCATAATTTAAAGACCTTACATGAACTAAGAAAAAGTCCTTTGAACATAGCTTACACTCTTTTGTATTTACAATTTTGGTTATATTTCCACCTTGCATACCACACTTTGCTTGCCTATGGTGCCATCTTGTTTGTTCACAAGTTTCAAGAATAAAAAGCTTTGCTTTCCTCATTCAAAGCTCAAATTTCATTGTTTTTTGTCACCTTATCAAAGTTATTAGGAGGTATAGCTTTGGTCTGGTTGTACGTATGGGAACCAAACTTAGGCATGAATTTCCCATAGCCACTTGCTTGTGAGCCCATATCAGTTGCATGCATATGTGTCTCACCCTTTTGGATACTCACCCAATAGACAACCTAAAGTTCCATTTCCTCAAAGTGAGTGTGTGTTTCTTGGAAAAATAGCTTAGATCTGATCTACATGTAGGACAAATGATCAAAGCTTGATCCACCCCTTTTTTTATTTTTTATTTTCTTTACGTCTTTAGCAGTTTATGTTTGTGCCTTGTTGTTACTCTTTATATCATTTTCATGTGTGTTCTTTTATGTCTATGTTAGTTTATCATAGGATCTTTGTCCTGGGGGCTTGATCACCCCTCATGATCATTGTTGTCCTATCTCACTAGAATTGGTACATTTGAAGCCCTCTTGATGTGAGTTTGTTTACTTTAGTGTGAGTTTGAAGAAAGTTCCTCCTCTCACTAAAGTGGGGGCTAAATGTAGTGACAAAAAATGTATCCCTCTACATTTTCGCACTTGTTTGGGCCCTCCTTGCTAAATTGAGCTTAATGTTGCCTTGATTTAGTGTTGTAATGTGTTTAACACATTCACATTAGGTCATGGGCCCTTATAAACTAAGTGAACCTAGTTGTTCCTTATTTAGGGTGTTGTATTTACACTTTCACACTAATATATTGTTTTATTAACTAATTGGGCTTCTTTATACCTTTTTTGGCCTTATTTTGCATCCACAAGCCTCATTTAATGCATCTTTATGAGATTAATCCTGACATTTACCAATATCCAATCATAATTCATGTGTTTTTGGATTGTATGGCCCAAATTTAGTGATCTGGGACTCATATGCAACCTTAGGCATATGTGTCCCACCTAAGTTTTGGGGCCCCAATCTGGATTTCACATGAAACTAAGAATCTCTTGAAAAATGTGTCCCAAGCTTAGCCTAATGGGACTCATATGCCCCAACTAGCATATGAGTCCCACTATGCTTAGACCTAAATTAAATTCAAATTATTGACAGGATTTTATTCTCCTAGATCTAATTTCGACTTATAGAATTGTAATTTCAGAAAATTTAGCATAAACAAGTATAAATAAAAGGTTAGTTCACATATTTTTTCTCCTAACAAGCAATCAAGTGACCTAGCAAGTTGAATAAACATCCTTATAGAAAATTTTAGTTCACAAGAGCATTCAAGAGCATTCAAGAGTTGATTATCAAGTGTTTTAGAGAATCATTCAAGTATCAAGCATCATGTCAAAGTCATCATGAATCATGCTTGTTTTTTAGATAACATTTGTGATGCAGGGTTTGATTCAAGCAAGCATTCAATTCAAGACCCATATCATTCAAGCAAGAATCAAGATCCACATTCATGCTAGCCATTTCATACATGTTTGTAGCATCTTCTTCAAGGGTTTGGTGAGTTGCAACATTTCATATTTGTTCATTCATCATTCTTTCTCTCTATTTCATTTCATTTCAAGGTTTGATTACCAGAACGGGGTTTGACCAAGGAAAACCCCTATCCACTAACAAAACAACATTTTTCCCTCTCTTTAGTGTGTGATTTGAAGATCTAGGTTGAAGATACATTGAAGAGAAAGATTGGAAGAAGTTGTAAAGTTTGCAAAGTTGTCAAAATTGTCACCTTGTTTACAAGATCACTAAAAGACACCTATAGAGCAGAATTTAACAATTTAGATCCAGAAATCGGACTGAGAAGGAAGAGTAGATATAGAATAGCATATTAAGATCTTGACCTTTTGAAAAATTTGAGCAGGAATTATATGCCACTTGTAGCATATGAGTCCTAGTACAATGATTTTCTAGCTTTCAGGAGTTCTAGACTTGTCACTACCAAATTTTTATTCCTGCCCAAAAACCCTAATCTGGTACTAATTTTCCCAACCTAGCATATGAGTCCTAGTGTGCCTTAAATTCAACATTTTAAGCATTTTAGAACTTTTTTTGAGCTTCTATAGGTTTCTAGGTGCACTTCACTAATTTCTAAGTTTTTTGTTCTATTTTAAATTCATTTCTAGGTCATCTATTCAAGTCTTCTACATCATTAGGTTTTGCATGTTACTTGTCTTTCCAAGCCCTATCTTGGTGGTGAAACTCCTTTTAGTTTCTAAACATACCCTAGGAAACCTTATTGAGATCTCTTTCCGTTATTCCATTATTGGATTGAGATCTCTAAGGTATTCTTGAGTGAAATAGGGCCCTATGTATGTGTTCCATCTCCTAAACAGTGGAGCACCCTATTTCCATTGTTTCACCCACAACTTGAGCACTTCAAATTGGTGTTCTTAAAACTAAACCTTCAAAGCTTTCTTAGTTAAAAATCACTTCACTTTGCAGCTTGTAAAATTGAATTATCTTTGCTTTGACCAATGCTTTTCATTTTGTTGATGAGCAAATATTTTTATTTGTTGAAAACATTAAGACAAACAAGGCCATTAGAAACACTCAAAATTGGTGCTTAAAATTGAACAAATCCATTTTGATTTGTACATTGCTATATTTGACTAAAGTCTCAAATGCTTTTGATTTGGTGCGCATAAGAAATGAATTGATATCTTCACACTTCAAATTTTGGAATTAAAAATCGAATTGCGATGGATTGTATGTTGTTTTTTCTATGCTTGGAAAACCAAGTGTGTATCCTCTCCCCTCACATCTTTTGATGATCTTGGGTGATGAAAAGTACTTTGGATTTCACATTTTTTTTATTTCAAGCATCACCTTTAGATCAAGCCTGCCTTTGAGACACATCTTACACTAGAGAACTCAAGGTGACTCAAAGTGGTTTTTTCCTCAAACTGCTATATAAATCAGGTTGTGACTAAATGCCAAAACCAAATCAGCAATTACTTGGTCAATAGTGCCATTCAGAATGGGGAGGTACCTTCAAGTATATATATTGCCCCTAGTAGGAGTGGTTAACAATTTTAGTAGCTTGCTAGACATTAGATAGGTGTTGGATCCCCTAAGCAGTGATTAAGAACCTTGTAGTAGAGGCCACCCTTATTTCCAAAACATTGTTTGAAATTGGTGCACTGAAATTTAATTCAAGAAGTTACTTAGCAAGTCCAATTTATGGTTGAGACATAACACTTTTCATAAGTTTCATGTAAAATCATTCCTTCGGAGCATGAGGTAAGGCCACCTAAAAGAATGTGCCTATCTCTAGGTTGTAATGATTGTCTTCAATGAACTTTCCAACAAAATCTACATTATCTTGGACATCAAATACTTTTCTTGGTTTTAGAAAAACAAAAAGCAAACATTGAACTTGGTTATCAAAATTTCAAAACCTTTGAACTTAGTGTGAATACCTTTGAAAAGAACCCTATATTTTCACTCAATAAAATATATCTTAAACAAATATCTCTAAAGGTTTTTGAATATTTAGGCTTACATTTCAAGTCACATTTAGACCAAAGTCAACATTGGGAACTATGGTTTTAGTATCTTTACTTTCACAAAATTTGAGCTTTGTGGAAAGAAACTTGCTTAAGTTATAGACATTTAGAGTAAATTTTTTTGTTGTATCACTTGCCATATCTCAGACATAGAAATACTAAAAACCCAGATTAAAAAACTTACAAATATTTAGAGAGAACCTTTTACAATTGTAAACAAATTGAATAGAATCCACTATTGTAGAGATTTTGTTGCTTTTGACCTAAAGATTTCAGTAGTTGATCTAAAACATGCCACTATTACTCTTTGGTTTATAACAGTTAATGTCAAAACTTTGTCTCTTTTGCAAAATAGTACCATAGTTGACCTGAAAAATTCTGCTATTGATCTAAACATTACCACTATTGACCTATTTTTCAGCCATAGTTGACCAAAATCTTGCCACTTTTGACAAATCTACCACTATTTCCTTCACCATTTCACCAATCAAAAAATTGAAACAGAGACCACTTTTGATAAATATGTTGTAGTTGTCCTTTAAATTCATCCAGTATTGACCTAAATAGGGCCACTTCTATCAAATTTACTACTACTATTTTCTTTGTTAACAACACAAATTGAAACAAAGACCGCTATTTCTCTAATTTTAACCGTTGTCCTAAATTTGAAATGCTACTATTCTAAAGATTGTGGCTATTGCCCTATTTTCTAGTGCAAATCAGAGACTAATCCAAAATTGGTTAATCTTTCATCTTTTGAGAACACAACCATCAAACCTCCAAAACACCCCATATCTTCATCATTCCATATCCATTTGCAAAAATTCAAACATGTCAACCTAGTTTTAGAATTCAAAATAAAAATACAACTTGGATTATTCTTTTGCTCTTGATTTCTAAGATATCAACATTTTCTTGCACCTCAAGGCTAGTTCAAGTAGATCTTCAAACATATCCTCTAGAAAAATGGAATAAAATATTGGTCCAAGTTTTCTACACTGTGAGTCCCAAAATTAGCATCATCTCCAAAACATCCAATAGACATCACTCATACTTTAGGGTCTTGAGTATCAAAAAATCATATCAAACCATCAAAACCTTTGTCCAAAAATTTTTCTTTTACATCATCTTCATTCATCATTCTTTTAAATAGAAAAGGATCAAACATAGAAAAAGAGCTTACACTTCATGACCATTTGGTGTCTTACTGCTCTTGTTCAATAACCAAATCTTACTGCTCCTATCATACAACTAAATTTCACATGGTTGAAGGTGAGAAATTGGAAATTATTAGTAGTTTGAGAAGTTTCATGCTTGAGAAAAAGGAAACACCAACTTAGTGGAGAAAAATGACTACTATTCTAGAAAAAGAGGAACTAAAAGTTGATCTTGTAGCCAAAAGACCAATATTACCACCTTCTGCATGGTAATAGATAATCCTAGCTTACAAAACATATTTTAAACAAAAAATACCAAAAAAAAAGAATCATTCCATTATGTATTTAAAGTGATCACAAAAAATATCCCAAGGTCTTCGAATTGTTTATGACAACCACGAGATCTCAACAAAAAAAAAAGATGGAAGCCAACAAGAGTAGCTGAAGTGCACCGAAAACCAACATCACTAATGATGAAACCAACCCATGGGGTTATAAACCAAGTGATCTTACAACTCCTCAGAAGGAACCCTCATTCAAGGAAACACAAAACCAACCACAAAGTAATGAGGAAGTACTCCTTAGACACCAAAACATGATTGATGGTCAAAATCAACTTCCAAATCCCAAAGATGTGATCATAGAGGAATGCAATGATGATGAGGAACTTATTGATGATAAAATATTAGAGATTTCCCAAGATACTAAGATGCAAAAGCTTATGGATAAGATGCTTGGACAAAATGCAAACTCATATTTCCTCACATTAGCAAAAAGTTGTGCAAAATTACCCATTGAATTCAATGTGGACATCTTATAAGATCCAAATCTCATTCCACTGGGAGATCAAATGGTAGTTAGACAATTCCAAAACTAACCATGAATCCCAACATACCACCATTGTTTTCACAAAAAAATGATCAAATGTAATCCATGGATAGCCCATTGTTTATACCACCATCCCAAATTGAAGAAGCATTTATGGCACAACAGTATCAAGGAAATACAACCCAAAACATGCCACAACATAACATTTTGGAAAACATGGGAAATATTCCAACAAACCAACAAGGTGTAAACCCATCACAAGGGAAATACATGCCACAAAAAAATTCAATTGACCCTTCCAACAACTTACAATATCATCAAGGGAAATTATCACAACATCAACCACAAAAAGGTGTACCATCAATGTAATACCAAGGTAACCTTCTACGACACTCACAACAACACGGTGTACCATCAACGCAATACCAAGGTACCCTTCAGCACTCACAACAACAAGGTGTACCATCAATACAATACCAAGGTAAAATTTCACAACATTCACAACAACAAGGGATACCACAAACAAACTACCATGGTATAGCCCAAACTCAATAACACTTTGTTCAATAAACCAAAAATCCAAATCCTCAATAACAAAAATAAGGAGGACTACAAAATTAGTACCAAGGAACACCTCAAAGTCAATATCTGGATACAAAACAAGGACCCAACCTAACTTATACACAACAAGGACCTAACATACCTTGTGCACCACAGGGTCCTCAAAATCCCATGACTACACAATATCTTGTTTATGACCAAAAAAAACATCATGGGACAACAGATCTAAAATACCCAACATCTTCAATAAAGCACATTAAACAATGAAATAAATGTTCAACTTCAAACACTCAATCAAAGGATATCAGATATACAAATTGGAAAACCAAATAAGAGTTATGCTCTCCAAGAAATTTTTCCATATCCATTTGATAAAAAATTATCCATGGTACCTTTCCCCAAAGGCTTGTAAATATCAAAATTTGACAAGTATAGGGGGAAAGGAGATCCAATTGAGCATGTACGTGAATTTTTAGTATCTTGCATGGAACTACAATGAAATGAAACCTACTTGATGGGACTTTTTCCATGGAGTCTCAGTGGGCCCACTATAGATTGGTTCTCTCATTTACCCCCAGGTAACAAAACATTTGATGAATTTTTGGATAAGTTTATCCACCATTTCTTGTATAACATAGAACAAGACATTATGATCACTGACCTATATACAATCAAACAAATTCAAGGTGAATCATTTGCCTCATACCTACAATGATGGAGACATAAAGTGAGAAAAATTAAGTGGCCCATTCCAAAGAAACAACTTTTAAATGTCTTTATTTCCAATGTACATGCAAATACCAATTACAACCACATGGTCTTATGCTCAAGCAATTTTGAAGAAACTATGGAAAAGGGGATACTTATTGAAAGAGCCCTCATTGCAAGGGGAGTAATCAAACTTTACAACCCTAAATATCAACCTTCTACTTCAAATGACAAACCCAAGATATGGGTGAAGAACAATAATGTAACCAATGATGGAGTAGTTGATGCCAAGGTTGTACGCAATGTACAAACACCCAATATGCTATAAAATTAGGTTCAAATAGCACAAGGTTATCAAAAAAACAATTAACTCAGTTATCCTCAAAATAATCAACCCAACAACCAACAACAAAATCAAGGATATGATAACAAAAGAAGATCACCAACACAATATGACCAACCATGAAGTAAATTTACTCCATTAGGAGAATCCCTTGAGGTGATTATGCAAAAACTAGTAAACAAGAACCTCGTCAAGATTAATGACATAGAAAACTATGAAGAACCTAACTTCAAATCATCTTGGTATAACGAGAACGATCAATGTGAATTTCATAGAATCAAGGGGCATACCACCAACAACTACATGATACTTATGAATATTGTGCAAGATCTAACCAAAAAGGGAGAGGTCGACATAGAACATCAAATTGGAAATAAAGACCTAAAGATTTACAAGGATCCAATCCCTGACCATTTTAAGGGAAACAACAAAGGAAAAGAACAATATTATTGTAAGGCCACCTTATCTTATGGTGAGGATACTATTCTAGGACATATCTCTTGTGATGATCATACCATCCATTTGGTAACCATTCTATGTGGAGGTCTTAAATATAATGTGACTACATAAAGGGGAAGAGTAATAATCCAAGGAGGAGTACCCCCAATAAAAACCACGAGTAAGCCATCAAGTGACTATAGCATTGTGGAACAACTCAAGAAAATCCCCACCTTAATCTCCATCCTTTAGCTCTTAAAACTTTTACCAGCACATAAAGGAATATTGGAGAAATCACTTGTCAAAATGTCAGTCCCAAACAACCTTGATGGTAATTAACTTCAAGCCATGGTTGGAAATATCACATCCACCCATCATTTAGTCTTTTTTGAGAAAGACCTTCTACAAAAATATTTCCACAATGAAGCTCTTTACTTAGAATTGGGTGTCCACAAACAAAAATTCAAGAGAGTACTCATAGATAATAGTGTAGGTGTAAACATTTATACATTAAAATTTATGAAACAACTGGGATACTCTAATGATGTGATAGATAAAAATAAGAGCATCACTATCAAATCTTATGTTGACATGGAGTGAAATTTAGAAGGAACGATTAGGCTACCTATTCAAATAGGACCAATAATAATAGAAACTACTTGTCAAGTACTGGATCTCAAGCTTCCATACAACCTTCTCTTGGGTTGACCATGGATCCATGCTTTGAAAGCAATACCATCTACATTCCATCACTTCCTAAATTTTCCTTATGACAATAAGGAAATTACCATATATGTTGACCCTAAACCTTTCCATTACTGTGCTAAATTGGAGGAAAAGTATAAAAAGATTAAGCAAATACCCAACAATGATATATCTTTTCACTCCTTTTCCTATGTTAACCCAACATAACTAGCTTCATACTCCATGTGGACATGGAAAAATTATCCCTTTTTTCTTGCTTGATATGGAAATAATTGATGAAAAATTGGACTTAATGAGGCCTTGATTTGGTGTTGTGAGGTATTTTACACATCCACACTAGGTCTTGGACCCTTGAAAACTAAATAAAATGCATCTAACAATCTCTTGTCAAGGTGTTGTAAAGTGTTAGACTCTTGTTAAGAATCTAAGTTTCATGGACCCATTTTCCCGTAATTTAACATTGTAAAATATATTTAATTTCATCCTCATATTAATCTAGAAGGCTTGTGAATTAAACCTTATCTTAATCTAGTGTTGTAATGTGTCTTACACATTCACATTGGATGTTGTGCCTTTCTATGCCACGTGGACCTCATTTTAATGTTGTAAAGTGTATTTAATCACACTTTCACATTGAAATTTGTGTCCTTGGCCTCATCCACCCTTTACATCATCATTAATAGGCTCCTATTGCCCCATATTGTGCATTCCAAGGCATAATTTGATCAAATAACTGACAAAGTCACCATATAAACCTGATTTCCTTCCTGACATTCTAGCTAACAGAATGGCCCCTGTGGGATCCATTCGTGATTAGAGTCAAATGAGTCCCATCCAGGTGGGAACCATTCACCTTTCATGGCGAATAAGTCCCATTTGAGTCATTTTTGGGGTTTGAGTGGGAAAAGTTGGATTTTAAGTTTAATTTTTCTCCATGTCGGCCTTAGGGATCAAATTAATGGGAATAAGGTGAATTACATCCTATAAATACAAGTCTCTAAACCATAATTCATAATCATCATAACCAATTCATTCATTCTTCACTCGTCATTAATTATTCTTCTCAAGCAAGCTAGGGTTTCAACATTCCAAGTCATTCAAGTTCATTTTTTAGACATTAAAGGGAAGATTCCTTATCTTTTGTTGTCAAAAATAAAGATCAATCATCATGTAAAGGTACTAAATCCATTGTTCCATGCTTCATTACATTGCTTCCTCATTTTGGTTTAATTACCTAAAAAGGGGTTTGACCAAGGCAAACCCCCATGCCCTAGCATTCAACATTTTTCCTTCTTTTCTTGTGTGTTTACAGATTTAGGCATCTTGAATACTTAGAAATCATTAAAGATCAAGTTGTAAAGTTGTTGAAGACATCACCTTTTTGACGAAGGAAAAATATCCATTAAAATTCACCTACAGTGCCAGAAATCAGACTTTCGAAGGCAAACACCTATCAAAAACTGAAGTACAAATCGAGGGCTTCTGAACAATTCCCAAAATATAGAACTAATTCTCCTAGAATGGAAAATGAGTCCCAGTAGGCAAAATTTTCACCATCTTCAACATTTTAAAAGTCATTTCTAGTCTCCAGCAAGATCTCAGGTGTACACTTTCTATTTCATAGCTTTTTGTTACAGTTTGCTTTCATTTCTAGGTCCTTTTGCATTTGATAGTGTGTTTTCGAATGCCTTGCATTTCAATAGTTTTGCATTGATAAATAATTTATTTTACTAGTTCATTGTATTTAGACATTACATCTAAGCATATTCCATCCATCCTTGCATTGATTTTGAATACATTTACATTACATTTTAGCACATCTTTCTCCTTTTAGGTGAAAAACCCTAGAAGTGTTTGAAAGCCCTTGGGTGTCAAAATCCTTGTTTACATTTTGGTGAAATTTCCTTTAGAATACTTTTCTTTTATGATTTGGAGTCATCCATCATCCTAGATCTAGCTTGCATTGACTTTGCATTAGGGTTTGCATTAGTTAATTTGTATGCTAGGGTTTTAAAAAGTTTCATTAGTGAAAGTGCATATAGGTTACATTTTTGCATCTTAAATCATTGAAAATTTCTAAAATTTTTCATTTGCATTTTAGGTTTTCATCATATATCACATAAAACATAAAAATCCATCAAAAAGATCTAAAAATTCTGAAAAAAATCCCCATTGGGACTCATTCGCAACCCTGGGCGAATTAGTCCCTTTTCACCCCTGAAACTGCACTTTATAGAACTGAAAACCCTATTTTTAAGCTTCTGTTTGGTGCCATTACTTAACTGTATCAATTGGTTGTGTTTCTATAACATGAATTTCATTAGATCTAGCTTAAATTGGCTCATTCCATACATTTTTTAACTTTCAAATTTGCATTCTCATATTGTTACATAGCATAATCAGTCAATTATCATCCTATCTAAAAAATTGCATTCCTCTTTTCCATGTTTTCTTTTACATGGTTATATTTCAAGCTTGTAGAATAATCATTACATCATGTTTTCATTACAAAAATCTATAGTTATCATATTTCATGTTCTATTTTTAGACCTTGTTGCGTGTTTTAATAAAATTTTGCTCAGTGCATATGAATATGAGGTTCTTTCCCCTTTCTTTTTGTTCGTCATTGATCCGTCTCCTAGTATCCCTTTTGTGCAAGAGGTTAGTCTAGTGAAAGAAACCTTGGATAATCACAACAATCACATTTTTTTCTTCTCCTATTATCTCTCCCACTTGCAAACAAGATATTATAGTGCCAGAAGAACTAATTAATGAGAGTTTTGACAATCCGAGTTGTTTCTCTCCTCTTACCTCTCCTTTTAGACAAAAAATTACTAAAGAAGAGGACATCACAGTAAGTAATCACAATGATCACACAACACAACAGGAAGATGAGATCATGGAAACATTTCTAGACATTACCTTACCTAGTCTCCATAATCATGATAATCAAACTTGTTCTTCTCCTAATATCCATCCTCGATGCAAAGAGGATAGGTTGGCGTTAGCAGATATACCTATTAAAAGTCATGAGAATATTATCCCTCCCTTCCCTAATGTTCCTATCCCATGGGAAGACCTATTTGGAAAACATGAAAACCATAGCGGTCCTTCTCTTGATGCCTCTCCTATTTGTGATAAAGCCACTTTACAAACTCCAACCACAAATGAACACATTACAAGCTCTCCTTCTTGGGTAAATAATATGGAACAAGAGAATGAGACCTTAGGGAAACATGGTAATCACATAGACTCTTCTCTTAATCTTGGCCTTATCAATCAAAAAGAAACTTCAACCATTGATAAATCCCTTACTTGTGATGGAGTAATTTTAGATGAAATAATCCATGAATGTCAACAACATTTGATTCGTAGTTCTCCTAAAAACTCTCCTCCTAGGGAGAATATCACGGTGTTAGAAAATGGCAATAATAATCACGTGTCTTCCTTAGCTCACAATAAAAAGGTGATTCTAGATTTCCCTTCATTAGAGATACACCAAACCAAGACCATTGAGGTTATGAATGCACAAGTGTCCATTAGATCCCCCATGACCAATAGAACTCATACATACCCCATGGTACATCCTAAAAACCATCTAATTCTCTACCCACCTTCACACAAACAAAAAAATCACAACCAACTTGAACTCATTCTTTACCCACCATCACACAAATCTCACACTCACAACAATCCTGAATTAATCCTTTACCCACCTTAGAATAGTGTGTCATAGCAACTGAGTCATAATACCATTGATCATACATACAACACCAGAAAAAATTCACAACCACAACAAACCACCCCAACCTCTTTACCTTTTCCTAATCCTATACTACCTCATACTCCTCAATTAAGGGAGTATTATCTTTTTGAACAACTTAAGAGCACTCCCACAAAAATATCCATATGGGATTTACTTTAGGCTTCACCTACTTGTCACTCTATGCTTCAAATGACCTCACAACAAGTTCCTATTCCTTCTAATGCACAACCAAATGACATAGCAGCCATAATTCAAGGATTGAACGCTGACATTGTTTTCCAACAAAGTGAACTCCCCCCTTTGGAAGTGTAAAAAGAAAATTAAGCTTTCATGATCATTGATCAATACAATATAATAGGGATAAAGTGAATACTTATTGATAATGTGTGTAGTGTAAACCTCTTGGATAGGCTTTGTGTGGATAGATCAAAAATTCAACCCAATTCTTTATCTATCAAAGGCTTTGACAATGTAGCTAAACAACCACTTGGTGTGATTACTTTACCTATTACAGTAGGGACGACCACATTAGATACACAAATTCATGTTATGCCTCATGAAATTTCATATAATCTTCTTCTAGGCAGGTTGTGGATTCATGAAATGAATGGTGTTCCGTCCACTCTTCATCGTAAAATGAAATACATTCGCAACAACCAAGTACACATCCTTGAGGCTGACCCTAATCCCAATAGTTGTTTGAACATTGAAAAAAACAATGCGAATCGTTTAAACACATCAACACAAACTATACAAGTGGAACTTGTGCAACAAAAAGACAAAAAAAAACATATTGAACAAGTCACGACACTATTAGATGATGATTGGGGATCCTTAGAATTCACACCACCACTCATGGACAATCCTTTGAAAGCATCCACCTCAACCACTTTAGACCAAACCACAATCAATTACACAAAAATAACCAACAACCCAATCCAAAAGAACTGAAAAAGCTTTATGTAAAAGGTTATGAAATTATGAAACAACTTGGCTACAGTGAAAAGGATGTGGTGCTAATGAACAAGGTATTCACAATCTTATAGATCCTATCACACAACAAACAACTTATGGTCTTGGTTATTGTCCTTTGATAGAGATCACCATTCACTCAACATCAACACTCTCTCACAACATTCTCCTAAACCAACCTTAACATTTGTACATCCTGAACTCATTAACACTAGTGGTCTTGAAAATCATCATTTACAAAACATGACACAAACAATGAACTCTTCGCTTAATGTCAATGTCATCATGCAAAAAACTAATGAATTGAATTTGTTAGATTTTACACCCTCCTATAAAGGAGAGAACAAAATCTTGCAATATAAGGAGTCTTGTGTAGGTATGACAACTAACCCTAAGCAAGAGGTATCTTTGTTGCAAACTACAAAACTGCCTTCTATCATTGGTCAAGAGGGTATCTTGTCAAGACTCCTCCAAGATCACTTGATTTCCCTTTCTCCAAGAACTCGAAAGAAATTTTATTACCAGAATTCCTTTTGAGCATATCATAGAGTTCCTGGTCATTCTACTAATGAATTTAAGGCTTTGAGTAATAAAATTCAACATTTTCAGGAGTTTGGTATTCTTCTTTCTATGGGGTCACCTAATTCCTCTAATTGATACTAATTTTCACTCTAGTATGCATTTCATTAATCATTTTGGCTCACCCTTAGCCTACACTAAGTGGGGGCAAGGGCTTATGTAGCCTTGTCCTCATATGTCACTTGTCATTACCTCTTTTGGCTAGTCATTAACCTTTCATAAGTATATAAGAGAAAGCTTGGGATATGGACGACATGCCTTAAGTTGGCTTGCATGTGACATACTACCTTCGTGACGTAGCTTCTCAAAAACATATGACTTGGCATAGGACTTTTTGAATAAGCTCTCATGTCTTCCTTCTAGTTTAAAGAAATTCTCATAGTATTGGTGTTCACAACTTCTTTAAAGTGGGGGAATACACAGACACTCACATTTCATTGTGTTATTTCTTTCTTCTTGCGATGCATCCTTTTCTTGGTGGTGTCATTGGGCGTGTTTCCCTCCAAGAGTGTGATACTTCTTTGAGACATCCTATCTTGGAAACATTAGGAACAATGTTCCTTAAGATGAGACATTACACAAACTAAGAAAAATCCCTTTGAACATTCCTTACACCATATTGCATTTACAATGTCCATGAGTGTCAAGCATATGACATTTTTCTTACCTCATAGAGCTCAAAAATAATTTTCCTTGTGGCGCCTTATTAAAGTTATTAGGAAGTATGACTTTGGTATGGTTGAGAAAGAAGCCATTTTCGAGGCATGACTTTCCCCATAGCCACCTTGTGGATTTCTCACCCCGCGGACAGCTAGAAGTTCCATGGCCCCAGAGTGAGTATACTTAGGGCTTTCTCACCCCACTAATAGCCAGAAGTTCCATGGCCCCAGAGTGAGTATACTTAGGGCTTTCTCACCCCACTAATAGCCAGAAGTTCCATGGCCCTAGAGTGAGTATACTTAGGGCTTTCTCACCCTACGGATAGCTAGAAGTTTTGTGGCCCCAGAGTGAATATACTTAGGGCTTTCTCACTCAGTGGATAGCCAAGTGTTTTGTCGCCTCAGAGTCAGTATGCATTTTTAGACAAATAGCCTAAATTTGATCCACAAATAAAATGCATCTAACAATGTCTTGTAAAGGTGTTGTAAAGTTTTGTAAATGAATTTCACACTTTTCTAGACTCTTGTTAAGCATCTAAGTCTCATGGAACCATTTCCCCCCTAATTCAACATTGTAAAATATATTTAATTGCATCCTCACATTAATCTAGAAAGATTGTGAATTAAACGTAATCTTAATCTTAACAAAAATGTTATACCTCTTAATCATTTTTTCACATTTGAGCCCAATAACAACCTCTTATTTCTCAAACCAAAGAATAAAGGCCCAGTGTTACCTATCAACGAATGCAAAGAATCAGAAATAAGTTACCCAACTTCGAGCTCTTTTAAACTGTCGAGCTACCCAACATTCTTTCTTCCATGTCAGCTCCAGGAAGCTATGGTTTCTCTCAGCCCTATTCAATCTTCTTTGTTAAGCTTTACAATGCTCTTTTTTCAAACAAAACAATAATTTGGAGTCTGATCAAAACATAATGAATGCATTTTGAAGTCCGAGATACCATTATATTGTTGTTGCCAAGTCAACCCACAATCGAGACCCGAAATGATGATGTGTCTGATACACATCATTTCCATGCTATTTAAAACATGTTTCTCATTCCAAAACATATTCCACATGGTCAATTCCATACATGTGACTGAATAAAACACTGAAAACCATTTATATGGTTAGATATGTATACAAACTGATAGTCATAAAATGACTTAAACTTTAAACCAAGGCCGACTAAAAAATATGTGGCATAAGCAAGCCAATATTCATTCTTTAATGACTTAAAACATTATCAAAATCTGATAGTCATATGTATATATGACTTTAAACTTAAAACTAGTGGTGGTCATAAACTTATGTGACAAATAATGTTATGTCATATGAATAGTGTTATTGACAATGCCTTTGTAATCTGAATATGACACTAAAATAGATATATCAAAGATGACTTATGTGAAGTTATTAAATTTTACAGAATGAGCTATGCAATATCCCACAAAGTGATCACTGTATGATGAAACAAAACCACTTAAATGGAAATTCTACAAACAATAACACCAAATGCTCATCCCTATAAAAGAGAAACATGTTAGCCAAGAACAATAAACCAGATATGTCAAAATGAGCTACCATATACCTGAACCTTGAATGACCTTGAAAGAATGATATATCCATTCTTATGAGAACATAGATATTAGTACCAGAGCCAATAACCATGTAACCACTGAAATACCCATCATCATATAACTGAAATATAAAAAGCAATATAAGTAAGAAGAGCCATAAATTAGAGCTATGAATAACACTATAACTGATCAAAACCATGAGTAACATAGTGATGCCATAACATGATCAAATCCATGAATTCCATGAATAATGTTGTCGCCAATCTTTTGACATCAAGGACAAACTGATTTCAACTAAAATCCAACAAACTCCCCCTTTTTCCTTGATGGAAAAACTACCATCTCTCCCTCTTTTTGCCACAATGACAGAATAATAGCAGAGAATGGGGGGTGTCAAATGATAAAAACAACTGAAAGACAAATAAGAAAGCATGAATTCTGCTGCAAACACAAATAGAGCAGCAATCCAAGAGAGATTTGACTGAAATACAAGAAAAAACAAGCTCCTCCTTAGCCAATATGGAATAGATTAATGGAGTAAAGATTGAGAGACAACTCCCAATATTAATCTTAGTCTCTCAAAGACTTCTTTGGGTAAAGGCTTAGTAAAAATATCAGCAACCTACTCTTGAGAAGCAATAAAATGTAAACATAATTAATTAGCCAACACCTTTTCATGAAGAAAGTGAAATTTAATTGCAATGTGTTTGGTGTGAGAGTGCATAACAGGATTTTTGGAAATATTGATTGCACTGGTGTTATCACATAAGATAGGAATAGGTTTCGAAACTTGTATACCCATATCAAACAATGTTTGAGAGATCCAGAGCAATTGAGTACAACAAGATGTGGCTGCTATATATTATGCCTCAGCAGTAGAGAGAGAGAGACATATTCCTATTTTCTATTGTGCCAAGCAACCAATCTATCACCAAGAAAGAATGCAACACCACTTGTACTTTTTCTATCATCCAAGCAACCAGCCCAGTCAGCATCTATATATGCAATCAAGGAAAATTCATTGCTTCTAGGATACCAAAGACCATAGTCAAGTGTACCCTTTATATACTTGAAAATTATTTTGACAGCTGTAACATGAGATTCTTTAGGGGCTGCTTGAAATCTTGCAACCATGCAAACTACCTGCATTATATCAGGCCTAGAGGTAGTCAAATACAACAAACTTCCTATCATTGACCTATACTCATTGCTTTGTATCAGGTGAATCATTAGTTTTGGTTAATTTACACCTTGTAACCATTGGTGTACTGGCAGGTTTGTAACCTTCCATTTGAAATTTCTTTAACATTTCTCTATCATATTTAGATTGAGAGAGAAATATACCATGTTCAAGTTGAGAAACTTGAAGACTAAGAAAAAATATTAACTCCCCCAACATGGACATTTCAAATTTAGATTCTATAATACAAGAGAACATTTTAGTCAAAGGATTGTTATTGCAACCAAAGATAATATCATCCACATAAACTTCAACCACCAAAATATCAGTACCTTCAACTTTGACATAAACATTGTTGTCAATTCCACCTCTGATGAAACCTTTTGAGGTTAAGTGATTGTCTAGTCTGGAATACCAAGCCATAGGTGCCTGTTTTAGGCCATATAAAGCCTTTTTCAACCTGTAAACATGGTTAGGCTTGTCTTTGCAAATAAACCCTTCTAATTTTTCCATGTAAACCTCCTTATCCAAATATCCATTCAGAAAAGAAGTTTTGACATCCACTTGATAAACAATAAAGTTTTTGAAAACATAATATGCTAGGAATATTCTAATAGATTCAAGCCTAGCAACAGGTGCAAAGTTTTCACTAAAGTCAATACCTTCTTTTTTAGCATAACCTTTGCAAAAAAATATTGCTTTGTTGTAGACAGCCTTACCACTTTCATCAAGATTGTTCCTGTAGACCCATTTCCCACCAATGACATTTTTGTCCTCAGGTCTTGGAACTAACTCCCAAGTCTGATTTTTCTCAATTGAATCTATCTCTTCTTGCATAGCTTTGAGCCAACATTCATCTGAAAGAGATTCATCACAATTATTTGGCTCAAATTTAGTGACAAGACATAAATGTTTTTCCATTTGAGCTTTCTCTTCAAGCTGTGCAAATTTCCTTCTTGTTTGAGCTCCTACACTCTTGTCCCCAATGATTTGATTTTGAGGATGATGTTTAGCAAAAAATTTCAAAGTTGTTTTGGATATAGCATTAGTTGCTATCTCATCTTCTGCAAGTTCATCAGGTTTTGATGAATATTTAGACACAAGACTTGCTGTCCCATTTCCTTGATGAGTTATTTCAAGTTTTGATTCTGATTCTTCATCACTGGCCTACACAACATTAGATTCAAAGAATGGCCTTTCATCAACTTTTACATTAATAGTTTCAACAATCTTGTTAAGCATTTTGTTTAGACATCTATACGCTTTACTCTGAGTTGAATATCCCAAGAATATACCTTTATCACTTCTCGATTGAAAACTACCTAGATTATCATCATCTTTTCTAATAAAACATTCGCTGCCAAATTTTTTGAAATATTTTACAGAAGCATTCTTACCAAACCAAAGTTCATAAGGTGTGTATTTTTTTTCACCCTAACCTGTGCTCTGTTTAAGATATATATGGTTGTATGAATAGCCTCTTTCTAGTACATATTTGACGGTTTGGCTTCATCCAACATAGTTCTAGCCATTTATTTCACAGTTTCATTCTTCCATTCAACCACCCCATTTTGTTGAGATGTTCTAGAAGCTGCATATTATCTTTTTATACCATGCTATTCACAATAATCAACAAATTCTTGAGAGGTGAACTCACCTCCCTTGTCAAATCTTAGACATTTAAGTTTCAAGTCAGATTCCTTTTCTACCATTTTCTGAAATATTTTAAACCTTTCAAATGCTTCTGACTTATTTTTAAGAAAAGTGACCCAAACCATTCTTGTGTAATCATCTACAAACAACATGAAATATTTTTCTCCATTAATTGATCAAGTTCTAGTTGGACCACATAAATCTGTGTGAACTAATTGCAAAGGATTAGTAGAGGAATATTCCTTTGATTTAAAGCTAGCCTTAGTTTGTTTGCCACTCAAGCATTCTTTACACAATATTTTCTAGTTTGTTAAGAACTAGTAAGCCTCTAGCATTCTGGTTTTTACTGATTTTAACCAGATTATCAAAGTTTATGTGCCCTAGTCTTTTGTGCCATAGCCAACTTTCTACTACTTGACCCATTAATCACATGCCTTCATTGTTATCATTACCAGAAGTATCTAGAAGGCTATAAACATTACCTTTAGTCTTTTTTCCTGTTGCAACTATCTCTCCTGATCTATTTTTGATCTCACATCCCTGTGAAGAAAACATAACATGATATCCATTATCACAGATTTGGCTAACACTAAGAAAATTATGTTTCAAACCTTCCACATAATACACATCATAAATTGGTGTGTCCTTGTCTAGCAAAAGTGGACCTTTTCCCTTGATTCTTATACCAGTGTTATCACCAAATTTTACATATCCACCAACACAGTCTTCAAGTTTGGTCAATTTTTTTTATCTCTTGTCATATGGTTTGAACAACCATTGTCTAAAACCCATGTATCTTTCTTTTTGGTATGGAAGGCAGTTTGAACCAACATTGATTTCTCTATGCCTTTCACAAATTTAGGCTTCCAAACAGTTTTAGTTTTTTGTTATTGCAAATCAACTTTGCATTGCTTAATTGTATGCCCCAAGGTGTTGCATTTGAAGCATCTGACTTGATTTAAAAATCCATAGTATTGTTTGTGTCCAAACCTTGGCATTCTTGGAGCCATAAATCTACAAGTACTTACTTTGTGGCAAAATTTGTTGCAAAAGAAGCAATAGCCATAAAAGTAAGGATTAAATCTCAACTGCATTGATCTATTTGCAAGAGTCTTCTTAGATTCAAACTGATTTGATTTGGAGTTCCTATTAGGAGTATCTTTTGAAGACTCACCCTTTTCAAATCCTACTCAAGTTTTATCTTTGTTTAACTTCTGTTTGTTGAGAGAATCATTGAGTTTTAGAGTACTCCCATATCCTTCAATTTTCTTTCTAACCAAAACAACTTCTTGTTCCAATTTTTGAATTTCTTTGTCTTTGGAACTCACTGTTGTTTTAAGACAGTCTTCAATTCTTTTAGACTCTTCAAGTTGAGTCTTCAAAGAAACTATCTCTTCTTGATCTGGTTTTTTTTCTTGAGCAAGTTGTCTTTTTAATCTTTTGATTTCTTTTAATGCACATTTCAGTTCACCTTCTAATTCAATTTCTCCTTGTGGAGCAACTTTTTCATTTGCAACTACTAGCTGTTCAACTTCAGCCATGAAAAATATCTCCTCTTCATTTGTGTCATCTTTTGTTTCACTATCTAACACATCTTTTGAGAAGATGTAGGAGTTGAGAAAGCCAACTTCATAGACCCCGAAAATCACCTGCATGCAAATAACCTGTCACAGAAAGAAGAGATGGAGACAAACAAGCAAGGGTGCTCTGAAAGCTGAAAAATGTATTCATCTGAGAGAGTTAAATTACAATGATGAATCCTTATAAAAGGATATTGTGCAACCCTAAAAGAAACCCTAATAGGTAGACATTTAATAATTAATATAATTATTAAATGTCACAAAATGCAACTAAAGTGAAATCTTAAGAGAGGAATAAAGGTAATTTAATCAACATGATTAAATTAAAACCTTTACTCTAACACCCCCCCTTAAGATGAGAAAAAGTGCAGTTACAAACATATGCAAGAAAGAAAGGTAACTACAATGCAAGAAAGTAAACTTGGGTCCCGGCAACAAGGCTTGATTAGGTACCCAATTACAACCAAATCTCTGTAAAGTGGAGAAATAGAGAAAACCTCATGGAAAAAACTCTACTCCAAAGAGATGAAAGAAATAAATGCACTAATAATAGAAGGATAGGAGGTGGATAACATAAGACCCCCCATAGACAACTTCTATCATATAAGTACATGTACAATGGTCTCCATAGGAGAAAAAGAAAGAGACTAGAAGGCCCCCCCACAATGAAGAAACTCCTGTCGCACATATGGATGCCTGAGGTAGAATCCAGAAAGAGATCTTGAAGTGGCATATAATATTCCTCCCCTTGGGAAGAAATGGATCCAAAGGACAATGTTGAAGAAACCCTATGAAAAGAGAAGAACCAAGATGTCTCAAGATGTGTGCCATGATAGGATGCTGAAGAATCTCACTGTCTGAACTGAAACAAAAGATGTCAAATCCAAACTGAACTGAAGATTCCCGAACTACAACCTCTGAATGCATAGATGATGGTGGGCTAACAGCTGCAATATGTCTGTCAACAAAGAGGAGTTGAAAATCCTCAAAGTAATCCTCTAGATCTACAATATAGGACTCTACAAACAAAGACGAAATTCCTGCAAGATAAGAATCCCAAGTAGCCATGTCTGAAAGATGTATGATGTCCTGCTTAGCTGAAACAATAGGAGCCAAAGAAGAGGCAATATCAAACTGATCAAGAACAACAGGAGAAGATGCTGATACAAGTATAATCTCAGTCTGAAGAGTAGGAACTGTGAGACATTCCTCTGATTCATTGGAATATAGAAGGGTGTCTAAATACTGAAGTTCCTTTAAAGTATCATGATCAAAAGGTGTGTTCTCTCTCCAACCAATGGGTACAAGACAATCTGAAGCAGGATCCTTTGGGAATGGAGAAAGACTAGGGTCTCCATAGATCTCCCAAAGACGTGTCCAAAGTGAGTGAGGACAATAAATGCCCGATATAGCCCACACAGTGTCAGAATCAACACTAGACAAAATAACTCCTACTATGTGATTTCTAATGATATCCCAAGCTAGTTTTCCCTCTGAAGTTGCTGGTTTAGGTATGAGATCATACAAATAAGGCAACAAATTTATCCACCTACAATGTGTAAGTATACCCTTTGCCCATGAGTCATAATTACCCCGTTCCAGAAATACAACTGAAGGGTGAGTAGAAAAACCCATGATAACTCTTCAAATTTAAAAATCTGAGACTAACTAACCTCAATACTGATGAATCAGATCAACATATGCCATCCCATGCAAACAAATCATTTCCAAGTGCTGAAACATCCAAGTAACTAACAGATGTGTGAAAACACAAAATACTGAATAAAAGGTACCTAGTGCAGATTCTGGAAAAATAAATGATAGATCTAGAAAGAGCACAGAAACCCCTTTCCAACGCCTATTTGTTTACGAAAAATGAAGTCTGTATGCAAAAGATATGGCTCCGGGAGTGCAAAAAGTTTGTTCTGACTTTGACTGAGAAAAACAGCATCAAAACGGAAAAAAATGAAAATCAGACCTACACCATCAGATCAGTGCTAGAATCAGCTTTCCAACGGTATCTTGTTTGAAAAAAATAGAGATTGTACGCCCATTTTACACCCGATTTACTGAAAGAGCTCGAAAAAGCACAATAAGGTCCTTCAGAAACCCTGGGGGCTAAAAAAACTGGCCCCTGGTCCGCTGGGTGACCAGGGGCTGGGCGCGGGTGGCACGCTGGAGGAGGTGGTGCAGAAGTGGCACCGAGGTGGCACCCTGGAGGCATAGTGGGCGGAGCTCGGCGGGCAGTCACCGGCGGCGGCTGGGCGGCCCGGCTGCTGGAAGTGGTGGCCGACCCTGGGCGTTGGCAAGCTTAAATAGCGCCGGTTTTAAAACTTTGTTTTTTTAATTTTTTTAATTTTGACCTCGAAAATCGTGTCCGTACGGCCTGCAAAAATTTTTGCCTCCCAGATCAACTATGCCCAAATAGGTCGAGCCATATATGAAAATATGGGTTTTTGGCCGCTCTGAATCCAACCGTGAGGTCCGTTTGGGCTCAAAATGCACCAAAAAAATGGAGTTACCCAGATCCACTAAAAAAAATGCTAGATCTGATGCATGTGCTTGTAAAAAATGCTAAAAAAAAATTGATTTCTTTTTTAACAAAAAAGAAACAAAAAAATCATTGGGCATGGAAACTAGATCTGAAAACTGCACCAAGACCCTCTCAAATTAGCTGAAGAACTTCTAAAAGCCCTATCAAACCCTCAAAGCTCCAAATTCTTTAGAAATCGAACAGGAAGCAGCAGGTCTGGAGCTCTGATACCATGTAGGAGTTGAGAAAGCCAACTTCACAGACCCCGAAAATCACCTACATGCAAATAACCTGTCACAGAAAGAAGAGATGGAGACAAACAAGCAAGGGTGCTCTGAAAGCTGAAAAATGTATTCATCTGAGAGAGTTAAATTACAATGATGAATCCTTATAAAAGGATATTGTGCAACCCTAAAAGAAACCCTAATAGGTAGACATTTAATAATTAATATAATTATTAAATGTCACAAAATGCAACTAAAGTGAAATATTAAGAGAGGAATAAAGGTAATTTAATCAACATGATTAAATTAAAACCTTTACTCTAACAGAAGAGACTCTGCTTCTTTTTGAAATTGAACTTCCTCTTAGGTTTATATACCTTCTTTTTGTTTTGTTTATTAGGTTTCTCATCATCAAAATTTTGTTCTCCATAAGGACATTTGGCTACAAAGTGCCCAATCTTGCCACAATTAAAGCACTTAAAAGGAAATTTTCCTTTGTATTTTCCAGATCCTTTTTAAATTTTTCTAACAAAGTGAGATTCTTTTGAATTAGAATCTTCTGACTCACTATCTACATGATTTTCTATCTTTTTAGCTTTTAAAGTTGTTTCTTTTCCTAATAAAGTATTCTTACTTGTTCTCATTTCAAAAGTAGTAAGAAATCCTTGTAAATCATCTAGTTTCATTTTTTCAAAGTGCTTCTTCTCTTCAAGGGAAGAGACCTTAGTCTCATATTTAGTAGGAAAGGTTCTAATGACCTTTTGAACAACAGCAAATTCATCAACTTCTTGACCTAGACCTCTCATTGCATTGACAACATCATCTATTCTTAGAAAGTATTCAACAATTTTTTCATCTTCATTCATTTTCATTTCCTCAAACTGAGCTTTGAGAGTCAGAATTTGAGAATGTTTAACCTTTTCATTTCTTTGATAAATATTTTCAAGTTTTTCCTAGATTTCTTTGGCAGATTTGCATTGCATAATCTTGACAAACACATCTTTAATTAACCCACATAAGAGGGAATGTTTTGCTCTTGCATTTGTTTCATACTTCATTTTTTCAGTAGTATCAATGGGAATTTTAGAAGGAATAGTATATCCTTCTTCTACAATCTTCCAAAAATCAACATCAATTGACATCAAATATGTTTCCATTCTAATTTTCTAGAACACATAGTCTGTACCAACAAACAGTGGAGCCTAAGAGACAAAAATGCCTTCTTGAGCATGTGACATGTTTGATAGATTTTAGGACTAAGAACAATCCAAGGTCGTTAGACCTATATGAGGACCCTATGCTGTGATACCACTTATTGAATGAAAATAATCACTGAGAGGGGGGGTGAATCAGTGATTCAAAAATAGTCACAAATTAAATTTTTTTGAGAAGGCCAATAACAAGACTTTGTTTTTGAACAAACTATATGCAGTGGTAACATGAAACAATGATAACAATGAAAGATTCACAAAATAAATGTTTGCTTTAGATATCAGAGTTTTTCATTGAGACACATACTTTATGACAATATATTTGTTACTCAAACATTTGAACAAGTGCTTTTGATTGCAGAAAGATTATTTTAAGCAACTAATATATATGACAAGAATTATGCAATTGATCAAGTAATGACAATAATGCAGACCAATTCGAAGAATCACAAAACACATCATATTACACTAGATTTGTCCTAACTGGAAAAACCCTCTTTGGGTATATAAAATCACTCAAATAATTCCTTTTATTAGAGCACCAACTCAATCAGGAACACCAACTCCAACATTACAAGAGCACCAACTCTTTACAGTTTAGGATCACCAACCCCTTTCATCAATTTTGAATAATATCAATGATTCAAAGGTTTTCTATGTTTCAATAAAACCTCTTGCAAAAATTGACTGGTATACACAATACCTAAATAATTCAAAAGAAAATTAGTATCCTTAAAATATCAGGTATAGCACTATAATGATCTGCCTCTCAAATAATCTCGATATTTCAAATACATATAATCATATTGTCTTAACAAAAGTCTCTATTTTTCATCTCTCACATTCAAGTTCAAAGACCTTTGAATATATATATGCACAAAAATAATGTCAAACTATTTTTCAACTATCTTTCTCATAACTGATTCTCAAATCAATGAATTCCATTAGGGTTTCCAAACAACCCTAGAAGCCATACATCAAATGCCATTAGGGTTTCAAAACAACCCCTTAGAAAATATTAAAACTTGCAAACCCTGATTATGAAAATTGATAAAATGCATTTCAAATATGAGCACTTTATGGAACACTAACTAAAACTAATCCCTTGTTCTTAAACACAAATTTTAGAACCCTTTAACAAAACTGTTATACCTTTTAATAATTTTTTCACATTTGATCCCGATAACAACCTCTTATTTCTCAAACCAAAGAATAAAGGCCCAGTGTTACCTAGTAACAAATGCAAAGAATAAAAAATAAGTTACCTAACTTTGAGCTGTTTCAAACTATTGAGCTACCCAACATTCTTTCTTCCATGTCAGCTCCAAGCGGCTAGGGTTTCTCTCAGCCCTATTCAATATTCTTAGTTAAGCTTTACAATGCTCTTTTTTCAAACAAAACAATCATTTGGAGTCTGATAAAAAAATAATGAATGCATTTTGAAGTTCGAGATCTACCATTATATTGTCGCTACCAATTCAACACACAATTGAGACTTTAGATGATGATGTGTTTGATACACATCATTTCCATGCTATTTAAAACATGTTTCTCATGCCAAAACATATTCCACATAGTCGCTACCATACATGTGACTCAATAAAACACTGACAACCATTTATATGGTTAGATATGTATACAAACAATAGTCATAAAATGACTTAAACTTTAAACCAAGGCCGACTAAAATATATTTGGCATAAGCAAGCCGATAGTAATTCTTTAATGACTTAAAACATTATCAAAATTTGATAGTCATATGTATATATGACTTTAAACTTAAACATTTCCTTTCAACTGGTTGTGGTCGTAAACTTATGTGACAAATAATGTTATGTCATATGAATAGTGCTAATGACAATGTCTTTGTAATGTGAATAAGACAATAATATAGATATATCAAAGATGACTTATGTGAAGTCATAAAATTTTATATAATGAGCTATGCTATCTCCCACAAAGTGATCACTATATGATGACACAAAACCATTTAAATGAAAATTTTGAAAAAAATAACACCAAATGCTCATCCCTAAAAAGAGAAACATGTCAGCCAAGAACAATAAACCAAATATGTCAAAATGAGCTGCCATATACTTGAACATTGAATGACCCTAAAAGAATGATATATCCATACTTATGAGAACAACATGATAGATGTTAGTACTAGAGCCAATAACCATGTAAGCACTGAAATACCCATCATCATATAACTAAAATTTGAAAAGCAATATAACTGAGCAAAGCCATAAATCAGAGCTATGAATAACATTGTAACTGATCAAAACCATGAGTAACATAATGATGCCATAACATAATCAAATCCATGAATGCCATGAATAATGTTGTCACCAAGCTTTGGACATCAAGGAAAAACTGATTTCAACTAAAAGAAAAAATTGGCCTCATCCACCCTTTGCATCATCATTAATAGGCTCCTATGGCCACATATTATACATTCTGAGGCATAATTTGATCCAATAATTGAAAAAGCCACCATATAAACATGATTTCCTTACTTCCTAGCATTCTGGCTAGCATAATGGTCCCTTTGGGACCCATTCAGCATTAGGGATGAATGAGTCCCATCCACCCAGTTTCCCTTCATGGTGAATAAGTCCCATTTGAGTCATTTTCAGGGTTTGAGCAGGAAAAGTTGTATTTTAAGTTCAATTTTTCTCTATGTCAGCCTTAGGGATCAAATTAATGGGAAAACAAGGTGAATTAACTATAAATACAAGTCTTTAAACCCTAATTCATAATCAACATAACCAATTCATTTATTCTTCACTCATCATTCATTATTCTTCTCAGGTAAGCTAGGGTTTTAACATTCCAAGTCATTCAAGATCATTTTTTAGACATTCAAGGGTAGATTCCTCATCTTTTGCTAAAGAAAATCAAGATTAATCATCATGGAAAGGTACTAAATCCATTTTTCCATGCTTCATTACATTTTTTCCTCATTTTGGTTTAATTACCTAAAAAGGGGTTTGACCAAGGAAAACCCCCATGCCCTAACATTCAACATTTCTCCTTTTTTTCTTGTGTGTTTGTAGATTTAGGCATATTGAAGACTTGGAAATCATTAAAGATCAAGTTGTAAAGCTTTTGAAGACATCTCCTTGTTGACAAAGGAAAAATATCCATTAAAAGTCACCTACAATGATGAAAAACAAACTTTTAGAGGTAGACACCCGTTAGGAACCGAAGTGCAGAACGATGGATTCTATTTCCACTTTTGGATTTTTAGAAATTCAAAAGTGGACTAATTCACCATCGGTGGTGAATGAGTCACACTGATAGGCCTAATTTTTTTTTTTTGTAGTTTTGGATACCCATTTGTCTAAAATAGGCTCTAAAATAGTTTCCCAGATCTGGGACTAATTCTCCCAGAATTTGAATGAGTCCTAGTAGGCCAAATTTTTAGCATCTTCAAAATTTCAGAAGTTGTTTCCAATCTCTAGCAAGATCTCAAGTGCACACTTTTTGTTTCATATCTTTTTGTTATAGTTTACTTTCATTTCTAGGTCCTTTTGCATTTGATAGTGTGTTTTCAAACAACTTGCATTTCAATAGTTTTTCATTAATAAATCATTTCTTCTATTAGTTCATTGTATTTAGACATTGCATCTAAGCATATTCCATCCATACTTGCATTGATTTTGAATGTTTACATTGCATTTTGGCCCATATTTATCCTTTTAGGTGAAAAACCCTAGAAGTGTTAGAAAGCCCTTGGGTGCCAAAATCTTTGTTTACACTCCCCTACACCATCATCAACTGAGCTACCAAAATTTGATACCAAGATTCAAGTACTTGACAAGGGTTGCGGGGAATACCAATTCAACTAGTCTTTTTGTATTGGGATGCTTTCCCCCACATTGAAAACATACAGAGGAACGAAAGAGATCACACATGTACAAACTATCATAATGATAGTCAAATCCACCATCTTCAACAAGTGGGGCGACATGTAAGATGAGCTAGTATGTGAAGAATTACTATCTTCCTAGATCTACAATGAATAAGGATAGGAGATGCCACTACCTCCCCTTCCTATTGATTAGAGAAGCAAAGGATATTAGCTAGCCAAAAACATGGGGTTTGCTAGTATTTCAATTAGCACCTCTGGAGTGCTTATTGGAAATGGATAGCTATGCACAGTGTATAGTTACTGCTCTTCAAATTAGTAGGGGAATCACCCTCTTTTTTCTGATGTTTACACCAAAAATTAAAGTAAACTAATGTTCCTATATTTTTACTCAGTGGTAGGGCACAAGAGTGCATAAAGCATAATGCGTTGCAGCTAAGGTTTTCTCTGGTTTCTGCAGATCTTAACTACAACTAAGCTAACTTTTAATCTATCCTATTTCGTCAAGATAAATGGAGCAAGAGGGCATAAGAATGGGAATGGGATGGTTGGATCACTTGGGTCGATTGTCTCTCAGAATGCATTTGAAGGATCTAAACTTTCAGATCTATGCTAGAATAAGGTCTTATGCAAGAAAACAATCGTACGATAAGCTAAATCTCAAGATTCTGAAGGAGGTGATGACGTATGTTTGAGGTGTAGGTTGAGACTTAGATTACTAGAAACAACAAAGAATGATGAATTGGATAATAGGATTCCCGAGGAGGTGACGACACCTGTTCGAGGTGTAGGATGAAATATAGATCATAAGACAACATCAAAAAATAATTGTTAATCTCCAAATTCCCAAGGAGGAGGAACTCTTGTCCAAGGGGCAGATTGAAACAATAGGTTATAAAAACAAACATTGATAGATCTTGAAACTTTGGATCAAATCACTAGTATACAAACAAAAATATATGACTAAATAAACTACTAAAAATTGCATATAAATGACTGACTTTAGTCACATGACTATTAGTGGTTTATTTGTAGTCATTTATAACACCACTAAATTTATCACTAAACTATTTTAGTCATTTATTTAGTCATTAATTTGGTCATTGATTTGGTCATTGATTTAGTCGTTAATTTAGTCATATATTTAGTCATTACTTTAGTCATATATTTAGTCATTAATTTAGTCATTGCTTTAGTCATTAATTTAGTCATTACTTTAGTCATTAATTTAGTCATTACTTTAGTCATATATCTAGTCATTAATTTAGTCATATATTTAGTCATTAATTTAGTCATATATTTAGTCATTTTTATTTACTAGTTTCCATTAATTGGTAGTAAATATAGTCATGAAATGAATAATTTATTGAATACCATAAATTTTATAATACAAAACTAACATAATATTAAACTTGAACTAAAAAATAAAAGAAAATAAAAATATTACATATATGAACAAGCTATAACATGCTAGAATTAAAAGATTGATTCAACATCATGATAAATAAAGGTAATTTGCAATAAAAAATTTAATGCAAATATATATATATATCAATCAAGTTACAAGATGTCAAAGTTGTCTAAGAGTTTCAAACTCTTTCAAATACACCATGATAATTAATATCCTTGAACAACACATTCAAAATACTGCATAAAACAGTGAGCCAAGATGTCTAACATTAACTAGTACATGATAAACATGTTCAACTATGTCATTTTTTACAAATATTTTAGTGGCCACCACGTGAAGTTTCCCTCTTTCTCTTTCAGACGAACAATTCCATCTATTTTTCCTTCATAAACAAGGGGTATGTTACTTGTGACCTTTAAAATGTTTACATTTGCATCTCTTGTTCCTTTCAAGTGGACTCCATGTACAATAGATAGGGAGTGCATCCACCCAATGCCCACAACATCACCATAAAATGGATCCAACACCCTAACTTTATCCCCTTCTTTGAGTTTATCAATACATTTCTACAAAAAGAAAAAAAAACACATTATATTAGATAGGTAATGATTACCCTTGTTTGCATAATAAAACAACCATTACTTAATTAAATAGTACTTGCATGTGTGTGTTAAAATAATTACAAAAGGAAAATTTCAAAAATAATTGCAATGATCAATCTAATTTATAAAAAAACCAACACTCATAGCAGTGCTTACAATGTTACTATTAGCTTCATGCTAATCAGATACAAAGGCCACAAATATAAAAACTACATTACCATGCACACATACCAGACACATAAGGTTATGACAACACTATTACACATAAAAATGTAGCTAATGCATTAAAAAAAGAATGCAATATGAGAGCACTACTACTATTGTTGCAAGGTGAAGGTGAAATACATTGGGATGTACAAAAACAATGGCATTAAATCTCTGAAACATAACCCCATGCAATCAACATAACCCTGTCAATGATGACATATAAAAGAAGAACAAAGAAAAAAATGTATCAATGTGACATGTGACAACCATTAAGAGTAATCATTGAGGAAACAATGTAGTCTTTCTTCGTGGCTTTCATATCAATAGTAAAGGAGTAACAAATAAGGTTGGATGTAGAGGTCACATAAATAATAGAGAAAGAGATTTTCAATATTAGAAAATAGTGTAAGAGTATGCAAAAAGAAGTAAGGAATGATGTCCAATGAACAAGTATTAGTAGCAGTG
The DNA here is from genome assembly GCA_007258455.2 of Sequoia sempervirens. Taxonomy (NCBI): domain Eukaryota; kingdom Viridiplantae; phylum Streptophyta; class Pinopsida; order Cupressales; family Cupressaceae; genus Sequoia; species Sequoia sempervirens. The sequence goes on from VDFB02000017.1 coordinate 86,231,349, forward strand.
AGTTTCATGGCTATAGCAGTGAGTTCAATGCAATGGAAATGAGTTTAATGGATCAAGTAGAAAATATCATTACTAAAAAACAAGAAGACATTAAGAGAAAGTAGCAAGAAGATCAAAAGAAACTTTTTTTTAATAACATCCATAATAAAGAGTTAACAACAGATCTATGAAGGAAGGAACAACATGTATCATCCAATGAAATAAGCAACACACTAAGTTCAAGATGTTGACAAGGTCAATTACAATGCCCTAAAACACATTCAAGCATCATAAAGTATTGAAGTGTCATCAATCCTCACTAAAAAGTGACAAAGTAGGTACAATGATTGTTCTACGGGTTACATTCAATGTTTTAGTTGTCTATTCACTATTCTATAAGCTTGTTCACTATTTGGGATCATAAAAGTCATTAATACATGAAGGATTTCAGAATCAAGGAAAAGTAACATTTCATAGCACCCACCTCAAGTTCAACACCACTAGTACTATCAATATCATGCACATACTTCTCAAGTTCAGCATAATCACTATCAACATTGTCCTGAAGTTGTGTAGCTTTGTCGAGAGCTCTATTGACAAGTTCTTTTCCTTTTTGTTTTGCTTTCATATAATTTCCCTACATGTGGTTTAATCATCATAAAAATTTAATATAAGTCAAGTAAAGAATGCAAGAGCTATAAATTTTTGTCCACAACAACTATTATATTACCCCAACTTCAACACAACTATGATTGACAACAAGGAATTATTGTTTTCATGTTGCTTTAATAAAATTTCTTTGCATGTAGTTTAACCATCAAGCAAAAAAATATATCTAGATGAGTAATTCATTTAAAAAATAGTCAACAAAGCCTTTCCAAGCATAAAAGTCACAATAGGTGGAATGGGTGAAAATCCATTTTTGTAGACTCGCAAGCCCTCAACTCTATCTTTATAGACCCATTTTAGCAATTTGACTACAAAATGCGCAAAACTCTTCAAGAATCCACCAAATCAGAAACAAATTGAAGTTAACTCACCCAACCACCTAATTCAATGCAAAAGAGAACAAGGAAACCCTGTACGCGAAAGTACAGAAGCTTGGAACTGCAAATAATCAGAAATTTATGAGAAAAGAATAGAATTTCAAGAGTTTTATTATTGCTTTATGATCCATAGCAGCAAAAATATTTTGAGGAAAAAATCAGTAAACCAAAAGTTTAAGATTTTTTGAAAAATCAGAAAAAAGTATGGAAAAAATCAAGAAAAAATCAAAGCACATCTTTCAAACTGAAAGCATTACTTCACATTGCATAACTAATAACTAGATGCTAATAGATGACAAAATTTCAATTACAATATAGTTTTTACAGAGTCAACCTAATGAGTTATGCAATTACTTCACATTGTATAACTAATAACTAGGAGAAGTTTCCAATTGCATTTGTTGTCATGGCATTCTATGAGACCACATTTCTTTGAGGCATTTTTTCAAAAAATTCATTGCCTTGTCTATGCTACCACATTTTTCATACATGTCTACCAAAGCATTTTTTCAAACAGTTCACTGCCTTGTTGCTATGACTAAAAACCTAAAACAAGTGCTTTCAAGCAAGCTATGGATGCTTGGAAAAAATCTATCAAAAGCATAATAGTAAGAAATAGAATAGACAAAGCGGTGAACTCTTTGAAAAAATACCTCAAAGAAATGAGGTCTCATGGTGATGGAATGTTCTGACAATCAAATTGCTTTTCATTGTCATTGCAATCCATCACCATGAGACCTCATTTCTTTGAGGAATTTTTTTGAAGAGTTCACTACCTTGTCTATGCTAACACTTTTTTCATACATGTCTATCAAAGAATTTTATCAAATAGTTCATTGCCTTGATGTTATGGCTAAAAGCCTAAAACAAGTGCTTTCGAACAAGTTATGGATGCTTGGAAAAAATCTATCAAAGAATAATAGTAAGTAATAGCATAGACAAGGCAATGAACTGTTTGAAAAAAATGCCTCAAAGAAATTTGGTCTCATGCTAATGGAATGCCATGACAAGAAAATTGCTATGGATTGTCATGGCATTCCATCACCATGAGACCACATTTCTTTGAGGCATTTTTTCAAATAGTTCACTACCTTGTCTATGCTACCACATTTTTCATACATGTTTACCAAAGCATTTTATCAAACATTTCACTCCCTTGCTGCTATGGCTAAAAGCCTAAAAACAAGTGCTTCCAAACAAGCTATGGATGCTTAGAAAAAATCTATAAAAGCATAATAATAAGCAATAACATCGACAAGGCAGTGAATTGTTTGAAAAAAAGCCTCAAAGAAATGTGGTCTCAATGGTGATGGAATGCCATGAAAATTTGTAGAAATTTTCTTGTCATGGCATTTGTCATGTCGTTCCATCACAATGAGACCACATTTCTTTGAGGCTTTTTTTCAAACAGTTCACTACCTTGTCTAAGCTACCACATTTTTCAGACATGTATACCAAAGCATTTTGTCAAATAATTCACTACCTTGCTGCTATGGCTAAAATCCTAAAACAAGTACTTTCGAATGAGCTATGGATGCTTGGAAAAAATATATCAAAGCATAATAGTAAGCAACAAGCTATTGTCTCATGGTTTATTTTCAAGTGAAAATTAGTGTGATTTTATTCACATTTTTTTTGCAGGTTATAAATGCATTTTTTTTTTTTTGGAAATTTTTCTATTTGAAATGGGAAAAATCATTAACCAAAAGCTCAAAGATTTTTCAAAATTGGGGAAAAAATCATCCAACCTACAGATTTTTTAAAAGTCGGGATTAATTAGGATTTTTTGTAGATTTTTGCTTTTGTGGCCCACATTGCCAACTTGTCACACCCATAAATGGGTTTAAGACTCCATAATATTTCACCATTCCTAAATAAAAATTAGCACTATCGGCCTAACAATGCCTCATCAGAAAAAACACCATCATAGCCTCACCGATGGCTTGATGAAAGTAGTTAATAACCTAGTATTAGTGTAACAATACCCTATCAGGCTGACCACTAAAGCGTCCTCCCTGATAGACCGATAGAGTCAACAAAAGCAAGCATGTCATTGTAACACATGAATATCAGTGGAACGAATGTTTGCATTCCCCTGATGCCCCAATATAACCATGGATTATCAAGAATTAATATATAAGGGGAATCAATATTGTTTACCTTGTTCATGGGCCAAAGGTGTATTAAGGGATTGGCACCCCCTTATGGTTTAAAAGCTTGCACTTCTAAGACCTAACAAATCATTCATTGATCTCATAGTTATTTTTTCATAAAACTCATAGTCACAACATTTAGGAAAGTCACAATGGATTTCAATGAAATAAAAGGAAAAACTTCATAGATTCATTGTTCTATATATGATTGTAATACTTTTCCTAGATATCACGAGAGTAATTTTATAAAGGAATGTTGTGGAAAACATTTATGAAATTTTCAGACATCTTTAGAATACAATATAAAGATGATATAGTTGAGAATTAAAATATTGAGGGATAGCCTCTTACCTAATCTAAACCCGTGGAATTCTGGTCATTCCATGTAGAAACTATAGGCTTAACAAAGGCAACCAACTTTAAAACTTTCTTAGTGAGATAGTTTAAGCAACTCATTATATGTTGGTACTCTTCATTTGAGTTGGCATGACTTGGAGAGGCTCTTATTGGGCGTTCAATAGATGGCTGTGAAATCTCTATTGACAAACTATATTTCCTCTTGATACTAGTATTAGATTTAGTATGATCTAGTGCTACCATATAATTGACATCTTCTACACTTGCTTCTCTATTATTTTTTTCCACCTAAAATACAATGTCAATTTCAACATATAGTTAGTTCAATAAAAAATTGAAATAAATAACACAATGTAAATTGAACCAAAAATCCATACACTTACTCCACATTTGTCCATTTTGGACTACAACCTGCCTTAGCCAAATGTATATTCAGTCCTCACATTATATCTTTCTCTCTTTCCTTTGTTACTCTTTTTCAAATATTCTTTAGAACACATACTTTCTTTCAATGCCTCCCACTCTTTGGGAGATAGAGTGGAGTCTAATGTCTCTTTTCCCTCCATGATTGTTTTTCTACAATTGTATCTAAAATTGTTCATCAAAAGTCTCATCTTGTGCTTATAATATTTTGTAGAGATTTTTCCACCAACGGTGTCAAAGGCATTTTCCATTTTTTGTATAACATATTCCACATTTCGTGGATCTTGCTCTACAAAATTTGATTTGCAGATATCCAAATGGGCCCTACATCTTATGCCCAACTCAAAGGCCCACCTTGTAGCATTTTTCCCAATGGGTTCACCATCTCTTGATACCTCAACCAAAAATGGATTCTTCCCTTCTAATATTCTTTCTTTTGCATTCCTCTCTATAGATCTATATAAATCTTGACTCAATCTTTGTCTTTTAACATAAGCAGGAATACCTTCTATTTCACCACTACAAATATTTATGGTTGATCCACTAATTCTCTCAAAAGTTGTAGATGGGACAGGTGTACTCTCAGGCACATCAGATGCAAGCAGACTCTCTTCATGACTTTGATTAACCAGAACTTCATGCTCCTTGGCCACATCATGTGTGGCATGAGTAGGTAGATTAGTACTAGTTTCCATAGATTTCACTTCATCAAAAAAAAATATATCATATCATGTCTTATATACATAAAGCTCTTGCCTATAAAATTTCATTAAGCAGTATTAAAAAAATAATATACTACTTAGGGGATTTACAACTTGCCTGTTTGTCAAACCAAGACGTGATAAATATTCATTGTTCTTGGCCATGCATTCTTCACGAAAGCACTCATAATCTATCACTGGAATTTTAGAATTGTGATCACTATCATCTAATTTGTACCTTAAATTATTTTTCTTCGTTTCCTGATGTCCAAAAAAATAATAATGTTTAAACTAGCAACTTGATACAAAGATAATTAACCGTAACAAAAATTGTATAAATACAAATTTATGAGGTCTCAGTTTTAATGAACACTCATTAAAACATGTACACATTCTGAAGCACTACAAACACCAATAGTCATTAAATGTTGTGGGTATTTCAATCAATGGATATTAAATAATGGTGCCTTGCAGAAATTCCAGTTGCATAAAAAACTTAGCAATGTATTTGAATCAATACATCAAATCTTTAGCAATAATGTTTTCATTCATTGTTCAATAAAAGAATTTGTATCACCAAATTTTAACTGGACATGAACTTGTAGCATGGCAACCATTTTGTACAACTAAACCAATGCTTTTCTTAGGTGATAGAACCATCACTAAGAAATTTCTATGGTATTTGGTGATTCTTACTTTTGTTGTTTTGTTACGTTATAATTTGTTCATAACATCCAAATAAATTCACGAAGGGGTAGATTTCATGGAAAAGAACAAATATGTTGGAGTGGATAGTGAGTTACAAGCAAGGAATTCTATGATTTGAGGACTAAGTAATCAAATAGTAGTGAAATTCAAGATATATGCAAAACAGTGAAGAACATTTGATCAAAGCAAAAAAAAGCAATGACCTTACAGTATATATACATATGAGACAGTGATTTCTAGTGCATAAAGTCAGAAGCACAAATGCCGATAACAGTGATATCACTATTAAAAAGAATGTGAAGACAAAAAAGGATGTGAGTAGCTTGTAATGCCAAAATAGTGGGGATATAATGAGGAAATGCTTCTATTGCAATGGGGAATCATTGTATTGATGCCTTGAGCATTGACAAAAAATAGTGATCAATCATCAAGGATTGTATACTGCTACTATAAATAGTGAAGGAATAGAGAACAAAAGACCATATCAGTGAGGAAATGAGTGCCACAGTGGGTGAAATATCCAAAAAATGAAGACAATAATGAGAAATACTTTCATGGTAGTGAGCAGTCAATGCCAAAGCAGTTCAGAAGGTAATGATATACAATAATATTACAAAATAAGGCTAAAGATAATGCCATATGTAGGGAAGACAATGCTATTTTACTAAAAAAGTGTAAAAGAAAACATAGAAACAATGTTTAACAATTATTCAATGATGGATTTTATAAAGGATGCTAGAACAATGACAGTGATAAAGAAAATATATAAAAGCAATAAATATTCTAGAGGAGCTGTCAAGAAAAGATCATTGTCAAAGTAAAGCAATGATGGTATACATATTCATATTGCATTTATATAACAACTTTGTTCAACATTAAAGCTTTGAAACATGTATTAGTTTGAAGGTCTGTGTCCTTAAAACATAAAATAGTCTTAAAACAACATAAAAGTCTTACATAAAAGGTCATAAAATGGAGCTCATCAATAATCATCTACATTTCCAGCAATTTCAAAATCTTGATCACTTGTGTTTGCATCTACTTTATTTTCTTCCTCATCCTCATTTGTCACATGCAATACATTCTCTCTCCCAATTTCTTCATTGGTAATCAAAATCTCTTCTTCAAATAGTCCCTCATTGTCTTCATCCACTTCTTTGAATGTTTCTTGTAAATTAACGCATTTCCCATCAGGCATTACATCAACAACTTCCATGAATTTTCATTTCAAACAAGACTTTGTTTGAATGACATATGACCAACCTGGGCTTCTTACATCATCAATTAGAAATGATTGGTTAATTTGAAGAGGGGAAACATACATCTCATCTATCTCTGAAAAAAATTATCGTGTATTTGCATGTACAAATCCATACTCAGAAAATTGTACTGTGGATGGTTGGATCCACTTACATTTTAATAATATAGGACTATTTTCACCAAAATCCACTTGAATAATTTCTTGGATGAATCCAACATAAAATTTCTTCTCAATTTCATGAAGAAATTCAACACTAACAACACAATCACAATTTCTCTTTCCTTTGTCTTTTTCTTCCACTCTTAAATGACTACCATAGGCTCACATTCCACTAAAACACGTAGCCAATAAATGTGGATGTCGTGAAAGCTCACTTTCCTCTGTTGTTATATCTTGACCTTCTTCTTTTGCATCACTAATTGCATTAGCAATCCATTCTTCAAATTTTGGAAAAGAATCACCTCCAATCAAATCATGACGTCTATGCTTTTGAGGTCAATGTTGCATCCAATTTTGATTCTCTTCTTCATATTTTCTATATAGAATAATGAAGTACAAATAGTAAGATTAATATTATAAATGTGTAAATGCAATTGAGTAAATAAATTATTATGTAATTTTTTTTTACCCATGCCACTTATCGAACAAAGATGTGTTTTGAAGAATAAAGGCATATATTGCACTTCTTTTTTGACATGATAGCTTGAAGCGACATCCATTTCCTTCTAATACTTCACCTGCAACTCTCTCATCTTTGTCATCATCCCATACACATTGATTGAAATTTTTAAAATCCTTCATATATTATGTGCAAAATCCCATGGCCTCTTGCATTGAATATCCCTCAGACATGTTGCTTTCATTTTTTTCCCTAGTATGAATTTTTTTTTCAAAACCTTCATATATTGTTCTATAGGATATATCCATCTCATTCTTACTGGGCCACAATGCTCTAGTTCATATTCTAGATGTATCAAAAGATGCATAGAAATGTTAAAGTTTTCTGGTGGAAATTATTATTCCAATAGACAAAGGACTTCAACAACCTCCTCCCTCAAACTATCAAAGTTCGAAGGATCTAATACATGTAAACTCATTCTCTTTAATATTAGGCCCAACCTTATAATTTTCCAATCTTGGCCCCTTTTCCAAACTTGATATATTTACCACAATAGGTAAAATATTCTTGATTATGACATGATAGTCATGGGTCTTGAGGCCTCTTAAGCTATTAATGTTAGTTTGGCTTTTGTTACTGCTACTTACATAACTAGTGGGGAAGCGAGTTTGAGACATCAACTGTAAGAATTGTGCACGTTGTTCCTGTTGTGCAGTTTTTGCACACACGCCCCGCTGAAAGTAGGAACCCTCTTTTGCTTTCGCTTTTGGTATTTTGGACCTTGTTATTTTGAGGTTTTGTTACCTTTACATGTGCTTGAATGATTATCTTATTCATGCAAATTCCCCCCTTCTAGGAAGCATTTTGAGGATCTAGTGTTTTGGATAATTTTTAGGTTTTTGGCTACTTTTGAAAAAATCTGCTCCTAGCAAAAAATTTCGGATCCTCTCATAACCCAATGCTGGTTGTGTTGCACTATGGTTCAAAATTTCTTGGTCTTCGTGAAATTCCTTCGTGACTGGATTGTTCTGAATGTCCGTTGTCTTGTCAGATTCTTGGGTTTTGTTTTTGGTGGTCTTGTCAATTGCATATATGATCATTTGTATGACTTTTGAGTGAGGTATTTAATCAATTTTGGTGAATTTTGGGGCTATTATGTTTTATCATTTTCTCTCTAATTGAACTGAAGTGCTTGATCTTGAGTGCTTGGTTGGATTTGGTGATCGAATTTGTGAATTGTTGGATTTGGTGGTCATTTTTCTAGGCATCATAATTGCCATTGTTTTCTCTGGTGCCAAGGATTGTTGTTTGTCATTGTTGTAATTGAATTTCACTTTGTCAATGGTATGTACCTATTTCCATGCTTTTCATTATTGAGTGTGAGTGATTCTTTAACATCTTGAGTGTGCTTGGAGTCTAAATTTCTAAGTGTACGCCCATTGAACGTTTGAAGCTAAGGTTGCTTGATTATGTTTGATTGGTAATCTTGAGTGAGTTTCTGAGCTCATATTTTGATTTAATTTTGAGGTAGCTTGCTTGTGTGGCCATAAAATAACTTTGTGAAAACTTAGTAGTTGAGTAATCAGAGCCCAAACTTTCCTTGTACGTCAATGGAAAATTTTTAGGGTTTTGTGCTTAGGGCATCACCAATTCCTTTCAATTTCCTTCAAGGTGAGCTTAGAATTTAAAGATGATATGTAGGAGGTCCAAATCGAGTCATATGCTAGCCCAAGCTCCTCAAATTTGTGATCGTTCGATCAATTTGAGTGAAATCATGAGCAAACATTGACATTCAGGTTTTCCTTCAGTTTTAGGATTTTCCTTCGCTGGCAAATTTCCCTGATTTTCCATGTTCTCTCTATTTTTCCCGAAATGTGTTGTAGTCTAGAGTTTTTCCTACTTTGCAGATTTCCACTCTTGCCGCATTTTCCCGAGATTTCCTTTGTCCCTTCGTTTTCCTGGAATTAGTATGACATTGTTGTTTTCATAGAAATCCGTCCTGGGCGGATTTGTCCAAAACTTTGTTGAAAATGATGAACAGAGAGATAGCATGATTTATTAGTTGATGATTATGCATTGTATGATCAACTTGACTTTTTTAAGGATGTATGCTGTTTTTTCTTAGTTAGTGATGGTCAATTACATGATTATTTGATGCTTTTATGCTTATTTCACTAGAACCCACTTGGCTGGGAATTTTCTAAAATTCCTCTTTGGCTTGGATTCTGCAGGATGGCTAAAAACCCAAACTTTGAGATTATTAATTTTTATGAGGTTTTAAAGCATTTGGCTTATCATTGGAATTGTATTTTGGTTGAATGTGCTATTTGTGAATGGTTAACTTGGGTTTTATGTGATCTTTACTATGGTTTCTTTGTTGGATGCAAGCTAAATCAAGTAAGGCAGTGACAAGTGGAACCAAGGGTAGAGTGGTGGATCCAAGTGTAGAGAGGTATTCTATTTCTGAAGTAGAAAGAATCAAGATGGACATCAAGAGAAAAATTATGGAGAGCAAGCTTACTTCTATCTGGTCAGAGGTAACTGATACTAATGTTGGACTATGGGATTATGAAGAGTTCAAGACAAGAATGGTTGCATAGAACCTTCCTTTACTGGCGAGAAGGACTTTGGAATCAGGATCGGCACATGTAGCTATATTTCCTTCTACAGTGTAATGTTATGAGTTAGTGCTCAAGTGTGCTAGACACTATGACAATGGTACACAAAGGATTGTTGGTCCCCAAGGGAGAATTATGGCAAATTTAAATCATGTATCTATAGCCCAGACCTTTGACATGCCAGACAAATCTCATGTGGTGGCTTTTGATATGGATATGGCAAAGAAGTTCTATGAGGAAGATACCATAAAGTCCTAGTAGGTCATCAATTATTGGTTGGAAAATCCCAAGTCCCACTTTTCAAAACTACCCAAGCACCTATTTAGAGCTAAATTCAAGAAGGAGTACTATGATTTTATCACCCTTCTCAGTAGAGTGGTAGGGTTGAAGAGTGATGGTGTATTTGAGAATTGGATGTTCCATGTCATTGTGAGGATGGAGCAGAATATTAACTATTAGTGGGCAGGTGTTATAAGTGTTATGATTCATGAATAGATGTGCAATATATTGCAAACAAAGACCTTCACAATGACTTCCTACTTAGTCTATGTGCTTGCAAGATTTCATCCATACAAGGGGTGTGTTTGGGTAGGATGTGATCTATGAGGTTCATCCATAGCTGCATCTAGGTAACTTGAGCTATAGGAGGGTGAATGATGCATTCACCATGTACATCACTAGATTATTGCAAGGTGCAGAGCATGTGAGGATATTTGACAATGCCAAGGAGTTGATCAAAAGGTATGGGGCTTGGTTCATATAGTTTCCCACCTTCTCATACATAAGGATAGATGGCTATCAGAGGGCTCCATACAAACTTCCTAGGTATCCCACAGATCACATTATACTTCTAGAAGTTACAAGGAAAATATGTGATTTTGATGCCATTGTCAAAAAAGATAAGCATAAGACTGGATTCGGTGGTGATTTTCCTCTGAGGATAGGCACTGGTGAGGCCTGTCCTTCTATTAATTTGGCCTATGCTTCTGAGGAAGAAATGAGCACTCTTGGGTTATCCTTCCATTCTAAGAGGTATAGGTTTGATAGAACTAGCGAAGCACAGAAGAAGGCTAGCAGAGAATATAGTCACAAGGATGATATAGAAGACTATTGGGCCAATTATAGTGATGAATTTGAGATTAAAAAGAAGAATTTTTCCAGGCTTCTTGTTAACTTGGTTCGACTATATAATGTGAAGGCCATTCCAGATCAAGTTGAAGATGATGGAGATTTGATTTAGGGCCAAGCTTATGAGGCAATGAAGTAAAAAATAGTTGGAGAAGTGGACTGGTTAGAAGAGGAGAAAACATAACTAGAACAACTCATGACTCCAGTAATTAAGTATAAAAAACTATGGCTCAAGCATAAAATGTGGGACCTGGAAAGTGAAGGTGTGCAGTGCACCTCTAATCTAATGGGAGACTTGGAGTCTCATTCTACTTCTGAGGAGTCAATTGAATAGGATCCTAAGGGTAAGGGCAAGGTGAACTCTCCTTTCAAAATCAATATTAAGGATGTTCAAGTAGAGGAAGTACAGGAGGAAACAAAAAAAAGAAATCCTATTGCCAAGAAAAGGGGGCATGCTTCAAGGACTAAGAAGCCAACAAAAGATGAAGCTGAAAAGGAAGAAAAAGAGGTTAGTACTTATGTTCCCAAGAGGAGAAGGATAGTAAGAATGTCACAGAAGGAAAAGGGAAGCTCCAAGGTAGGAGAGAAAGTTGGTCCACCTATGATAAATTTAGAAATCTCGGGAGAAAGGACACATGTATATACAAGGAAATCTAGAACTCCTCCTAAGGACAGTGTGCCATAGAAGGATGCTCCTCTAGTTGCTCCTCTTGCAGAACAACATGATAATTTTCCTCCTCCTCATGAGGTTGGTCATGTGCTGGGTGAGCCAGGTGAATCCAAGGAAGCAAAAACTCATCCAGATCCAGAGGGACAATAATTTCAAGAAGGTGAGCTCTATAGTACTGAGGCGGAAATAGAGAGGGTTTTGCAGTATTCCCTAGTTACATATGATGATTCACCCACTAGGAGTGAAGAAGATAGACCTCCTTAGAGTGAGGAAATACCAGTTAAGACTCCATCACCAGTGTATGAAGAAGAAGAGCATAATGAAGAAAAAGAAGAAACAACTAAGGAGGTCCCTGAGAAACAAAATTTGAGTAAAGATGCACCTGAAGATCAACAAGATGAAGTTGGACAGATTAAATTACAACTTGAATCTATTGTCCCAGGCTGGTTAGATAAGGAGTTAAAGAGAAAACAAATTGTTGTAGATGAAACCCCTCCCAATTGGGATGAGCTATTGGAAAACATAGGAAACGGTAAAGGGAAGAAGAAAGCCAAGGTCATCTTCAAGATTGAGAGAGATGAACAAATAACAGGGTGGTCCACATTGCTACTCCTACCCCTAATAAGAATAGAGATGATGTAACTAGAGTTGATTATAATGTACAAACCATTAACCTAGGGTCTACTTCCATGGAACAAGATATTGAAGAGTATGAAGGTTCTAGTGCTGTGATCTTGGGTAGGTTGAGGAAACAAGTGCAGACTAAGCAAGAACTGAAGAGGGAGAATGAGAAATTAAAGAAGCACTTGCAAGAATCGATGAAGCCCTTGCAATCTATTAGCTCCTCATCTTCTGCTGCAAGTTTCCTACCACAAGAAACCATAACAGAGCTGGAGAGGATGAAGACCACTACTCTTTCCATAGTGAACTAGCTACAAGGGGTGCAAAATAAGGGAGATAATGCTATCAAAAACATCCTTTCAACCAGAGGAGATGCAATGAGGTCAATAAACTGGTTGAAAGATGTATTGGCTCAAGATAAAGAAGATGTAGATCTCCTATTGCAAAAGACCAAGATATCATGGAGTATACTGAAGATAAGTTAGTGTGTGATGGAATTATTCCTTCCTCTAGAGCTACAAAACCTTGGGAATGGTTTGAAGCTTTGAAAATAAGGCAAAAGGTTTTGAAGAAGGTATATAAGCAGAGGAGGCAAATTGAAGACACCCTGATCAATATCTACAATAAATGTATTTCCTTCTTTGAAGTGATGACAGGGAGAAAGAAGTTTTCACTGAAGCATTTGAGCTTAGAATAGTTGATAAAATGGTGGCGAGATGTATATTCTCCAATCAGTGAAGATCCAGTTACTGAACATCAGTTGGATGATGCAGCCACCTATGTTGCAGTTATTGATAAATATCAAACTAGTAAGGTTGAGTGGGATAAGTCGGTGGAACAATTAAGAGAAAATATTAAATCTATTGAGAAGAGAATTAAGCTTTTACCTCTGCCACCTATAGTTGACTTGGACATGATACTTTTGATGGTGCATGATAGGGTGAAGCGAAATAAAGATAAAGGGGGAAGCAGTTAATGCAAGGCTACATCAGAATTTGTGCTTCCCATTATTTCTCCTCTTCCTTCACATGCATTGGACCGAGCTTTTTTGGAGACCCTAGGCCAACTTGGATGGAATAATTAAATTTAATGTCCACTTTTTTTATTTTGAATTCTTCTTAGCTGACTTATTTGTGGCTATTTTATTATTGTAAACCCCAACTAGGAAGACATATCTTGGGGGTTTCTATTAATATGGCATTCTGCCTCATTTGTAAGGGCTAGATAGTTTTTCTTTGGAGCGAATTTAGCAGTATAGCAAGAGCTAGAATTAGGAGTTAGTTTTGTTTTCAAGCAAGCAAGTGTTGTAACAGAATACTGGAATTGTTGCTACTTTGGGTAATTTAATGCAAGTGAAGACATTGTGATTTGGTGCCTTTCTTGTGTTGAATTTTATCTGGCATGGTTCTTGTGATTATATCTTTGGAATTGCTTAAGTTATTTGATAGATGTGTTAGGTTTAATGTTAGATAAATTGATAGTGTTTATGATTTGGTACTTGAAGTGTTGCAGCAATCTCTAGTCCATACTTTTCACAACCAATTGATTGTTAGTTGCTTTGAAAAGTTAGCCTAGACTTTTATATTCATTAAGCTTAGTTCAATTGTGAAGGTTTATTCATTTTGATTGCAATAGGGTTGTTTTGAATGAATGTTCATGATTTGAAAATATTTAATGCCTTAGAATATTGCACTATTTTTGTAAAATTGCAGATTCATCTGGGTCAAGTAGAAATCAATCTCTAAGGGATTGGTCCATTTCAAGTGTTTTGTCATTTGCATTGTTAATCTTAGGAGTAGTTTTTAAATTTAGGAATCTCTTTGAAACCTTATATCTTTTGCTATTTCTTTTATCATTTGGGTTAAATCTAGGATTGGAAATATCATCATATTGCTAGATCTGATAAATTTAAAGATTTAGTATTTGCTTGTAGTAAGGTCTCTTTGTCATTACCAGCATTTTCACATTTATCACTGAGTTGTTTATGCATTTTCAAGACCTAACATTAGAGACCTTAGGTTATCTCTTGAGGCTTGATGATAGAGATTTACCTTTCAAGAGAGATAGAATATCACATTCTGTTTGAGTTGTTGTGCAGAAAACACCATCAATAGTTCTTTTGTCCAGACATAAGGAGCACTAGGTTTTCTATATTTTTCATTATCATATTTTTCAACCTAAATATTTTGATGAATCTTTATTTCTCGAAAGTATTCATGTGATGAAATAGTATCAATAGCACCAAAAAGAGTTTCTATAATAGAATAAGCTATATTTTTTTCAGTATGCATAAAGTCAACAATATGCCTAATGGCTATATCTTTAAAGTATGGAAAATTATACAATATGAACAACTGTTTTACACCACTTTCATTACATGGATCATATCTACTACTAGCAAGCCCATCATTTTCAATAAATGGAATTCTTTTTTTTCCATTCTCAACAATGTAATCTCTTGTTATTAGCAATGGTACTTCACGATTCTCTTCTTGACCATTGAAATGTGTTTTTTGTTGATGCTATGGATGATCCATTTTAAGGTAAGCACGATGTACATAATAAATAAACTTACACAAACTTCTTGAGTTCCTCACAAAATCCTTAAAGTTGCAAGTAGGACATCAATGGTATTCATAAATAGAGAGACTAGACAATGTGCCATATGCAGGAAGATCATGAATCATAAACAATAAGGAAGCTCTTAAAGTGAATTTGATTGAATGATCATCCCTTAACGATTGAATTAATTCAACTCCTTTCCACAATTCCATTAGCTCATCATATAATGGCTCTAGATAAGCATCTATTGTATCTAAAGTCACACTTTTCTTTCCTAGTATAATTAGTGATAACATTAAGAAAAATGGTTTAGTTGCTAACCATGGAGGAAAGTTATAATTTATTAGAAGCATTGGCCAAGTTGACCATTTAGTAGTTTGATCTGAGAATAGATTCACCCCATCTAGAGCCAAACCCAACCTTATATTACAAGGATCTTGAGAAAAATTGGGCTATCTATTATCAAATTCCATCCATATCTTATAATCAAGCACATGTCGTTGTCTTCCATTAGTGCTCTTATTTTGGGCATGCCACTGGATAAGTTTAGCAATGTCTCTACACCTATATATTCAGAATAATCGTGGGATTATTAGAAAGTGGTGAAGAACCTTTCTAGGAACCACAAATGATTTCAACTCTTGTATATACCTCGACCCATGACATTTCAGACATCCACTCTCATTTGCAAGAATTTTGCAAAATAATACACAACCATTCACACATGTGTGGATGTTTTCATACCCCAAGCCGAGCTTACTGGTTTTCTTTTTACATTGATTTTGTTTTGTTGGCAATGTGGATTCAATTGGTAATAGTGAACTTAATAATTCCAATAACTGATCTACACTCTCATTTTTCCAACCATGCACCACTTGCAAGTTAATAATTTGAAGGATTGTTGTCAAATGACCTAACTTGCAATTAGCATACACAAGCTTTAAAGCATCATCCATTGACTTGGCCCAATCATCGTTTAGACCCTCATTCAACATTCTATCAACTTCAAACCCTTCGTCAAACATTTCTATATCTTCATCTATGTTTGGTGCCACTTCATCTATGTTTGTTGCCTCTTCATCTCTCACAGTCTACCATTCTATCATATCTTCATAATAATTGTAAGCCCAAGGGCTTATACGACTATGCCCATATCTTATCATATGTCGATAAATCATATTTCTTTTTTTCACCTTTACACCAAGACAATTTTTACATGGACATGGATACTTGTCAATGTCGCTCTCATCAGCTACTCTCTCATCATATGCATGATATTGATCCATAGTCAACCTTTGATGCTCATCCATCTATAATATTGTGCATTCCCATATTAATTTAGTTTCTGATTTAAAGGAAAAAACATAAATCTGAAAATAGAGATGCCAGAACATTGTTGAAAGTAGTCACTTTTAGTATAGACCATAGTAGAAAGAAGAGGATATAATGAATCATTGTTCTAAGATCTATATTACATTCATTTGAAGTTTACCTACTGAGAATGGAATATTCCTATGATTCCTATCAAATTACTTTTGGCAATGAGGGTTTCGAATTACCTCTGAATTCACTACAAAGGGCCTTGCTGACTTCAAATTCATTGCAGCAAACTCCAAATTCCTTGCCCACCTTTTCAAAAGTCTCTAGGTCCTATCCAAACAAGCTTTATCGCCAATGCAAGTGCTTCAATACCTATCCATGAGAATAAAAAATGTCAACAACAATCCAATTTCATTCCCATGCCAACAATTATACATTTTACAAGTTTTCTGACTTATAAATATAGGAAAATTATGTAAACCACTAGATAAATAGAATTTAAAGGTTTGTTATCTCTAACTTATAATCTGTTTTTGAGTTCAACTAATATAGTTGTTTTTTTTGGTTTGTTTTCATGGTTGTTACTCATGAAACTTGTGTTTTCATATCCCTTTGAGCCACTTTCTGTATTTCTTTCTTCTGCATTAGATGTGTTATGAAAGTAAAACTTGAAAGTGCCCCAGCTGATAAGATTTGAGTCTTTATTTATTTACTTGTTTTTGTGATATTTGAATTTTGAGTTTTAATATATAAGTCCAAATGTTTATCTAGATTAATGTGTATCTTTCAAATTCCAGGTACTTAAAGCATAAACATGATTGAGCCTTGAAAGTGGATTGATCCACATATAACATTATGGTGAGTGCTAGAATGTAATGTTCATTATGGGTCATGAATGAGTGGAGGTGATACAAAATATTTAAATATACCAGTAACAGTCATATGGTGTTAATCAGTTAATGTAAATGTGACATAAGGATTTATTATATATAAGTGGGTTGAAGGCCAAGAGTATTTTGTCTGATTGTCAAAGAGGAAAAACTTAACATAGCCATACACTCATAATTGATTTTGGATCACAAGTGCTTATGTTTAAAATCATCTCTTAGAATTACATGATATAGATCTTCTACAAGTATTTCAATACGTTGCAATTATTTCTTGACAAGCTTATCTCTAGGTTCACCTAACTTAGAATTGCATGCCAGATGCTACTATGTTTTTTCCTTGGTGAGTTAGCTGTGTTCTTTTTTGTTAATTAGGAACATCTTTGTAATTAATGTGGGTTTGTCTCTTTTTATGTGCATCTATTTCATGCCTATAGTCAAATGGATTCCAGAGAGGCTTTATTTGGTGGAGGCTCATTAGGTAATATTTTGGAGTAATTCTTTAATTGGAAAATATGTCATTATTTTCTATAATTTTATTCTATTTGGTAGAGTGGCTCTGGGGATAAGGATTTTAAATGTTTACACAACTCTATGAAGAAGTCATGCTTTCTTTATAAGAGTCTCCAAATTTACTTCCAAATTACCATTAGAAATCTCGTAAAAACTATGGTTATAGGAGGGTGTGGGAGGTGTGCTCAGTGAATGCAATGTATATGTTTTCTAGAAAACAACTGAGTTGGTTCCTACAAAATTAATTTGGACAATTAGACTAACTAGATAGGCATGCGTTAGCAGTTTCAAGTGTAGAAAAACCTATTCAATCATGGGAATTGTTAGGAGATTCATTTGTCTCTCTAACAAAGAGTTTTTTCAACCATTGCAGATTTGCAACTAGCTTGAACCGGTATCTTCATTATTGAAGAACTAGCATTTGTCTTGTCATAATTCTTTGACAGAACTATAGTAACATAGGGATATTATAAAGAATATTATAAATTAAAGGATTAGCATTGATCTAGTCAAGCTAGGTAATTAACACCATATATATATGTGGTATTTGTCTTCTTAGAGACAACAACCTTTATTTAGTTATCCATTACTAATTCTTATTCTCTCTTATTTTTTTGTATGATCTATGCATGTTATTTTTCATTGTGATAGTTGTTAGAACTGAAAAATTTCACATTTTTCACTAGCCTCCACCCACCAATCCTCCACATTTCATAGAAATTCATCACATTTTAATTTTATGATCAACACAAATTGTTGAAATTTGTGTGACAAGATCCATTTTCTAGCCCACATTGCCAAATTGTCACACCCATAAATAAGTTTGAGACTCCATAATTTTTCCTTGTTCCTAAGTAAAAATTAGCACTATCAACCTAACAATGCATCATCAGTAGAACCCCCATCATAGCCTTGATGATGGATCGATGAAAACAATTCATAACCTAGTATTGATGTAACAACACCCTGTTAGGCTAACTCCTAAGGTGTCCCCCCCAATAGACCAATAGAGTCAACAAAAGTAAGCACATCATTGTAACACATGAACATTGGTGGAATGAATGTCTACATTCCCTCAATGGCCTGATATGATCATAAATTATCAAGAACTATTATATATTGGTTGAATTAATGTGTATCAAGGTAATATATTTTGGCGTCCTACCGATAGATTGAAGGAAAATTGTTCATCAGTGGAGAGGGTGGCTATTGGTGGAATAAGGATTACAGTCTAACCAATACAATGATGATGATTGATTGCTAACTATTGTGACATCTCAAGGCATCGTCAAGATATTTAAAAATAAATTCTTCCCCCTGATGACAAGACCAAAATAGGTGGTGTATTTATGAGCTAGAGTTAAAGTGAATTATATCACAAGTTGATAGCATAATTGTTGCATAGTCTAGAATATTTTTTTGAGGATAGAAGAAGAAAGGAAAAGCTTGGAGTTCTCACATAGTAGAAACCAGTGGAGGTGAGACCCAAGTAAGTACACCAATCCTGGCTAAGAAGTTGTATTTTTTAAAAGATTAAGAATTTGAACAATGGAGGAAAATGCAGAAAAACCCAAAGCTAAGAAACAAAAAACTGAGAAGAGACTCTTGAATCAAGACCTGATAGATCAATGCCCTAGGTTGGGGCCAAGACCCAGGAGGGGTGCTCAAATGAATCCTTCAATGGATAGATTATTATATAAACATAAATTCTTGGGGGATATTTGGACACCACGACACGGGTATGAGCTTTTCATGTATCATTACAACAAAAAATTTAGGATTTAATTATTCTGCAACCCATGGAGGTTGAACTTGGGAAGAATTGTGGTGCCCAATGTGTTCATAAATCTAGAATTAATTAAAGCTCTGGATAGTAGATATGACCCCAAGAGGAGAACTATCCAAGCACATAATGGGGATAACATGCTTGTTATTTTTGAGGATTTAATTTCTAATGTGTTTTAGTTGGAGTGTCCTATGAAATTTCCATTCATGATTAGAGATCTCTTGACATAGTATCACCATATGGATACCAGCTACAAATGATGGAAACTACCCTTTCATAGGCCTAAGAATGAAGGAGGCGAATTCAGGAGATTTTCAAGTAATGAAAACCCTCATTTTCATGAGGACTTATTTGAAGAATATTTTAGATACACTTATTATTTAGCTAGTCAAGTCTTGGGGTAGAGATCCCACCCCTCATGTCTATTTCCCCAATGGTCCTAGTTGCAGACATACAAAGCAATGATGCTAAGTCATTCAATTATGCTAGATACTTGGCCAATTCCCTAAACTAGGAGCTTGAAAATATTCAAAACAATCGTGAATATATTAATTTCTAACATTATTCTCTGTTCATGCATTTTCTCATGCACAAGGGACATGTTAGAAGGGTTTGGAGTCAAGAATTAAGAATAAAAGATATAGATGAAAATGGGAACCTCAAACCTATATAGATGTGGACTTCACTATGGGATAGTTGATTTGGTAGTTCTCATTATCTTTATTTTGAGGAGTTTTTCATGAAACCATTAATGGAGTTGTTGGGATATCCACCTGATTATAACTTATCCCCAGAAGTGCAAAATTTTTTAAGACCAAAGAAAAATGACCGAAGGAATAAGGTGAATCATAACTAGGGAGACTGGTATGCTTTTCCTAACTACATAGTGATTAGGGTTTATGGGATTGAAGGAACTCCATACTTGTTGCCATGAGTAGTTCATGATAGAATTTCCTACTTAGAAATTGTGAGGCAATTAGAAAAATTTGATGCCAAAAACCTCAAAGGACACAACAAACAATCAATCATGCCCAACAACTTATGTTTTGGAGACTTTATAGTGGTTGCAAATGAGGGATATGAGGAAATTGATGCTAAATTAGCACAATATAACCTCCCTCTAGGTAACAAAAGGAAAATTTTTGATGCAAAAGGCTTTATTCACAAAGTAAGGTTATCACAGGGGTTATCAGGATATGAGCATGTATTCTCAGTTGAATATGTAATCAAAAACCATGATGAAGCCTCTACCACTAAAATAATGACTGCATATAATAGGGTTATGCTTGTAGAGGAATGGAAAAGAATAAATGTCCCATCTTTTTCAAAGGAATTTGGTGAAATACAGGATCCTCTAGCAAAGATTGACTAACTCATTGCTCATATGGATGAAGTGGTAAATAATGTGCCTTCATTTTTCTTTGATGCCCCTCATGCAACCTATTCAAGAGTGTAGGCTAAAGATATAGAGCCCTTAGATTATATCCCTTCACAACCAACTCTTGATGTGAGTTTTTCTATAGATATTGATATGAGTGAAGAAGATGAGAGTGATGAGGAGGAAGAGAAAGTACAACAAATACGTGCTCCTATAATTGCATGGTATGAGCCTCCTCAGGAACACAATGTTGTAAGATTTGAAGCATCAGATGATGTTAGGGTCAAGGCTAGATATGAGTTCATTTCTGATGGATATTTTGTTAAGTATCCTAAGTTTAAATAATTTGTTTATGAATATAAAGGCAAGAAAATGAGACAAAATATGTACGATGTCACTCTTGAATGAGAATTTGTTATTTTGGAAGAATTGATAAAAAAATAGACAAAGATATGGAGTCCATCACTCTTGAGAAAGGGAGAGAGTTACTCTAAGAAGTTGGAGTATTTCTTTTTCCTATATGGGATATAAGCTTTGCAATTATGCTTGATAGTTTCATAAAGAGAGGAGATAAAACAATGAATTTAACAAAGAAAGCAAGTGACAAGATGCATTTAGGATCTAGATACAACATAGATGAGGCCACCTTGCTTATTTGGTCACTGTACCCCCATGACAAAAGACCAGCTGTGATTGATAATCCAAACCAAATTTTTTGACATTTCTTGGTTTAAAGAGTAGGGGATACCAACCCTATGGAGACAACAAATTTGAATGTCTATGTGGAAAAGTTCATCAAGGCACAAATTGATAAGCTGGTTAAAGAAAATGGCAGGTTGAAGAAGGAATTAACACATCAAAGAGAAAGGTCATCTTCCTCTTCCACACCAGAATTGTATTCCCCATGGCTTGAGAAAGATAAGAGTATTGGATGCAATGGCTGATACAACTTATTAGAAGCAGTGCCACCTGAAATCTCAAGAAAAATGTAAAGAATTGGAGAAGGAAGTCAAAACCATCAAGTATAATACTACATCTGAATGATCAAGGGAAGATTCAATAAGATGATGAAATGTGCAAATGAATATTGGAGGTAATTTAAATAGGCACACTCAACAATAGAGGAGAATGAACGATTATAGGGGAGAATAATAAAAAAGAGAGAAGAGCTTCAAGACAAGAAAATCCTGAAGGGACAGATAATGTGGACACAAAAAATTGGTAGAAACATACAATGGATATCATAATAGGCTCATGGATGATCTCGACTACTTCAATTTGACTCTGACACTCTATAATGATATGGTAAATCCCTGAGAATATGATGATTGGAAGTAAGACTTTAATGCTCTTCCAACTGCTACATTACAAGAGATCAATGATGAGGATATGATTTTACAAAATACTCACAACCAGCTCAAGAACATAATGTATAGGGAGTATGATATGAGATAAGTGATCTCCAATGTAGATACTTGTGCTGAACAAGAATACATCCATCACCTCTCTGCATTCAATTTGTTCCTCAACCAAACTATGGATACACTAGACACATCAGGGCAACCATGAAGATGAAAGGAGTTAGCCGACAACATGTGCACCATATCATGGAGTAGAAGCTTTAAACAGATCTTAGGTGGTCATGGGATTTTGCTTGGAGATTAACAGATCAATGTATTTAGTTATTGAAATATTTTGTTTTCTTAATTATGTTTAGTTATCAAACAACATGAATTCTTGTAATAGGTCTATAGCTTGTTGCCTCTCACATATATAAGAGAGGCCAAGACCCAAATAGATCATCATCACATCATTTCCATTTTATTCAAAAACTACTGTTATAATGCATATTATTCAAAGATAAATATAATGGAGAAGGTTATGCATAATTGTTGATTTGCTTTTAAGTGTTCAACTGTTGTGTGGACTTATGCTTATATGTTATTTGGCTATCTCTGAAGTAGTTGTTTATGTTATTCAAATTGAGTGTGTGGAAATACATTTAATTTTTCAATACACATTTGCTATAGTTGTGTGAAGTTTTTGATTGGTTTTCGTGTGTAGAAGAATTAAAAATTCTTTTAAGAAATCAAATTTGATAGGTTCCTATTTGGATTAAAGTCCTTTTGAATAGATTGTCTTAATTGGTTTCCTTTCACATTTGAATTAAATCCTATCACAACTTCACAGTAGCATAAGGGGATATCACTAGGATTACTAAGAAGAGTCCAAATAATTGACATACTTGCATGTTTGCATAAGGTGAAAACATTCAAAGTGCCCAACTGTTCGAGTTAAGCTGAAGAGTGAATGTACCTATCTTATAGAACCCTATCTCCAAAATCATCACTCATCCATCCACTCTGTCCACCCAATAGAAGTAGGTACTAGTCATAATTATATTACATACAAAATACAACTCACAAACTTGAACTCTCAATTAATCTCACTAGTATTTAGTCATTAAAACTCTGCATCTGTTTCATCTCACATGCCATAGTAAGTAGATTGCTCAATCTAGGAACCATATCTATTTTTAAATCTACCTTATTGTTAAGGTATACCCACCTAGGTCTAGAAGAGCCTGAAGAGTAGAAGGTAATCAGTCATGCTTACCTTGTTGGTGGAACAAAGGTGTATTAAGGGATTGGCACCCCCTTATGGTTTAAAACCTGCACTATTGAGACCTAACGTAGTGATGATGGCCCAAGATTTTTCATCAAAATATATGCACAACTTCCATGGTTTAACTACATCTCACTGTCCTTTCCATAATGAGAAGGTAGAGGTAGATTTCAACAAGAGCCTCCATTGTTTGAATTGGCATCAAACAATACCTTCAACCTTAAGTTATGTCATTACATATAATGACATTTCCCCAATTGTCTATATTGTTTAATCACACAATAAGGGGCTTGTAGAGCCCAATGGTACCTTCCAAATCTAAATATACCTTCGGTGGTAATGAAAATCACAGGAATAAGTGAAAGTGTTAGGAAGGTAGGTTTATTTCATCTAGATTTTTTTCATTGTCGAAATACGTCTGCCTTAATTGATGCAAATTTGTTCATGAGATTTATGCATGATCACTATTGCTATCTATGCTCTACTAGTTTGATATTCCCATGATTTTTTTCCTATAGTACTTGACTAATGACTCTCTATGAATAACCCAAGTATAGTGCTTACATTTATTTCAAACATAAAGTGGGTGGTAAGTGTTGCTTTATGTGATAACCATACATGACTTAGTTAAGAAATGGGAATCTCACTTATAAGATTTTCTCAATGACTTGGGATCCTGTATGCAAATACATGATGTATATAATTTTTGTTTTTCCCTTTTTAGGTCCACTCTTGAAAGCTCCTAAGTGGTTGAAGAGACCAGTTGGTGTCAATTTTGGATTTGGAGGAAATTTTGCTTCATTTTGGCCCGATACAGAGAAATAGAGTGTTGTTGGCTCTTCTGAGGTAGAGTACAATTTATTCTTTGGTACATGTCATTAACATGATATATGGTCTTATTTTTTCTATTTTCATAGGTATATATACACAATCTCCTTACTGAGGATAGTCTGGTGCTTCGTTCAATAGAGTTTGAAGCTGCAACAACAGATGGTGAGAAATCATCATTGTGAGCTTTGTGTGATAAGAAGTCTAAGGATTCTCAGTTGCTTATTTTTGGATACTTTTTAAATGGGATTAATAACAATTTACATTCATTTGTATTGTTTTACTTTTAAATTTTTGGTTTTTGCATTGATTTAGTTTGGAAGAAGAGAGGGAGACATGGAATTTCCTAAGAGTCATGTTTGAAGATGAAGACAATGCTAGGACAAAGCTACTTGAGCACCTTGGATTTCAAGTACAGTCAACAGAGAATCAATACTTACAAGAAGCTCAATCTATCAACATTGATGATATTAGCAGTGAAATAATCAACAATGTCACTCTTGATGATACGACACAATTAGATCCATCAGTTCGGTCAAAAGTTGGACAAGATGTTACATCCCCCAATGAATTGGGATCCTATATGCAAATACATGATGTCTATCTTTTCATTTTTCCCTTTTCCGATGCACTCTTGAAAACTCCTAAGTGGTTGAAGAGACTAGTTGGTGTCAGTTTTGGATTTGGAGGAAATCTTGCTACATTTTAGCCTAGTACAACGTCATAGATTTTTGTTGGCTCTTCTGAGGTAGAGTATAATTTATTCTTTGGTATATGTCATTAAGTTGATATATGGTCTTGTTTTTCTGCTATTTTCATAGGTATATATACACAATATCATTACCAAGGACAGTCTGGTGCTTCATTCAACAAAGTTTGAAGCTGCAATAGCAGATGGTGAAAAATCATCATTGTGAGCTTTGTGCAATAAGAAGTCTTAGGATTCTTGGTTAGTTATTTTTGGATACTTTTTGAATGGGATTAATAAAAATTTACATTCATTTGTATTGTTTCACTTGAAAATTTTTGGTTTCTGGATTGATTTAGTTTGGAAGAAGAGAGGGAGACATGGAATTTCCTAAGAGTCATGTTTGAAGATGAAGGAAATGCTAGGAAAAAGCTACTTGAGCACCTTGGATTTCAAGTGCAGTCAATAGAGAATCAAGACTTACAAGAAGCTCAATCTGTGAACATTGATGATATTAGTAGTGAAATAATCAACAATGTCACTCTTGATGATACAACACAATTAGATCCATCAGTTTAGTCAAAAGGTGGAAAAGATTTTACATCCCCTAGAGACAATGGTGAGGAGTTTTTTGATAATTTGCACAATTCAAAAGAAGATTCCTCACTTCCTCTCACTGAAAATTAATTTTTTGTTGGGAAGGATACCCTAGGCAATGGAGAAGAGGTGCAACATGAAGCTACTAGAGATTCGACTGAATAATCAGAATGCAATGAAGCCATTCAAAGTTGTTTAGTTGTTGGTGATTATAAGGGAGCAGTCATGCAATTCCTGTCAGTAAACAAGATGTCAGGGGGATTTCTTTACAGGAGAAAAATTGTGATTAATATTTAAGAAAAATGAATTGTTCCTATCTTAATGTGATGATTCTATACTAATTACATGGAATTCGCAATGTCTTAAAGTCTTTTAATTTTTTATGTTTTACCATCCTTGTATTCAACTATCTGGATTTTAGAAGGCTAACTAGCTTTGTTTATCTAAAATATATTTCTTTATGTGGAATATTTTCTGACTTAACACTATTAGCATAGGTGGTTTTTGCTATGGGAAATAATGATCTTATTGGCCTTGTGAACAATAAGCCTTTGAAATATTGGAAAGAAACTCTTGCTTTACTTTGTACAGTGAGTTTTTTTCCCCACAAAAATTAGTTAAATAGAAAATTATGTAAATTGGATGTTGCAATTTTGATTTGGAGCAAATTGTACTTGACAATAAGTTTTTTTTATAACTCATTTCTAATTTCTATGACTTGTAGTTTGAAGTTTTTGATATAATGAGAAAGCGTACAAATTTGTGTATTGTATCATACAGTTGTGCATAATATTTTCAAACATTTATCATAGTTGTATCATAGACACAAGACTTGGACATAAAACAATCTTGCCAGGCTGATTTTTGACTTAAGACTTGGAGGACTTGGCACAGACTTAGTAGGCTAACTTTTTGACTTGGATGTTGAAGGTAGTTTTCAAATCAAATAAATCATACCCCATAGAGTGATGTGTGTTTTCTATTATATTTTCATTGAATGCTCTTGGAAAAGAAATAAAATTAGCTATGATTGTTTTTTTTTCACTATTGCCAATTGATTATAAGTTTTCTTTAAGAGGCTTGGGGTTGTAAGATCAAAGGGGTCTCTTGTAGTCAATAGAGAAAGAAAGTCAGTCCTTGAAGAGATTGTAACAAAGATG
The DNA here is from genome assembly GCA_007258455.2 of Sequoia sempervirens. Classification (NCBI taxonomy): domain Eukaryota; kingdom Viridiplantae; phylum Streptophyta; class Pinopsida; order Cupressales; family Cupressaceae; genus Sequoia; species Sequoia sempervirens. The sequence continues at coordinate 86,257,977 of VDFB02000017.1, forward strand.
TAATAATCACAAAGTACAAGGTTCAAAGCAATGAGATCATAATGTAAAACAAAAGAGAAAAAATATGTTTTTATCAGAACAAATGATTTTAAGGGTTGACTATGAAGAACAATCATCATAAGATAGCAGTGAATACAAACAATAACAATGCCAATGCGTTATCAATACAATGAATAAAGAGGTCCAATTTTCAATGCATGATAACAGTATTCTAAGGCATGCAAGGGATAGGAATGAAATACAATATATAGAGGGAAAATAGTTGCAAATGATCATTTTTATATCAAAGCATATGAGTATTAGAGGATCATAGAAAAATGAAAGAGATAATAGCAGTTGTTATGAATGCCATGTGACCTGATATCATGCACAAAGAAGATGTAAAAGACCATGGAATAGAGTGAAAAGGGGTCGAAGTCAATGAGATTCATTCAATGTCAAAGAGCATTATCATTATATCAATGAAAGCAAAAGATTGTAATAGCAATGAAGCAATGGAAAGAAAGAACGGTATATGCAACATTTGGATCACTGTCATAAAGGATGAAGATTAGCATGAGATTTCAAGATTCAATATTTCTACTTACGTTTAGATTGTAACCATGTTTAATGTCCTTCCCTTTCTTGAATGATATTGGTGTTGCAACTCAGAAAATGTTGCTCAACAAGCTCTGGCATTACAAAAATGGAAACCACCACTCTTTGCATTCAATGTTTGTTTCCTTCATTAGAATTGTAATTAGAAAACCTTAAAATGCACACGGGAGCTAAAATACCAAATTGTTGATTAAACTTCAAAAATTCCCTCCAACATGAAATCACAATGTTTTATGCCAAAAATCAACTACCTGAGATTCCCTCCAAATGCATACACAACTCGATCAACCAAGGCACCAAAAATACCTTTTTTTTTTTGTTTGTACCAAAAATACCTATTGCTAAAATGCATTAAAAAAAACTATTGCGTGGAAGGCATGCAAAACTTAATCTTCATTTTTAGAGGAAAAAAATTCATCTATCTACATTGTCATTTTAATATAGGTTGTGAAAATTAAGATAAGCATGATGTACTCCTAAAATTACTAGAGTTCAAACTTGTATAAAAAATAAAATCTATAAAAATGATCAACAGACAATTGATTTCATAGTTTATAAAATAATTATATTTTTTGAAAATAATTAACAATATAAATCCTGAAAGAAAATTTTTGCATACCAAAAGTGATCATTTTTATTTCTATTTTGGATTATTAAGATGGTCAAGTATATCAGCAAGGAAAGATAGAAGTGAATCAATTTCTTCATTTTTATTGCAATTGGATTGTTTAAATCATATTTTATTAGTGAAATTGACCACAATTTCTCTTTGATACATTTCACATGCTAACATAATAGGAAAATCAAACTGGCTTCAAATCATAGTTAAAAAAATAAACGATTCATTAACATAATGAGTAATAAAAGTTAAAGAATGTAAATGTTTAGAATTTTTTTTATAAAATATGTGAAGGCCTTAAGACTACACCGAGAGGCAATGCCTTCCACACAATAAGTATTTTTGGTGCACCAAGCAACCTAGGCAGCCAAATGGCCCGCTTAGGTAGGGGTCCCATGAGGGGGGCTTAAGCTCTATGGATTATGATCATATTTGAAAGAAAAAATAATAGAGGAGTAATAGTCATTTATTTAGTCATTAATTTAGCCATATATTTAGTCATTTATTTAGTAATTTCTATTTGTCTGATATTAGTCATTTATTTAGTCATTTAGTTGTGATTTTACTCGATGACCAAATTAGTCACTTATAAATGACCAAATTAGTCATTTATTTGCAAAATACTACTAGTGTTAGTCATGTGACTAAAAGTTTTAGTCATGTAGTCATTTATTTGCCAAATTCTACTAGTGAATTGCATATGCCTTTTGATTTATTTCTTCAAACTCACTCAACACTTTACAAAGATTTGTGATAGCAAAGGTATGAAATCATACACAATTGGGATCAAACCAAACAACTCTCATCCAAGAGTGAACATATATTGACTTGGAAGCTTGATGACACTACGATGCAACAATTTTGTGTAGTAATAAGAGTTAAAACAATAATGAGAAAAGTTGCTCTTATTTATAGAAGCTCAAAGTAGGTAACCTAACAATTAATTAGAAATCTACTTTAGTTAACTGAAACTAAACTAAAAGAGAACTCCAAATACAAAAGTGCCTCCAAAATAGACATCCACAATTAGTAGAGATAGACATGCATGATCAGTGGGACAGTGAGTTAACTTGGAAAGAGGCATCAAGTTAGCTCTTATTTGTCATAAATGCTATTTTGGAGGGTTAACACATCCTAACTAGGTTTTTTACACTTCGTCACCTCTAGTCCAAAATTCTTCTAGCTATTCATTGACTTACTCTAACTTTGGAAAATTAATGCTTTGCAAGATGATGACGTTTCACTGCAACATCTCTTCACCACTTACAATCTGCTGCCGATATTCAATATTATTTGCTGCTACATCATCTAGCCTTGTTGACATGATTGCAATCTTACTCAACTTGCAACCAATAGGGTTATCACAAAAATTGCCAGGAATGAGATCTTGGAACTGTGTTTGCACCTCAACTAGCTTGATGTATGCACCTCCTTCTTGATGGTTAAGGAAAGGGATATATGTTACCAATATTCTCATGAACTTGATAACACCTACCACAATTTTTTGGTACTCAATTAATTCCATAGAGATGGTATCATCGGCTTTCATCTTGTATGCAATTTGTTCTTTCCAAGAGAAAAATATTTCTTTTTCTCCTCTGTGGTAACTGAATTGTACACCATCTGCATGTTTGAGAGAGTGATCTCTTCAGTAGGCCTCTTCTCTATTGTGTCTCACTTGGATTGTTGAATTTGCATGTGAAGGTCATGGGATCTGTACCTTAGATAGTACAACTTTGCAAGTATAGACCGACCCCTAATGACGAATTCTTCCACTTGATTTCTCAAGTGTTTTCCATATAGGATCAACTGGTGGTGATTTTGTTCCATGGGGAGGTATAGCATATCTTGAGGCAAGGAAGAGATGTTTGGTGTATCGTGCATCAAGCTAGATATGTACAATCTTGGTTATTGGTTTTTATCCTTTAGGGTTGCTTTATCTTTTCCTTCATTTTCCATTCTTTCTTTGACACTCACTAATGCAACTTCAAGGAGATCTACCTCCACCTGATGAGTGGTCTTATTGAGGTTGGCTTTCAAGAGGGTGAAGTCATCAACCTCTACCTCATTTTTACTCTTGTCTTCAAGTGGCGAAGCTATCTCTATGATAATTTCATTGTCAACATTCTTTCCTACATGGACCTTCTTCTTCAGCTTCTTTACTTGCATGTCTTGAGGGACATGGTCAAATTATGTGAAGTCTAGTTAGTAGGATGGCCTCTCTCTCTTCCTTCCTAGGAAACTCAATCCAAAATTAATGTTGACTAGCCTCATTGGAAGGAGGAGTGTTAGGCCCTTGAATTCCTAACAAATGGGATTGTGTTGCAATGTTGCATGGTGGCAAATACAAGTCAATGGGGATTAATGAATACTATGGTGGTGGTGAAGTAGGAGGCTTTGCTTCCATCTCTGGTACTGCATCAACTACAACTGCTTCCATTATTGGCTTTGTATCGATTGTAATTATCTCAATTATTGTCTCTATTTCAGCTATAGCTACTTCCATCATTGGCTAAGATGTGTTTGTGGTTGTCTCCACATGTACCTCTTGCTGATTTATATCAACAATCGGTATTCTTCCCCTTGTGTGTCCTAAAATTTTGGCTCCTCTAGGAGGGTTACTCCATTTCTTCTGTATAGTTATAGATCTTGACATGGAAGGTAGTGAAGAATGAACCAGTGGTAGCTCTTTGTGGGGAATAACTACCTTCCTTGTACTTTTACTATCCAAGTAGATTTGACTATTTTTGACAACCCTACTTGTTCTTTCCTCAATAGACGTACTTTCCATGGCATACCAATCCACTATTCAAAGAGGTTGTGTGTCAACTTGATCTATGAAGAATGACTCCCCCATCATCATCGAATAAGCCTTCCACATCCTCTAACATGAATTTGTTTATTTGTGGAAGTATGAAATGGTTGTAGCTGCATCTTATCACTTCAAACTCATCTTCAGAGTTGACCCAATAGTCCTCCATGGAAGATGCATGAAGAGTATTTCTTAAGGCGTATTGCATAGTGACCTCGAGGATCATACAATTGTCTCTCGATGAGATACTTAAGATTAAGTCTCACCATTTCATGGCCTATGGCCTTAGCATCAACCATTGTCTTGCACCTATAAAGTCCCATCTTAAAAGGAAAGTTTGTGGCCACCTTACATTTGTTACATAGATGAGAATGTACCTTGGACAACTACCGTAAGAATTCCATGAAGACCACCCTATCTAATGGATAGTGAGGTAACATGGAGGGATGAATGGAGTACCCATACACGTGTATGTATGTGAAAGTGGGGAATTGGATGAACCAATCCACCCAGTCTACCATTGCCTCCTTGGCTACTGGTGATATGTGTATATGCAACTCATGATCAAGGTCTCTTACGGTGTACATCAGGAAGATACCATTTACTCTCTTGAAATGCCTTTTTACTTTTGTGAACTTGAGCTACAAGAAATACTTGTGAACCTTTTGCATACCCAAAGTTCCCACATTGTTCAACACTCTAAACTGGCCTTGGAAGGAAATCAAATATACGAGATATATACACATGTGAAACTTGTGAGCCTCTAAGAATCTAGTCGTCTACTTGTGGAGAGTATCATTGTTGAGGGTGGGTCGGTCATAATGTTCTTTATTGCTCACAAATTTTGCAATGACATAGTACATCCATGACTCAAATTTGCTCACCTCCTCTTGACCAGTGATGCAGTTGAGTAGAGTGATCATCACTGCATACTCATCCCTGAACTCTCCACTTCCTACATTTTTCAGAAATTTCGCCTTTTTTCCTTTAAGCCTTTTTTCAGCCATCCTCTTCTAACACTTGTCTTTTGACACATCAAATGCCTTTTTGCATTCTCTCATAGATATGACCACTTTTTTTGCACATGGTGGAATGGAAAAGCACCTTTCGATGTGCCTAAGCTTGAGGTTGCATATAATTCATCCATCCAATGATTGAATATCTCATGTGGTAGGGTTGTAATTCTTAATACAAGCTATTACAAATTCCACACTCTATTCCGTGATGGGGACTAACACTACCTCAAGTAATCCAGATTGCTCGATGTTCTGTAATGTGCATTGGTCTATGTCTTCCAACTTTTTTGAGTCTACCTTTGGGTGTGTCTCATGTAGATCAATGTCTATCATTTTTAGGAATTCATGAACCAAGATAGTTTTGGTCTTGTATTCGACCTAGGAGAACTGCATTTTGAAAACCTTAAATATTGACTAGGCACATGATGTTGTTTGGACAACTTTTCTGCAACTACTAAAAATAGCCTTATCGAGGGGTAATTTTTATGAAAAAATATGACACATGGGTTTTACTTAGAATAATTTTCTAAGTGGACCCAAAATGTTAGTAATTCTAAAAAGTTACTTTTTTTCATACATGCAAGAGCTTTTCGAGATAGGGGTTTCAAAAGCAGCAGAAGCTTATTTTTCCCAAAAACATTTGACACATGGGTATTGTAGGCACTTCAAAGCTAAACAATCCCAATTTGTCTAATTTTTGAAATTAAGTTTTTTTCTAGAAAACCCTAAAAAAGGGGCAGTAGGGTACTTTTTTTGGTAAAATCTAGCATGATGGTTTTGTTGAAAAAGTTATGCTAATCATAACCAGAAGGTCAGATCTATGAATAACTATTATTTTCTTGGACATGTAAGAAGATCTAAGACAAGAATAGAGGAAAAAGACAAGAAGATGTTTGAAAATTATCAATTTCCTCTCAAGATCTTCAGGAAAATTATGCTTGGAAATGTAGACCTTGATGAACTATCCCTCTATGCAACTTTATTCTTGAAATCATGAAGAATACTAAGAAACCCTATGTCTAATCTTGAAAAGATGTTGGAGGAGAAAAATATTTGTTCTTGAGCTTCAACTTGTAAAGAGAGATGTTGAATTATGATTCCTAGACTTGATTAATAGTGTTTGATGTTGAATGCATCAAGTTTGGGTGCCAACACATGATTGAGGAGTCAATTATCCTAATCTAGAGTTCACAGAATTGATTTCCACCAATTTGGGGACATTTTAGACATGAAAAGGCTTTCAAAATTGTTAACTTCAGTTAATTTAGCCTAGTTTGACTTTAGGCATCCAAGTTGAGGAGTTGAAAACTTTTTCATTCTTTTTATGTGATGAAATACCTCTGTTTGATCTCTAATTGTGGTTGCTTGATTGATCCTGAGGTGACACTTTTAGATCCATTGCTGAGATGAAACAACTTTGAAGAAGTGTGCTTGGGAGCTATAAAGCTTAAAACCTGAGTCTAAAGCCTCTAATTCTTGGGTGCCTTTTCCAAAGAAGGTGAATTTTTCACCAGACTTAGTTTCTTGAGTGTTCTTCAATTCTTCTAGTTTGACCCTATGTGCTTTTATCTAAGATCACTAATGATTGATGAGTTTGGTGGTCTTGCTGAAACATGGGATGGATAACCAGTCTAGTCTTGAGAAGGATGAATGGCTTCACGAATCCTGAAAGTTGATTTAGGTGTTTGAAAAGCTTGGGATCCCCTGACCTATAGGGGTTCCTTTGACCTTTTGACTTGTTATTTTTGGTTTGCAATATTTCATGAACTATCCTAGTTTGATCTCTATCGTCAAATGTTTGATTTATGTGTTGAATTTTTTGACGGTGTCATTGCTGAGATTGATCAAGATGAAGGACCTCTTGGAGGTCATAGAGCTTGCAGAATGCATTTTATTTCCAAAAAGGTTGGGTACCTATTTCAAGGAGGTTTTAATTTCCTTAACACTTATCCAATTCTTCACGTCTTTTTTCATTCTGCCTTTCCTTCCAATGCTTTACACTTGATCTTTGTTTGTGAGTGCTTGACAGGTCTTGTGTGCTTGCAACTGGATTGATCATGAAGTTGATAGGATGCTAAATAAATACCTTGGAGAAATTAGTTGTTGAAAACCTCAACAGGTGGTTCAAAATGATGGGCGCCCCTAGCTAGTAGGGATGCTTTGTCTTGATGTGCATTGTTTTACCTTCCATTTTGCATGCTTGAACGATCAACAACTGTCATCATTTGATGTTTCTTGCAAACTGGAAAACAAGTTTGTTGAAAAGATGAGCTAATGTCAAGGAGATCACCTGAAGAAAAGATTTATCAAAAACTAACATTTGGATCATCTTGTTATTGGGCACCCTTGAGCTACAGGGGCAATTTTTCCCATGTTTAACCGTCATTTTTGATGATACTAGCATGCAATTTCTAGACAATCAATTTTCAAAATTTCTAATTTTTGAAAATTCCCTCCATCATAAAGCATCTTTCACCATGGATTCTTTGTTGAATCTTTTGAAGCTTAGATTTTGATACCTGGTTTTGGCCATCTGCCATTAATGGTTGGAGAGGTCCTAACTTTTCTCCTAAAAAAAGTAGACCCACTAGAGTAAATTTTTTTTTTGGGGATTTTGACTTGACCAGTGTGATCATGAAGTCAAATTATCCTATCAAAATCATTTTAAAATAATTCTGGGAAGGTCCTAATTTGAGGGGTTCTCCTTAAAATAGGGGCATGAAACCCTAATTTTCAAAATTTTAGAATTTTGCAAGTATCTTCCTTGATGAAAACCCATAAAAAGCCCATGTTTTGTTTTACCTAAAACATACTTTTGACAATAATTTTACATGATTTAGCTTGTTTTAAGAAAATTTCCTTATTGAAGCAAAAAATAATTATGGGTACAACATTAGGCTCCATCTGGTGACCATGTCAGATACTTATGGCATAGGAGAATTGAGAATCTCTAGTTTTCGTAGACTAGTACTCTTATCAATTGGGCATTGGAGTCAGGACTTATTTCCTAATTCACCTAACAATTGGAGTTCTCATTATTCATCTAGAACAAGACTACCTTAGAAAACACATAGAACACGATAATACTTTATGGAACAGGGAAAAAAATTACAACATAACAAAAAAGTGGGAAGAAAATATTTATAGAAACTCAACTCACCCTCGAAGGGATGAAATGCTTTAAGTATTGTATGTTGTATGGAAGCAGGAAGAGCCTTCTAACTAAATGTGAGAGAATTTAGGATTTCTCTCTTGCAAGATCATGGATTTGGAATGGCCCTAGCCAAAGGGAGTCGAGTTTTCCATGCATTCCCTTGGGCTCATGTATCTTATCCCATAATAGGACTTTATCTCCGATCTCAAAGTCTTGTTGATGATCCTTCTTATTGAAGATCTTCTTCACTCACTCTTGATGCTGAGTGATCTTGAAAATGACCTCCACCCTTTCCCCTTGTATTTTCATTAGGCACAAGATGCATTTTTCAATCAAATCTTCAAATTCTTCATCCTCTATTGTAGATGCTAGTTGCGAAGTAGATAACTCTAGAGTGATCCACATAGCTTCCATGCCATACAAAATAGTGAAGGGGGAAGTGTTGATAGGTATTTTGGGAGTGATCTTGTCAGCCCAAAGGGCATCATAGAACTTCTTGTGCCAAGCTCATTGATTGGAGTCTACCAGCTTGCACATGATTATGAAAATGTTCTTGTTGGGTGATTCAACTTGTTTGTTGCCTTGTGGATAGTAATATAAAGAGTGGGACAAGGTGATGTAATCAAAACAAAAATATACTAAATCCTTTGACGAGAAGCTTGTTGCATTGTTGGTCACAATATTTTGTAGTACTCTGAAGCACATAATGATGTTTTCCTTGAGAAAGTCACACAGGACTTTACAAGTAGCATGCTTTGTTGAAATTTCCTCAACCCATTTTGTGAAGTAATCTATTGTTGTAAGGACATAAACATGCCCTTTCCTAGAATATATGTTGATTCGTCTTATGAAGTCTATACCCCATTGCTGAAATGGAGCATCTATGAGGACTAGCCTAAGTGGGATGGTTGCCAGTTTGAGTTTTCGAACAAATTATTGGCACATTTGGCATCTGTGCACCAATTCATATGCATCATGAAACAAAGTCAACTAGTAGAACAATGCTAGCTACATTTTGAATGTAGTAACCCCTTATGAGAAGTGGTCATCACATGATTGATTATGAAATGCCTCCAACAACTATCATTGTTGGTCCTTGCTGATGTATAAAAAGAACCTTCCATCAAGCCCATGCTTGTATAGAACATTACTTCTAAGCACATAGCTTTGTTCTTGTAACTTCATAGTTATTTTCTATTGTTTTCCCAAATGTGTTGGGAATTCTCCATAGGTTAAATAGTACCATAATTTAATGTACCATTCTTCTATAGAATCAAGTAGTAAAACCATTAGAAGGTCTTCTTCAATTTTTTTTCCTAGGATGCCATCATTAGCTTCGTGATTTAGATCACCATCTTCTTATATGAGCTGACACAAACCTCTCCTGGGGACAAGCTTGGTAGGCTTGATATCCAAGTCATATTCTTGGACCCTTGTGATCTAGTTACCTCTTTTGGTGCCCATCTCTTGTTGAGTCAAGATACTCTTGACTGCAGGATCTGTAACGTACACAATTGTGTGAGAGTTCAAGATGTAAAATATAAAATTCTTTATGACCCTCATAACTACATAGGCATTCTTTTCAATCTAGGAGTATCAAGACTCGCTATCTTTGAAGATTTTTCTCATGAAAGTGATTGGAGACTTGGTTTCCTCATTCAGTTTTTGTGTCAGCATGGCAAATGGGGTGTGTTTTGATGCGTGGAAATAAAGAATGAATTATTTATTGAAATCAGGTCAAACCAGCACTGTTTCCTTACTAATGGCTTCTTTTATTTTGATGAATGCCTCCTTTCCTTTTTCAATACATTTGAAGGAGGATGTATTCTTCATCATTGTTGATATGTCTTCGTTTAGCTTTTAGAAGTCAGGTACAAATATTTGTATGAAGTTCACCTTTCCAAAGAAGGAATGCACCTGAGTTGAATTTTTTGGAAGAGAGAGGTCTTTGACTGAATCAACCTAATTAGGATAAATCCAAGTTCCCTCTTTAGATACAATGTGGCCAAGTATCTTTCCTTCTATCACCATAAGGATATATTTCTTGGGATTCAATGATATGTGATGGTACCTGCATTTGTTGAAAACTTTCACTAAGTGTTGAAAATGTTCTTGCCACTTCTTATAGAAAGGGGTAAGGTTGTCAAGATAGACGATGATCATTTTATTCTTTAGATTCCCAAACACCAAATCCATGGCTCATTGAAAGGTGGCACTGACATTGATGAGGCTAAAGGGAATCCTCTCATAGGTGAATGCTCCCCATGGGGTGGTGAATGCCATTTTGATTTGATCCTCCTTGGCCACTACAATCTGGTTGTATCCAGAAAAGTTTTCAAGTAATGACAACATTTCCAACTCGGTTACTATCTACAATGTGTGCTCCATGATTGGTAAAGGATTATTATCCTTTAGGGATGACTATTTGGGGTTCCTAAAGTCTATATACATTCAAATTTCTCCATTCTTCTTATGCACATGAATGATGTTAGACACCCAGGTGGAATGATGGATTCAAAAAAAATCTTTGCATCCACCATCTTTTGCACCTCCGCATAGATCGTATCTTGGACATGCAAGTTGTAGTGTCTTTGTTTCTATTTGGAAGGCTTGATTTCAAACTTGAGTGTAATTGTATGAGACAATTCCTTTAGTGTGAAGACTTTCAAATCTTCATAGGTTCAGGAAAAGACATCTCGATACTTTCTATACAAGGAGATAAATTTGTTTATTTCCTCTGTAGAGCAACAGTTTCCCAAGTTAACAAGCTAGGGCTTGTCTTTTGTACCAATGTTGACTTGATAGTAATCGGCAGATGTCTTCTTGGTCAAATTTCTTTGATCTTGTGCATGCCTGTCATGCCTATAAAATATGTCTTCCAAGGATACTAGCCCTTGGGGATATTGTTTCCTCTTAATTGGTTGATGCTTAATTTCATTGCTTTAGAATATTCTTCTATGGATTCTTTGAAAGGAGAAGCACTACCTTTAAAGAATAACTCTTGATAGTTGTCCCCGATGTAGAGGAACTCATTGATGTCATCAAAATCATCAAAGATCTACTAGTTTTTGTAATTGTCGAGGAAAAATGGCTTGTAGATGAGCTCAATGGTGAAGGAATTTTGATAGAAGTCAGAATGGGACATGAAGAGAGCAATAAATAATGTAAGGGCATCCACTCTGCTATTTTGCATGTACAAAATGTATTTGATGTTGAACGCCTCAAACTAGTCGATAGCATTCCACACCCTTTGTCAGTAATATAGAAGGAAACTTTTTCTTACTTGATAGTACTCTTTGATCTATTGGAAAATCAACTCTGCATCACCTTCAACTTGGAGGGATCTTATACCCATATCCCTTGCATTCTTGAGGCTTAGTATGAGCACCTCATATTCTACAATGTTGTTTATATTATCAAGTTGTAAGTGATAAGCAAATGGGTATAAAGTACCTATGGGAGAATTGATGACAACTCCTTCTCTTGAGCCTGCTGTTGAGCAACTTCCATAGAATTGCATTGTTCACATCTTTGAACTTTCTTTTGAAGTGTTTGTGGAAAATGCAACCTTATGCTTTCTTTGGTTACTTTAGATAGCATGGAATATCTGCTGAGACTCATGCCTTGGTATAACACTTGTTCTTGGGAGTCCCGGGAATTCACCACTGTGAATCTCAATTTAGCCTCAAGTTCCAACTTGAAGCTACCTTTCTTGAATCAGATGGTCACGTATGAGAAATCCAACTAAATCTCCCCTTCGAGATCCTTGCAGAAGCTCCTACTTAGTAGCATCCCATAATTGATTGGAATGTCAGCTATCAGGATGGTCATCATGATCTTCTCCAGATAGGATGCTAGCCTTACTTGAGCATCTTTGAGTTGACTGACTAACGACACTAGTTTTGACTCAAGCGAGTAGCACTTGTCGTGAGTCTCAATGCATGAGAGTCCTAAAATGTTCATGATTTGTAAGGGTATGACATTGTCCAAGTTCCCGATTCTATTATATAACTGCTAAGTTTGAACCCTCCCATATACCGAGATATGTATAAAGGCTTTGGATTTTCTTTTGCTAGTACAAATGATTCCAACAACATAGGTTGGGTTATAGCCTACTTCTTTACTACCTTTAGAATCTGATCCAATTGATCGAGATGGTCCTGGAGATACTCCAACTATGAAATATGTGCCTTCATCTTCATCATGGAGGATGCTATGTCAAAATTAGTTGAAGATAGATCTTGAGCATTTGGAAATGTTCTCATGTGAAGATTTGGGATTAGAAGTGGAAGGAACTTCTTTTCCCTTTTCATTTGACTTTCTTCTTTCTTCTTCTTCTTTCTATTCTTTGAAGTGTTGGGCTCGTGTAAGCATAGGCATTGAAATATTCTCGTCATTGACAATGAGAGAATACTGATGGTAATATTCTTCTTCTTGATTTTTGGGTTTGCTATGGAAGTATCCCATTGTGGAGTTTCCACCGAAGTTGTCCATTTGTGGTGAGACAATGTTCACATTTGATGAAGGTACAAAACTCAAGCTTGGTGTGGCTTCAGTATATCCCATGATTTGATTCATTCTCAGATTCTTAGTATAGTTGGATGTAGTGTGTTCTTTTGTATCATGGAAATAGAAAAACAAATTTGACTTCTTAGTCTGTACTTGTCTTGGGAGAAGTCCTAGAAATCTAGGTTTGTAGTAATGAATGGTTGAAAATTGGTCCTCTTTAGTTGATAAGGTTTTTGAGGTTGGTACTGTCGTTGTTGTTGATACAGTGGTAGTGTGGGCAGTGCTTGCTGCCCTTGAGGGGGTGATTGTCTTTTGAGGATAGTCACCTCATTTGTTACCTCCTATAGCAATGGATATGTCAATGCCTAGGCCAATGGTCTGATAGAGTCATCCTTCATCTTCCCAAATGTGATCATATTATCCTTGAGCTCAATAGCCTTTTCTTGTGCAACTAGTAGGTACACCTCATGGTCTCTTTTCAAGAAAATTGCCATCTTTGAGGGGAGGGTATTGATGAATCTTCTCATCAAGATCTCATCTAATGGATTGAGTGTGTGAGAGAGATGTGTAATGAGGTGATTAAACCTTGCTATGACCTCTCTCATTGGCTCTATTGGTTCCATCCTTGAGGTTGGTAAGCAGGAAAATAGTTGATGGCTATCTTCAATAGGTTTGAATCTTGCCAAGAACTTTTCACTCATGACCTCCCAACTTGTGATGATGCCTAGTTCTAAATGATTGAACCAATCTACAAAATTTACCTCAAGAGTCTCAACAAAGAGATGTACAACAATGTCTTCGTGTGGCACATGTACAATGGAGCAAGCTACTGTGAATGTTGATATATGTTCATCAAGGTGACAAGCTCCATTGTCAAGAAATCTCAGGAAGTGCTTCAATGAACATTTGAGTAGGTCATGATGTCCTTGCAAGGCCAATGGGATGATGTTATTGCCTCAAGGAAATGGGGTTGGACATCTCAGATTTCTAACATTATGACTATTGCCATTGTTGTTATTTTCATTATCACCCATTACTTCTTGTTGAACCTGAGCTTCTTCTTGTGGTTCTTCTTGAAAGTGATTGGGAACCTCTTCGAAGATTGGCTCTAAATTGAAGGACTCTCCAATGTATTCTTGAAATAGACGATTTATTCTCCTCCTTGTATACAATTGATAAGCTAGGGTTTTTACTGCCACATAGGAGGTGGTAATACTAGCCTTTCAGCTGCATGATCAACCTTCTCTTCCCCCTCATCTAGAGTAGTAGTTGTGTTTCTCCATTGAGAAAGTGATGTATTGTTCTTTAAGATGAAGATGTGTAGAATACTAATGATATCTGATTGCTCTCCTTCAATGAATGTGAGATTTGGTTGGAGAGTTGTTGGATCAAGACCTAGTTGTTCGATTGGAGCAGTAGGACACTAGATAGTCATTCCCATGTCATAAAAGTGTTAGCTTTTCTTTGAAGTTTTATGCCTCCTTTTCCCATGGTTGGCACTAGAAAAACTATTGGCATTTCAATTAGCACCTCTAGAGTGCTTATTGGAAATGGAAAACTATGCACAATGTGTAGTAATCGCTCTTCAAATTAGGAGGGGAAGCTCCCTCTTTTTTTTGATGCTTGCATAAAAAGTAAAGTAAACTAATGTTCCTATCTTTTTACTCAGTGACAAGGCACAAGGGTGGATACAACACAATTCATTATAGCTAATGTTTTCTTTGGTTTCTACAGATCTTAACTACAACTAAGCTAACTTTTAATCTATCTTATTTCCTCAAGATAAATAGAGAAAGAGGTCATAGGAGTGGGAATGAGATGGTTGGGTCACTTGGGATGACCATCTCTCAGAATGCATCTGAAGGCTCTGAAATTTAAAATCTACATTGGAATAAGGTCTTATGCAAGCAACACTCATACAGTAAGCTAAATCTCAGGATTCCCAAGGAGGCGACGACACCCGTCTAAGGTTTAGGTTAAGACTTAGATTACTAAAAACAATAAAGAATGATGAATTGGATAGCAATATTCTCGAGGAGGTGACAACACATATCTGAGGTGTAGGCCAGAATCTAGAAAATAAGACAACATCAAATGATAACCATTAATCTCCAAATTCCCAAGGAGGAGGAACTCCTGTCCAAGGGGAAGATTGAAATAATAGATTATAAAAACAGGCATTGATAGATCTTGACACTTTGGATTAAATTTTATATGCCTTTTTATTTATTTCTTCAAACTCACTCAATGCTTTACAAAGATTTGAGACAACAAAGGTATGAAATCATACACAATTGCGATCAAACCAAACAACTCTCATCCAAGAGTGAACATTTATCGACTTGCAATCTTGATGGTACAACGATGCAACAATTGTGTAGTAATAAGAGTTAAAACAATAATGAGCAAAGCTACTCTTATTTATAGAAGCTCAAAGGATTAGGAAATCCTAAAATCTCGTTGAGTTAACAATTAGTTCTTTCCAATCTGTAAGATTTATTCATATGTCTAAAAGTAGGTAACCTAACAGTTAATGAGAAATCTACTTCAGTTAATTGAAACTAAACTAAAAGAGAACTCCCAATACAAAAGTGCCTCCAAAATAAACATCCACAATTAGTGGAGATAGACATTCATGATCAATGGGACAGTGAGTTAACTTGTATAGGAATCAAGTTAACTCTTGTTTGTCATAAATGTTATTTTAGAGGGGTAAGACATCCTAAATAGGTGTTTTATGCCTCATCACCTCTAGTAAATAATTCTTCTAGCTAGTCATTCACTTCCTCTACCTCCAAAAAATTAATGCTTCATAGGATGATGATGTATCATCACAACATCTCTTTACCACTCACAATCTGCTGCTAATATTCAATATTCTTTGTGGCTGCATCATCTAGCCTTTTTAACATGACTGCAATCTTACTCAACTCGCAACTAGTAGGGTTACCATAAAAAATGCCATGGATGAGATCTTGGAACTATGTTTACACCTCAACTAGCTCAATGTATGAACCTCCTTCATGTTGGTAAAGGCAAGGGATAGATGTTACCAACTGTATAACAGTGAATTTTCACCCATTACGCAAGTTCCCCTTTTACACTTCCTCACCTTAGAAAACCAAATTTGAATGAAAAAATTCACATACACTTGTTGCCTTTGTTCCACTTGGTGTCTTTTTTCTTCATCATTACAAGAATAACTATCGAGGAAACTCAACACATGGTGTGAAGACATCTGTGCGATGCACTTACGTCCTTGACAGATTCCTATATTGTCTGAAGTTGGCAGAGGCATTACACTTCCCATTGGGGTCAGTTTGTAATGTCCATCTTTGACCAACTGACCTGAATATGGTAGTTTCTCTCATCCCACCTTCAAAAACACTCTTCCTTCATGCATTTCATCTTCTAATAATTCAACTAATCTTCTTCACAATCCTCTAGGAATTTTCTACACAACCCTTCTTGCATTCTCAAGCATTCTAAGCTTTGAAGCAACATTTTGGAACTCCATAGTAGCAGCAACAACACTCCATCAACTCCGTAGAGCAAGTGTGGAACAGACCATTGCAGTAGAGGCTTGGGTCCTCTTTTTCTCCTCCATTAGCTAGTGAGCTCTTGGTGGAGGTGGTAAGCATTTCACTCCTCTGCTCTATGATTTGGTTGCCTATGTAGTGTTTATTGTATTCTCTACTTTCTTTTCTCCTTTATCACACTTTTCTCTATCATCACTATCTTGGTTGTCTGTGGAGTTGGAAACACCAAAATGGGGGTTTTACTGAGGTAAGCCTTTATACAACCCCCAACAACTTTCCTCTTTCTTGTGTGTAGGTGGATGTGCATTTGGAGGCATGCCCTTTTGAGAGATCATTTTTGTCACCCTAGCTTTAATATATCAGCTTTATCATATTCATTTGTACATCTCTTACCTTATAGTTTTGTTTTGTTCCCTTAAAAATCACTAGCTAGGGCATCAACTCATTTTCTAGTGGTTCTTACTATATTTTTGGTCCTCTGGTTGTACAGAAGCTAGTGCACTTAAGAGATGCCATCTCACCGTACTGTTATCCTGGAATCACCCTTTCATCCTTAGGTAGAGAGCTACTTGAGGTGCAGTGTTGGACTCAAAAACTGGCTCACTTAGTACCATTCTATATTTTGAGTCTATAGAGTGATTGAAGGACCTTATAGTCCTCACCATTCTTGTCCCTCATTTCAAAACACCCCTTTAGAGTGAGGTAAGTTAGGGTAGCCTTTCGCTCTTGGCTCTTCATGACCTGAGGCCTTGAATGTGGTTGGTCCCCATCTCTTACATTTTTGGTGAATCTGACGTGAACCATTTCAGTTGCATTTTGCAATACTAAAAGCTCCTTTCCTTGTATTCTCGGAGTGTTGTGAGGCCTTCACCTAACAACCCAACTTGTGATCCCTAGTAGGCATAGTTGGAAGGT
Source organism: Sequoia sempervirens (assembly GCA_007258455.2). Lineage (NCBI taxonomy): Eukaryota > Viridiplantae > Streptophyta > Pinopsida > Cupressales > Cupressaceae > Sequoia > Sequoia sempervirens. The sequence goes on from VDFB02000017.1 coordinate 86,275,138, forward strand.
TTTGAAAGTGTTGTGTAATGAAACCTTCATTGGGTCACTGTCCTGCCTTGCAACCTTTGGAGAGTCCTAAGAGAGTGTCGTTGATTGCATGTGATGGCCTCTTTCCTGCATCAACCTATCCCATCTATGCAAGATATGAGTAGTAGTACTGGTATAACCTTCACTTCACAGGACCTACCAATGGGTTTTAATAAGGAACCATCTCCTCTCTACATCCCTGTGGGAATCAACAAAAACATCGTAATAGGTGTTCTCATTGATCCAACATATCAAGTAAACATCATAGGATTACTCTTGGCCTACGCTCATTGGTCCTCTCCCACCTAGGAAGGACCTCTTATACTAAACGTATCAAAGTTATAAGAAAGGACGTCTAGGCTGAAAGTGAGATACCCTCTATTGCCTCATGTTGTTTCACATAGGGCTTGCTTAAAAGCTGATAGTGATGCTGCCAAGGCATGTAGAAGGGAAGAAGAGAAGCGATCTCAAGATCCACCTTCTTCCTCTTCCATTGTTTATCCTGACACTTCCTCTTGCCCCGCTGTTGTGCCATCGTATTTTGTTATGCATTTGCGAGAGAATCCTATGGTGACTTCTTGGTGAAAGCCCAAGCATCCCACATTTGAGCTTCCTATTTTTCCCATGGATCCTAGGGTCATTCGATATAGTAGGAAGAAAGGTCCCCATGGGGAATCCTCTATGTCTCGACCTCCACAACCTCCTACCGCTCCTGCTCCAAAAGAGTAAAATGGAAGAGGCCCACTACTAGGGCACTTGAGTTGACTTCCCCTTTTGTTCCCCAACCTATTCTTCCTACTCCCTTTTAGGAGTTTGTTCCTCTACCAAAAATGGCTTAAGTGGACACTCCCATTGCTGAGCAGGAGCCTTCTATTCCTTTGCAAACTCTAGCCTTCGATTCAAAGACTCACAAAAATTTCCTTGCACATGAGCGCAAGTGCCAACAAAAGGCTCTCATGGCTGAGTAGGCTTCCTTACAGAGGAAGGAAGAGGAGATGACCACCGCTATATCAGGGCCTCCTTCCATGTCCTCCTCTCTCCTCTCCTCTACTTCCATTCAATCTAGCTCAACATCACTTTTGACTTGCACTATGAGTATGAATGTGCTTGACCCTAAAAAGGTGTAGGTGTTTATCACTCCTTTGATGGATCTGCCTCTGTTGATGTTCCTTATGGATGTCCCACCTTTCCTGAAACCTATAGATATGATGAAAACTTAAGAGGTACTACTACAATTTTCTTTTCCTCCTCCTCCTCTTCCTCTATACCTCTTTCCTCGTCTGTGGGGATTTCACATCCCTCGATAGAGAAAAATGTGGAGAGTGGTCCTTCTAGCAACAAAGGATGTAAGAGAAGTCCACCTTCTTCAAAAGGTGGTACCATGTTGAATTGTTTTGTCCTAGTGATAGAACCAGTCTCGACTTCCCTTGAGTTTGTCACCACTCCCAAATCACTCGATGAGCTTAGCGGTGAGTCTTGGGCGCAACCTTCTCCATCCATTGAGGTAAAACATGGTGTAGACACATAAAATATACCGATAGACATTGTGCACTTGATCTCGAGCTCCTAACATCATTTCATCCTAAATCATCCCTCGGTCTAACCATTTAATTAAATCCCCTTATCTGATTAAATTCATCAATATTCCTCCTTTAATTAAATAAACTAGTTATTTAATTAAGTCACTCTCTCTTGTTAATTAAATCAATCAATCCAATTTAATTATCCCTATTTAATTAAATAATTAATTTTATTTGATTAAATCTCTAAAGTCTATCCATTAAATTAAATAAATTAAAACCTTATTTGATTTAATCTAACACCATCTCTTTTAATTAAATAAACCAAAATCCTTATTTAATTAATCTCTTATCATATTCCTCTCTTATTTGATTTAAATAAATCCATAAATTTGATTCAAATAGGTCACGTCATCTAATCTCCTATTAAATTAATTAACCCTTGATTAATTTAATGTCTTATCATGCCCCATCCTCTAGATTTTGCAAGTTGCACATGAAAATAGATTTAATTAATTTATTAAATCCCTATTTTCCTCACAAGGCATCTTTTGGAATATTCTCCAAATTTGAATTCAAAAATTCCAAGTCAACATGTACATTGAACAAGGAAATAACTTCATCTTACATGTCCTTTGCCTTGATCCAAGTGGCATTTATTGCATTTTTCCTTCCCTCTTGCAAGTCATTTCAACAAATTTGAAATTCAAAAATATGCATTTATCGGCACAATCCCCAAATCTTGCACATCCTCCATCCATTCATAGATTGACAAGTGGCATCATTTCATTGGATGAATGTTAGTCCCACATTGCTTAAATTTGGACATTCATCCATCTGGGCATTCTATAAATAAAGAGCTCATATCCTCATTTGATCATCCACAAATTATGCAAAGTTATTATGTTAAAATATTTAGCCATTTTCATCCATCACCATTGAGTTCTTAGCTACGTTTTTTGTATATTTGGGCTTGGAGCTCTCATACTTCACCAAAAAACTAGATCAATCATCACCAACATATCAAGCTTACATCTTAGGAATTGGGAAAGGGCCAATTTTCACATCAAATTAGCACCAATTCCCCCATGGTATTATGTGTTTGCTATTTTAATTAGGATTGAATCTATATTTTCTCATTTTATTGTGTTCTTCATTATTTTCTTTCCTAATTTGAAGTTTGTAAATGGATTTCATGGGGAATCCTTGTTCATGCTTGCAATATCTAACTTAATGTGTTTATTCATTGTTTTTTGCAGGTACTAGGATTGAGGTTCACACATTTGGTGCTAGAAGGAGGGTTGCATCTCATCTTCAATCATTTTTTCTTAACATTTCTGCATTTTTGCTTACATAGAAAGAACAAGTGCAACTTTGTTTTCATGAAGGCTTACTTAAACTAAATTCATTGAAAAAGGATGTATGCGCTTCTCTTGTGCTTTATAGCGATCTTGAGAATCAAAAGGCCTTTTTCATGACTTTAGGGTGAGACAAAGCAATCACCTCCACACTTCAATTTTTGCTTTAAAATTGAAAAAAATCTTGTGCGAGTGTGAGTGGGGGAATTATTGTATACATTCTCTCTCTTTGTTGCCAAAAAAGATTGATCGAGTTACGAATATTGTTTTTACTCGCTTTTGTTTATCCTAGAGGGCCTGCCTTGGGGAAAGAGTACTCACCCAAGGGAATGAATCAACTAGTAACACTCTAAAGCAGAGAGTATTTCCAACCGGGATATAAATGTGGGTAGTGGAATAAATTCCAATATCAAGCAGTTGATTCTGACAAGATGGATCTGAAAGGGGACTCTTGCCGTATGGGTCAATCTCCACGAACAGAAAGTCGTTATTAACAGCCATGTGCTAGAATTTTCCAAAATACTTTAATCTATTTGTTGGTGCAAGAACGGTCATTCTGAAGCCACCCCACACTTTTATTGTCTTTTAGTAGAAATGGAAAACATGCCATGGGAGTTTAATGGGTGTTGATGCTTGGCTGCCCAGTATAAGTGAGTGTCGTGGAGGGGAGCCAGTGGGGTCAAGCATCTAACCATTTGCTAAAGATAAGCGGCATAGTTGGACTTGTCCAAGTGGGAATCCAAAAAATATTGTCTTACACAACCATAGTATTGTACTTATTCTTGGGTTAGCAAATTCATTGCTTGATCAAAAACATCTTGAAAACAAACACTTAACATCAACATCAAAATTTCAAACCCTTTTGGAGACAAATTCCATTGACTCAATCCATATGTTATTGCTTTCCCTTGGGATTCATGTCCTTAGAGGTTTCTAAACATTGTATTACATCTCAATTTGTCTACTTAAGTAAACAATAGGTAAAACCTTGCCTTGAGTTCATCAAATTTCCACATAACATACTTTGTGGGGTTTGAAGAAATTAAGACATTAGACATCTTAGTTTGAAAACTTAATCAAAGAAACTGTTTTTAGTAAAATAAATCCATTAAGTAAAGCTAAGAAAAATGAAATTTCATGTGTGTTGAAGCCTCACAATCCTCAAAAAGTCCAAATCCCAAAACAAAAGTCATTGGTTCAAGATCCAAAAATGTATGTTCAAAAGAAATCACTTCTTGGTTACAATGGTCTATAGAAGCATTGTATGCTCTTTAATACCTAGGTCTAGGCAAACAAAGTGTCTTTTTTAGGTTCATCTTAGGATCAAAAGCAAATCAAAATATTTTTTATCCATCCTTCAAAACATCAAAACAAAACCATCTCACTATCACCTTTTGGAAAATCTTGAAATCATCCTTAAATGCTAGGATTTTTGGAAAAATAAAAAATCATCAAATCCTTGAGACTAAATCCTTGAAAACTTTATCAAAATCATCTTTGGCTAGGTATGTGTAGATGCATACTTTTGAATATGCTTAGTCAAAGTCATCAAAATCATCTTGTTTAGCTTGGTATACGTAGATGCATCCTTCTTCGTATGCTTGGATAAACTATCATCTTGTTTGAATAGGTGTGGCTAGATGCATCTTTCTCCCTACACATATTCAAATCATCATCCTTTGAACAAATCTATCCCTTAGATAATCATCCAACATATTAGGGTCTTTTTGTTCAAAATCAAAAGCAATCAAAAGCAATCAAAATCAAGGACAACCCCAAAAGGAAAATCAAAACCAAAATCCAAAACATATCCGAAAGTCCTAAAAGCCTAGTACCCCCTCTAAGATTTATCAAAATATCATAACATCCACATCATTGTCATATCATACTTCTTGATCCTTAAGATATCCTAAAATTTTATACTTTGGACATAAAGTAAAGATCAATTCAAAAGAATTAGAGATTTATCTCCTATATTCTAAAAAATTGATCCTTGTTTTATGGTTCAAACTAGATCTCAATACAAAAAGAGCATGGAAGCCAACAAAGAAACACCCGCTTCAAGTGATCTTAGCCAAAAAAATGTCGAAATGAATCCCACTGAATCAAGCAATCCTTTGACCATCTCATCATCACAAAATCCACAAGAGGAAACCCAAGGAGAGGATCTTACCTTTGGTATGTTTCACGAAGAAATAAAAGAAATGCTCCAAAATTCATACAACCATAGAATCATCAACATCATGATGAGGCTTAACCCTTCGCTATACATGCTTGAACTAGAAAAACAAGGGGCTAAATTACCTTCAGATTTTGATGTGAGTACCATAGTGGAGACATCTTTTCCTCCCATCTCATCTACACCCCCATCCCAAAACATCACCCAAAACATTCTACAAATTGTGACATCTTTTGCTCCAACCCAACCCAATGTTAATAGGGGAAATGCATTTCTCAATTCTATTCAAGCACACCCCCTTGTTAATAATCAAAACTTGGATGCAAATACCACATTGGAACAAAACATACTCGAAAACCCATTACATAATAATGTTCCTCTCACTTTCCATCATGATCCATCATCATCATTTTTCCATGCAATGCCTCAAACTCCTCCTCACAAATTCAAAAGAGGAGGGAGATATGTTCGGGCCAGGGAGCATCTTTGACACCACAACATTTTCAAAATAACTCACACCCCTCACATTTCCACCTCTTCCACCATTGCCACCATCATCCACACCACTCCTTGGCTTAAGGCTTCCCCCTCTACCAACTATCAATCTAACCAACATCCCTAATATCAATCAAAGCATTATGCCAAACGCTCAAAACTTGTCATCGATATCGCAACAATAGATGGCAATGACACAAGCACTTGCAACATCATCAAACACCCCCCTAACATTGTAAATCATGGTCTCTCAAGGGCCAACCACATCAACACCACCATCCATCACTCAAAACACCAACACGACATCATCGCTCACCAAAAACACTATTCCAAATCCATGACCACCCCCACCACCACCAACTTCCTCCACATTAAACCAATACAACGTGACATTGCAAGCTGCCTTTCAAAGGGGATTCCAACAAGTGCAAAAAAAAAAGTTGCACAACTAGCTGCCTAAGTAGCACAAGCCACATTACAAGCACAACAAGCCCAAACATTATTTCAACAACAACAAGAAGTTGCTCAAGTAGCCCAAGCCTCATTGCAAGAACAAAAGGCTATTCAAGCACAAAATCTATTACAAAAAAAAGTGGCACAAGAACAAGCTCAAGCTCAAGAAAATGCCCAATATCAAGCACATCAGGCACAAGCACAAGCACAACTTCTTGCACAAAGACAAGCAGTGCAATTGCAAGCATATCAGCAAACAATAAAGTAATATCAAGGGTAGCAAGAAGCAGCCCATTTGGCAGCCCAACAACAAGCGTTGTTGGAACAACACCAAGCACAACAACAAGCATTGTTGGAACAACAATAGGCACAACAACAAGCACAAATCTTAGCACAACAACAAAAAGATCAACAACAAGCATTGTTCATACAAAAATAGGTGGAAGCTTACCTAGCTAGGCAGGACATACAAATACCATCCAACAACACACCGACCAACCCACCCATCCAACCCACAATCGAAACACCCAAAAATAATTTCATCCCACCCCCTGATCCACAAAATGATGTAACGACACAAATTAGGTTGCTCTCGCAACAAGTGCTCGACCTTCAATCAGGGCGAACAACAAAGACACCAAGCAACTTGTGTCCATATCCATTTGATAGGAGCCTAGTAATGAAAATGTTCCCTAAGGGATTTGAGATCCCCAAGTTTGACAAATATTGAGGGACAGGAAACCCTGAAGATCACATCAGGGAATTCCAGGTTCATTGCATGGAAGTCACATATGATGATACTTATCTGATGTGACTATTTCCTAGGAGTTTGGCATGCCACACTATGGAATGGTTCTCTCACTTACCTTTAGGCATTAGAAAATTATAAGAAATTATAGATGCATTCATTAAAAATTATGCATGCAACATTGTAATCGATGTTAGTCTAGAAGAACTCTCAGCTCTAAAACTAGGAAAGGGTGAATCATTCACCTCATTCCTACAATGATGGCAATCCAAGGCCAATTGGAGCAAGTGGACCATGCCAAAAGAACAAGTTTGCACCATCATAGCCAACCTTGAAGGCATCTTGGCATTTCATCTCAAGGTTCAGGGCATCACCACATATGATCAGTTGATCCCCAAGGCGCTCAGCATCGAAAGTGCCCTTATGACTCAACCCGCGGGATCAACATCATACCCTAAACAACAAAACAACCACCCACCCTCCAATTACAATGATAAACCTCGCATGTGGGAAAGGAAGAAAAACATTACTAATGATGGTGTTGTCGATGCCAAGGTGGTCATTAGTGCTCCTTGCCAAAACACACCCACACTACAAATCCAAATGCAACACCAAAACAATCATCACACAATACAACAACCAAACAGCAATCCGACAATCAAAAATCTTAATGACCAAAGGGGACCACCCCAAAAGAACATGAGTTATCCCAAGTGAAAGTACACCACTTTGGGGGAACCACTTGAAGACATCATGAAAAAGCTAATAAACAAAAAACTCATCAAGGCTCCTACCTTTGAGAATTACCAAGAACCAGATGTGAAACCTCCTTGGTATAATGAAAATAAACTTTGTGAATTCCATAAAATCAAAGGCCATACCACAAAAAGTTGCATGAGATTGAAAAACATTGTTCAAGATCTCATCAATAAAAAAATCATAAACATAGAATAGCCTATAGGAAATCAAGATCTTAAGATATATACTAATCCGATGCCGAATCATGGCAATAAAGGGAATAAAAATGATAAAGGAAAAGGAACCCACTCAAACATTAATCATGTGAATGAAACAGTCATCGCCCCCTAGATGAAAACTACATGGTCATCACCATCAAAGGTGCCCATGTCAATTATGGAGTCACCACAAGAGGCGGAAAAGTTACCATTGTAGGGTCATCCCAACCAAACAAAGTCCCTACATCTAGATCTATTCCTAATGGCTACAATGTCCTAGACCAACTCAAGAGAACGCCAGTGTAAATATCCATCATGGAGTTGTTAAAAATCTTAGCTAACCATAGGAAAATTCTTGAAGAAGCGTTGGCCTCATCCAGTGTCCCCGCAGATCTTGATACAAAGCAATTCCAAGCTATGGTCGAAAATATCATTATGCCTAATCTCTTGACATTCTCTGACCAAGATTTCCCGCTCAACCATCTCACAACCATGCACTTCACTTGGAAGCCATAGTACATAAGAGTAAAGTTAAAAAGGTCTTGGTGGATGGAGGTGCGGGCTTAAACATATGTTCTCTCAGTCTCATCAAGCAATTGAAAATATTAGAGGATTCCATTGACAAAGGGAAATGTATCACAATAAGAGCATATGACGATCAAGAAAGAGTGTCTTAAGGCATGATCAAACTCCCTATTCAAGTAGGTCCAACTCTCATGGAAACCACTTGTCAGGTCCTCGACCTTGACTTTCCATATAATATCCTCCTAGGACGCCCATGGATTCATGCAATGAAAGTAGTAGTGTCCAATTTCCACCAATGTGTGAAATTTACACATGACAGACAAGAAGTGACCATCCATGCAAATCCTGAACCTTTCTCATACTGGAAAAATCTTGAAGAAAAGTATTACAAAATCCCCCAAGTGCCAAAAAATGATGAGGGCTCATCCACGCCATACATCGATCCTGCCACCCTCGCATCCACTTCTATGACAGAGACACCTGTCACTCCCACCATTCCCACCATCTCTGACATCAAGCTCATTATCCAAGATAACGACTGTGGAAATTACAAGCTCCCTAATAATGCTTTTGTGGTAGGAGAGTTACCACATCTCCTAGATCACAGGGATGTCCACAAATAAATGAAGCTTCCACATCTCAAATGTCTCCTCAAGATTATCCCAAATTCACAAGTTGGGGAGACCTTGGCTAGGAGGTTATTGAGGTAGATCCATCTCATATGCTATATCAAGATGAAAGACCAATAGCTGACTTACCAATGGATTACCGAAGTAAGGGTCTGTAAATGATGCTCGCAATGGGCTACGATAGAAATCAAAGACTAGGACAAAATGACAATGGGCTCACAATACCTATCATGCTAGAGACACGACCGATAACAAATATTGGCCTTGGATGTACCCCTCCAAGTATAACCATACGAGGCCGAAGTCCTCTAGTTAGATTGGTCAATAATCCTCATCAGCTAACTGTAGTAGAACTACGATTACCAGTATCCACAGGTTGTGTTCTAGACAACCATACCTTTGATATAACCGATGTCTATAGTAGTAGCAATGACAAGGACCCCAGATCCAGCTGATGCAGAGTCAGGAGACTCAACCTTACTCGAATTGGCAACCTGCCTTCAAGAGGCATCTAGAAAGATTAAAATTATCATATAAAGTAATTCAACCAGTCTTCCAAGTTCAACAATCATCAGAAGCACAATTTCCCAATTTCACTCCTAAACCCCAGTTTCAGTGCAAACCTAGTTTAGGCATTTTTACCAATATTTTCCAAAACACCTAACAAACTCAAGGATGATTAAGATACCCTTTTGCAAGTTATACAACATATAGGAAAACCAATATCAACTCTTTTGGACAAATTCAAAGATCCAATACTCCTGCCATGGAAAAGGCTAGTGGATTAGCCCACTTTTACAAAGAAGGTACCCTTTAAACTCCACCAAACCTTATGAAACCTTGAGGCAGCAATTAAAATGCCCAAAAACTACTAAATCCACCACTAGTTTCTAGAAATAACTCTTCCAACATGGAAAACCCTAAAACCCTTGATTTTAGGCCTTCAAAAGGAGGGTTCATTGTAAATCATACCTCCAGGCCTTTCCAGACCCTACCACCTATTCAAAAACTCATAATTATTCCTTCAAAAGCTTTAAACTTTATTTAATATGTTATTTCTTTCGAAAAACTCATAAGCCATCCTTTAGTTCCTTACTTTCACAAGGAAAATCACCCAAAACCCACAAACACACTTCCTCTGACCTAAAAATAATTTGGAAACCTATTTTACAACAAATGGGGTCATTCCACTGAGTTACAATTGCTACAGTTGGTGGAATGCCCTAAAAACTCATTTTATTACTCTCAAACCACCAATTTACACCAAAACAAGGCAGTTTCAGTAAAACATCAATAAAACCCATTAAACTCAATGAAAATTCACCAAACCACTTTCAAATGAAAGATGGCACTCTCCTCTTTCCAACCATAATAGGGTTTAGTCTGTACAGGTTGTACAAAGGTTGTACCACATGTTTTAGCAGAAAATTTACACACAAAAATTTCCAGAAAGCAACCTTTTTTTCATTATAACTTAAAAAAAAATGATTCAACAACCATGCCTCGACCATGAGAGGCTTATTTAACATATAACCACCCTTAAAAACATCCTCCAACTAGAATTTTAATTAGTTGGACATTGGAAACCAACTTTTTACCAATTAGACCCCTAATTTCCTAGTTTTGCACTTTTTAACAATTTGTTGACAATAAGTACATTTTTATGCAACCTTGCATTTTTTGAACTAAATAACATCAAAGACCCCTAATTACATCATTAATGGGCTCAAATTCCTTATTAAATCATTAAATAACCCAAATACGCCCTATTTCCTAATGTCTTCCTTGATCTTTAATTTTGAAAATGTGTGTATTGGGTGCTCTTGCACCATACACCCTGGCTTAAAATTATTCCAAGTCCATTGGAAACTTCTGTACCTGCAAAAAAAAACATAATTAGATACTCCTCTTTGTCCTTTCAATGGTCTCATCCTCACCTTGGGCTTATACTTTTCCTCCTCTTGAAATTCCATGCTTGCTTTGTGACTTTGACTCTTCATGTCTGCTCTATCAACTTGAATCTGCACTTCTAGGCTTTGATTGTCCTTCATCCATCTTCCTTTTTCCTGCTCTTCAACTTCACTCTCTACAACATAACCTGCATTGTGTCCTTCCACTTTCATTTTAACCCTTGGTCTGACCTCTATCAGAAGAATGAACAAATTAGGGAGATAACCTTTTAGCCTCTTACCCTTCCACTTCACAACCTCTCTCAAGTTCTTTATGTTTAGAACCATCCCCACAGTAGCATACATATACCACACAACCTCTATCCAGTCCATGCCCTCTATCTTCTCCTCTATCACAAGTGGAGACTTCTTAGATTTCCTTCCTCTAGCCTTCACTAGGCTGCTCACTATCAACTTTTCCTTCCTAGGTTCTCTTGGAACTTCACTTATCCACTTTGCTTGGTCTTTTTCACCCTCCAAGGTGACTGCAACTTTCTCATCATTTGCATACTCTTTTGCAAACCCATTCACTATCTTTTGCACTTCTCGTTGACTCACTGTCTTTTCTTCTTCCTTATCTTGTTCTTCATCCATAAAATCCTCAATAGCATATTCAAAGACACATTCTTCTTCCTCTATCTTCTTTGCTTCTTCAATTTCCTTTACCTTCAATTTGTGCATCATCATCACTGCCTCATTTACATCTATATCCTCTAATATACAGTCCACTATGTCTACAACCTTTGTCTTCTTTTCATCTTCATTTTCCTTTAGGGGACACTCCACTACCCCATTCATGATCTTTTAATTTTTTTCAAGCCTTTCATGGCCTTCTCCAACCTACTCACTTGTCTTGACTGTATCTCCTCTTCCACTCTTAACATTCTCAGTCTTCAAGATCTCTTTATTATTATATCCTCCATCCTTTATGTCAACATACTACTGCTGCAACTCATCTCTTGTGGCTTCTCTTTACTCTGTCCATTCAGTGGACATTGCTTTTTATCTTTGTTGACCTCTCTAGGCCCCCCTTGCCTCTCCATTATCAACTCTTCTTCACTCTTACCTTTCTCCCTTTGAGAGATCTCTGTCCTAAATCTGCTTTCTTCACAAGTCACTGTAGCAGACCTATTCTTCACTGTCTTGACTTCATTTGTTTTGTCCTCAACTTCCTTAGCCTTTGCTTTCCAAAACCTAGTCTCTTCCTTTTCCCCTTGTTCCTCTTGCTCTAGCAACTCTCTTTTTCCACACATGCCTATCCTTCTTTGTGTCCCTTCTTCCTGCAAACAACTCAAAATATACCTTTACCCATCCTTTTCAATTTCATACACATTAAGCCTCCCATTATGCATAGAAAATCTATCATATTGCCAAACCCTTCCTAGTATCATATGACAATCCCTTATAGGCATAATATCACATAATAGAACATCTTTATAAGGACCAATTTCAAAATCTACAAATGCTTGCTTTCTAACCACAACATGTTGACTATCATTTACCCAATATTCCTTGTAAGGTGATTCATGTTTTAGCCTTGTCAAATGCAATTTTTCAACCATTTCTTCTGAAACAACATTACCCAATGAACCTGAATCAATCATTACTTTATAGATCTTACCTCTGCATTTGCATCTAGTCTAGAAAAGAGCATTCCTCATTTGTTCTTCTTTCTCATTCAAACCTTTGGTAGCCATGGTGTCCTTTCTCCTTCAATCTTTAACAGATTTACTTCCTCACTCTGATATCACTCTAATGCAGAGTCAGGAGACTCAACCTTACTCAAATTGCCAACCTGCCTTCAAGAGGCATCTAGAAAGATTAAAATGATCATATAAAGTAATTCAGCCAGCCTTCCAAGTTCAACAATCATCAAAAGCACAATTTCCCAATTTCACTCCTAAACCCCAGTTTCAGTGCAAACCTAGTTTAGGCATTTTCACCAATATTTTCCAAAACACATAACAAAATAAAGGATGATTAAGATACCCTTTTGCAAGTTATACAACATATAGGAAAACCAATATCAACTCTTTTGGAAAAATTCAAAGATCCAATACTCCTGCCATGGAAAAGGCTAGTGGATTAGCCCACTTTTACAAAGAAGGTACCCTTTAAACTCCACAAAACCTTATGAAACCTTGGGGAAGCAATTAAAATGCCCAAAAACTACTAAATCCAACACTAATTTCTAGAAATAACTCTTCCAACATGGCAAACCCTAAAACCCTTGATTCTAGGCCTTCAAAAGGAGGGTTCATTGTAAATCATACCTCCAGGCCTTTCCAAACCATACCACCCATTAAAAAACTCATAATTATTCTTTCAAAAGCTTCAAACTTCATTTAATATGTTATTTATTTCGAAAAACTCATAAACCATCCTTTAGTTCCTTACTTTCACAAGGAAAATCACCCAAATTCAACCTAGGGCAACACCCAAAACCCACAAAGACACTTCCTCTGACCTGAAAATAATTTGGAAACCTATTTTACAACAAATTGGGTCATTCCATAGAGTTACAATTGCTACAGTAGGTGGAATTCCCTAAAAACTCATTTTATTACTCTCAAACCACCAATTTACACCAAAACAGGGCAGTTTCAGTAAAACATCAATAAAACCCTCTAAACTTAATGAAAATTCACCAAATCACTTTCAAATGAAATATGACACTCTCCTATTTCCAACCATAATAGGGTTGAGTCTATACAGATCGTACAAAGGTCATACCACATGTTTTAGCAGCAAATTTACACAGAAATTTCCAGAAAGTAGCTTTTTTTAATTATAACTTCAAAAAAAATGATTCAACAACCATGCCTCAACCATGAGAGGCTTATTTAACATATAACCACCCTTAAAAATATCCTCCAACTGAATTTTAATTAGGTTGACATTGGAAACCAACTTTTTACCAATTAGACCCCTAATTGCTTAGTTTTGCACGTTTAACAATTTGTTGACAATAAGTACATTTTTATGCAACCTTTTGCATTTTTTGAACTAAATAACATCAAAGACCCCTAATTACATCATTAATGGGCTCAAATTCCTTATTAAATCATTAAATGACCCAAATACCCCTATTTCCTAATGTCTTTCTTGATCTTTAATTTTGAAAATGTGTGTATTGGGTGCTCCTGCACCACCAACTTACCTAGGCTATTTGAAGATACCACTCTTTGCATGATTAGTACCCTATCCTTTGAACTAGAAAAAAAAATAATGAGATCCACTTAGCATATCCCCAACTCATTGACTATGACCAACGAGGACCACCAGTTCTTGATACATTCGAAAACGATGAGGTGCTCTCAGAATTCATGGGACTACAGGATAAGATTCTAGATGGGGATCATAAAGCAAGGTTCATAATAGATTTGGACACACATGCCTATTATGGGGAAATGATTGAATCCCTCAGTTGCAAAAGTGAGAAATTAAGAGTAATATCCAAGTCCTTGAGTGAAAACCATACTGTGGCACTCTCTGACTAGAAAAGTGTAAAAAGAAAGGATGTATCCAATGGTGAAAACCTCTCTGAGGAACCCAAGGATGGGGGATTCAATCTTCATTTAAGAGCTATTCATTAGGAAAAGTCAACATTCCTGGCAAAAAAATGCAATCAAATCAACTTAGGAACAGAGGAAGCCCTGCACATCACATTCTACACAGAGTCACTACTATTAGAAGAGCAAGATCTCCTAGCAGCATTCCTAAGAGAAAGACAGATAACTTTCGCACGGAGTTATGCTAACATGCTAGGCCTTGATCTAGAGATTGTTATTCATCACTTAGCAGTGTATCCAGAAGCAAAGCCTGTCAAATAAAAGCCTCAAAAAATGCACCCTCAGATCGCCCTATTAGTCAAAATGGAGCTAAAAAAGCTATTAGATGCAGGATTCATTCGATCGATAGATTATCTAGAATGGGTGTCAATCTTGGTACTTGTTTCAAAACCCAATGGAAACATCAGAATATGGACAAACTTCAGGGACTTGAACAAGGAATGTCTAAAGGATGACTTCCCGCTTCCCAACATTGATATGATAGTAGACATGACAACTGGACATGAAATGCTGTCACTAATGGACAAATTCTCAGGGTACAATCAAATCATGATAGCTAAAGAGGACCAACATAAAACAACTTTCACTTGTCCATGGGGGACTTATTGCTAGAACATGATGCCATTTAGTTTAAAGAATGCAGGAGCAACATATCAAAGGGCCATGACATTGATATTCCATGACATGATTCATAAGACAGTTGAAGACTATGTTGATGACATTCTAGCTAAGTATAGAAAAAGAAAAGATCACATAGCAACCCTAAGTGCCATCTTTGACAGGCTGGAGGAGTACAAGGTTAGATTAAACCCTAAGAAGTGTGTATTCGGCATACAATCGGGAAAGCTCCTAGGATATATAGTGTTAATGAGGGGCATCGAGGTTGATCCAGCAAAAGTAAAGCAATCCTCGAGATGGAGGCACCGAAAACATTAAATCAACTAAGAGGTCTACAAGGAAGACTCCAATCCATCTGACGATTCATAACACAATTGGCAGACAAACAAAACCCATATTCTCACCTACTCTACAAAGAAGTAGCGTACAAATGGGATACCAAGTGTGAAGAGGCAGTTAACAAAATCAAAGAATATCTACTAACACCACCAGTCTTAATGCCACCCATCCTAAAGAAACCATTAATCTTATACGTGTCAACAACAAAAGTAGCCCTTGGAGCTCTTCTAGCTCAGCATGACAAAAATGGAACGGAAAGGGTTGGTTATGAGCTAAACTATTCATTCATCAAGAAAGAATGCCTCGCAGTAGTGTTTGCATCACAAAAATTCAGACATTACATGTTGGCACAAAAAATAAAACTCATCACCAAAATCAACCCTCTCAAGTATCTACTATCAAAGGCAATGCTCACAGGAAGAATGGAAAAATGGGTGATGATACTGTCAGAATATGACATTGAATATGTGGAGAGGAAAGCAATCAAAGGACAAGTCATTGCAGACCAACTTATAGAAGCACCAATCTATTCAGAGAACCCTCTCGTCTCATAATTTCTAGATGAATCTATTTTCAATCTCAATGTAGTTGACCACTAGAAACTGTACTTTGATGGTTCATACACATAACATGGATCGGGAGCTGGCATATTCTTCATCACCCCACAAAGGGATTGCATACCAAGGTCATACAAAATGGCATTTCCTTTCACCAATAACATCATGAAATATGAGGCTTTGACTATAGGTCTCAAAATAGTAGTGCAATGGAACATCATAGCTCTCAAAGTGTACAGAGACTCTCAATTAATCATAAATCAAGTGAATGATGAATACCAAACCAAGGATGACAAACTCACTCCATACAAGAAATTGGTGGAGACTCTCAAAGAATCCTTCATCAAAATAACATTTGAGCAGATTCCTAGAACCAACAAAAGAGTAGCAGATGCCATGGAAACAATTGGATCCTTACTCGACTTCCCCCACAATGTTCCAAAATATGAATTTCTAATTGAGCAGCTTCTCGTGCCTACATTTGAGGTACCACAATCAGAATATGTGTGTGAAATCGTTAGTCCTAGTGATCCTTGGTATCATGAAATTTACACATACCTTCATATAAGAGTCATACCTGCCAACCTACCCTCAAACCTAAAATGAACCTTTGTCAAAAAGGCATCTAGATTTGTCATCCTAGGAGATACCCTATATCGTAGGAGCATAGAAGGAACCCTACTGCTCTGCTTAAACACTACGGAGGCATTAACCGCTCTAACTGAAGTACATAATGGTATCTATGGTTCACACTTGAGTGGAATGAACATAGCCAAGAAACTACTAAGGATGGGGTATTATTGGCCCACAATGGAAAGGGAAGCACATGATTAGGCCAGAAAGTGCCTACAATGTTAGTAGCATGGGGACCTCATCCATGATCCAGCTCAAGAGCTTCATCCTATCATCACACCATGGCCCTTTTCATAGTAGGGACTCGGTCTCATTGGGAAAATCACTCCCACTTCATCTAACGTCCAAAAATTTATCATAACTACAACAAAGTACTTTACTAAGTGGGTGGAGGCCATACCCATGATGTACATAACTAGGAAGCATATTTCAAAGTTCATCCTGAACTATCTCATTTGCCACTATGGTGTTCCACAAGCCATTACCTCAGATAATGTGACACCATTCAAGAATTAGGAGGTCCGTGACTTATGCAAAAAATTCAAAATCCAACAACACTTCTCCACCCCATACTATCCCCAAGGCAATGGCCAAGTAGAAGCTACAAACAAGACCATTCTGAAAATCCTTAAGAAAATAGTCAATGATGCAAGTCATGACTAGCACTTATAGCTTAATCCCACTCTCTAGGCCTATCGAACTAGTATCCGCACACCCACTGGCACCACCCCTTTCTCCTTGGTCTACAAATCAGAAGTAGTACTCCCCATTGAGATCGAGATCACATCACTTAGGATATCACTGCAAAACCTCATCACAGATGCAGAGTATAGAGTGTCAAGATTGAATGAGCTGGAGCTACTAGATGAGCAACATATAGATGCTTTAAATCAATTGCAATTCTATCATAATAGACTCAAAAGGAGCTACAATAAGAAAATCAGAAGCAGGACGTTCCAAGTCAAAGAACTGGTCTTAAAAGAAAATTTGAAGAATGTCCCAAACCCAAGCAGTAAAGGAAAATTTGAACCCAATTGGCTAGGACCATTCGTCATCACAACAAGTTACAAATCAGGGGCATATCAGCTATCAACACTCAAAGGGGAACCTCTACAAGAGCCCATGAATAACTCTCATCTTAAAAAGTTTTATGCCTAAATCTTTCAAGGTATAGAACCAAAAATCCAAAAAATTAAAAATTGTCTTAAAAAAATGGTTACCTTGGTGAAAACTTGGCAAACAGGCATCTTGGTGGCATAAAAAAATTCAAAAAAGAAGAAAATCCAAAAAAAAATTAGAAAAAGGATCAAAAAATAGTAAAGAGAAAAAATCGTCCTCTAGTGAAAACCACTTTGGTGGCACTTTAGGCAAGTACCTTGGTGAAAACCTAGAAAATAGGCGCCTTGTGTAAATAAGCACTTTCCATCCACTAGGATCTTTACAACTTGTTTTGCATCATCCATCCATTATGCTTCCATAATCCATCGCATTCAGGTCTCCATCCATCATTCATCCACCTGCATCCACATCATAGCTTGGTCCTATGTTCGTATCATGATCCCTCCTAGTACTACTCGACTCATCCTCAAGGTCAGTTTGTCCTACCTTTACCAGAGTAGTCTATTGCATCACGCTGGGGGCATGTTCTTATCGGATTGGATTTGTGTATGATCTTAAAATTCTCAAAATCAGAAAATCCAAAAACATCAAAATATCAGAAAATCCAAAAACATCAAAACATCAGAAAATCCAAAAAACATGTCAAAAAGTCATTCAAAAAAATAAAAAATCAAGGTTGTCTTGTCAAACTACATCATCTCTAAGCTTGAACGTATGCAAGGTTGATCTTTGATCAACCCCTAGGACATTTAGGTTAGTCCTATAGGATTCTATCATAATAAACTGACATTTCATCATGTATATCTTCATTTGTAAATTGGTCAAGTCGTCAGTTGAACTACGTGGTCTCTGTGTGTATAACGTAGGCAAGACTAATCTGTTGATCAGCCCCCAAGGCCCCTAGGATAGGTCCTTAGGTTAGTCTCCTGGTCAAAATTTTGGAAAATCCCAAAACATGTGAAAAATCAAAAATTAAAACATTTGAAAAATCTCAAAAAATACCAAAAACAACCTCAAAACATCTCAAAGAGATCAAAAACATCCAAATATTTGAAAAACTTCATCCATCTCATCTTGCTTGCACGCATAATAACATCACTCCAAATAAATGATCATCCTCCTCAATCTTTGGTAAGACAATTAGAAACAAGTCTAGCAGGTCGAACGTAAAAACTCAAATCGTCAAGTCTTAGGTCTAAGTCAATGCATAAACAAGTTGTTCAACTCTTTGTGTCGATAGCTCATCATCCAATGGATCCCATATCAATCATCTTTTAAAACTCTTTGGATAAACAAAATGACGTGCCACCATCCAATAACATGTCCTCGGATAAATCCTTCCTACAATGGGCATTATCTTTTGGCAATAGTTTCGGTTCTTATCCTTAGAAAACACATCCTCCTTTGGTTAGCAGTATCGAAGAACATCAACTTGTTTGTTTACTTTGTCTTTTATATTTTGACTTATCTTATTGTGCTCATTTCAAGGACTTCTCGATGATATCCCAAATAGAGAATTTAGAGAAATAGGAATTGGGAAACAATCATTATCTTTTTGTCTGCTATGCTTGTTGGACGTTCTTGTAATATAACCTTGGAAAATACTTGCTTTGTTAGGTATGTATGGAGGAGGTTGTGGAAAACTTGTTGACTATTGCATTGATAGGTTTACCTTTTCATGTTTTGGTCTGAGGTGTTTAGACTTTTGAAGTGCATCCTAGCAAGGTTTTTGTATGTCAGGTGTGAACAAGGATACTCCTATCTGCTTGTCAAAGTCAAAGTCCATCACACTAGGTACAACACCATCCTAGTTTTCTATACCTTGATACATTGTACCACATGTGTTATCAAACATAAGAAAATTTGGCCCTTTGAAAATTCCAATTCCTTGGCAAGTAATCATCATCATCATTTGCATTTTCATCATCTTGTGTCTTGTTGAAATAACTTCTCTTCTTGCTAATTGCACTAACAAGGTACTATGAAAGTTGATCATCATTTCCATCATCGTCATCGATCTTGCATCCACAAATCATTAGCATATTGCATAAACTTATCCTATAGGAAACACACGCATTGCATTTCAATCATCATATAAATAGGTTATCATAGGCATTCTTCATAGATAGGTGCATCTATTTCATCACATTTCATTCATTACATTGTATTTCATTACATTATATGAACCATTGCATAAACATTTCATTGGCATTTCATAACCATCTCACAGTGCCACCTATTGCATAATCATACATAATAGGTACATGAGCATTATAAGATAATCCATCACATACATACTTACATAAACATCATGATATCATCTCACACATTACGTTACGCATCATCATACCACTTTGAATAGAAATATCATTACATCATAGTAAATGCATCACATACATTACATCATCATTTAATATGTTTAGGATAATAACATTTGTTATTCTAAGCATCTTAAAAAACCATCTCATTTTCATTACATAAAACCATCTCATTAGCATCATATCACGACCATCACATTACACCATCCATGTCATCTCATAAATAGCATCATACATCATTCATTGCATAAATCATTGCATCACATGTAAAAAATACATCCATCCATAACCTGTTCATATATAAGCATAATTCACATAACGTTTCACATATACACCATATCATTTTGCATATTACATTCCATATCACATATCACATCATCATTTACATCAACATAAAATAGAACATCATATAGACATCATTGCACACCACATTTGCATATCATAGGTTAACATAATATAGATCTGTTAGTCATAAGCACTGCATAAGAAATAAATGCATCCATAAAAGCATCATTACAAAACATATAGAAGTAAAATCATCCATGCATAAATAAAGGGTACACATCGCATCATATCAAAATCATCATTGGCTCATATATATATATATATATATATATATCATCAATAACACAACTATCATAATTCAAAATAAATCAAATCACTATACATGTATGTCAATCAGTACAAAAAGGCCCATCGGGCTATCAAAAATGAGCCCATAAGGCACAAAAAGTATCATAGCATCTTGGTCAAGCTCTGT
Source organism: Sequoia sempervirens (assembly GCA_007258455.2). Taxonomy (NCBI): domain Eukaryota; kingdom Viridiplantae; phylum Streptophyta; class Pinopsida; order Cupressales; family Cupressaceae; genus Sequoia; species Sequoia sempervirens. The sequence goes on from VDFB02000017.1 coordinate 86,295,884, forward strand.
CCCTGTGTATGTTGCCCTCACCCCTATCACCGTGACCCTATGTTGGTCTGTAGCTGGTCCACTCTGAGTACTCTGGGACCCATCCTGGTCTAGGCACGACCTCATGATAATGCCTCCGATAGTACTCAACCTCTCAGATGACATCCCTGTAAGATTGAATTGACACTGTACCCTAGGAGGAGGAGGTCGCCATGCTCTCCAGCTATTGTCTCCTGCCTAGCTCTGTGGTGGCCTATAGCTCTGCATCTTGTCTCTGCTAAATGGCTTGATCCCTCTTAGCCCTCGGCTATCATGGCCTAGACCTGAGCCTGTAACTATGCAATCAGCACATCCCAAGGATCCACCTGTCCTGCTAGCAGCACTGGAGGCTAAACCAGAGGCTGATCCCCAACTTGTGGTGGTGGACCTAGTGGCACCTGCTGCTGGTCCTGCATATGCACATCTCCTTGCTCTAGCTGCACTAGAGGTACAACCGGCTGATCCTATTGGGCATCCCCCCTTTGGCCTCGTCCTCCCCCTCTACCTCTAACTCTCTACTGATTTGGACCTGCACCTGGAATGGTCAATCGAAGTAGGGGCCGAAACCAATCCTTGTAGGGCTGAGTAGTGTCTGGATCTGCGAGTCCCTAATCGTAGGCCGACGATTGAGCCACCAATTGCTTGAAGCTGTCCACCACCTCTGAAGTAGGAATGTACTACCCCCATGAAACCTGTGTCATGGTGCGGGAAAAGACGGCTATGTAATCATCATCGGGGCGATCCTGTGGCTCCCTGAACTGACACTGCACACGCCTGGGCAAGTACCTCTCGATCATGGTGTGCTACCACCCCTACATAAAATGGTCTTGGTCAATAAAACATCTGATCAGCATTGTCAGCCCATCTATGCCGACTGAGGTAGGGTCACCAGGTAAAAACCTGCATCTCATCCAAGACCCTCATCTAGTAGGGGACCCCATGCTCACTAGTGTGTGAACGACATACCACCTCTGTATTGCCACATGAGGGGATCGTCTGGCATCATCATAACTCAAATGACATGTGAACGTAGCACAACAATGTGCTCCCATGCCCAGACATGAAGAAGGGCCACCCCTGTTCTGAGTGCTCTACCATCCATATAGACGTACTCATGGAGATCTTTGTTTAACGAAGCTAGAAGAATAGGCCCCCAAACAAAATGAACTGGCCTGTCTCACACCATCTGCTCCTAGTAATATCGCTAGCCAGGACTGAAGTAGCGCCTTCGTTTGTCAGGGGCAACAAGACCCGAGATGGTGGATACAATCACCCAATGGTAGGGAGGTGCTGGGATCCTATGCCGCTCGAGATCTATTTTCCCCTCACAAAAGACAATCTTGTCTATGGTGAGGACTCTGTAGTAGGCCTCGCACCCCTCGTCCATGTGAAAAATTGCTTGTTGATCATGAATCGACAATTAAAAAATCTACCAAACGTCCTCTAAGGTGATGGTGGCCTTGCCAGTGGAAAGATGAAATGAAGACGCCTCATTGTGCCATCTCTCGGCCAGTGCTAACAACATCCCTAGGTGAGTATGAATGGGTGTTGTATATGCAATGTACCATAACCTAGAGTCAATCTTGGTCCCTGTTGCTCAGGTCCCACAAATAGCTAGCTAGATCCTATGACCTGTACTCCCAAAAGTAGAGCTCCCTTGCCACGTCCTGCATCGAGGAAGCTCACCATGTTAAATTTTTTTTTTTTTGAAAAATTCTTCGTCCGGCGTTCAAAAAACCTTTCCAGCGGTGCAACCCGTGAAGACATCACAGTTTTATTTCTAATCAAACTTTGAAGCTAGGGCTTAAAAGAGCAAAATCACACCACTGCGGTGCACTTTTCTCATCCAATGACACACTTTGGGCAAAATTAAGACCACCACGTTGCACTTTTCAAATCCCCCCACCAGCCCCAAGCTTAGTGTCGAAGTTTTCAAACTCTTAATTGCACCATCGTGGCGCTATTTAACACCAAGCGGCACTATATAGTGCCACTACAAACATACCGACCTTTAAAAGCATTAAATGAAGCAATAAATGAAAAATGAAGCTCAAGGGTCACTTATCGGTGCCCCGATGCCAGGTGGCCACAGGCACATCTGAACTCGATCAGAAATGTGTAGGGGAAGCTATCATTGCACCATATCATCAAGAGGTCGGAGCTCAAATCTCGAGGTTACTATTGGAAGTGTTTGAAAATGACTAAAAGTGACCCCTCGGGCCCCTTTTAAGCCTCAAAATTTGGGTTTTTTCACCTTGATTGGCTATCTTGCTCGGGTTTTGGGCCCCCGAACCTATTTTTATCTAGTTGAGGCCTGTTTTATATCATTTTATTGCATTTAGACATATTTTTGGCCTCCTAGAGCCTTTTCGGACCTTTCGGGCATTTTGTCCTCTTTTTTTTTGAGATCACCCAAAAATTAAAATTTTCGTCCAATCTTTTGAGGGGGAAATATAATGGCATGTTTTCTCTCGCTAGGCAGCAGTGGGGCAAGTTTTTAAATAGAAAAATTTTTGGCTTTGATCGAGATCATTTATTCTTTGAACCAATACAACAAGTGCATTGCTTCAAAGAGAGGCAAAATGTAGACACGTAAAATATACCGATTGACATTGTGCACTTGATCCTGATCTACTAACATCATTTCATCCTGAATCATCCCTTGGTCTAACCATTTAATCAGATCCCCTTATCTGATTAAATTCAACAATATTCCTCCCTTAATTAAATAAACCAGTTATTTAATTAAGTCACTCTTTGTTGTTAATTAAATCAATTAATCTGATATAATTATCCCTATTTAATTAAATAATTAATTGTATTTGATTAAATCTCTAAAGTCTATCCATTAAATAAAATAAATTAAAACCTTATTTGATTTAATCTAACACAATCTCTTTTAATTAAATAAACCAAAATCCTTATTTAATTAATCTATTATCATATTCCTCTCTTATTTGATTTAAATAAATCCATAAATTTGAGTCAAATAGGTCACATTATCTAATCTCCTATTAAATTAATTAACCCTTGATTAATTTAATGTCTTATCATTCCCCATCCTCTAGATTTTGCAAGTTGCACATGAAAATAGATTTAATTAATTTATTAAATCTTTATTTTCCTCACAAGGCATCTTTTGGAATATTCTCCAAATTTGAATTCAAAAATTCCAAGTCAACATGTACATCCAAGAAGGCAATAACTTCATCTTACATGTCCTTTTCCTTGAGCCAAGTGGCATTTATTGCATTTTTCCTTCCCTCTTGCAAGTCATTTCAACAAATTTGAAATTCAAAAATATGCATTTATTGGTGCAATCCCCAAATCTTGCACATCCTCCATCCATTCATAGATTGAAAAATGACATCATGCCATTGGATGAATGTTAGTACCACATTGCTCAAATTTGGACATTCATCCATCTGGGCATTCTATAAATAAAGAGCTTATATCCTCTTTTTATCATCCACAAATTATGCAAAGTTATTATGCTAAAATATTTAGTCATTTTCATCCATCACCACTAAGTTCTTAGCTAGGTTTTTTGTAGATTTTGGATTGGAGCTCTCATACTTCACTAACAAAGTGGATCGATCATCACCAACATATCAAGCTTGCATCTTAGGAATTGGGAAAGGTTCAATTTTCACATCAAATTGGCACCAATTCCCCCATGGGATTATGTGTTTGCTATTTTAATTAGGATTGAATCTATATTTTCTCATTTTATTATGTTCATTATTTTCTTTCCTAATTTGAAGTTTGTAAATGGATTTCATGGGGAATCCTTGTTCATGCTTGCAATATCTAACTTAATGTGTTTATTCATTATGTTTTGTAGGTACTAGGATTCGGGTTCACACGCATGGAACTCCTGTAAAGTGCATGTTTAACTCTCTAGACGAGGTTCTAGCCTTGTCGGCTAATGAGCCTAATTTTTGGTCTAGTTTGGGTAAAATCCATATTCTATATGCTGATTGATGTCATGGATTTTGATGCTTAAGTGTTGGTATTGGCATAATGTTTCCCTCAAACCATTAACATTTGACATTACCCTATCTTTGTAGGCTTTAATGATATTTGGCATAATATGTGGGTCATATATGTTGATTTGCATATGATTAATGAGTTTTTCTCAGAGTGGTTATTGATGTGTAGTTATTATGCGTACTAACCTTGGACTGCAAAATTAATACTTCAAGTTATGGAGGAGACTGCTAGCTAGGCATGCACCATAACATTTAGCTGAGGAGCCACTCTAGGTCAAAGGTAGCTGGTAGTAGAGATTCTTCATGCAACTGAATGTAACCACCTTGCAGTGGACCTTAATGATTGAACATGCATGGGCATTACTGTTGTGATGTATCTGTGCTTGACTTGCATGTCTGACCAGATTCCATGGGCACGTAACCGCCACCACTCCACTTTTCCCTACTTTCCCTAAATGGCATCCTCCTAGTTGTGGAGTTGACTGCCTTGTTAGCTATAGTATAAATAATAATTTGATGCTCCTTCTTCAGGAGGTTGCATGATTCTACATTGTACTCTCATTTCAGTGATACAAATACATCACTCTTTGTATGCACAATTTATAGTGAATGAAAATAAAGTTCTGAGTTTGAACATTTGAGTTTTTGTTAGTATAGAGGATACTTATCCAAGGGGGGGCATTTGTTGAGTAATCTATTCTCTTAGTTTAGCAGTAGCTTAGTATTACTTGTCATTTGATGCTTAGTTTGAAATCTAGCATTGACTATTCCTATAGCCATGAGAAGTCCATTTTGTGTTTGTTCATGCAACCAAAGTAGATAGAGTAGTTCCTATTTGTTGCTCATATCTTTCATTCTCGCTTTGCATTTCAGTTCAGCATAGTTGTTGGTTGATGCTTAGTATTTGCTTTACTTCCTTTTCAGCAATTTACTTTCAATATTGTGTTTCTTAGCTGTAGGACGCAATGACTACTTGAGCCCTTAGTGCACATATAGTGCCAACCCATTTCAAGTTCACTTCCCTAGGTTGAGAATTCAAATGCACCTTCATAGTGTTGAATGACTATTCAAGTTAGATGTCCAATCTTTGAATTATGGTCGTAGAAGCCCAATTATGAAATCATTGTAGCAGGCATACATTTTCAGCATTGTTGTTGGGGATGGTGTCAAGCTAGGAAGTTTTTGGAGTCATTGGTAGTTTTGATGTAATATATTTGGAAGTTTTTCTTAGCATAATCATGTATAGGAAGTAATGACCCTCCTAATTATTTACCAATTTTTTGTGTGAGCTGACTGATAGTGAGTGATACCACATGCATAGAGGAAGGAGAAGGGATGCTTATGGGAGATTTCTTCCTAACAATCTTCATCTATTCCAGTTAGTTGAGTACCAGAACTTATTAGAAGAAGGAGATCCACACCCCTTTGCAGACACATATCTTGATTTGATTAGTTTTGAAGTCTCCTTAGAAGATCAAAATCAGCTTGAGAACCCCTTCATCCTTGAACCACATCAAGCAGGCATGGGTGATGCAAATGGGAATAGAAAAAACCAATTGGATTTTCCTTTTCCCATTTCCCATTAGAATGAAGTTGACAACATTAAGAACATTCCTGCCTCAACACTCCCTAAGTTTTATGGACTTGTGACCAAAGATCTTGATACCTTCTTATTTGAATTTGACATACTTTGCAAGAGTTATGATTATACTACTAATTCCCCTAGGCTTAATTTATTTCCTACCACTTTGAAAGAGGCTACATTAAGATGGTTCATGAGCCTAGGTAGAGATACTATGGAAACTTGGGAGGACATGAAGAGAAAATTCCTTGAGAAGTATAAGGAATATTGCAGTGGTAGTGAAATGACAGGAGACATTTTTAGAATGTAGCAGAAGGAATATGAGAGCCTAGAAGACTACATTGCAAGATTTTTATTTTTCTTACAAAAATCTCCACACTATGCACTTAATGAGGACTCACAAAATTTGCTTTTCCTAAGAGGAATCAATGATGGTTGCATGGATGCTTTGGACCTCATGGTAGGAGGAGATATCTCCCAAGTTCCTTGGGAAGATATCAAGAAGATATGCCAAAATTACTCCAGAGCAACTTGAAAGAAAGGGAGAGCTTATCAATCATCCATGGGTAAGTCAACTATCAGTGGAGTTTCAAGAATGGAGATCATTAATTTGCTGGTAGGCTTCAAGCAATATATTATTAACAATCTAGCTACTCAGCTAGATACACTTCAAGCCAAAAAGAAGCAAGAGGAGGCAGAGATGATGTTGACAGAGTATTGTCCTCACTACAGATAAAAAAAGAGGGACTGTAGATGTAAGATGGTCCCTAATCTAGAAAGTAAAAAGATTCCACCCGAGTTCAATCCAATTCAAATTGAAGAAGACCAAGTCTACTATGTTGCACAGAGGATTCCCTGGGCTCCAAGACAAGGTATGCTACCGGATCCACTATCCTATGTTGGACCATATTTTAACTCTTATTCATCTGACAACCAATGGCAACCCACATATCCACCTAGTTATGGAGGATATCCACCATAGCCTTGGAGTAACCCTCCAAATGCTTGGCCTAGCCTTCAGAGTCCTCCACCTCACTAGCAGCAACCTTAGGGGAATTGGTAGCAATTTCAAGGGCACTGGCAACCACCTCTAGGAAATTGGAAACAAACAAACCAATGGAGAGGAGGGCAACAATGGCCTACCCAGAATACCACCTTCTCAGCCCCAAAAACCCACTATAATGCCTCGACTTGCTAACCCAAATCCTACTGCACCTAAACCAACCCAGCTACTAGCTCAACCCACACCCAATCCTAATAATAAACCACAACAATAGCCTATATATTATGTTAATTCAAACCAATTTCCTGCATATGTTGTGAGTGTAAGTGATATCCATTTGCATTCAAGAACAAAGTTACTAGCCCCTTCCAAGCCCATTATTACCGAGCTTCTGGTGGAAGAGGAGGAGGAGACTCTAAATGACCCTATCCAACCAAATGCACCTGAAAGTCCTGAACCAGTCCAAGCCAAATGGACTGAGCAAGAACCACCATTTCCTCAGAGGCTGGAAGTTACTAAGAAGAAGGAAGAGAAGGAGGATACTACTTTTGACATCCTAGATCAGCTAAAGCATATATGCATTCAAATACCCCTGTTTCAGGCCATAATGGATGTTCCAATCTACAACAAAGCCATTAAGGAAGCTTGTCTTAAGAATCCAGGAAGGAAGAAGAATGACCCAACTACATTTCATGTGGTGGGCTAGTTAGTTGATATCATGTTGGGAAAAGTGACTATTCCCAAGTATAATGACCCAGGCAATCCTGTAGTAGCAGTTGTCATAAATGGGATTCAAGTGAAGAATGCTCTGATTGATTTAGGGGTAGCAATCAATGTAATGACCAGAGACATCTTGTAGCAACTAAATATTACAAGCATGAGATCTACTCCTACTATCTTGCAGCTTGTAGATAGCTCTACTATTAAGCTCAATGGTGTAGTGGAAGATCTTGTGGTAGTGCTAAACTCCTGGGAATATCCGGCAGATTTTATGATTCTTTCTCCTAAGACCACACTAGGAAGGTATCCCATTATTCTTGGAAGACCTTGGTTGGAAACCATAGATTCCTACATTGGATTTCCGTTAGGTGACATGACTGTTTTAGATGGAAGGAGTACTAAAAATTTTGTTCTTTATCCACTTGCTCAACCATCTCATGATGAAGAAGATTTTGTATGGCCACAAGTTGGTGAAGAGGCTGAAGAAGTTAATTCTATGGTGCAAGTTATGATGTTAGGTAGAATATATTTCATGCAGCTCCAAGATGAGGATGAGGTGTTGGTTAACATCATTTAGAATCATTATGGAGTGGAGGACACATCATATTCTACTTTAGTCAGCACACTTCTGCCTATTCTTCTTGCAACCACTATTCTTGCAGATGTTGTTCCTACAGATGGACTTTCTACAGCAACAGGTGTGTTCCATATATTGCTTCCATGTGAACTAAAGGTACCATGTGTTAATGAAGCAACCATGGTAGAAATAACTACACAAATACATGTATCAGAAGGAAGATATCTAAATGTTAATAATAAATTGAGTGAAACACAACAACTATTGTTGGAAAATCTATTAAGAGCCCATCAAAATGCATTTACATTGGATTATCATGGCATGAAGGGAATGAATCCTAAACTTTCTACCCATAGAATCTATATCAGAAATGATTGCACTCTAGTAAGACAACCACAAAGGAGGATTAACCTTGCACTAAGAGAAATTGTGAAAGGGGAACTGTAGAAATTACTAGATACAAGATTTATCTATCTTGTTTCAGATAGTCAGTGGGTGTCTTCATTGGTGATTGTGCCTAAGAAAGGAGGAAAGTGGTGAGTTTTTGTTGATTACAAAGAACTGAATGCTGCCACCAAGAAATATCACTTTCCTTTACCATTCATTGATCAAGTCTTAGATACACTTACAGGAAAAGCAATACTTGTCTTTTCTAGATGGATTCAATGACTATAACCAGATCCAAATTGCACCAGAAGACTAGGAGAATACCACATTCACCTATCCATGGGGGACCTATGCTTACTTGGTACTCCCATTCTACTTGTGCAATGCACTTGTAACCTTCCAGAGGGCAGTCATTGGTATATTTTTAGACATTTCTCATGATTGCATGGAGATTTATATGGATGACTTTACCACTTATGGTGTTGAATTTGATCAAGCATTAGAGAATCTCAAAAGGGTCCTACAAAGATGTGATGATCAAAACTTGTCCTTAAATAGTGAAAAATGCTTTATGATGATGCAAGAGGGTGTAGTTCTTGGCCACTACATCTCCCACAAGGGAATTCAAGTAGATCTTGCAAAAATAGAGGTAATCACAAATCTTCCTACACCTACAAAATAGAAAGATGTTAGAAGTTTCTTGGGTCATGCAGGATATTATAGGTAATTCATCAAAGACTTCAGCAAGGTAGCAGCACCATTGTATACCCTTCTCACTAAGGATGAAAAATTTCAATGGATTGAAGCTTGTGACAAGGCATTTTCCGCTTTGAAGATAGCTTTGACAAATGCTCTTGTACTTAAGTGACCCAATTGGGAGCTTCCTTTCCACATTCACACTGATGCATTAGATTATGCCATAGGAGTAGTCTTAGGAAAAAAAAAAGGGAGCTATTGAAAATGCTATATACTTTTTCAGCAAAGAATTGCAAGGAGCTAAATTTAATTATACTGTGACAAAGAAGGAAATGCTAGTTGTAGTTTATGCACTGAACAAATTCAGACATTACATAACGGGCTATTGAATCTTTGTGCACAATGATCATGTAGCCATTAGATATCTCATGAGTAAACCTTTGATCATAGGGAGATTGGCAAGATGGTTATTAGTGATGCAGGAGTTTGATATAACTATTGTAGATAAGCCAGGAAGAGCTAATGTTGTTGCAGATTTTATTTCAAGGCTGACTAAATCAGAAGACAACCAGCCCATAGATGACTCTTTTCCTAATGAGCATCTATTCTCCCTCAATGTGAAAATACCCTGGTATGTTGACATAGCCAACTACTTGGTCACAGGTAGAGTTCCTTCTCACTTCTCCCCAAAAGAGAAAAGGGCACTCATTGAAAAATATTTTCCTTTCTCTTGGATTGTTGGTTGTTTGTTTTACACTATACCTGGCCATGTAATGAGAAGATGTGTGAGAGAAGATGAGACTTATGACATTTTTTATGCATTTCATAATGAGTTGTGTGGACAATTTGTGGCCAAAAGGAGAACAATGAAGATCTTGAACATAGGGTACTACTGGCCAACACTCCATAGAGATGCAGGAAGGTATACCAAAAAATGTGATAGATGCCAAAGGATGGGCAGACCAACTAGATCTAATGAGATGCCATTGTGCCCTCAAATAGTGATAACTCAGTTTGATAAATGGGGATTAGATTTTTTAGGACCAATTGACCCTCTATCAAATGGTAAGTCTTATATATTGGTATGCACTTATTATGTAACAAAATGGGTAGAAGTCAAGGCCATGAAGAATGCAAAGGATAACAAAGTTGCAAAGCTTCTTTATGAAGATATTTTCACAAGATATGGAGTTCTGAGAGAAATAGTGATTGACCAAGGGCCACAATTCACATCAACCCTTGTTGTAGCACTGGTGAATGAATATAACATCAGGCACAAAATATCTACTCCTTATCACCCCCAGGCTAATGGCCAAGTTGAGGTGGAAAACTAAGAAATTGAAGCTATTTTGACCAAAACATTGGCTATTCATAGGAAAGATTGCACTAAAAAATTACCCGAAGCTATTTGGGCCTATAGGACAACATGGAAAAAAACTACAAGCTTCACCCCATTTGAGTTGTTGTATGGGAAGAATGCCATGATGTCAATCGAATTTGAACACAAAGCTTTGTAGACTACAATGGATTTAGGGATGGACATTTATGAAGCATAGAGAGAAAGAATCATGTAGCTAAATGCTTTGGATGAAATAAGGAGAGCAGCCCTGGAACATAATGAATTAGTATAGAACCAGAGGATTAGGTGGCATGATAGATTTATCAAAGGAAAGAAGTTCAAACCAGGAGATTGGGCCTTACTCTATGATTCTAGATACTAGGACAATGCAGGAAAATTGCAAATGAGATGGTTAGGACCCTACGAGATTGTTGAGGTCTTTCCCAATGGAGCCGTCGAGCTTACCACCATTGACCCTATCAGGTTCAAACTAATTTTCAATGGTCATTGCCTCATGTTATATCCTAGGCCAGCTTTTAAAGAAGAATTCCTACAATAGTTCACCCAGCACTCAAAGCTTCCTGCAGCTGAAGGTGGTGGACCTAGTGTCCCTCCTTCAGCCTAATTTAGGTACGTACTTTTCATAATAAAGACTTTCACTTATTTGGAAGTCCATTTCTCCACCCATCCACCCATCCCTACCACCTTTCTCTCTTTTCCATCACTTCATTCTATCTCATTCCATTCCATCCCATCTTCATTCATTGCTCAATCCATTTTCCAGCAAGGTGAGTGATGCTTATCCATGATCTTTGCAGCAAATTTTCCACACATTCAAGTATGTGCACATTAATTGCTATCTTTAATCATCTTTTAAGAACATTCATTTAATCATTGTACGCTAGCATAGGTATTCACGCAAATGCAATTATTGCTTGTCAATCACCACTCCCATCTCACATGTGTGGACACATGTCCAAATTTAGGTTGGGGGGAGGGAAATGAAAAAGATGCAAATATTTTATTGTCCATGTGTCAAACCATATTAGGTTGCATCAAAATTTTAAAATGAGCTGATTGCATGAGTGAAATGACAGTAACTGCAAATGCCAATTCTTCCTATCATAACTACCCTTTATCACTTTTTTTCTTGCTATTATTGCCTTGTCCTAACTTCGAGTTGCAAGCAAGAAGACAAAACAAAAGAAAGGAAATAAAATTGACACAAATACTAAAGGGAAGTGCAAAAGTGAAAGGAGTTGCAGAGCATTTGTTTGATTGCAAACAATGGGAGGTGGGTTAGTTCAAAATGAACCCATAGTGCATGATATCTTACTACATGATGCACAATGCCTAGTTGAATTTAAAAACTATGGATGGTTTTGATGAAGGAATTGCCCTTGAATTTCCCTAGACATTTTCAGAAGGAAAAGCCACAATAAAAGGGTTAGAAATTGTAGCAATAGAGGCAAGAATTGCAGAAGTTACAGGGTTACCTACTGATGGTGAAAATTACCCTGTTTCTAGAGATGTTAGGACACCTAGGGCTGAACTTGTAGAGCCAAAAGATCCCCCATTGACCATAGAAAAGTAGGGCACAAAAAGAATGTCTATGCCCAAGCCATGGAAGCAGATAGCTATGTATGTCATCAAATACATTACTTGTGAAGGCCGCCAGTCAAACTTGCATTCTGTCCACTTCAAGCTTTTGAACCACATGAGACACGGGAGGAGGATGAATGTACCCAATGTGTTTTACAATATTCTCTCAATCATGGTGACCGAGACCCAGAAAGGTAGGGACAATTCTGTTTCCCACCATTGCCTGATTAAATTGCTAGTTGAAAAATCTCTGCGTGATGTTTTTGGAATGAATTGGGAAGTGTTTATTAAGATTGATCAAGATTATCACTAGGAGGAGTTTGTCTATGTTGAACATTTACCACCTATGGATATACCTTGATCTTGTAGGTCTAGCAGGAGGGTAAGCATGACAAAAGCCATTCCTAGTGCTTCACCCTGTGGTGTTGGCTATGGCATGAATCCTCCTGCAGTTGAGGAAATCATTGAAATTAGTTCTTCTAGAACATAGCACTCAGGAAAAGAAAGCTCTTCCTCGAGTCCTGATGATGATGAAGTCCCACTCGAAACCCTCATGAAAACTAGGGCACAATAGAAGGAGGTAGAAATAAGAAAAGGAAAGGCTAAAATACAACATGTGGAAATAAACGTACCAAGTTCGAAAAAGAGGAAAGTTGAGATTCCTCATACAGCCAAAAGAAGACGTGAAGGATATACAAGAAAATCAAGGCCAGCCAGGCTTGTCTAGGAAAGCCCTAAACCTGATGAGACCCCCACATGAAGACCCTAAAGCTCCAATGGATTAGGTGTGTGAAAAAGAAGAAGAAGGCATATTTAAGGGAGCAACAAACATAACACTAGCTAATCTTGCTAGCATTGCAGAGGAATTGGAAGAAAATCATAACTTCCCATAGCATGAAGTCTTGTAGCAACAACTAGAACTAGAGTAGGAGTTCCTGCAGCCACAACAAGAGCAAGAGTCCCTGTAGTGAAGGAAAGAAGAAACAACACCCTTATAGCCGAAGACAACTGGAATACCTGAGTCTATGCAAATAATGCCATTTACCAAAAGAATGGTAGGTATTCATAACCCTCCTAATTTTTTAGTACATGGAACAATTTTGAATATTTGGAAAGAGATGCAAAGAAGGGAGGAAGAATGGAAAAGGGAAAAATAGAAGTTAAAGGAAGAAATTCAAAAGAAGGATGTAGAAATAGAGGAGAAAAATGCAGAAATTGCTACCTTGAAGCAGAGGGTAGATGATATGGTAGCTTTGGCACCAAAAATTCTAGAATGTAGAGAACCTCCGAGGGTCTATGCTCTACTCCTGAAAGAGAAGTATCTCTCTTTTAAGATTTCAAGACTTTCCTTAGGTTTGAATCCTTCTGTTGATACCCCTATGGAATTTTTTAATGATTATAGGATTGCCTCTCCTGAAATGAAGAATTCGTTATGTGAATTTTATTTACATAATTATGTTGTCACAAAAGACCATGAATGGAACCCATTGTTGTATGTTGGAGATGCTCAATTGAGAGCATTCATATATTGGGTGCAAAATGAAATTAGTTGGGGACAACAACATGGTGTTTATGAATAATTAGAGTATGATATCCCTTTGTATGTTAGAGTTGAATCAAATAATCCAAGGGATATTTATAGAGAATGGCATAGAATGTTGCTCAGACCGAGCTATGGCAATAGGATTATGCCTTGGATTGAGGCAACTTACACCAAGTATGAGGTAAAAAAAATAGCAAAAGATGAAACCATGAGAAGATGTTTATCCCAGAGATGGAATAGTTTGACTAATGAGCTGAAGTAGGTTGAGCCTCATTCCATCCACAATTATGTCACAACGTTGAAAAGAATTGAGAAACATATTCAAATTGGAAGAACTCAGGGACAACATTGGCTTCCCCTAACTTTTCAGCCACCCATGCTCATGTGGCCTATTCCAAATTTTAGATTCTACCAGAGTGATAATGTTGTAGAAAGGAAGAGATGGATAGATTTGACAGATTGGGAGTATTCTATTGGGATCCTAACTCATGCATTGTGGCCATTGATATTGGACAAATCTCAGTTGATAATTTCAGAACTTTGACCAAGCAAAAGAACATCTCTTCCCCTGCTGGAGGACTAGCAAAATGTTAGGTTGGGGGGAGTGATGAGCCTAGTTTTTGGTCTAGTTTGGGTAAAATGTATAGTATATTTTCTCATTGATGTCATGGATTTTGATGCTTAAGTGTTGGTATTAGCATAATGTTTCCCTCAAACCATTGACATTTGACATTACCCTATCTCTGCAGGCTTTAATGATATTTGGCATAATATGTGGGTCATCTATGTTGATTTGCATATGATTAATGAGTTTTTCTTAGAGTGGTTATTGATGTGTAGTTATTTTGCATACTAACCTTGGAATGTAGACTTAATACATCAAGTTATGGGGAGACCGCCAGCTAGGCATGCACCATAACATTCAACTAAGGAGCTGCTCTAGGTCAAAGGAAGTCAGTAGCAGAGATTCTTCATGAAACCAAATGTAACCACCTTGAGGTGGACCTTAATGATCAAGCATGGGCATTACTGTTGTGCTAAATCTGCGCTTGACTTGCATGTTTGATTGGATTCCATGCGTGTGTAATTGCTACCGCTCCACTTTTCCCTGCTTTCCCTAAATGGCATACTCCTAGTCGTGGAGTTGAATACCTTGTTAGCTGTAGTATAAATAATAATTTTATGCTCCTTCTTCAGGAGGTTGCACGATTCTACATTGTACCCTCATTTCAGTGATACAAATACATCACTCTTTGTATGCACAATTTATAGTGAATGAAAATAAATTTCTGAGTTCAAACATCTGAGCTATTGTTAGTATAGAGGATACTTATCCAAGGGGGCCCACTTGGTGAGTAATTCTTTCTCTTAGTTTAGCATTAGCCTAGTATTACTTGTTGTTTGATGCTTAGCTTGAAATCTAGCATTGATTATTCCTGTAGCCACTAGAAGTCCATTCTGTGTCTGTTTCTGCAGCAAAAGTAGACAAATTAGTTCCTATTTGTTGCTTAGATCTTTCATTCTTGCTTTGCATTTCAATTCAGCATAGTTGTTGGTTGATGCTTAGTATTTTCTTTACTTTTTATCAATTTAATTTTAGTATTGTGTTTCTTAGCTATAGGACACAATGACTACTTGAGCCCTTAGTGCACATACATTGCCGACCCATTTCAAGTTCACGTCCCTAGGTTGACAAGTTAAATGCACCTTCCTAGTGGTTGAATGACTATTTAGGTTAGATGTCTAATCTTTGAATTATGGTCGTAGAAGCCCAATTATGAAATCATTGTAGGAGGTAGACATTGGCGATCTTTGTGAAATCGTTGACCTTAGATCCATAAGAGCTTGGTGGAGAGGACCTTGTGGGACCCTCTTCCTTAGCCCTTATTGCAGGAGGGTCAGACGCTCCTCCTCTTATCATTCCACCACTATAGACTCATTTTCCTTCCTCCTATAATGATCTAGAGTGGGAAGCAGATGACCTCTTGGTCGATCAGTGTTAGGGGGAGGCCCCTTCTTTATCTTTAGATTAGATGTGTGTGTGTGTGTTGTGACATGTTCCCCCATGATTGTGCTATCTATGCCTAGATGACCCATGTAATCCTTGTTGGTGCTTGGATAGAGGCATGGTTTTTGTGTCATAAACCTTCTTCTATTTGTATCATCATTCTTCCATGTTTGTGATTGGTTTTCAAAAAATTGGGGATGATGCAAAGTGTTGGGGGAATTTAGGCTTCCCTTCCATGTTGACCCATTTTTTAATTTTTTACTTTGTCTTCTCATACATTCTTCACATGGTCTGATATAGTAGGGGGTTGATGATAGTTCATTTTATATACTATTACTATACTTATATATATTTTTGAGTAGTTCTGACCCTGAAATATTAGGCTACCACTATGCCCTATGTTTATGTTCTTTTTTCTTTCGCTCTTTTCTTATCTTTATCTCTTCTTGTCTTTAGTTTTCCCTCTCATGTGTGACAACTCCGCTTCTATAATAGTTTGATTTTCAAAAAAGGAATTAGTTGTCAATGAATCTTTTCTCAAGAATCTTCACAAAATCTTTTTCAAAGAATGTGCATTCTCAACTTGAAACCCTAATGAAATGTGTTTCCTTCATCATAGGTTTGTAAAGAAAGAGCTTAAGAACCTTCCTCTAAGGTTGGAGTGACTTCGACCTTCCCCTCATGTGTGGTAATTTTCTTCCTTTTGAATTCCTTGATGAAGTGAAAATCTTTCAAAAGGATTCCTTGATGATGAATCGATTCGAGAAATAAACATCTCTTTTGTACTTTAGAATAGTGTGTCCCTTGAGTGGACCCCTTTTTTACATTAGGTTCCTGAGGGAACCCTTTGAAATTTTTCCAACTTGTTGAGGTCTGCATGACTATCTGCTTACTTTCCTGTGTGGCTTCTTTTAGAAATGTTCTATCTAAGGGTAAAAATGTCACTTTACGGGTGGGCATGTGAAGGTGTTTTTTTACTCTATTGAGTCCCCTTTCCTTGGGTTTTCTCCATGTGATATATCTTTGGGGATACCTCCCTATAGGTTTGTAGGTCTATAGGATGCTTCTTCTGAGCTTCCTCCATGCAATAGATCTTGGGGATCACTCCCTTGTAGGTTTGTGGGTCTATAGGGCGCTTTGGGTTTCCTCCATGTTAGAGATCTTTGGGGATACCTCCCTATAGGTTTGTGGGTCTGTAGGGTGCTTTCCTGGGTTTCCTTCATGCAAGAGATCTTGAAGGACACCTTCCCTATAGTTCTGTAGGTTTCTAGTGCACTTTCTTAGCTTCCTCCATGTGAGAGATCTTTGGGGACACTTCCTTGCAGATATGCAGGTATCACTATTATGGCTATCCTTCATGTGAGAGATCTTATAGGACACCTTCCTTGTAGGTCTACGAGCCTATGAGGTTCTTTCTTCTTAGGGATTCCTTCATGTGAGAGATCTTGGGGGTTTCCTCCTTGTAGGTCTATGGGCTTGTAAGATGCTTTCAATCTACAACTTCATAGTTCCACGAAGCTGTGAAATCCTTTACTTTTCTTGCATTCTCGAGTTTGCTAGATCATGTTCTGCTTCCTTGATGGTTCAGGTATACATTTATAACCTTAATAATTTTTTAAACTACTTTATCAAAGCACTCATTAATATTCATTGCGTGCTAAAGTGGGGGGAAAATGTATAGGCATGAATTTGTACCGCTTATGAAAATTCACCTTTTACACTTCCTCACCTTAGAAAACCAAATCTGAAGAGAAATTCCACATTAGCTAGCTACCTATGTTCCACTTGGTGTCCTTTTTTTGCATTGATAGAATAATAACTATTGGGGACACCTGTGCAGTGTGCATACATCCATGCAACAAACTTATGTCCTTGATGGATTCCTGCATCTGAAGTTGGAAGAGGCATTACACTTCCCATTGGGGTCATTTTTTAATATCCCTCTTTGACCAATCAACCTGAATATGGAATTTTCTCTCATCCTGCCTTCAAAAACATTCTTCCTTCATGCATTTCATCTTCTAAGAATTCAACTAATCTTCTTCACAATCCTCTAGCAATTTTCTACACAACCCTTCTTGCATTCTCAAGAATTCTAAGCTTTGAAGTAGCACTTTGGCACTCCATATCAGTAGCAACAACACTCCATCAAATCCGTAGAGAAAGTGTGGAACAAACCATTGTAGCAAGGGATTGAGTCCTCTTTTTCTCCTCCATTATCTAGTGAACTCTTGGTGGAGGTGGTAATCATTTTCACTCCTCTCCTCTACGATTTTGTTGAGTAGCACATTACTGTTTTGTAGTGTTTATTGTGTTCTCTACTTTCTTTTCTCCTTTATCACACTTCTCTATATCATTTCTATCTTGGCTGTCCATGGAGGTGGAAACACCAAAATGGGGGTTTGACTAAGGCAAGCCCCTATACAACCCCCCAACAGTTTTCCTCTTTATTGTGTGTAGGTGGATTTTCATTTGGAGCTAGTTGGTGAACATGCCCTTTTAAGAGATCATTTTTGTCACCCTAGCTTTAATATATCTATTTTATCATATTTGTTTGTACTTATCTTACCTTATAGTTTTGTTTTGTTCCATTAAAAATCACTAGTTAGGTTGTCAACTCATTTTTTGATGGTTCTTAGTATATTTTTGGTCCTTTGGTCATACAAAAGATAGTGCACCTGAAAGACGCCAGTACGCCACATTGTCATCCCAAAACTATGATTTCGTCCTTAGGCAAAGAGCTACCTGAAGTGTAGTGTTGAATCCAAAAATAGACTCACCTAGCCCCATTCTGGATTTTAGGTCTGTAGAGTGATTAAAGGACCTTATAGTCCTCATCATTCTCATCCCTCATTTCAAAACACCCCTTTAGAGTGAGGTAAGTTAGGGGGCCTTGAACGTGGTTGGTCCCCCTCTCTTACACCAATGTTCTCATGAACTTCATAACACCTACCATGATCTATTGGTAATCAATCAATTCCACAGATTTGGTATCACAAGCTTTCACCTTGTATGCAAGCTATTCTTTCCAATAGAAAAGATGTTATTTGTTCTCCTCTATGGTAACTGAATTGTACACCATCTGCAAGTCTAAGAGAGTGATCTCTACCACAGGCCTCTTCTTTGCTACGTCTTCTTTGATTGATGAATCTTCACGCAAATATTATGGGCTCTATAGCTTAGCCGATACCTTAGATGTTTGGTGTACCATGTACAATCTTAGCTGTTGGTTTTCAACCTTTAGGGAAGGTTTTTCTTTGTCATCTTTTTCCATTCTTTCTTTGACACTCATTGATGCAACTTCAAGGAGATCTACCTCCACCTGATGAGTGGTCTTACCGAGGTTGACTTTCCACAAGGTGAAGTCATCAACCTCTAATTCATTTGCATTCCTATCTTCAAGTGGCTCAGTTGTCTCTATGACAATTTCTTTGTTAGCATTTTTTCCTACATGGACCTACTTCTTCAACTTCTTTATTGGCATTTCTTGAGAGACATGGTCAAATTTTGTGAAGTCCATTTGGTAGGATGGCCTCTTTCTCTTCCTTCCTAAGAGACTCTCAAACCAAAATGAATCTTAACTAGCCTCACTAGAAGGAGGAATGTTAGGCCCTTGAATTCCTAATGAATGGTATTGTGTTATAGTGTCGTGGTGGAAAATCAAGTCAATGGGGATTAGTGGCTAATGTTGTGTTAGCAAAGTGGGAAGCTTTGCTTCCATCTCTAGTACTATATTAGCTACAACTGCTTCCATTATTGGCTCTTTCTCAGCTATAATTATCTCAATTATTGGTTGTATTTTAGTTGTAGCTACTTCCATCACTAGCTTAGTTGTGTTTGTAACTGTCTCCACATGTACCTCTTTCTGATTTGTATGAAAAATCAATACTCTTCCCCTTGTGTGTCCTGATATTCTGGCTCCTCTAGAAGGGTTACTCCATTTCTTCTATCTAGGCTTAGCTCTCGACATGGAAGGTGTTAGTGTTGGAAGGTATATTTCAATTAGTTAAATGTAGATTTGATCAATAAAATAGAGAAATAGAAAACCGAAAAAAATTATAGCAACAAGAAGACAACACAAAGATTTAATGTGGTTCACCAAAATTCGGGATACATCCACCAACATGAGGGTCCAAAATATATTAATCTCCTAGCAACTAACCTTTACAATGACATGCAAAGACATGCAAATCCATGTAGCAACATGCAACAATGTTTTTATCATGTTTTTCACTTGTTGGTTTTACACAACCATGGCTACGGGTACCTGC
Organism: Sequoia sempervirens; assembly: GCA_007258455.2. Taxonomy (NCBI): domain Eukaryota; kingdom Viridiplantae; phylum Streptophyta; class Pinopsida; order Cupressales; family Cupressaceae; genus Sequoia; species Sequoia sempervirens. The sequence goes on from VDFB02000017.1 coordinate 86,315,622, forward strand.
AGCTTCTACATTTTTCCAGCCACTACTTTGCAATTTTTCGCTAACATTTTTCATGACCTGCACCACTCAAAACTCATCCCTGAGTGTCCTAATAAGCTCCCACACATGTCTCATTAATTACCAATGAAGTGTGGCCATTGGTTGTGCATCATGCACCCTATAAAATGCTTTCTTTGGGAAGTTACAATTACTTTTTCTAGATTTTTCTAGCTGTCCATAGACTTTATAATTAAATAATCACTTCTAGCTGTGACTAATCACTTTCAACATTTTTTTTTTTTTGCAACAACCTTTTAAATAAAAGTGAAACATAAATATAAGTGCAGAAAATTATTTAATAAAATAATATGAAGATTTTATTTGAGTATGATTTGCCTCCACAACATAACAATCTACCACTTGGAGACTGATCATAACACTGTTGCCCCTACAACTCCCACTGGAAATCAACACCTTGGACCTTGTAATTCCCTTTTACTTAAATTCAACCTTGAGGCCAATCGAATCCAAAGAGGAGCTTAGCTTCTCCCTTGTCACCGCCTTCATAAACATATCCATTGGATTATCATCTATATGTATCTTGTCTAGCCTTACCTGTCCATCCTCCAACACCGACTAAATGAAATGATATCTCAGTTGTATGTGTTTTGTTTTAGAGTGCAATTAAGAAATTTTTGCAAGATGTATAGCACTCTAACTATTCATAAACAATTAACTTCTACCTGATGTTTTCCTATTCTTCCATGAAAAATTGTAGCCATATCATCTCTTTTGTTGCCTCTTTTGTAGCTACATACTCTACCTCCATGGTGGATAAAGTAACCATATTTTACAACTAAGAAATACAACTCACTAATGTCCCACCAATTGTAAATACATAACCTTTGGTACTTTTCCTGGTATTAATATCCCCTACCAAATTTGAGTCAACATAGCCTTGTAAATCAGTATTAGAGCCCCCAAAACATAAACATTTATTAGATGTACCTCTCAAATACCTGAGAATCCATTTTACTACATTCCAATGCTCAAATCTGAGATGACTCATATACCTGCTAACAACTCCTATGAAATATGCAATATTTGGTCACATGCATACCATGGCATACATTAAACTACCTACAACTAAAGCATGTGGTACTTTGGACATTTTTTCTTCCTCCTCTTGTGTCTTTGGACACATATCCTTAGTCAATTTGACATGACTAGGAAAAGATGTGCTGACAAATTTTTCATTCTCCATATGAAATCTCCACAACACCTTTTCAACATAATCGTCTTGAGATAAAAACAATTTCCTATTTTTCCTATCTCTAGTAATCTTCATACCAAGGATTTGTTTTGCTTCCCCCAAATCCTTTATAGTAAATGAATTTGCTAATTGTTGTTTTAAATCCTTTATGTGATCCATGTTAGACCCCGCTACAAGCATATAATGTAGCTATCATCTAACCTCTTAAAGTTAACAAAATGGTCTAAATTGCACCAGTTGTAGCCTTGCTCAGCCATAAAAAACTATCAAATTTAATATACCATTGCTGAGGTGCTTGTTTCAAGCCATATAAAATTTTCTTCAATCTACACACTAGTTTCTCCTTATCTTGACCTCAATCCTTGTTCCATATATATTTCCTCTTCCAAATCACCATGGAGAAATGATATTTTAACATCAAGCTATTCTAAACGCAAATCTTCAACAGCCACAATACTTAAAATAGTACGAATAGAAGTCATTTTAACAACCAGAGAAAAGAATTTATCAAAATAAATACCCTTTTTTGTGCAAATCCCTTTACAACTAATCTAGCTTTAAATATTTCTTACCTCCATCTTCCTCTTTTAGCTTATAAACCCATTTATTTGGTAAAACATTTTTATCTGCAAGCAACTTGCATAAGTCCCAAGTCTGATTTTTCAGCAAGGAGTCCATTTCTTCTTCCATTTCATGCTCCCACTAAACCTTTCCATCCACCTTCATAGCTTCATCATAACATTTTGGTTCACTAGCATCAGTCAATAAAATAGAATACAAAGAGGGAGAAAATCTTTTTGGAGGTCTACTTATCCTTGAAGATCGTCTAACATTTAATGGAGTTTCTGGTATTTTCTTTTTTGTTGTTGTGGAGCATGAGGAACCACTGGAACATTTTTTTTGGAGTATCATCCAACACTACATAATCATTTTCTTTCTTCTCATGCTGCTACAACTGATCTTTGCACAACACTTTCTCATTGAATATGACATCCCTGCTTCTCACAATTTTCTAATTTTCAAAATCCCAAAGCCTATAACCAAATTCATCAATTCCATATCCAACAAATATACATTTCTTTGATTTTGCATCAATCTTGGCTCTATTTTCTGAATCTACATGTGCAAATGGTTCACAACTGAAGGTTTTGAGAAAAGAATAACTCACCTTCTTACATGTCCATGCTTCCTCTAGAATACCACAACCCAAAGGATAAGAGGGGCCTCTATTAATCAAATAAACAAAAAATTTTATAGCCTATACCCACATGTTTAAAGGTAGTCCAACATGTGATTTCATAGTTTGTGCACACTCCTTATTGTTCTATTCATGTGCTTAGCCACTTCATTTTCCTATGGAGTCCTTAGAACCATTTTCTGCCTATAAATACCATTAGAGGAACAATAATATTAAAACTCTTTGTTGCAATACTCACCACCATTATTAGATTTGAGACATTTAAACATTTTACCTGTCTCATTTTCAACCAAACTTCTAAATTTTTTAAAAGTTTCAAATACACAAAATTTATGCTTAAGGAAATAAATCCATACCTTTCTTGTTGCATCATCAATAAAAGTGACATAATACTAAGAGCCACTGAGAGAAGATACCTGAGCTGGTCCCCATACATTCGTATGCACAAGCTCCAATTTCTCATCTTTCTTTTGCTTCCCATCCTTAAGAAAACTAACTCTTTTTTTTTTTTATACACACAACTTTCACATAAATCCATATTAACACATTTTAGACCTAGTAAAACATTCTTTGAATGAAGTACTTTCATACATTTTCCACTCATATTCCCAAGTCTATTATGCCACAGTGCTGATTCAAAACACACAACAATTGTCTAATTTTTTGCCTGTTGAATTATAGCAATTGTTCCTAAACATTGATTTTTATCTACAACAACTAAAGTAGAAGGAATAGTATGACCTGTACAAAGATATAAGGTGCCTACTTTCACACCTTTTGCTACCACTAAGGAACCTTTTATAACCTTCCAATTTTTATCACTAAATGTAATAACAAAACCTTCATCATCTAGTTGCCTTGCTAAAATTAATTCTTTGCTTAACTTTGGAACATGCCTTACCTCATGTAGTAGCCAATGATTTTCATTTTGCAACTTAATCTTGAATCTTCCCTTTCCAAAAATTTGACAAGGTTCTTTATCTCCCAAATAAACTAGCCCAAAATCCCCTTGGACATAATCAAGAAAATAACTTCTATTGAGTGTAGCATGAAATGAATCCCCTGAATCTAACACCCAAGAATCATCAACATTATCAAGAGAAAGAATCAAATCATCCTCATTAAATTTATTCCTTACCACATTTTCCTCCTTTATTTTTCTGAGCCCAACAATCTTTCTTTAATCGACCCGACTTACTATAGTACCAACAATCCTGTTATCTGGATTGGGACCTCTTGTCCTTTGATTTTCTTTGTGACTTCCCACGACCTCTAGAATTCTTTCCTCTCTCCTTTGTTCTGCCCCTTATGTCTACATTCAAAACACTACTTGATGTGGATGTACCACCTGAGCTTTTCCTATGAATTTCCTCGTTCAAAATAACACCAACATCATCAAATTTTAGCTTATTTGAACTAGAAACAGAATTACTAATTTCCATTACCAAGTTATTCTAGCTTTCAGGAAAAGAGCACAAAATCAAAAGAGCCCTAACTTCTTCATCAAAGTTTACATTAACAAAAGTCAATTAGCTGGTAACTATGTTAAACTCATTTAAATGATCAACAACTGACCCACCTTCTACCATTTTCATATTAAATAAAAAATTCATAAGAAATACCTTATTTGAAGTAGAAGGATTTTCATATAATTTTTCCAAGTTCTTCATCAAATCTTTCATTGTATTTGCTATTGAAATATTTAATTCCACTAATTGTATAGGGCATAAGCAAATACTGCCAAGTTCCTTTCTATCTAGAATATCCCAATCCTCATCAGACATAGCGGGGGTTTCTTGGTTTTCCCTTCCAATGGCCACAAATAATCATTCTAATAAAGATATTATTCCATCTTCATCTTCCATAATTGATAGTTATGCCCATTAAATTTGTCTACCTTTAGCTTGCCCTCTTCTACCATAACTCCCACTCAACCGTGAGACCTTCTTGCAAAGGATAATTGAACACAACCCGCTTTGATACCACTTTGTAGGGTTAGAAGGTATATTTCGATAGGTTAAATGAAAATTTTATCAATAAAATAGAGAAATAGAAAACCAAAAAAAAATATAGCAGCAAGAAGACAACACAAAGATTTAACATAGTTCACCCAAATCTGGGCTACATCCACCAACAAGAGGGTCCAAAATATATTAATCTCCCAGTAAATAACCTTTACAATGACATGCAAAGAAGTGAAAAGCCATGTAGCAACATGTATCAATGATTTTATCATGTTTTTCACTTGCTGATTTTACACAACCATGGCTACGTGTATCCATAGCTTCTCTGGTGTTTTTCCAGCCACTACTCTATGATTTTTTCCTAACATTTTTCATGACTTACACCACTCAAAACTCATCCTCAATTGTCCTAATAAGCTCCCACACATGTCCCATTAATTACCAATGAAGTGTGGCCATTGGTTGTGCCTCATACACCCAATAAAATTTTTTCTTTGGGTGGTTACAATTACTTTTTCAAGCTTTTTCCAGCTATCCATAGACTTTATAATTAAATAATCACTTCCAGATGTAACTAATCACTTATAGCATTTAATATTTTTTTGTAACCACCTTTCAATTGCAAGTGAAAAAAATTATTTAATAAAATAATATGAAGATTTTATCCGAGTCTGATTTGTCTCCACAACACAACAGAAGGTAGTGAAGAATGAACTAGTGGCAGCTTTGTGTGGGGAATAACTTCCTTCCTTGTCCTTTTACTATCCAAGTAGAGTTAAATGTTTCTGAAAACCTTGCTTGTTCTTTCCTCAATAGAAGTAATTTCCTTGGCATGCCAATCCACTATTCAAAGAGGTTGTGAGTCAACCAGATCTATGAAGAATGAGGGAAGAATTATTTCCCATCATCATCAGATAAGCCTTCCACGTCCTCTGACATGAAGTCAACAATTTTTGGAAGTCTAAAATGGTAGTAATTGAATCTTCTCACTTTGAACTCGTATTCACAGTTGACCCAATAGTCCTCCATGGAAGACTCGCATGAAGAGTATTGCTCAAGGCGTGCTGCATAGTGACCTCAAGGATCATACAACCGTCTCTCGATGAGATACTTAAGATTAAGTATCACTATTTTCTAGCCTATGGTCTTGCCATCAACCACTGTCTTGCACCTGTAAAGTCCCATCTCAAAAGGAAATTTTGTGGTCATCTTGTGTTTGTTATGTAAATGAGAATGTACCTTAGAAAACTATTGCAAGAATTCCATGGAGACCACCCTATCTAATGGATAGTGAGGTAACATGGCGGGATGACCGAAGTACCCATACACGTGTATGTAGGTGGTAGTGGAGAACTAGATGAACCAATCTACCTAGTCTACCATTACCTCCTTAGCTACTGGTGATATGCGTATATGCAACTCATGATCAAGGTCTCTCATAGTGTGCATTAGGAAGATATCATTTACTCGCTTGAAATGTATTTCTACTTTTGTGAACTTGAGCTACGAGAAATACTCATGAACCTTTTGCACACCCAAAGTTCCCACATTTTTCAACACTTTAAACTAGCCTTGGAAGGAAATCAGATATACAGAATATGAACACATGTGAAACCTGTGAGCCCCTAAGAATTAAGTCATCTTCTTGTGGAGAGTATCACTAATGAGGGTGAGCCAGCCATAGTGTTCTTTGTTACTCACAATTTTGGTGATGGCATAGTACATCCATGATTAAAATTTGTTCTCCTCCTTTTGACCAATGATGCAATTGAGCAGAGTGAACATCACTACATGCTCATCCCTGAACTCTCCATGTCCTACATTTTTTGGCAAGTTGTCCCTTTTTCCTTTAAGCCATTTTCCATCCATCCTCTTCTAACACTTGTCTTTTGAAACATTGAATTCCTTTTCATATTCTCTCATAGATTTGACCACATTTTCCACACATGGTGGAATGGAAAAGAAAATTTTGATATCCCTAGGATTGGGGCTACAAATCATTCATCCATCCATTAATTTAATCTCTCATGTGGTAGGATTTTAATGTTTAATACAAGCTATTACAAATTCCACACTCTATGTTGTGATGGGGATTGATGTTGCCTCAAGCAATTCAGATTGCTCAATGTTCTGTAATGTGCATTGGTCTATGCCTTTCAATTTTTATGAGTCTACCTCTAGGTGTGTCTGATGTAGATTAGTGTCTATCATTTTCTGGAAGTCATGAACCAAGACTATTTTGGTCTTGTATTCGACCTAGGAGAGTTACATTCTGAAAACCTTGAAGATTCACTGGGCACACAATACTGTTCAAATAACTTTTTTACAACTGCTAAAAATAGCCTTGTCGAGGGGTAATTTTTATGAAAAAATTTGAGACATGGGTTTTACTTAGAATAATTTTCTAAGTGGACCCAAAATGCCAATAGTTCCAAAAAGTTACTTTTTCTCATACATGTAAGAGATTTTTGAGGTAGGGGTTTCAAAAGCAAGAAAAGCTTATTTTTACCAAAAAAATATAACACATGGGTATTGTAGGCACTTCAAAGTTGAACAATCCTAGTTTGTTTAGTTTTTGAAATTAATAATTTTTCCACAAAACCCTAAAAAAGGGGCAGTAGGGAAAATTTTTCTAGTAAAATCTAGTAGGCATACCTAAAAGGTTAGATCTATGAATAACTATTGTTTTCTTAAACATGCAAGAAGATCTAAGAGAAGAAGATGTTTGGAAATTATCAATTGCCTCTCAAGATCTTCAAGAAAATTATGCCTAAAAATGTAGACCTTGATGAACTATCCCTCTATGCAAATTTATTCTTGAAATCATGAAGAACACAGAAAAAGCCATTGTTAGATCTTCAAAAGATGGAGAAGAAAAATATCTATTCTTGAGCTTCAACCTACAAAGAAAGATGTTGAATTATGATGCCTAGACTTGATTAATAGCGTTCTATGTTGAATGCATCAATTTTGGGCACCAACACATGATTGAGGAGTTAATTAGCCTGATCTAGAGTTCACATAATCGATTTACACCAATTTGGGGATGTTTTAGACATGAAAAGGATTTCAAAATTGTTAACTTTAGTCAACTAAGCCTAGTTTGACTTTAGGGATCCAAGTTGAGGAGTTGAACACTTTTTCATTCTTTTTCTATGATGAAATTCCTTCATTCAAAATCTAATTTTGTTTGCTCAGTTGATCCTAAGGTACTATTGTTAGATCCATTGTTGAGATGAAACGACTCTAAAGAAGTGTGCTTGGGAGTTGTAAAGCTTAAAACCTGAGTCTAATGCCTCTAATTTTTGAGATCCTTTTCCAAAGAAGGTGCATTTTTCACAAGACTTAGTTTCTTGAGTGTTCTTAAATTCCTCTAGTATTAAACTCACTGCTTTGATTTGAGATTTCCAATGACTGATGAGTTTGGTGGTCTTGCTGAAACATGGGATGGATAACTAGTTCCGTCTCAGAAAAGATGACTGGCTTCATGAATCTTGAAAGTTGATTTAGGTGTCTCAAAATCTTGGGTGCCCCTGGCCTATAGGGGCACATTTGACCTTTTGACTTGTTATTTTTTAGTTTGCATTATTTAATGAACTTTCCTAGTTTGATCTCTATCATCAGATGTTTGATTTATCTATTGAATTTATTGACAGTGTCATCATCGAGATTGAGCAAGATGAAGAAGGAATTCTTGGAGGTCACAGATCTTGTAGACTGCATCTAATTTCCCAAAAGGTTGGGCACCCATTTCTAGGAGGGTGAAATTTCCTTAACACTTAGCCAATTCTTCACGTCTTTCATTCTGCCTTTACTTCTAGCATCTTATGCTTGATGTTCATTTGTGAGTGCTTGAAAAGTCTTGTGTGCTTGCAACTAGATTGATCACAAAGCTAATAGGATGTTGAATAGATACCTTGGAGAAAGTAGTTGTTGAAAACCTCAATAGGTAGTTCAAAATGATGGGTACCCCTAGCTAGCGGGGGTGCTTTTGTCTTGATGTGGATTGGCTTACCTTCCATTTTTCATGCTTGAACAATCAACAACTTTTGTCATTTGATATGTCTTGTAGACTAGAAAAAAATGCCTTATTGAATCAAAAAATTATTATGGGTACAACATTAGGCTCCATCTGGTGACCATGTCAGATACTTATGGCATAGGAGAACCAAAAATCTCTAGTTTTCGTAGACCAGTACTCTTATCAATTGGGCATTGGAGTTGAGACTTATTTCCTAATTGATATAACAATTGGAGTTCTCATTATTCATCTAAATAAATACTACCTAAGAAAATACCTAAAACATGATAATACTTTATGGAATGGGGAAAAACATTACAACATAATGAAAAAGTGGGAAGAAAATATTTATAGAAACTCAACCCACCCCCGAAGGGATGAAATGCTTTAAGTATTTTTTGTTGTATGGAAGTGGGAAGAGCCTTACTTCTGAATGTGTGAGAATGTAGGAATTCTCTCTTGCAAGATCATGGATCTAGAATGACCCTAGCCAAAGGGAGTCAGGTTTTCCGTGTATTCCCTTGGGCTCATGTATCTTGTCCTATAATAGGACTTTATATCTGATCTCAAAGTCTCACTGATGATCCTTCTTGTCGAAGAACTTCTTCACTCACTCTTGATGTCGAGTGATCTTATCAACGACCTCCACCCTTTCCCCTTGTAGTTTCATTAGGCACTAGATGCATTTTTTGATTGGATCTTTGAATTCTTTATCCTCTATTGTACATTCCAACTACAAAGCGGATAAATCTAGAGTGATGGGTAACACAACTTTCATGCCATACAAAATAGTGAAGGGGGAAGTACCGATAGCTCTCTATCGAGTGAGCCTATTAGCCCAAAGAGCATTTTTCAACTTCATGTGCCAAGCTCCTTGATTGGAGTCTACTAGCTTGCACATGATCATGAAAATATTCTTGTTGGATGTTTCTTGTCCGTTGCCTTGTGGATAGTAATATGAAAAGTGGGACAAGGTGATCTTGTAATAAAAACAAAACTCTACTAACTCATCTAATGAGAAGCTTGTTGCATTGTTGGTCATGATCTTCTGTAGTACTCCAAAGTGCGTACTAATGTTTTCCTTAAGAAATTCGCACACGACTTCAAAGGTAGCATGCTTCGTAGAAATTTTCTCAACCCATTTTGTGAACTAATCCATTGTTGTAAGGACATAGACATTCCCTTTACTAGAATGTGGGTTGATTGGTTCTATGAAGTCTATGCCCCATTTTTGAAATGGAGCATCTATGATGTCTGGCTTGAGTGGGATGGTTGCCAGTTTGAGTTTTCCAACAAATTGTTGGCACATTTGGAATCTATGCACCCAATCATATGCATTGTGAAACAAAGTTGGCTAGTAGAATAGTGTTCATAGGATTTTGAATGCAGTAACCCTTGATGAGAAGTGGCCATCGCATGATTGATTGTGAAATTCTTCCAACAACCACTATTGTTGGTCCTTGCTAACGTATAGCAAGAATTTTCCATCAAGAACACACTTGTATAGAACGTTACTTCTAAGCACATAGCTTTGTGCTCGTAACTTTAGAGTTCTTTTCTATTGTTTTCCCAAGTGTGTTGGGCATTCTCCATATGTTAAATTGTACCAAAATTTAGTGTACCATTCTTCTGTAGAATCAACTAGTATGACCATTGGAAGGTCTTCTTCAACTTTTGTTCCTAGGATGCTATTAGAAGCTTGGTTCTTTAGATCATCATCTTCTACTATGAGCTGACATAGACCTCTCCTATGGATGAGTTTGATAGGCTTGATCTCCAAGTCATATTCTTGGACCCTTATGATCGAGTTACCTCTTTTGGTGCCCATATCCTATTGAGTTAGGACACTCTTGAATGGGGGATCTATAATGTACATAGTTGTGTGGGAGTTCAAGATGTAAAATCTAAAATTCTTTATGACCCTCATAATTGCATAGGCATTCTTTTTTGATCTGGGAGTATCGAGACTCGTTGTCTTTAAAGCTACTACTCATGAAAGCATTTGGAGAATTGGTTTTCTCATTTAGTTTCTATGTTAGTATGGTAGAGAGGGTGTGTTATGATGTGTAACAATAAAGAATCAATTCTTTACTAAAATCGAGTTGAACCAGTATTGGTACCTTACTAATGGCTTCTTTTATTTTAAAAAATGCCTCCTTTCCTTTTTTAGTCCATTTGAAGGCGGGCATCTTCTTCATTGTCATTGATATGTCTTTGGTCAACTTTGAGAAGTCAAGTACAAAAATTTGTATGAAGTTCACCTTTCCGAAGAAGGAATGCACCTGAGTTGTATTTGTTGGGAGAGAGAGGTCTTTGATTGAATCAACTTGATTAGGATCAATCCAAGTTCCCTCTTTGGATATGATGTGGCCAAGTAGCTTTCGTTCCATCACCGCAAATATATATTTCTTGGGATTAAATGATATGTGATGGTACCTATATCTCTCTAACACTTTTATTAAGTGTTTAAAATGGTCTTTCCGCTTCTTTCAGAAAGCGGTAATGTTGTCAAGATAGATGATGATTAGTTTATACTTTAGGTCCCCAAATTCCAAAACCATGGCTCGCTAAAAGGTGTCACTGACGTTGATCAAGATGAAGGGAATCCTCTCATAGGTGAACATTCCCCATGGGGTAGTGAGTGCCATTTTGATCTAATCCTCCTTAGTCACCACAATCTAGTTGTATCCAGAAAAGTCATCAAAATGGCAACATTTTTGACCTAGTTACTATCTGCAATGTGTGCTCCATGATTAGTAAATATTAATTATCCTTTAGGGATGGAAAGTTGAGGTTCCTAAAGTCTACACAAATTCAGATTTATCTATTCTTCTTGTGCACAGGAATGATGTTAGACACCTAGGTGAAATGATGGATAGGAAAAATAATCTTTGCATCCACCATCTTCTGCACCTTCACATAGATTGTATCTTGGACACGCGGGTTGTAGTGTCTCTGCTTCTATTTGAGAGGCTTGATATCTAACTTGAATGGAATTATATGAAATATTTCCTTCGGCATGAAGAATTTAAAATCTTCATAGGTGTAGGTGAAGACATCTTGATACTATCTAGACAAGGATATAAAGATGTTTCTTTCCACTATAGTGAAACACTTCCCCAAGTTAACAAGTTGGGGCTTGTCTTCGATACCAATGTTGACTTGACAGTAATTGACCGATGTCTTGTTGGTAGAATTTCTTTGATCTTGTACATACTTGTCATGCCTATCAAATATGTCTTCCAAGGATACCAAACCCTTGGGGATATTGTTGCCTCTTAATTGGATGATGCCTAATTCTATTGCTTTGAAATATTTTGCTCTGGATTCTTTGAAAGGATAAGCACTGCCTTTAATGAATAACTCTTGATAGTTGTCCCCCATGTAGAGGAACTCTTTGATGTGATCATCATCATCAAAGATCTAACAATTTTCACAATTGTGAGGGACAACTAGCCTATAGAAGAACTCAATGGTGAAGGAATTTTGACATAAGTCAGAATGGGGCATAAATAGAGTAGTTGATAATACAAGGGAATTTGCTCTGCTATTGTGCTTACATAGAATGTATCTGATGTTGAATGCCTCAAACCAACCAATTGCATTCCACACCCTTTGTTGATAAGATAGAAGGTGACTTTTTCTTAGTTGATAGCGCTCTCTAATCTATTGGACGATCAGCTTTGCATCACCTTCAACTTGGAGGGATCTTATACCCATGTCATTTGCATTCTTGAGGCCTAGTATGAGAACCTCATATTATTCAAATTTTTTTGTATTATAAAACTACAAGCGATAAGAAAATGGGTATAAAGTACCTTTGGGAGAAGTGATGAAAATTCCTGCTCCTGAGCCTACTACTAAGCAAATTCCATCAAATTAGATTATTCACATCTTTCAACTTTCTTTTGATGTAATTGTGGAAAATGCAACCTTCTACTTTATTTTAGTTCCTTCAGATAGCATGGCTTATGTGTCAAGACCCATGCCTTGGTATAACACTTGTGCTTTGTAGTCCTGGGACTTCACCATTATCAATCTTGATTTAGCCTTAGGTTCCAACTTGAAGCCTACTTTATTTAATGGGATGGTCGTGTATGACCAATCCAACTAAATCTACCCTTTGAGATCCTTGCAGAAGCTCCTACTTAGTAGTATCCCATAACTGATTGGAATGTCATCTATCAAGATGGTCATCATGATCTTCTTCTCCTTATAGGATGCTAGCCTTAGTTGAGCGTCTTTGAGTTGACTAACTAACGACATTGGTTTTGACTCTAGTGAGTCGCACTTATCGTGAGTCTCTTTGCATGAGATTCCTAATACATTCATGATTTGTAAGGGAATGACATTGTTTGAAGCTCCCGAGTCTATTATACAATTTCTTAGTTTGAACCCTCCCATATACAGAGATATGTAGAAAGGATTTTGATTTTCTTCTACTGGTACAAATGATTCTAGCCACATGGGTTGGATTACAACTTGCTTCATTACTACCTTGAGAATCCAATCCAATTGATCAAGATGGTCTTGGAGATACTTTACTTATGAAATATGTACCTTCATCTTCATCATGGAGGACACTATGTCAAAATTAGATAAAGATGGATCTTGAGCATTTGGCGTGGTGTTCTCATGTGAAGACTTGGGATTAGAAGTGGAAGGCACTTCTTTTCCCTTTTCATTTGACTTCCATATTTCTTCTTCTTTCTATACTTTGAAGTGTTGTGCTCGTGTGAACATAGGTGTTGAAATATTCTCGTGGTTGACAATGAGAGAATACTGATGGTAATCTTCTTCTTCTTGATTTTTGGGTTCGCTATGGAATTATCCCATGGTGGAGTCACCATTGAAGTTTTCCATTTGTGGTGAGATAATGTTTGCGTTTGGTGAAGGTACAAAACTCATGCTTAGTGTAGCTTCAGTATATACCATGATCTGATTCATTCTCAGATTCTCAAGGTAGTTGGATCTAGTGTGTTCTTCTATATCATGGAAACAACAAAATAGATTTGACTTCTTAGTATATGCTTGTCTTGGCGAAGGTCCTGGAAATCTAGGCTTGTAGTTATTGAACAGCTAGAAATTGTTCCTCTTTGGCTGATAAGGCTGCTGAGGTTGGTACTATAATTGTTGTTGATACAGTGGTGGTGTGGGCAGTTCTTGCTGCTCTTGAGGGGGTGACTGTCTGTTGAGGATAGTCACCTCATTTTCTACCTTCTAAAGTACCCTAAATCTGCATGTAAGACCAACTTCAAATACTTATTAGAAAGGTTAGTCTAAACACACAAATCAGCAAATACCTCCATGAAATAAAATATCTATGCTAAAGAAATGCCACAAGTAACAAGAACAACATCAAGAAGACATTTCAAAAGCAAGACAATCACCTATTCCATGTTGAATTGGTGTCACATGTGCTAGTGACCCTTTCCCAATCCTTGATCAATAGCTAAATGATGATTTATTGCAATGGAGATGAAGAACAAGATTATTTCTCAAACCAAGAGAGTAACCTTGCATAAAATTGTGGATCTTATGAATGAGGATTAAGCCTTCTTTTATAGATTTGGTTGATGAGAGATTGGCCAAGATGGTGAATGTGGGACTAAAGATTCTTCAATGAGAAGATGACACTTGTTAAATGGTGAGTGGTCAATGGTTGTGCAAGATTTGGGAAGTGTACCCAAGAGAGGGAGAATTTGGATTCAAAATTTCCAATAAATGCTGAGTTTGACTTTGGAAGGGGACATGTAAGAGGCATGTAAGGCCTCATAAATGCTCTGTTGGGTGTACATGTCCACTTGGGGGGAAATTCAAACTTGGAGAATATTTTTCCTTTATGCCAAGTTGAAAATAAGTAATTTTGATAAATCAATTAAATGAAATTTCATGTGCAAGTGGCCAAATCTAGATAATGCAAGTGGGTGAGTATTTAATCAGGGTTAGATTAAATAGATGATGATTATGCTGATTTAATGCTGATTAGATGATTTGACCTTTAGGATTTAAATATTTAATTTATTTAAATCAGAAAAGGATGAAATATGGATTTAATTAAATAAATGTTTGATCTATTTAATTAAAGTGATGATGTTTGATTTATTAAAAGGCTGATGATAATGTTTATTTGATAAATGACCTTAGGAAATGAGATTATTTAATGAATGGATGAAAGTGATGAATGGTCCTAATGCGACATCTAATTTTACTGAATCCGATCGAATGCATAATGTTAATTTGCATGTCTACATTTTACCCCTCTTTGAAGCAATGTACTAGCATTGCGTTGGTTTAAAGAAATAACTTCTGCTTGCAATCAAATTTAAAAATTTATGATTTTTAGATATTGTGAAAAGAAATTACATTAGTACGTACTTATGAGAGAGCAGTGAGATTGATTTGAGGTTATTTCATGATAAAGACCGAAAATGGATGGTTATAGGTGTGATCTGCAAATGAGATGATTTCAAGATGCTTAGAATAACAAATCTATATTATCCTAAACAACTTAAATGTGATGATACTGATGCTGATAGAACAGGATGGATTGATACGATGTGATATCTTTGTGATTATGCAATGGATGATTTATGAGACTAACTGGATCTATATTATGATGATGATTATGCAGTATATTGATCGATGTTTCCTATGATGTAT
Source organism: Sequoia sempervirens (assembly GCA_007258455.2). Classification (NCBI taxonomy): domain Eukaryota; kingdom Viridiplantae; phylum Streptophyta; class Pinopsida; order Cupressales; family Cupressaceae; genus Sequoia; species Sequoia sempervirens. The sequence continues at coordinate 86,330,720 of VDFB02000017.1, forward strand.
GATATGTGGTATATTTTAATGATTTTTGTAGATGCAGGATGGATGCATGAAGGATGCGCATGATATTTCTTAGGAAATCGAGATATGACAGAGGATCCAACAAGTCCATGATTGAGTGAGACTTTGTAGAATGATGATCATAGATGGATGATTTGTTTATCAAGGATTAGGATTTTAAAAGGGTCACTTACCTTATGTTTGATAACATGCATAAGTACGATGCCTCAAGGTATAAAGGACCAGCATGGCATGGTACTTAGTGTGATGGAATTTATTCCTGACAAATGAGATGGAATTCTTGTTCACACGACATCACGGAAACCTTGCTAGGAATGCGCTTTGAAGTATCAAACATCTTAGAAGCCAAAACCGCAGCGGAAAGGTATAACCAATCAATGCAATGATCAACAAGCTATAAAACATCCTCCATACATATCTAACAAAGCAAGTATTCGCCAAGTTATTTTACAAGAACGTCCAACAAGCACAACAAACAAAAGATAATGATCGTTGCCCCATTCCTATTTCTCTAAATCCTCTGTTTTGGGATATCATCGAGACATCCTTGGAATGAGTGCAAATAAGATAAGTCAAAAGATAAAGACCAAGTAAATAAACAAACTAATGCTCTTCAATACCGCTAACGGAAAAGGATGTGTTTTCTAAGGATGATAAGCGAAACTTATTGCCAAAAGATAATGCCCATTGTAGGAAGAATTCATTAGGACATGTTAGTGGATGGCGGCATGCCATTTCGTTTATGAGGGATGATTGATATGGGACAAATTCAGATGATGGTGTTACCGATACAAAGAGATGACCAATTTGTTTACTCACTGTCCTAGACTTAAGACTTGATGCTTTTGAGTTCTACTTTTAACCTGCTAGACTTGTTTCTAACTGTTTCACCGAAGGTTGAGAATGATGATCACTTTATTATGAATGGTGTTTATTATGGGTGCAAGCGAGATGAGGCGGATGGAATTTTTTTCAAATATTTGGATGTTTTTGGAGTTTTGCAATGTTTTGAGGCTGTTTTTGGTATTTTTTCAAGGTTTTACAAATGTTTTGATTTTTGATTTTTCAAATGTTTTTGGGATTTTCTGAGATTTTTGACCAAGAGACTAACCTAAAGACCTATCCTAGGGGCCTCGGGCTGATGAAATGATTAGTATACCTACGTTATACCTGTGAGACCGTAGTTGATGACTTGGCCGTTCACGGATGATGATATACATGATGAAATGTGAGTTTATTATGGCCGGACTCCTATAGGACCTGACCTAAATGTCTGAGGGGATGATCAAAGATCAACCTTGCCTATCTCAGTGAAGCCTCCCTGAGAGGCAGCGTAGTTCAATAAAGATGACTACATTTTTGACTTTTTGAATGACTTTTTTTGGCTTATTTACGGATTTTGATATGTTTTGAATGTTTTGGTTTTTGGATTACCACGATGTTTTGGATTTTTGGATTTTTTGGATTTTTGGATTTTCTAATTTTGAGGACAGACCATACAGATAGATCCGATGAGAACATGCCCCCAATGTAATGCAATAGACTACTCTGCTAAAGGTAGGACAAACTGACCTTGAGAATGGGTCGAGTAGTACTAGGAGGGATCATGATACGAACATAGGACCAAGCTATGGTGTGGATGCGAGTGGATGAGTGATGAATGGAGATGAGATGGATGATGGAAGCGAAATGGATGGATGATGCAAATCAAGCGAAAGAGTGAAATGGACAAGATCAAATCTCAAATGAAGAGAGTGACCTTGCAAGATTGTGGAGAGATGGTGAAGGGTTTGATAAGAGATGAAGCCTCTATTTTAAAGATTTTCAAAATGCTAAGTGTTGAAGAGAGACCAATGTGGGACAAAGATCAAGCCAATGAAAGAAGGACACTTGTCAAGTGATGATAGGCCAATGGTTGTGCAAGATTTGGGAAGAGTGCCCATGAGAGGGAAAATTTGAATTTGAATTTGTGCAATGAATGCTGAGTTTGACTTTGGAAGGGGACATGTAAGAGACATGTAAGGCCTCAAAATGCTCTGTTAGTGTACATGTCCACTTGGGGGAGATTCAAACTTGGAGAATATTCTCCCTTTATGACAAGTTGAAAATAAAGATTTTGATAAATCAATTAAATGCAATTTCATGTGCAAGTGGCCAAATCTAGATAATGCAGTGGTGAGTATTTAATCAGGGTTAGATTAAATAGATGATGATTATGCTGATTTAATGCTGATTAGATGATTTGACCTTTAGGATTTAAATATTTGATTTATTTAAATCAGAAAAGGATGAAATATGGATTTAATTAAATAAATGTTTGATCTATTTAATTAAAGTGATGATGTTTGATTTATTAAAAGGCTGATGATAATGTTTATTTGATAAATGACCTTAGGAAATGAGATTATTTAATGAATGGATGAAAGTGCACCTGATTAATTGATGAATGGTCCTAATGCGACATCTAATTTGACTAAATCCGATCGAATTCATAATGTTAATTTTGCATGTGTACACCTTCTATAGGAATGGATCTACCGACACCTAGAACAACAATTTGATAGCATCATCCTCCATCTTCCCAGATGTGATCATATTATAGTAGAGCTCAATAGCCTTTTCCTATGCAACTAGTAGGTCCACTTTGTGGTATCCTTTCAAGAAAAATGCTATCTTTGAGGGGAGGGAATTGATGAAACTACTCATTAGGATCTCATCTGATGGATTGAGTGTGTGAGAGAGACGTGTAATGAGGTGACTAAACCTTGCTAAAAACTCTCTCATTGGCTTTGTTGGTTCCATCTTTGAAGTTAATAAGCGGGAAAATAGTTGATGGCTATCTTCGACAGGCTTGAATCTTTCCAAGAACTTTTCACTCATGACCACCTAGCTTGCGATGATGCTTGGTTTTAAATGGTTGAACTAATCAAAAAAATTTACCTCAAGAGTCTCAACAAAGAGATGTATAGAAATGTCTTCGTGTGACACATGTACAAATAAGCAAGCTGTTGTGAATACTAATATATGTTTGTTAGGGTGACAAGCTCTGTTGCTGAATGTATCAATGGGTTTTTTTTAGGTTAGATGTTAGCAGATTAGCATATAAAATAAAACCCAAAGAGCTATCGAGCACAATGAAAGAAAATACAAGAAAGATTATACCAGTTACTCCTTGAAGCTTCCATGATTCATCTCCATAGCACCTTCTAGCTCGTAGCGATCAAATGATTATTTCCCTCAGATTTGTATGTGTGAGCAAATGATTATGACTATGTCCTATGCAAGTTTTGAAGGATTTGAATGACAAAATAAAGACTATGACAAATGATTATGCCTATCACAAAATAATTGAATTAAATAAGCTAATTGCAAAGTAAATTCTAAGCATTAATGTCTATAATAATGAAGTGGTGGTCCCAAAATATGAGCAAAATTGTCATTTTATAGAAAACACAATTTTGGACGGACGGATGAGATTGAAAGCTGACAAAGCCTAAAATTAGTGGACGTGATTTCATGTGAAAATCACTAATTAGGACTAGGGAAAAATCATTAAATGAGTGGTCAAGATGTCATTTGATAAAATCAAATCGGAGGTCGAGAATAAATGTGACAATTAGTCAAAAAGATAAAGATTTTTGAAAATCAAGAAGATAAAGATTGCTTGATTTGTAAGATTCAAAAAATCAAGAAGATAAAGATTGGACAGAAAAGCATATTTAGAAAATAAAGAATTTGCTCAATTACTTGATTTTTGGAAGAAGATTACCATTTTGAATTAAATAAGTTCAAAATATGGATTTTGTGTGACAATAAATAATTGATTTTAAGATTTTTTACTAAAATGAAGTGATAGTTAATAAAGTGAGATCATTTTAAATAATTAATTTATTTAAAATGAGAGAAATATTAAATTAGGTAATTAAATAATTAAACATAATTATTTAATTTAGAGGATCATGATCGATAATTAAATAAATTAATAAATTCATTTAATTATGAGAATTAGTGACATATTAAATAAATAAATAAAATTCATTTATTTAATAATCCAAAAGACATAAGTGAATAAAGGTAATTAAATAAATTAAGAAATTTATTTAATTGTAAGAGGACAAAAGACCCTTAGTGACGTATTGAATAAATAAATATAATTTATTTATTTAATAATCATGAAGAATAAACAGACATGAATTAATTGAATAATTATGAATTATTTAATTAATAGTCGAATGTGGACCAAGGACATAATTAAATGTCATAATTATGCTAGGACGAAAGTGGTAAAACAGAGCTTGCAAGCCTAAGTCATTTCTAAGTGTCTACATTTTGCCCCTCTTTGTCATAATGTAGCATGTTGCATTATGACAAATAAAACAAGTTAAAGTCATGCCCCAACATAGGTGCATATTATCAATGCCCCATCGGAATTTTTTTTGAATTTTGGCCAGGTGACAGAAAAATTTGGAAAGTGTCCCAATATGTTAATTTAATGATCAGAAAGACAATGGCGTAGACGTTTTCAAATTCTAGTGTGTTTAGAGTAGCCACAAGGGTGGTCAAAGTTGGTCAAAAGGGCCTCTAGTAATAAAAGAGTTGACAAATGTCATTTTGATTTTTATAAATAGGTTGACAAAGGGGTAAAAGTCAATTCATTTTCACTATTCACCTTAGTAAATTTTAGAGTGCCAAGTGAAGAGGACTATAGCAGACATGGTGATTCTAGTGACTGAGCATCGTAGAGAGATCATGTGGACCTTTAGGCGACCCGAGGGTTCAGAGCCAATGGTATGTACCCCTAACCCACCTTGTCATTTTATCATTTTGTGTGCAAAATTTAGGGTTTGAGAGTCAATATCAATTGTGTTGCACCGCATATGAGTGCACATAAGCCACATCTATCTTCGTGTTCGACGCTTTTGATGTGTCATGACGCAAGTGCACAATATTTTTAGGATAGAATCATGGATTGTGTTGCATTCGCTATAAATCATGACGCATTCACCAAAACGAGTCACAATTGATAGGCAAAATGACGCATTCACAATAATGTGATGCATTTGAGGTCAAAAATGACACATATGTTTTGAATGATGCATATTCCAAAAGTCGAATGCAAACACCCTGTTGCAATTCAAGTGATAGAGAGAACGACGCATTCGACATATCGAGACACAATTGAAGTACGAAATGACACAATTGCCTCCTTGTGACATATTTGAATTTAACGCGATGCATTTGACTTTGACTTTGACCAATGCTGATTTTGATGGTTTTCAAATTTTTGGTGCCTTTGAGTGACACAAATGATAATGATGTTTGTCTATAAGGTACTGACATGTTGTTTGATTGTGTGTAGAGATAGCTAGCGCCCATCTATACTCGAGAGAGTAGGCCATTGACCTTCCGTTTCTGAGATTAGCTAAGTCTACGAGAGCGACGATAGTTGATGTAGCTAGGTTTGTATTATGTTTCCTATATGCCCATTATTCAGGAAAATAGGGGACTATTGAATGCATTGTGCAAGACATGGCACTCTGAGACATGCTCTTTCCATTTTCTGATAGGAGAGGCTACCGTGATGTTGGAGGATGTCTATTGTATTCTCTATTTTCTGATCCGAGGAGAGCGGATTGTCTATGACCCTTAGCATGGCTATCAAACATTTACGACCTACTAACATGATCAAGGTGCAGGACTCAACATTGAGGGATATGAGATCCATTGGGAGTTTATGGCCAAGCATTATGGCCAGTTTGATGCACTGCTAGTGACATTGATCGGCAGGATACTAATTCCTAACCGCCATGGACATGGGTTTACCATTGGTTGGGGTGATGTGCTAGTGGGAATGAGGCAAGATGGGAAATTTTATGCCTAGGGGCCCTATTGGTTAGGCATGATTTACCATTAGCTTCATGAGGTGGCCTATAGGAGGGCATAGAGCATTGGGTGTGGCATGAGACTTCTGATGATATGGGCTTGGGAGCATGTGGTGATATTCTGACCTCCTATCCAAAGACCACAACTAGCCAAGGGTATGCCATGTGTGTATTACTATGCCAGTGCTCTATAGTAGATGAGGGTTGGAGAGATAGGTTGGTGGTGCCATTGTATTGATACCATGATGACATTCATTTGGAGGCCCTACAAAGACTACGAGTTGTGGGATGATGAGGATGACCACCTCAATTTCTATAGATAGTATCAGTATTTGATTGGGAGGATAGTGCAAAGTCAGCTCATCATAGAGATGTATCTGCCACAATATGTCCTAAGATAGTTTGGAGAGTAGTAGGGTGTACCGGTAGGCACAACTGAGTATGCCAGATCCTCAAGGGAGGGAGCCTGGGGTTTTCCTATTCCTATACCATTTTTCATGTAGTAGATTGATGGTCTAGTGGCACAACAGTGGGGATAGAGGGGTGGGATTGCAGATCTTGGGAAAACCATTGATTATGACTTGTGGTGGTAGGCACGTTGATCAATGCCATTGATAGGAGATTAGTGATACCTCGTGTGCCACAAGCTAGATGAGGGGGCATAGATGGCAACAGTGGTAGAGGAAAAGGCAGAGATGGAGGTAGGGGTTGAGGGGGAGATGGTGATGATAGAGATGATGGAGGGGATGGTCGAAGATGGATGAGAGATGGTAGGAGGTAGGGCAGGAGGGTGAGACAAAGTGCAATGAGAGGGGCATTGGATGCCATCCCAGAGGTAGGCAAGGAGGAGAGAGAGGAGGAGGGACCTAGACAGGACATGGAGGATGTAGGTCATATGCACATGGCCAAGGAGGAGGCCAGGTAGGATCAGGAGGTTAGGGAGGAGGAGATTCAACCAGAGGCCGAGATGGATTTTGATATGTAGTGAGAGGAGGGAGTCAGAGGAGAGGAGGATACAGGAGAGTATGATGAGGATGAGGCCATTTGTGAGGCTAAGAGATTACTAAGATGGAGCATGGTGGAGGAAGAGGAGGTACCATCTAGCACGACATTTCCCCATGACACCACAATAGACCAGAGGGTGGCAGACTTACAGAGGCAACTGGATGAGAGCGTCGCATAGGTCATAGCACTGCATTCAGAGCTAGAGGTGGCTTGGGTAGAGCGGGATCAGGCAGTGATCCACCAACAGGAGGTAGTGTAGTGGTGTACAAAGTTTGCATGACTATTTGGCTAGGTTGTGATGTTCTTGTAAGGCCAATGTTCTGATGTTATTGCCTCAAGGAAATGGGGTTGGAAATCTTGGGTTTTTGACATTATGACCATTGTCATCATTATTGTTTTCATTACCACTTGCTTCTCCTAGTTGAGCCTAAGGTTCTTCTTGTGGTTTGTCTTCAAAGTGATTGGGAAACTCTTGGAATATTGCCTCTACATTGAAGGATTCTCCAATGTCTTCTTGAAATAGAGGACTTTTTCTCCTCCTTGTATACACTTGATAAGATAGGGTGTTTACTGCCACATAGGAGGTCATAATATTGGCCTTTCAGCTACAAGATCAGCCTTCTCTTCTTCCTCATCCAGAGAAGTAGTTACATTCCTCCATTAAGAAGGTGATGTATTGTTCTTGAATATGAAGATGTAAAGACTATTGATGATAACCTATTTCTCTACTTCAATGAATGTGAGATTCAGTTGGAAAGTCACTGGAGCAAGACCTGGCTATTTGCTAGATAGTCATTCCCATGTCATAAAAGTGTTAGCTTTTCTTTGAAGTTTTATGCCTCGTTTCCCCATGATGGGTACCAAAAAACTATTGGCATTTCAATAAGTACCTATGGAGTGCTTATTGGAAATAGACAACTATGCACAGTGTGTAGTAACTTCTCTTCAAATTAGAAGGGTAAGCTCCCTCTTTTTGCTAATGTTTGCATAAAAAGTAAAGTAAACTAATGTTCCTATCTTTTTACTCAATGACAAGGCACAAGGGTTCATAAAGCACAATGAATTCTAGCTAAGGTTTTCTTTGGTTTCTATAGATCTTAACTACAACTACGCTAACTTTTAATCTATCCTATTTCCTCAAGATAAATAGAGCAATAGGGCATAGGAGTGAGAATGGGATGGTTGGATCACTTTGGTCGACCATCTCTCAAAATGCATCCGAAGGATTTGAACTTTTAGATCTATGCTAGAATAAGGTCTTATGAAAGAAAACACTCATATAGTAAGTTGAATCTCAGGATTCCTGAGGTGACAACACCTTTCTAAGGTGTAGGTTGAGAATTAGATTACTAAAAACAACAGAGAATGATGAATTGGATAACAGGATTCCCGAGGAGGTGACGACACCTATTCAAGGTGTAGGCTAAAATCTAGATCATAAGACAACATCAAATGATAACCATTAATCTCCAAATTCCCAAGGAGGAGGAACTCCTATTCAAGGGGAAGATTGAAACAATAGGTTTTAAAAATAGACGTCGCTAGATCTTGAAACTTTGGATAAAATTTCATATGCCTTTTGATTTATTTCTTCAAACTCATTCAATTATTTACAATGATTTGGGACAGCAAAGGTATGAAATCATACACAATTGTGATCAAATCAAAAAACTCTCATCAAGAGTGAAAAAATATTGACTTGCAAGCTTGATGGCACAATGATGCACCAATTTTGTGTAGTAATAAGAGTTAAAAAAATAATGAGAAAAACTACTCTTATTTATAGAAGCTCAAAGGAGTAGGAAACCCTAAAATATCGTTGAGTTAACAATGAGTTATGTCCAATCCGCAAAATTTATTCCTATGTCTAAAAGTAGGTAACCTAACAATTAACTGGAAATCTACTTTGGTTAACTGAAACTAAACTAAAAGAGAACTCCAAATACAAAAGTTCCTCCAAAATAGACATCCACAATTAGTGGATATAGACATGCATGATTAGTGGGACAATGAGTTAACTTGGAAAGAGGCATCAAGTTAACTCTTGTTTGTCATAAATGCTATTTTGGAAGGGTTAGACATCCTAACTAGGTGTTTTACACGTCATCACCTCTATTCAATAATTCCTCTAGCCAGTCATTGACTTCCTTTTCATTTTGATAATTAATGCTTTGCTAGATGATGACGTGTTGCCACAACATCTCTTCACCACTTGCAATCTATTGCTAATATTCAATATTCTTTGTAGTTGCATCATCCAACTTTGTTGACATGACTGTAATCTTACTCAACTTGCAACCAACAAGGTTACCATAAAAACTTCCATGGATGAGATCCTTGAATTGTGTTTGCACCTCAACTAGCTTGATGTATGCACCTCCTTTGTGCTGGTAAAGGTAAGGGATATATATTACCAACATTGTCATGAACTTGATAACACCTGCCACAATTTCTTGGTACTCAATCAATTCCATAGAGTTGGTATCATAGGCTTTCACCTTGTATGCAAGTTGTTCTTTCTAAGAGAAAACATGTTGCTTTTTCTCCTCTATGTTAACTAAATCATATGCCATCTACAAGTCTAAGAGAGATCTATTTCACAACCCTCTTCTCTTCTATGTCTTGCTCTGATTGTCGAATCTTCATGCAAAATTCATGGTATTTGTACCTTAGCTGGTATAGCTCTGCAAGTATACACTGGCCCCTGATGATGAATTATTCCACTTGATTTCTCAAGTGTTTTCCATATAGGATTAGTTGGTGGTGATTTTTTTTACGGGGAGGTCTAGTATCTCTCAAGGAAAGGAAAAGATGTTTGGTGTACCATGCATCAAGCTAGATATGTATAATCTTAGCTTCCAATTTTCAACCTTTAGGGTTTCTTTGTCTTTGTTGTCCTTTTCCATTCTTTCTTTGACACTCACTGATGCAACTTCAAGGAGATCTACCTCCACCTAATGAGTGGTCTTACCGAGGTTGACTTTCAACAAGGTGAAATCATCAACCTCTACCTCACTTGCATTCCTATCTTCAGGTGATGCAACTGTCTGTATGACAATTTCATTGTCAGGATTCTTTCCTACATGGACTACTTCTTCAGCTTCTTTAATGGCATGTCTTGAGGTACATGGTCAAATTTTGTGAAGTCCAATTGGTAGGATGGCCTCTCTCTCTTCTTTCCTAGGAGACTCTCAAGCCAAAATGAATCTTGACTAGTCTTGCTAGAAGGAGGAATGTTAGGCACTTGAATTCTTGATGAATGAGATTGTGTTATAGTGTCACGTAGTGGAAAATATAAGTCAGTTGGGATTGGTGACTGTTGTAGTGGTGGAAAAGTGGGAGGCTCTAGTTCCATCTCTGTATCTACATTAGCTACAACTACTTCCATTATTGGCTTTTTATCAGCTATAATTGTCTCAATTACTAGCTTTGTTTCAACTATAGCTGCTTCCATAACTAGCTCAACTATGTTTGTGGCTATCTCCACATGTAAATCTTGTTGATTTGTATCAACAATCGATATTCTTCCACTTGTGTATCCTAACATTTTGGCTCCTCTAGGAGGGTTACTCCATTTCTTCCATCTAGGCTTAGCTCTCAATGTGGAAGGTAGTGAAGAATGAGTTGGTGGTAGATTTGTGTGTGGAATAACCACCTTCCTTGTCCTTTTACTATCCAAGTAGGGTTGGTTGTTTTTGACAACCCCACTTGTTCTTTCCTCAATAGACATACTTTCCTTGGCATACCAATCCACTATTTGAAGAGGTGAGTCAACCTGATCTATGAAAAATGAGGGAAGAAAGAATTCCCCATCATCATCAGATAAGCCTTCCACGTCCTCTGACATGAAGTCAAAAATTTGTGGAAGTCTAAAAGAGTTGTAGTTGCATCTTCTCACTTCAAAATCATCTTCATAATTGACCCAGTAGTCCTTAATGGAATACTCACATGAAGATTATTTCTCAAGGCATGTTGCATAGTGACCTCGAGGATCATACAACCATCTCTTGATGAGATACTTAAGATTAAGTCTCACCATTTCATGGCCTATGGCCTTGGAATCAACCATTGTCTTGCACTTATAAAGTCCCATCTCAAAAGGAAAGTTTTTGGTTTGTGGTTGTCTTGTGTTTGTTACATAGATGATAATGTACCTCAGACAACTACCACAAGAATTCCATGAAGATCACCCTATTTGATGGATAGTAAGGTAACATGGCAAGATGACTGGAGTACCCATACACACATCTGTAGGTGAAAGTGGGTAATTGGATGAACAAATCTATCTAGTCTACCATTTCCTTCTTAGTCATTGGTGATATGCATATATGCAACTCATGATCGAGGTCTCTCACGATGTACATCAGGAAGATACCATTTATGTTGGAAATACAAGGGTAGACAACTAAGAGGGGGGGTGAATAAGTTGTCATAGAAATTCAAAACTTATCCAACTTATTAACCTTATTCTCATATCTGATTATTAACCATGAAAACATAAATCGTCAACACATCATAAACACACATAACACCAAGATTTTTTTATGTGGAAACCCTTTTAGGGGAAAAACCATGGTGGAGGTTATTCCACAAGATTATACCCTATTAAAAGTATAATGAAAATGAAATATGGGGAATGCACATGCATTCAGGTGCACTGCCTAGAGCTCACTGCCCAATTACAAAGGAAGACACACTATCTTACAAAGAGATTTGGATTACAGGCCATCCAAATTTTGAACTGAGAAAATAGCATCTTTAATGCCTAATTATAGTTCCAATTAAGCACATGAACACTTCTCCACTCTTCTTCACTCTTCTTCACACTTCTTCACACTCTAATCTACCTTCGAATAATTTAGAACATTATTTGCACACACACACATTTTACATCCATCAAATGAAATGAACAATAACTTATATATATATCTGCAACAAGAAATTTCATCGCTACAAGTCGGCCTCAAAAAAAATAATAAAATGAATATAAAATATCAGCCCAAAACATTAAAGATTATCAATATGAATCACCCAAGGTTAGCCACAACTTAGTGAGGAGCCAAATCAACATTTCCAACATGAAGAAACTTCAATTAATTTCACCTCAAGGATCCACAACATGCTACAAACACTATGTTAGCCAAGAACAAGAAAAAATATGAACACACAAGAGAAAATTGCCAACCACAAGCACAATGATCAATGCATACATGCAAAAAAGATAGAGCACGATCTAGAAAAATCTACAAGCATCAAAAATCACAAGAGAAGCATCTACAACAACTGAACTAACTGAAATAACATCATCTTCAGTCAGGAACACCAACTAAAGAAACATAAAAACTATCATAATGAAAATCTTCATAACTCGATCAAATCTTCATGCGGATCTCTGAAAATCAACATGGATAAACTAGATACACTCAACAACAAAACCTTTAGTCCACAACTTCTTATCAACAATATATAGAAATAACTATCATACTAAACTTCACTTCACCACTGACAACCTGCAACTCATTTATTACAATTTTCTCAATATCCTCGACATATATAGCTTCAAATACATTTATGCTAATAGTGTTGACATCAATGACAACCACATATCATCAACACAACCACAACATCCAACAATCTCCCCCTTTGGCATTGATGGCAACACATGATGTGAAAAAAACCATCAATGCAACTAACTCTTGCTTAGGTTCTAACTCATCTTCTCCTCATAATCTTTCTCCCCACGAGGCTTTTATCCTTAGATAATCACCAGTTTTTCACATGAATCTTCTCCCCTTTGACATCAATGATAAATATCTCTAAGCTCTGAACCACATATCTGAATTTTTGAACATCTGACTACTCCCACTGAGTAGCAGCCACCACAACATCAATCCAAAGCAAGATATGATTGTGAAATGCACAAACTGATGCAATGCATTGCTTTGCATCTTAGTTTTGATTAGGAGGGGTAATCACCCCTAACTTCCCTCTGAGATACTCAAAAGTATCCTTCGGAAATGGATTGGTAAAGATGTCTACAATCTACTCCTTAGTAGCCACATGCTCTAGTCTGACTTCCTTTTCACTTACCTTCTCCCTCAAAAATTGAAACTTGATAGACATATTCTTTGTTTTTGAATGCAACACCAAATTATTGGAAATATTAATAGCACTTGAATTATCACAAAATATAGCAATAGGCTCATCATATACAAGTTTGATATCCTTCAACATCTATTTCATCCACATAAATTTAGTACAATTGTTAGCAGCAACAATGTATTCAGCCTCTGTAGTAGACAAGGAAATGGCATTCTACTTCTTGCTTAACCATGAAATTAGCTTCTTACCCAAGAAAAATGCTCCACCACTATTACTTTTTCTTTCATTCACATCTCCTGCCTAGTCAACATCAGTAAAGGAACTCAAAGTAAGATCATCATCTTTAGGATACCATAGGCCAAGATCAACAGTTCCCTTCAAGAATCTAAAAATTTTCTTCACAACAATCACATGAGATTCCTTTGGATTAGCTTGAAATATTACAATAATACATACAACATTCATGATATCAGGCCTAGTTTGAGTTAAGTACAACAATCCACCAATCATTGATATGCATCTTGTCTGATTTTCTTTCAAAGAATCATCTTCTATTGTCAACTTGCATCTAGTCACCATGAGTGTACCAACTAGCTTTGAATCTTCCATACCAAACTTCTTTAGCAATTCCTTCACATACTTGGACTAAGATATAAAAATTCCTTTATCTAACTGAGTAATTTGTAATCCCAAAAATAATTTCATCTCACCAATCATAGAAATCTCAAATTCATTCTGCATCTCATTAGCAAACTTCATGGACAAACCATAATCTCCTCCAAAAATGATATCATCAACAAAGACTTCAACAATCTAATCTTTATTATGATCAATCTTGAAATACAAATTACTATCAACAATACCTTTGTTAAATCCAATCTTGCATACCATGCTCTAGGAGCTTGCTTGTGTCCATACAATGCTTTCTTCAACCAACACACCATATCTTCCTTATCAGTCAACTGGAATACATCAAGTTGCTCAACATACACTTCTTCCAATTCACTATTTAGAAAAGCTGATTTTACATCCATCTAATAAACTTTGTAGTTCTTGTGAGAAACATAGGCAAGAAATAATCTTACATCTTCAATTCTAGCAACAGGGGTAAAGGTCTCTTCAAAATCAATTCCTTCCATCTGTGAATATCCTTTACATACCAGTCTTGCTTTTTTTCTAACCACTTCACCTTGCTCATTCAGTTTGTTTCTAAAGACCCATTTGGTTCCAATGGCATTCTTATCCTTAGGTCTAGGAACAAGAATCCATGTATCATTCTTTTCAATATATTTCAATTCTTCTTTCATTACTTCAACCCAATTCTCATCTTTACATGATTCATTCATACTAGTAGGCTCAGTCTTTGATATCAAGCAATACTCTTCTACAATATTTCTCCTAGTCTGGACATCTTTGTTCTTATCACCTCTAATCGTATCTTCTAAATGATTCAATCTTACATACCTCAAAGTCTTCTTAGGATGTTCTTCAACTTCAGGTTCTTCTGATCTATCTTCTTCTCCTTCATTTTCTTGATTTATTGGATTGATTTGCACTTGATTTATAGTCTGAACTTGCTTTCCTTTGTTTGTACTATCATCCTGATCATCAGAGTCATATCCATAGGTTCTAGATAGTGTACTTAAGTCTTCATCAACCTTAACATTTTCACTTTCAACCATTTTCTTCAATCTTTTATTGTAACACTGGTAGTCCTTGCTTTTAGTAGAATAACCTAGAAAGATACTTCATCACTCCTAGCATCAAATTTTCCTATGTCTTCATCTCTCTTAATATAAAATCTGCTTCCAAATATCTCGAAGCATTTAACAGTAGGATTTTGATCAGTCCATAGTTCAAAAGGGGTCTTACTAGTATCACCTTTGATTTGTACCTGGTTGAGTGTGTAGACAATAGTACTCACAACTTCTCTCCAATAGATATGAGGAACATTTCCTTCCAACATCATAGTTCTAGCAACATCTTCAACTGTTATGTTCTTCCTTTCCACAACTCCATTTTGTTGAGGGTTATGAGGTGCAAATAATTGTCTCTTTATTCCATGTTCTTCACAAAAATAATTAAATTCACTAGAAGTGAATTCACCACCTCTATCTAATCTCATACATTTAACCTTCAAACCTGTCTCTGTCTCAACCATAACTTTAAAGATCTTGAATTTTTCCAGTGCTTTAGACTTCTCTCTTAAGAAAGTAACCCATACCATTCTAGAATAACCATCAATGAGTAACAAGAAATAACTATAACCTTGTAAACTTCTGACCTTAGAAGAACCACATAGATTAGTATGCACAAGCTCTAACAATTCATTTGAACAATGCTTTTTACTCTAAAACGAAATCTTGGTTTGCTTTCCCAATTGACATTCTTTGCATATTACATTAGTAGGTTTCACCAACTTAGGTAGATCTCTCACAACCTTAGTGGAACATATCTTGACAATATTATCAAATTTAACATGACACAACCTCCTATGCCATAACCAACTTTCATCAAATTGAGCAATCAAACAAGTTTTACTAGCAACACTCAAGTGAAATATATTACCTTTTTTTTTTGTACCTAATGCAATTTCATTTCTAGAGCTCGATATTCTACACTTTCCATCCTTAAACTGAAGATTGTATCCCTTATAAACCATTTGACCAACACTCAAAAGATTATGCTTCAATCCTTCCACAAACAAAACATCATCAGTATTATGCTTACCATAAAGAGAAATGCAACCACTTCCATAGATCATACCAGCTGTATTATCACCAAAACTCACAACACCACCATCATAATTTTCCAAGATTACAAATTACTTTTGTCTCTTGTCATATGATGTGAACATCCACTGTCAATTACCCATTCATCTTTCTATTCAACTCGAGCAACTAGGGCTTTCTCCACATTTTTAAAACGAATAGATTCAGTAGATACAAGATTATTTTCTTTGATAGCAATAAATACCCATTCATCATCACTTCTATTTCCTTTATTATATTCATCATCTGTCACACCTTTATCAGCAACATAGTAACACTTCTTTTGAAATCTAGGCTTGTTATGTTTAGCAGCTCTTTCCAGAAATGATGCAAAATGACCTATCTTATTGCAAAAAAAAACATTTAAGAGGAAATTTTCCTTCATACTTACCTTTTCCTCTTGATACTCTTTTGACAATAAGTGCTTCCAACTCTTCTAGCTCTCTTTCTTCTTCTTCAATTTGTCTGATTTCATCCTCATACTTGAATGTCTTCCTAGGTGAACTTTCACCCAGATCATATCTTTGTCTATCTCTTCTGGAAGTAGTAGCCTTAAATGCAGATTCAACCTTAGAAAGGGCATCACCAAATTCACTCAAATCAAAAGCAGACAACTTACCAACCAACATATCTCTGGCTATGTTTGTTATAGTCTAGAGCTCTTCAATAACACTAGCTTTGACTTTGTAAGAATCAGGCAGGAATCTAAGCACTTTAGCAACAATCTCAGATTCATATATCTTTCCACCAGCACATCTAATACCACACAAAAGTTCATTCACTCTTTACATGAAAGTATTAATGTTCTCATCATCACCCATTCTTAACCTTTCATATTTCCCTTTCAAACTCTGCAACTTAGCAATCTTCACATTAGCATGACCTTCATACAAGGTTTCCAAAATTTTCCAGATCTCATAAGTAGTCTTCAAATCCATAACATTTGTCATCTCATAATTGTTCAAAGCACTCAACAAAGCTTCCTTATCTTGGATATTATACTCAACATCTTTGATCTCAATAGAAGTAGTAGGGTCATTCTGTGGAATAATATAAATATTACTTATAATGCTCCAATAGGGTTCACCAATGCATCTTAGATGGCACTCCATTCAAGTCTTTCACAAAGAATATTTTTTTCCATCAAATCTCAGAATACCCTTCTTGTAACTTGCCATACCGGATCACCTTAAGCTATTAAACTTCTTCCAAGGAACCCGCTCTGATACCAATTGTTGGAAATACAAGGACATACAATTGAGAGGGGGGTGAATCAATTGTCACGAAAATTTGAAACTTGTCTAACTTATTAACCTTATTCTCATATCTAATTATTAACCATGAAAACATAAATCATCAATACATCAGAAACACACATGACACCAAGATTTTTTATGTGGAAACCCTGTTAGGGGAAAAACCACAGTGGAGGTTAGTCCACAAGATTATACCTTGTTAAAAGTATAATGAAAATGAAATATGGGGAATGCACATGCATTCAAGCGAACTACCTAGAGCTCACTGCTCAATTACAAAGGAAGACACTGTCTTACAAAGAGATTCAGATTACAACCATCCAGATTTTGAATTGAGAAAATAGCATTTGTTAATGCCTAATTATAGTTCTAGTTAAGCACACAAACACTTCTCCACTCTTCTTCACTCTTCTTGACACTCTAATATTCCTTCAAATGATTTAGAAAATTATTCGTGCACACACACATTCAACATCCCTCAAATGAAATGAACAATCACTTATATATATCTGCAACAAGAAATTTCATCGCTACAAGTCAGCCTCAACAAAAATAATAAAATGAATATAAATTTTTGGCCCAAAAAATTAAAGATTATCAATGGGAATCAACCAAGGTAAGCCAAAACTTAGTGAGGACCCAAATCAACATCTCTAACATGAAGAAAATTCAATTAATTTCACCTCGAGGATCCACAACATGCTACAAACACTATGTCGGCCAAGAACAAGAAAAAACATGAACACACAAGAGAAAATCGCCAACCACAAGCACAACGATCAATGTAGATGTACAAAAAAGATAGAGCATGATCTAGAAACACCCGCAAGCATCACCAATGAAAAGAGAAGAATCCACAACAACTGAAGTAACTGAAATAGCATAATGTTCAATTAGGAACACCAACTAAAGAAATAGAAAAAACTGTTAGAATGAAAATCTTCATAACTCGATCAAATCTTCACACAGATCTCTAAAACTTGACATGGATAAACTAGATACACTCAGCAACAAACCCTTTAGTCCACAACCTCTGATCAACAATGTACAAAAATAACTGACATACTAAACTTCACTTCACCATTGACAACCTACAACTCATTTATTACAATTTTATCAATATCCTTGACATATATAGCTTCAAATACATTTATGCTAATAGTGATGACATCAATGAAAACCAAATATCAACAACACAATCACAACATTCAACAATTTACTCAAAATTTATTTCTACTTTTGTGAACTCAAGCTGTGAGAAATACTCGTGAACCTTTTGCACACCCAAAGTTCCCACATAGTTCAATACTCTAAACTAGCCTTGGAAAGAAATTAGATATATGAGATATGAACACATGTGAAACCTATGAGCCTCTAAGAATTCGATGATCTGATTGTGGAGAGTATCACTAATGAGGGCAGGCTAGTTATAATGTTCTTTGTTGCTCACAATTTTGGTGATGACATTGTACATTCATGAATAAATTTCTTTTTCCTCCTCTTGACTAGTGATGTGGTTGAGTAGAGTGATCATCACTACATACTCATCCCTGAACTCTCCATGTCCTACTTTTTTGGAAAGTTGGCCTTTTTTTGTTTAGACATTTTTTAGCCATCCTCTTTTGATACTTGTCTTTTGACGCATCAAATGCCTTTTTGCATTCTCTCATAGATATGACCACATTTTCCACACATGGTGGAATGGTAAAGCACCTTTTGATATCCCTAGGCTTGAGGTTGCATATCATTCATCCATCCACTAATTAAATCTCTCGTGTGGTAGGGTTGTAATGCTTAATACAAGCTACTACAAATTCCATGCTCTTTGTTGTGATTGGGACTGATGCTGCCTCAAACAATTTAGATTGCTTGATGTTCTATAATTTGCATTGGTCTATGCCTTCCAAATTTTCTAAGTCTACATCTGGGTTTGTCTGATGCAGATCAGTGTCAATCATTTTCAGGAAGTCATGAACCAAGACCATTTTGGTCTTGTATTCGACCTAGGAGAAATGCATTTGAAAAACTTGAAGATTGATTGGGCAGATGATATGGTTCATACAACCATTTTGTAACTGCTAAAAATAGCCTTGCTGAGGGGTAATTTTTATGAAAAAATCTGAGACGTGGGTTTTACTTAAAATAATTTTCTAAGTGGACCCAGAATGTTAGTAATTCCAAAAATTTACTTTTTCTCATACATGCAAGAGCTTTTCAACGTAGGGTTTCAAAAGTAGCAGGAACTTATTTTTCTCAAAAAAATCTGACACATGGGCATTGTAGGTGCTTCAAAGATGAACAAACTTAGTTTTTTTTATTTTTGAAATTAAGAATTTTTTCAGAAAACCCTAAAAAAGGGGCAGCTGGGCAATTTTTTTAGTAAATCTGGCATATGGGTTTTGTTGAAAAAGTTGTGTTGATCATACCCTAAATGTCAGATATGTGAATAATTTTTATTTTCTTGGACATGGAAGAAGATTGAAGACAAGAATAGAGGAAAAATACTAGAAGAATTTTGGAAAGTATCAACTGCCTCTCAAGATCTTCAAATGTAGACCTTGATGAACTATCCCTCTATGCAACTTTATTCTTGAAATAATGAAGAACACTAATAAACCCTCTGTTAGATCTTCAAAAGACATTGGAGAAGAAAAATATCTATTCTTAAGCTTCAACCTGCAAAGAAAGATGTTGAATTATGATGCCTAGACTTGATTAATAGTGTTTGATGTTGAATGCATCAAGTTTGGGCACCAACACATGATTGAGGAGTCAATTAGAATGATCTGAAGTTCACATAATTGATTTCCACCAATTTGGGGATGTTTTAGACATGAAAAGGCTTTCAAAATTGTTAACTTTAGTCAACTGAGCATAGTTTGAATTTAGGCATCCAAGTTGAGGAGTTGAATACTTTTTCATTCTTTTTCTATGATGAAATGCCTCCATTCGATCTTTGATTTTGGTTGCTTGGTTGATCTTGAGGTGATACTATCAGATCCATTGATGAGATGAAATAACTCTGAAGAAGTGTGCTTGGAAGTTGTAAAGCTTAAAACCTAAGTTTGATGCCTCTAATTCTTGGGCACCTTTTCCCAAGAAGGTACATTTTTCACCAGACTTAATCAGTTTCTTAAGTGTTCTTCAATTCCTCTAGTTTGACCCCCAATGCTTTGATCTAAGATCATTGATGACTGATGAGTCTGGTGGTCTTGTTGAAACATGGGATGGATAACTGGTTCAGTCCTGAAAATGATGACTGACATCACGAATCCTAAAAGTGTATTTAGGTGTCTCAAAAGCTTGGGTGCCTTTGACCTGTAGTGGTGCCTTTGACCTTTTGACTTGTTATTTTTAGTTTTCAATCTTTCATGAACTATCCTAGTTTGATATATGTCATTATATGTTTGATTTATCGATTGAATTTGCTAATGGTGTCATTGCTGAGATTGATCAAGATAGAGGAGGACTTCTTGGGGGTCACAAAGCTTGCAAATTGCATATGATTTCCCAAAAGGTTGGGTGCCTATTTCTAGGAGGGTTGCAATTTCCTTAACACAACCAATTCTTCATGTCTTTCATTCTACCTTTTCTTCCAATGTTTTATGCTTGATCTTCATTTGTGAGTGCTTGACAAGTCATGTGTGCTTACAACTAGATTAATCATGAAGCTAATAGGATGCTAAAAAGATACTTGGAGATATTAGTTGTTGAAAACCTCAACAAGTGGTTCAAAATGATGGGTTCCCTTGGCTAGCAGGGGCACTTTTGTCTTGGTGTGCATTGGTTTACCTTCCATTTTCCATGCTCAAACAATCAATAGTTGTCATCATTTGATGTGTCTTGTATACTAGAAAATAGGTTCATTGCAAAGCTAAGATGATTTCGAGGAGATCACCTAAAGAAAATATTTCTCAAAAACTGACATTTGGATCATTTTGTTCTTGGGTGCCCCTAAGCTATAGGGGTGCTTTTTCCCATGTTTGATTGTCGTATTTGATGATACTGGTGTGCAATTTCCAAACTTAGTTAATTTTTAGAATTTCTCTTTTTTAAAAATCCCCTCCATCATAGAGCATCTTTTTCCATGGATTCTTTGTTAAAGCTTTTGAAGCTTAGATTTTGATACCTAGTACTGGCCATCTACCATTAATGGCTACAGAGGTCCTAACTTTTCTCTTGAAAAAATGAAGTAGAACCACTAGAGTAAAACAAAATTTTTGGTGATTTTGACTTGACTAGTGTGATCGTGAAGTCAAATTATCCTATCAAAATCATTTTCAACTAATTCTAGGAAGGTACTATTTCCAAGGGTTTTCCTAAAAACAAGGGTACGAAACCCTAATTTTCAAATTTTCAAAAATTTTCAAGTATCTTGATTGATGTAAACCCACAAAATCCTATGTTTTGTTTGACCTAAAATGGACTTTTGACAATAATTTTACATTATTTAGCTTGTTTTAAGAAAAATGCCTTATTGAAGAAAAAATTCAGTATGGGTACAATAGGGTTCACTAGACAAGGTGGCCTTGGTCTACATGGACAAGGTAGAGAACCAATAATTATGGAAAAATGCTTGAAAATCTTGGACTTGGTTATGGTTCATATAACGTGATTACCTCGAGTACTGAAAGCACCTCTTATGAGGAAGGAGCTACTTCTACCATTGATGAGACATCGGATAATTGCAAGCATCTAAATGACTATATGTATATCCAAAACATGTTTGAGAACAACATAAATACTATCATCGTTGAACCTACATTTGAGCCTACATCTAAGAAGTACCATATCGAGACAAATTCCAATGAATACGAATGGGATTCTTGTGAATCTAGTCAGTATAACCTAGAAATCCTATGGGGGTTTGATAAAACCAATGTCTCTACCCTAGCAACAACATCTATAAGCTTTGTTGATACCAACGATAAAATATCCTTGCATTATCCACAGTTGATAGATTGGGACCAACAACATCATACTCCATTTTTGGACACATTCCAAAATGATGAGGCTATTACAGAGTTCATGAGACTTTGAACCAATATACTTCAAGGAGATCACAAAGTAGGGTTTGTAATGGAATTAGATCAAGGAGCATATTTTGGAGGGGATATTGCATCTTATAGTCATAAAAATAAACTACAAAATTTAAAAATTGAAAAGAGGCCCCCTAAAGAAAACCACAATGTGGCTTTATTGGATTCAAAAAAGAGAAAAACAAAGGACACATATAAAGGTGAAATCCTCTCTAAGGCACCAAAATATGAAACATTCAATCTTCTTACCATAGAATATCAAGAGAAATCAACACTCCTAGTTGAAGATGTCGAACCTATCAATGTTGGAAAATAGAAACACCCAAAATCACTTGATCCTGAAGAAAAGGTGAACTTCTCAACATTTATCAATGAAAGAAAAATCAACTTTGCATGGACATATGTAGACATGCCAGGGCTAGATCCAGGATTGGTTGCACATCACCTAGTAGTATTCCTTGGAGCTAAACACATCAAGCAAAAGCTATGGAAAATGCATCCATAGATAACACTTTTGGTAAAAGAAGAACTTCATAAATTGTTAGATGTGGCTTCATCAAACCCATTGACTATCCTGAATGGGTGTCTAATCTAGTACCAGTATCAAAGCCCATTGGGGGCATAAGGATCTACATATAATTTTGAGATCTAAACAAGCTTTCCCAAAGGATGACTTCCCTCTTCTCAACATCAATATTATCGTAGACCTAACTACGGGGCATGAAGTGCTATCAATGATCGATGAATTCTTTAGATACAATCAAATCAAAATATTCCTCGAGGACCAACATAAAACAACATTCACTTGTGTGTGGGGGACCTTCTACTAGAATTTCATGCCATTTAGTGTAAAGAATGCAAGGGATACTTATCAATTTGTAATGACCACCATCTTTCATGATATGCTACATGCAAATATGGAGGATTATGTGGATGACATACTAGAAAATACCATCAAAAGAGAAGACCATTTGACAAACCTAACAAAAGTATTTGACAGGATCAAACAATACAAATTGAGGCCCAATCCAAAGAAGTGTGTATTTAGAGTAACATCTCAAAAACTGCTAGGGTACATAGTATGAAGAAGAGGAATTGAGGTAGATCTCACCAAGGTAAAGGCTATATTAGAAATTCCTCCTCTAAGGACATTGAATCAGTTGAGAAGTTTACAAGGGAAACTATAGTTCATCAAGAGATTCATTGCACAATTGTAAAACAAGTTTCATCCATTCACCCATCTACTACACAAGGATATAACATTCAAATGGGATGACAGATGTGATAGTGCATTCCAACAAGTCAAGGAGTATTTACTCACTCCTCAAATATTAATGCCACCAATTATAGATAAAACAATGATCCTATATGTATCTACAACACATGCAATGTTAGAAACTATATTAGCAAAACTAGATGACAATAACAAGGAAAGAGTGGTCTATTATATCAGCCGAACACTGGTGGCCTATGAATTGAACTATTCACCCATATAAAGAGCATTCCTATATGTTGTCTTTGTGACAAAAAATTTGAGACACAACATCTTAAATAGATAATTAAAGCTAATATGAAAAGTAGATACCCTAAAGTACCTATTGGAAAAAGCAACTCTAACAGGAAGGATCACTAAATGGGTAATGATACTAAGTGAGTTTGACATAGATTACATAGACAAAAAAGATATCAAAGGAAAAATCATAGCAAATCAACTAGCAGAAGCATTGATGGAAGATCATCAACCTTTAACAATAGAATTCCTAAATGAACACATCCTTTTAACTGATTAGTCTAGTCATTGGACCTTGTACTTTGATAGGTCCTGTTAGAACTGTAAAATTCTGAATTATTTTACCATCATTAATGGCCTTTCTTTTGGATGGCCTTGAACCATCATTTATGGTTTGAATTTTAGACCATAACAACTCAGAACAGATGAAGTTAAAACATAGAGGATTAAGGGTTGCCAATGCATGGACAACTCTTGATAATCCTCTTAAAATCCTGTTCCATGCACAATAGTTTAGGGTTTTGTTCATCTCCATTTCCATTTTTCTCAATGATCCATCACTTTGAAAGTTTGGTTTGGTTTGGTCTACTCACCCAGAAAATTTGGATCCTTGTAATGATTTCACAACCATTCATCCCCAGATAGAGCCACTGTTAGAACTGTAAAATTATGAATTATTTTACAAGGTTCTTTCATACCCTTGAGTTTCCAAGTGAGTCCTCGCCATATGCACATATCCTTTCTTCATAACATTTTGCTCATTTTTTGCTATGTGGTCCCATAGAAATCATCTAAGTCTGAGTATTTCACATTATAGTCTGTATCGGCATGAGATTATTAGAGTCTCTCCGATCCATATTGCATTTTCTGCTGATGTACATTTGTTGCAGATTATCAGCAGGGCCTCAAGGATGTCACACCAATTAGAATTCATATATAGGCACCATTCGGTGTGACACTAGTCTTTATCTCGATGACTCAAAAGGATCACTTCGGCAAGAATGTTATCTTCGAGGTGAGGTCTTAGCAAAATCTTTTTGTCTCACCGACCGATGCATGTGAACACTTCGGCCAAACCAAATGTATTCGCTATGTGGTCTTGCCGATCACATTTTGTCTCACCGACCAACGCACTGAAAGAATTATCGGCCAGACTAATTGGTATCGGAGTGAAGTCATAGAGAATTCATAGTGTCTTACCGACCAACGATAAAGATATACATATCGGTAAGAGTCAAGGGTTATCGGAGTAAGCTATCAACAAATGGCTCTAGTCTTGCCGACATTCGCAGGGGAGTCCTATCAAAGGTTATCAGGGAAAGGTTATACAGTAGTTCTGACCCATTTGTCATGCCTAAGTGTTTCATCAGTGAGAAAATGAATGTGCCTCAGCGATAGGAATGTTTCACGGGGTATTTTGGTAAGACACAAGGTGTTATATGAAACCTCTTCCTGACTCAGAATTGTTTCAGTGACCAGAAAATACACTAAAGAACACATCTCGGTAGAACATAATATAGTCTGTGGGACATCTCCCCGACATCATAAGGTCACGGCGAAGTGAATGAGACGAAAGGATATTTTTCGGTGAGACATCAAATGTCGATGAGATGACATGACATTATAGCGATGCACAGGATGACTATTGGTGAGACATTGGACTTCGGCATGACTACGGGATGTCTCGGTGAGTGTTTGGTGCATGTTAAATGAAACCCGAATACTGTTGCTCGCCGACATGTGATTACGAAGTGATGTTTCTTTTCAAATGAAAATGTATAAATATCCATTTGTGATTGTAAAATAAGACATTAGAGGAGAGATTAGATACAGTAGATAGATTAGAAATGGATACAATAGAATAAATTTTTCAGAACAGAGACTATGATGCATGAATTCAAAATGGAGATATCAATAAAAATTAGTTGATGTGGTGGTTCATTTCTACTGTCAATTGTTTGTTGTGCTTATTGAAATTATTACTAAGTTGTCTCCAAGATTGATGCTTTCTGGTTGTTTAACTTGATATAACAAGTTTATGTTTAGTTTATCAGTGCACATTTGTTTAATCTATGTGGTTGATTGATCGGTTATTTCAAGAAAAGATTAAATTATTTTGATTGATCACAGTAATTAGGGAAATTCATCTGGATCATTAAGAAGAGCTTAGTAATCAGAGTCTTGCATGTTTATACAAGTTATAAACAAAAAATATGCCAAACAATTTGAGTGTTTTCCAGAAATAAGTTGACTGTTTCTTTTTCATTTGACTCTGCATACCCAATAAGGCACTAATCTCTGCATTTCTCACCATTTAGATTCATTCATTTTCTTTACATCTGTTAACTAAACATATTAGGATTTAGCTTTGAATATTTCTATACAATTTATACCAAATTTAGTTTTATTTGTCCACTCCCATCTGTCATTGTGGGAAAAACACTTCAATAGAGATAAGCACATTAAGTCTGCTTCATTCATATAGGTACACCCGCCTAGGTCTAGTAGAACCTGAAGAGTAGAAGGTCTAAAACATCTGACCTTGTCTGTTACCCTAAAATGTACCAAGAGATTGGTAGCCTCTTGAGGTTTTCCGCTTGTGTTTTTGAGAGCTAACAAATTGGCGACTCTGTTGGGGACTAACTTCAAAATTAGGGCCTTAATCATAGAGTCAGAAACCTTGTACAAACTCTATTGGGAATAAGAAATATCAAACACTTTCTTACTTTTGAAAAAAGTGAGTGGTAACTTTGACAAAAACATTGCAACATGAATGGAAGAAGATCTCAATATAGGGGAGGTCATACTGGAGCTCCTACTGGTAGCAATAAGTGGACACACAAGGATGATAGGATTGATAAGGGTAAAAGGATAAATGAGGACATGTGCATGACGAACAAAGATAAATAATTAAGACCACATTGTGAGACATATGATCATTATGATACATGGAGAGATAATTCAAGTGCAGAACTTTGTACCCCTAAAGAGCAAAGAAATCCTCTTTATGATCTTCATAAGCAAGCTGAGTTTGAAGTTGAACTCGAACCTGAACAAATCAAAAATCAGTAAGAGTATGATCTAAAAATGGAGGGTAATCAGAGTGGACCTATTGAACATGAAACTCCTCAAGATGATTATGAATATTTAACTTATGAGGAAGTTAAAGCACAATTTGAATCTTAGAGAAAGGAGAGAGAAGAATAGGAGAAAACCTAGATGATACAAGCAATGAGCGATTTCAACTTGCAGAAAGCTCAAAATACTATTCAGACATCTGGTTGCCCAAAGTATGTACCACCTCATAAGCAGGGTAATCATTGTGTAGGGCCTTCTGACCCATCAAAGGCTCCTCACAATTAGATAGGGAATCAATACAGACAACCAAACCATCCACCACATATTCCCTCACAATATACAAATATTCAGCCACCTCATGGTCAACATTATGTGCCACATCATCATACACAACAAAATAATCCAATGTATCAGTATCAGTACCCACCTAACCCTCCCCCTCAATACACAACAATGATTAGAAAATTCGACCTGGCAGGGTTTCAATTATACCCTTATCCTATGGATGACAGTTGGAGAAATCTTGTTCCAAATTTTATAGGGAGTAATGCAATTACCACTGAAGAGCATTTAAGGAATTTCAATTCTTTCATCCAAGATTTGGATGTGTCCTATGAAGATTTACACATGAGGCCATTTATGATGTCGCTTATTGAAGAAGCCATAGATTGGTTCAACAGCCTACCAGCAGTCTCTATTAATTCTCTCCAAGAATTTCAGGATCGATTCCTTGAGAAATATGGGAATCTAAGTGCACCAGATGCTACTCTTCATGAATTAATGTGGATTCAGAAAGATCAAAATGACACAATTTATGATTTTAATTAGAGATTCAACAAATTGCAAACTAAAATACCTCCTGGATAAAATTTTCAAATTTTGTATCATTGAGTGTTTATTTAAATGCATTTGATCCAAAAATAGGGTATGAATTAAGAAATTGGTTCCCAAGAGATTTGGCTGAAGCCCAAAAGATAGCATTAACAATTGAAAAAAACAAGAAGGCTACTTGAATAATCAGTAAAAGATACAACCCCGAGGCTCCTCAACAAACTAATAATTATCAATACAGAAAAGAGAACACATACAAAAATGAGAGGCCTAGGCTGCATGACATGCCCTATAATACAAACTAGAAGGATGGAAAACTTGTAGCAGATAGGCCTAGAAAAAAAGAAACTCCTGATCCATTGAGGAAGAAGGGAACCTATATGGTAAATAACACTTATTTCTATGAAGTTTGTGCTAAGCCACATTCCCTATATTATTGTGTTGTAGCCCAAAGAATGCAAGAAGAGGGAATGTTGATGGGAAACAATGGAGAAGATCGCATAGTGTATTTGACTTCAAATACTTTTCACCATGTTGAGGAGAGGTACTTATCTTCAGAGAATTAAGGTTATGAGTACGATGTTTCAAATTAGAGATACAATGTTCATATGGCTGAACAGAAGGCCCTTTCTAACTCTGAAGAAGATTATACAGAGTCACATTTTGTTGAAGTGCCTACTCAATGTAGCATGAGGAAACTCACCGAAGAAGAGATAGAGAAATTAACCATTGTTGCAATTGAGGAAGCAAAGAGTAAGTACTAGTTGAGAAATAGGACAGTAAATGAGAAGGAAGGTGTCCCCAGGGGGATCTTTGTGAAGGAGCAAAAGGAAACACAAGAAAATGTAAAAAAAGGTAGAAAATAAACAACATGATAAAAAAAAACAAAAGCTTGTCCAAAAGCAGGAAGTTAAAGAGATACAAAAGGAAATGCAAAAGTCTGATCAGCCAAGTAAAAGAGAAAAGGAAGAAAAAGGAGAAACGTCAGAACAAAAGAAAATGATTAAAGTGGAGGGTTCCTCTTTTTATTTCACTCAGGCTTTATCTCAGGTAAATATGTTTGTTCCACTACTTGAGATGATGAAAATTAAGGAATACATAGATAGTGCGGTTCAATTAATAACAAATGGGAATGAAAAGCATATAAATTCTGAAGCAAGATGGCCACTAAAACTATTAATAGGCAAGAGCATTTGAATATCCCAGAAGTGTGCCTTAGTAATGCATTATTAAATCCCCCACAAATTGATCCTTTTTTCACTACATTACTCATAAATAACAAACTACTGAGGAATTGCATGGTAGACTCTGGTGCTGCCATAAATATTATGCTAGTAGGAGTTATGAAATAGCTTGGCATGTGGGTGGATACCAATGCAGGTAAGTGCTATGCAATGGATAATCGACCTGTTCTTGTGGTTGGTATAATGAAATATTTTGAAGTCAAGCTAGTTGCTTATCCTCAGGTAGCCTATAACATTGATATAAAAGTAATTGACACCCCTCCTCAGTTTGGGATGCTTCTATCAAGACAGTGGGTAGCCACGGTTGGTGGAAATGTCCAGTTTGATCTCTCTTATGCAACAATTCCAGTAAATGGTCAAGAAGTGAAGTTATACAAGGAGCCAAGGATGAACTAGGTTGTTGATTATGTACCACAAGATCAAATCAATTTTTTTTGTGATGTTGATCTTGGAAGTTTTAAGATAGAATCAGCCCAACCAGAATTAGTCAATGTTGATCCAACTGAAAAGCATGTTGCACAATACTACAATGGTGTGCAGAAGATGTACTTTGGTGGAGCATGGGAGCTTGAATCATTTTATTGGCCAGAGTCATCAAAACAATGTACCTTTGATCTAGTAAATAAATTTATTGATACCATGCAGAGGAAAAGGTATGAAGATAATGGTGATATCACAAATGAGCATTAGGAGATCGATCAGACACTATAGCCAATAAAATATGAGACATGTCCAAGACAATATGGTTCATATGATTGCCTACATGAGGAAGATGAAGATACAAGAGATTTTTTTTACCTAACAAATTGTAAGAGGGAAAGCAGTGCATGTTATGTGGAATCCAATGAATATTCAGATTTTGATGATGAGCTTGAGGATTTTGATCTGCAACAAGATGACTCTTGGAGTTCTTGTGATAGTCAAGAAGAAGAAGCAATGGACAATACAAGTCCATTTGAAAATGAACAAATAATACCTCCAACTACAATTGAAATCCATGAAGACACATTTGATGAAAAAGAGGTTTGTACATCTGAAAATGGTTTCCAAACTTTTTCAAACCTATTGTATGATGAAGAGTTAAAAGAAGATCAGATAAGATTTTGCCAAGGTTTTCCTGAAAACCAATTTTATATATTTTCAAATCCACTTTATGTTGAAGGTAAAGTGTTTCTTGATAATCAAAGTGATGCACCAAGTTGTGAAAAAAATGAATATGAGATCAACATATCTAAGCCACCATTTTCTGATGATGAGAAGAATAAAGAACACAACAACAGTATGGTGGATGATGAAATATGTCCACTCAGCAATGAGCAAATTTCAGATATGCTAATTCCTGAATACCAGAGACATGCACGTGAAGGTGATTCTGAAGTCTTGTGTCCAGCTTACATTTTTTTTTATAGTGAGAGTTCTTTGTGCAATGATTCATATGACTCCCAGTGCATTTCCCGAAATGATGGAGAAACCTTTGAAGTTGATTAAAAACCTATGCATGATTTTGAAATTTCTAACTCGTGTGGAGAATACATTTATTTGCATGCCATGGATGATAGAAGTTCAGCATTGATCAGTTCATATATGCATGATATTGAAGATATGAGTCATAATCTAGTGTTGTCTCCAAATGGTGATACCGAAGAGGTGCAAAAGGTTTTAGATTTTTTTGTCTCAAACAGTGTTGATATGACATAATTTTTTTATTCTCAAGAGAGGCACTTTCATGGTGAAATTTTAGTACAGCTATGAGAGTGTTTTATAATATATAACAATGAGAAAGATAATGAGAAATGTTGCATTGAATATGCATGTAATTTATATGTTGAAGATAATAGAGGTTTTCCCCATGATGATGGAGAATTTGAACTATAGAATGGTGAAGGGAATTTGGGCCAAGCTGAGCAAGATGATTCTCTAAAAATTTTCAATAACAGGGATAGCAAAGATTGCATGAATATCTTCAAGAAGAGTCTAATGAACTCAAAGCAAAGTTGGGTGTTTGACAGAGGAAAGTCCGGGCCTTTCTTTTGGATGGCCTTGAACCATCATTTATGGTTTGAATTTTAGACCATAATAGCTCAGAAAAAATGAAGTTAAAACACAGAGGATTAAGGGTTTCCAGTGCATGGACAACTCTTGATAATCCTCTTAAAATCCTTTTCCATGCATAGTAGTTTATGGTTTTGTTCATCTCCATTTCAAATTCATTTCCATTTCCATTTTCCTCAATGATCCATCACTTTGAAAGTATGGTCTGCTCTGGTCTGCTAACCCAGAAAATCTGGATCCTTGTAATGATTTCACAACCATTCATCCCTAGACGGAGCCACTGTTAGAACTGTAAAATTATGAATTATTTTACAAGGTTGTTTCATACCCTAAGTTTCCAAGTGGGTCCTTGCCATATGCACATATCCTTTCTTCATAACATTTTGCCCATTTTTTGCTGTGTGGTCCCATAGAAATCATCTAAGTCTGAGTATTTCACATTATAATCTATATCGGCATGAGATTATCAGAGTCTCCCAGATCCATATTGCATTTTCTGTTGATGTACATTTGTTGCAGATTATCAGCAGGACCTCAGGGATGTCACACCGATTAGAATTCATATATAGGCACCATTCGGCATGACACTAGTCTTTATCTCAGTGACTCAAAAGGATCACTTCGGCAAGAATGTTATCTTCGGGGTGAGGTCTTAGCAAAATCTTTTTTTCTCATTGACCGATGCACGTGAACACTTCAACCAAACCAAATGTATTCGATATGTGGTCTTGTCGATCGCATTTTGTCTCACTAACCAACGCACCGAAAGACTTATCAGCCAGACTAATTGGTATCAGAGTGAAGTCATAGTGAATTCAAAGTGTCTTACCAATCGGCGATAAAGATATACATATTAGTAAGAGTCAAGGGTTATTGAAGTAAGCTCTCAACGAATGGCTCCAGTCTTGCTGACATGCGTAGGGGAGTCCTATCAAAGGTTATCAGGGCAAGGTTATACAGTCTTGCCGACCCGTTTGTCATGCCAAAGTGTTTCATCAATGAAAAAATGAACGTGTCTCAGCGACAGGAATGTTTCACGGGGTATTTTGGTAAGACACAAGGTGTTCTATGAAACCTTTTCCCGACTCATAATTGTTTCAACGACCAGAAAATACACTAAAGAACACATCTTGGTAGAACATAATATAGTCTGTGGGATGTCTCCCCAACATCATAAGGTCATGGCAAAGCAAATGAGACGAAAGGATATTTTTTGATGAGACATAAAATGTTGATGAGAGGAAATGACATTATAGCAATGCACAACATGACTATCGGTGAGACATTGGACTTCAGCATGACTACGGGATGTCTCGGGGAGTGTTTGGCACATGTTAAATGAAACCCAAATACTGTTGCTCACTGACATGTGATTACGAAGCGATGTGTCTTTTCAAATGTAAATGTATAAATATCCATTTACGATTGTAAAATAAGACATTAGAGGAGAGATTAGATACAGTAGATAGATTAGAAATGGATACAATAGAATAAATTTTTCAGAACAGAAACTATGATGCATGACTTCAAATGGAGATATCAATAAAAATTAGTTGATGTGGTGGTTCATTTCTAGTGTCAATTGTCTATTGTGCTTATTGAAAGTATTACTAAGTTGTCTCCAAGATTGATGCTTTCTGGTTGTTTAAATTGATATAACAAATTTATGTTTAGTTTATCAGTGCACATTTTTTTTATCTGTGTGGTTGATTGATCAGTTATTTCAAGAAAAGATTAAATCCTTTTGATTGATCACAGTAATTAGGGAAATTCATTTGGATAATTAAGAAGAGCTTAGTAATCACAGTCTTGCATGTTTATACAAGTTGGAAACAAAACATATGCCAAACAAATTGAGTGTTCTCCAAAAATAAGTTGCCCATTTCTTTTTCATTTGACTCTGCATACCCAATAAGGCACTAGTCTCTGCATTTCTCACCATTTAGATTCATTCATTTTCTTTACACCTATTAACTAAACATATTAGGATTTAGCTTTGAATATTGCTATACAATTTATACAAAATTTAGTTTTATTTGTCCACTCCCATCTGCCATTGTGGGAAAAACACTTCAATAGAGATAAGCACATTAAGTCCGTTTCATCCATATAGGTACACCCGCCTAGGTCTAGAAACACCTGAAGAGTAGAAGGTCTAAAACATCTGACCTTTTCTGTTACCCTAAAATGTACCAAGAGATTGGCAGCCTCTTAAGGTTTTCCACCTATGTTTTTGAGAGCTAACAGGTCCCACACTCAACATGGCTCAAGAGCAGGTATCTTATTTCTCACACTATAGGGGATAGTATACCTAAGGCTTACATGATTTCTTTTTCATTTACCAATAACATCTTTGAATATGAAGTTCTAATCACAAGACTGAAGATGGCCATAGAATGAAGGATAAAGGAACTATAAGTTTATGGAGACTCTCAACTTGTAATAAGGTAGGTAAATGATGAATATCAAAGAAAGGATGACAAGCTAATTCCATATAAAAGAATGGTGGATAGTTTTAAATAGTAATTTTTCATCATCACCTTTGAACATGTTCTTGGGATCAACAACAGAGCAACTGATGCTATGGTGACAATAGGTTCACTCCTTGGCATTCCACAAAACATTCACAAATATGGATTTCTTGTGGAGAAACTCCTTATACCAATATTTGGCATCCCAAAATCAGAACTAGTTTATGATGTGGCTGGTCCTAAGTCACCATGCTACCAAGATACATTGGACTATATCCAACATGGTATCATACCTCCTAATTTAACAAGCCAAAAGAAAACCTTTGTCTATAGAACCTCCCAATTCATTGTCTTAGGAGATATTCTATACAAAACCTTAATTCAATGTCTCAATGTGGAAGAAGTGCAAACCGCATTACAAGAAATGCATGAAGGTATTTGTGGGTCTCAATCTAGTGGACCTAATCTAGTACAAATATTGTTGAGAACAGGGTATTGTTGGCCCTCAATGGAACAAGAATGCATTCAATACTCAAAAATATGCCACCAATTCCAACAACATAGTGATCTTGTTCACGCACCAACACAAGAACTGAGATCTATAACAACACCATGGCCTTTCTCACAATGGGTATTAAACTTGATAGGGAAGATCTCTCCTACTTCATCTAATGTGCACAAATTCATTACCACTGCAACTGAATACTTCACAAAGTGGATAGAAGTTATTCCATTAACTTACATCATAGGGAAACAGATATCCAAGTTCATCATGAATTATCTGATCTGTTGATATGGAATTCCCCAAACTATCATAACAGACAATTGAACCATATTCAAAAACCAAGATGTCAAAGAGCTTTGTTCAAATTTTTCTATCCAGCACTGATTCTCCACACCCTACTATCCCCATCGAGACAATCAGGATGAAGTGTCCAATAAATCTATTGTAAAAATACTAAAAAAGATTGTTACTGCAACCAATCATGATTGGAATTTACAAATTAACCTATCCCTATGGGCTTACTAAACTAGCATTTGTATGCCTACAGGTGCCAGACCTTTTTCCTTGGTATATAGATCTATTGAACTTGAAATCCCCTCATTGCGAGTATCCCTAAAAGGCATGGTCAACAATGAGGAATATTGGGTGTCTAGATTGAATGAGTTGTAACTCTTAGATGAAAGGAATTTGAGTGCATTAAACCATCTACAGGTTTATCAAAATTGGCTCAAAAAGAGCTACAACAAAAAAATCAAAAACATAAACTTTCAAGTTAGTACTAAAACTGAATCAAAAGATCCTGAACTGAATTAGGATGGGAAGGGGAAGTTTTAACCATGTTTTATACTTGAACACATCAGATTACCTCAGTAAAAAAGAAAAAAAAGAAAAAAAAATCATAAATCAAGAAAAATAGTAAAGAGAAATAAAAACATCCTTTACGTGAAAACCACTTTGTGGCACTTCTAGGACAGGTACCATAGTGAAAACCTAGAAAATAGGCACTATGTTTGAATAAGGCCTGCATTGTTATCTATCAACAATATCTAAAGCACTAACCCATTCATCATATGATAAAACATGCAAACCAATCATGCCTCGATGAAATATCAAGTGTTGAACCTTCTCGCACCATCAAAATTTGTCTCCCCTAATGAAGGTAATCTTATCTTGAACTAGGGGAAACTTCCTGAAACTAGAAGTGGATTGGATCCTTGTAAGTCCCATCACGGTCAAAAACTATTAAAATAAAAAAAAATCATAAAACAAACAAAATCAAAACAAATTCAAAAACATCAAAATCCTAAAAACATTTTATGCTTTGAGTCAACACCAGTTGAAATACGTAGTCTCTACATGTATAACGTAGGAAAGGATTATATTTGATCAACCCCTTATGCCTTAGTTCAGTCCCCTTAGGTGTCCATAATTGTCTTTTAACTTAGTAAAAAATACAAAATTAAAAAAATAAAATAAAAATAGGAATGTCAAAAAACATGTTCTTATCAAACAAGAAAACTATGAGTCTTTGCATAGATAATGTAGGAAAGGCCATCATAACTGATGAGCCCTTAAGGCCCTAGGTTATTCCCACAAAAGCAATAAGAAAACATCCAAATATCTTATAAAAATCCAAAAACATTCATAAAATACAAAAAACTCTAAAAACAATATCAAACAATATAGTCAAACTACGATGTCTCTAAGTTCGTCATGTAGGCGAGGCTAATCTCTAATCAACCCCTGAGGCACTAGGTCATTTCCTTTAGAGCCCCCTAGATTTGTTTCTAAATTTCTTGAAAACAACAAAAAAAACATCTTATAAACTCAAAAAATTTAAAACATCCTATCTCCATTACCACTTATCCACAATAAATGTTTCATTCACAATAAACAATCATCACCCTCACCCTTTGACAATGTAATCAACAAACAATACAAACTTCAAAATCAAAATTTCCAAAGTGAAGATTGAAACAATTGGATCACTATCAAGTTAAATAATTCCTATGTATATACTACCATACATATTTTAAAATCATTATCAACAATCCTAAACACGCATCTTAATGGATAAAGCATTCCTATAATAGACATCATCAATTGATTTCATCATGAAACATCAAAACAACTATGGAAAGTGATAATACAATATTTTTTATCTTTTTATAGTCTTTTATTTTTTATTTATCTTAATACCACATTCCTAGGATCTCTAAAGGATGTCCATAAGGATTTAGAGAAGAAGGAATGGTAGCATTAATTGTCTATTTCTGTTTGTTCTATTTGCTTGAAGTTTTTATGATACTGCCATGGAAAATACTTGCTTTGTTTTATGTATGGAAGTTGTTTTGAGAAAATTCATGTAGTAGTTTCATGTTAGGTACTTCATACCTATCTATGTAACTAGTACAAAAAGTTTTAACACAACTCAATTATATATTCTAATAGGTTTTTTCGTATGTCTAGTATGAGCAAGAATATTCTTTGTATGCTGAGTCAATGTCCAAGCAATGGATACAATACCACCTTGGTGCATCATGTCTATTTTATACATCAAAAAGGATTGCTAAAAGATACAAAGCCTCCATGAAAGAAAAAGAAAAACTCATTAGTAACTAACAACATCAAGTTTCTATCCATCTCTAAATCATCAAACACTTCTTCTAACTAACATCTCCATCTTGCATCCACAAATTCATCAGTACACATCATGTATAATAATCCATCACATACATAAGATATAATCATCCACCATATATCAACATCCATAATATACATAATAAATCATCATTCATCACATAGATATATAAAGCATCCATTTTTCCATCATATGCATACATCATAAAAGTATAAAACATAAACAATGTATACATCATCATCCATAATCATCTCATAACACATAATAAAGCCAAATAAAAACATGGTATATCTCATACATCATCAAAAGTGAAAATTTCATATAAATCATCAAGTAAACATGTGTGATATCATATACAAAAAAATACATATATATGAGGCCTCAGCTGGGCTAATGAATGTATATAGAAAAACCATGTCTATATAAAGTCTTTGATATAATATACATCATAAAAGATCAAGAAAACTTAACCCTGCTAGCTATCCTGAGGTAGAGATCTTGGCTTCTCTTGGCTCTAATGGAGAGATGGTTGTGGCATGAATAGAAGCTAATTAGGCTACTTGACTGAATGACCACCTGACTTTGCACCTGTCTAGGTACTCGCCTCTCCAAAATGAGGTTGTCTCTATTCTCTACAAATGAAGGCCTCATAGAGCATCCAATAATATGTGCATCTCTGTAATAATTTATCTTGCTTGGTATGGTATTGAGTGAGGCGAATGTAGGAAGCTAGTGATACCTCAGCTAAAAGTCTAAGCTACCTCTCTATGGCCAGCTCCTATGTAGTAACATCCCTCTCCTGCTTGAACGTATCCCTCTCCTGGTGGAAGCCATCTCTCTTGGTAGTCAATGCTTCAACCTATGCCTCAACAACCTACCTTTGTGTGATCTCTACATCTCTCTCTATTTTCAACTAGGAAATTTTTGTTGTCGTAGCTGCATCCCTGAGTGGGGGAGGACTCTATGGTATTGGTTAATCCTGTTGTATCAGATCAAGTTGCCATCCATCCTACTAATCCTAATTTCCCTTATGGCCTACCCTATCCAACTACTTAAAAAGTGATCCTTAGTTGTTGTTGCTTTCCCCTATGACTTAACACCAACTCTCCTTATGGCTGGCCTAGCACTAGCAGGATCTATAAATCAAAGTGAAACATGATGATCCCACCACCGATCATACTCACATGTTGTGCCAGGATCTACCAAACCTACTAGAAAACCCCATCCAAATGGGTAAAGTTGATGGAACTCAACTACAACATATGGAGAAGATTCTTATGGCCCTCACACCCTAACCTCTCGAGTGGTCCTCTTGAAATGAGCATGGTAGTCATCTCCAAACCATGTCTAATGCTCTCCAAATTGACAGAGAACCCAATCTAGTAGGTAATGCTCATGAAGGGAATCAACATGGAAAATCAACCATCATGTCTATTACCAGTAAGGGACCTACTCCTCATCATCATGCCAGGCCTCATAGCCTAACCATGGTTGCCAAATAAAAGTGGTCATATCATCAAAAATGTGATGCCAATAAGATAGTTGTCTAGGCTAGGTATAGTGCATAAAATTTGAGTATCTATAAGAAAATAAATCCTCTGAACCTTGATCCATAACACCATTAGGTCTAGTCATTGGGATGTGCTCCCAGGCCCATACATGCAACAATTTCACACCAACAATGATAAAAATACCTCCACAATAAGCAATCTTGTGCATATCTCTATATAAATGTGCCAAGAGACATGGTCCCCACACATACCTCATGTTATCCTAAAAAATATTCTTGATGCAAATGCCCCAACCAACAAGAAATTGTATACCTCTCTGATCTGGTACTGCGAGCCCTAAGATTAAACCACATAGGACCAAAGATACAGGGTCCATGCTATCAATAAACAAAGATAATTCTATCTCTGAGTCCACTACTTGAAGGCGTCTAACATTGAGAACTTGTTGCATCGCATAGGTACCCTGTCTAACATCATAGGTAATGAGATCCCCATGAATTAGAATATAGAGAATCTTCCAAATATCCTCCAAAGTGATAGTATCCTCATCAGTCAGCAAATGAAAAATATGATGACTTAGAATGCCATCTCTCCACAAGGGCAGTCATTATTGCCCTATGAACTCAAATCTATGGCATGTAGCATATGTATTGTAGACCCATGATATCTTGAATATCTCACTCCACCTCAAAGAAGCAAATAATTAGGTCAAAAAACTGTTGTGGTCATCGCTCTCTAGAATAAAGTAGTTTGAGAATCTCCTACAAACATTCAACCCACAACATTAAGAATTTTCCACAAAAAAACATCACGAACCTAGGACTATGTACAAACTAGCTAAAAATTGTTGGACTCAAGGAAAACTGAGAGGGGGGGTGAATAAGTGTTCAGAAAACTAGACTTTTAATTTAGATCTTAAACCATTTCCAACACATAAACATAATTAAAGATGCAAGCACATGAACAAGATGATCAAAACACCATAACACCAATATTTTTATGTGGAAACCCTGCTAGGGGAAAAACCATGGTGGAGATTAATCCATAATTTATACTCTATTAAAAGTATGAATAAATGGGAATGCACTTGCATTCAAGCACACTGCCTAGAGCTCGTTGCTCAAAATAAGGAAGGCTCACTACCTTACAAAATGTTTGTGATTAAAACAAAAATTGAACTGAGAAGATAGCATCTACAAATGCATGGATTCAATTCCGATGAATCATATAAAATAGATTCTAAACCTTTTGTCTGATCCTGTAACTCACTTTGCTTTGCTCTACCTTAATTCACAATAATCTTCTTCTGCTCAAGCAAAATTTACTCAACTGATCTTCTGATGTTTGCTCATACATTTGTTCTGCTCTTTTCACACATTCACACCTTCTCACACTTCATCCTCTCAATAAGGTAACATACATGCTTAACAACCTTTCCTGGAGATCCACAACACAAAATGATGATCCAGTGAAGCATACAGATCAACTAACTGACTAGATACCTTGTTCTTCATGCTTTCTACTGGTAACACATTATCTTCTACATTTTCTACTGATATAAGTAGATCCTGATTTGTAGAACTAGATAATGAATTTAGTTGCCATCAATGACAACATTAGAATCCATAAAAAATCTCCCCAAGCCATATGCCAACAATCTCCCCCTTTGGCATTGATGGCAACACTTAGTGAAAATGACTGTGTCAGAACCAAAACTCAAAATTTCAAAACACAACAAAACACTGCTCCCCTTAGGATGTCAAGGCATTTTTCACTACTCTCCTCCCCCTTTGACATAAATGACAAAACTTTACTGCTTACTCTCCTTTTGCTAAAATTTACACTGCACTCTCTCACCCTTTATTGATGCAAAATTGATCAAAATTTGAGAATTTACAACTACCGCACAAATCAAAAAATTATTTTATACTTATCCTTTATCTCTGGAAGAAATTTCTTCCAAGCATCTACTGCAATCCCCATAATTATTATTAAACTATTGTTTTTTGATGTCCGATTGATGATCTGAATGAGGGATTTTAGAATCATAATTGCTTCTTCCAATTTCTCTCCTTTCTTCATGATGCAGAGGGACTGGGACTTTGAAAGAAACAAAAAGTTCTCAAGGTTTACAAGATGCAATTTCAAACACTGTTCCAGGCACCCTGATGGAGACAAAGCCTAAATGGCTCACTCATGAATCAAATCCTTCTCCAATGGACCCCAACCCTAGGAATGCTCTCAAGAGACTAAAAAAAACTTGTCCTGAATGGTTTCAAAGCCCAAACGTCTGACTTAGACACAAAACCAATTTTTCACCTTAACTAGGCTTCTAGCCCAACTAGGCCTCTAGCAAAGGATTTTGGACTTTTCTCTCAAACTTCCCAAAGGAACATCCAATCTAGTGATTTATTAAGTTGTGTTTTTATGATGGAAAACAACATATCAAATCCCTGATGGCACTTGTTTTAGAACACACCAACCAAAATCTATTGTCTCCTAAAAAACTAGGCCTAATTAGCCCTCTTTTTCAAAACAACCCCTCTCTAAAATCAACCCCTGACCATGAAACTTTCAACAATCTCTTAAAACATCCCCAAACCAAGGATTTTCAAGCTTTTAGTCTTCTATGACACCCTTGATATGCTCAAACACAAACCCTCCATAAATTGCCTCAAAACTAGGGATTTTTAGTTACTCACCTTCCAAACACTTCCAAAGCCCTCTCTTTGACTTTTAACCATTAGATAAACATAATAAATCAATAAAAACTCAAAAAATTGCCCCTTATTAAGGCAGATCTTCTGCTGCTATACTTTAGCCCCCATCCTCATGCACTTTTCCTTGCTAAAAATTGGTGTACACCTTAGAATTCCTCTTCCCTGCACATTAGCTTGTTATATTTGTATTATACATGTTAGAATAGATCCATTTCACAAGTTACAACATCATTTACTCATGAAATGGATCAAACATCCATGAAAACCACCAAAAAACAATGAAAATCTGCACTTTCTTGAGGACAGTCAATAATATAGTGTAAGAAACAGATTTATAACATCTATCAGGGCATTCAAAAGGTTAAATGAATGTAAATGCAAGTCTCTACTTCATCCAATGGAACTTATCTTGAGTAGAAATCAATAGATCATCAAATCAGCACAAGAAAATGCAAAAAAAATGAAGTTTTTATTGATTTTCTGTAGCAGTCCGTACAACACTTAGAATATCAGCCAACAGCCCATACAAATGACTTTTCCAACCTTAAAACCCTTCGCCCAACTGTCCCAACCGATTAGAATTGGTTTCATTACATTATTAGCACTAAATCATCAAAAACACACTTTCCCACCAAAGTTGGATTTTGAAAAATTTGAATTCTCGAACTTGAAATTTATTAACTCCTATGAACTATAAAGCATCTAAAATATTACATGGAATTATTCAACCTTAATTAACATGAATAAAACCCATTTAAACCCCTAAGACACTATTTTTCCAATTACAATGTATTTTGGTCCTATGGTCCTTATTAGGACCCTTAAGACTTTTGACTCCTTTAACATTTTTATCCAATTCAAAATCCATTATAGGATTTAGGATGTTATAATTGATGCTTTGAGATGCTTGACAAGTCTTCATGACCCCTGCATCCTCCTATCCCTTGAAGTGTTCTTTGAAGAGCTTGGGTGTTCCTACACCACTTTAGAATCTCAATTTGCTGCTCCATTCTACATTCAATTAGATCCTTCACTTTCCAAAAAGCCTCCATAAGAGTGTTTCTAGAAAAGTGAACCTTTACAAGCTCAGTCTACAACTTATGAATCTTTTTCTTGACTTCTCCATCTAGGTCCTAAAACATATTATAATCCTGACCAATTCTGATCAACTCACTCTCAAATTGCTTTATCTTTTCCTTGTATTTAGCAACTACATGAGGCCACCAAAGACAATAATTGTAGACCTTATTTTCTGAGTCAATGCATTTCCTTAACACATTCATTTTCTTTTTTAGTTTGGCAAGAGACAACCTAAACTGCTCCTTCAAATGTTAAATTACTTCTTCCTCTTTCCTATCCTAAGACACAGAGTCCATAGCCTCCCTGATACATTCAATCAATTCCTTTGGAAGTACATTATGCAAACTTTCCAATTCAATGTTGTTGTGCACAAAGTATTTTCCTAGAGTGTCCTCAATGAAGTACTATTCATATGATGGTCCATTTAACCATATGTCAGCAGTCTTTTGCATTCCATCTTCCTCCTGAACAATCTTTAGTATCTTTGTTTTGAATAAAGCACCTTCTTCATCACTTTCTTTTGCTATCACCACATCTAATTCAATTGATTCTAGTTCATCTCTTGGAGTGTAATC
Organism: Sequoia sempervirens; assembly: GCA_007258455.2. Classification (NCBI taxonomy): domain Eukaryota; kingdom Viridiplantae; phylum Streptophyta; class Pinopsida; order Cupressales; family Cupressaceae; genus Sequoia; species Sequoia sempervirens. Next base: position 86,373,011 of record VDFB02000017.1, read on the forward strand.
ATCAAAATATTCATCTGGTATATCCACAATTACTTGCTCTTTTCCTTTTTCTTCAGCTCTTGGAGATTTTTGTCCTAGAGGAATGTCATCTACAAACTCTAGAGCCCTTTTCTGCTTCTTCTTCATCTTACTAGAAGAGGACCCAAATTCAACTCCTCTTACTGGAAGAGAGATGCCAACTATTCCAAACTTTCCCAACAACTCTCTAAAGAAACTTTCATGAACTTGCTCACAATTTTCCAGAGTATTGAAATGTTTAAAAAATTTCTTACAAATAGGTTCATTTTCCTTCCATACCACATTATCATTCTAAGGCAAGCGATTAGAAAATACATCATAATGCATATAACTAGGGTACCAAACCTGAAGGGGTAATCTGCATCCTTTGTCAATTGCACATTTTCCATCAATTGATCTTTCGTCAATCCACATAGATCAAAGTCTTCATCTTCCATTATCATTTTGTGGGAAATGTAAACTGTGCCTACCGAGGTTGATCCTTCCCTATTTCTGAAGAAAATTTTATATGAAATTCCATGTGCAATGTACCTCGTTATTGGATCTTTGATTGTTGAAATTAACAAAGCTCTTTGATATCCTTTTACTCTAGTTAGGGTTTCGACCACTTGATTCCGAATTGACTTCTTTTTTGGAACATCTCCAATATTGCATAATCTTGTTATATTTTTGATCACCTCTTTTGAAATTTGATAGGGTTTATCTAGAGTAAGGATATCATTATCCAATCTATTCAAGATAAACCTAACCACTTATGCGTTGACAAAATAGGGAAACTCATTCTAGATGTCCAAATTCTTATGTTTCACACCTTCAAGCCACTTCAATTCACCGGCTGGCAACAAATTTCTTACATCCTTGATCTTCCTATTACTATATTCATCCAAAGTCACTATTCCTTTAATTTTCTTCATTTTACTTTTCGTACTAAACAAGGTTTTCTACCAAGCACTAAATTTTGAAATTCTACAAGTAACTGAAATACCTGAAGAATTCACCACCAAATTTTCTTTACTCCTTTGAGATTTCATTGTAGAAGCTCTCCTTCTATTCTCCTACAATGAAAGGTGACAAATGAGGGTTCCAAATACCTTTTTATGACTTTTCACACCTAACCTTTTTAGCTGCATTAAATACTTTTCCCTAGGAGTTCTGGTAACTCTTTTCTCAAACAACAAAAGAAAAACTTGTCTGCGGACCTTCTACCTCTCATGTTCCTGCATAAGTGATCACTGATACATTTTCAAAATTTTATCATAGCTACTAACAATTTTCTACATTTTGGTGTCAGCTATCAATAGGGGGCCAAAGGATCTTCCTTGAAAAAATACCCCTAGGCCAATGGCATGAGCTCAATTTTCAGAGGAATTACCGGAGGCTGCTTCTGGTAAGGGCTTATTTCCTTCATCATATCCACTCTTCTTTACCTTTTTTTTCTTCATCTGATCTCTTTTTTCTTCCATAGTCACTTTTCCTTTTCCTTTTTCATCTTTTTTTGAAATTCTTCCTCTGTATACCCGACCTCTTCTATCCATATTTATGTTTCTATAGAATCTTGCAATGTGACCAAATCTGTTGCAACTATAACACACCAGATTTCTCTATCTAGACAACTCATTCCATTGATTTCCTCTTGATCTACATTGATTAGCAACATTCCCAAATCTTCCACAAGTATAGCATTTAACATTTCTTAAACTGACAGACATACTTTTGCATTCAATAGACTTGTGACCTAGCTTTTTGCAATTAAAACACTGATCAAGAAATGATGTGATGAGCATATTTTTTGGTTAAATATTGGGTATAATTTATAGTCCATTTGCTGGAATTTTAATGAACTTTAGTTGTCGAATGTTAATATTTTGTATAATGTTTCCCTCAAACCGTTGACATTGGTTTTATCCTATCCTTGTGAAGTTTTAATGGCATTAACATATTATTTAGATTACCTATATTATTTTTTTGTGTGATTGATGAATGTTCTCTAAGGTGATTTTAGATGTGCAATTATTATGCGTACTAACATTGCCATGCAGGACATAATTGGTGGATGCTTAGTTGGGAGAGGAAACCGATAGATGATCATGCAGGGGAATCATTCAAAGGAGACAACTAAAGGATGATGGTAGCAGATTCCCTATGGTAGTCAATTGTAATCACCTTGTATTTATGGCATTGATAAATCATGGGAGTTACTACAACATTGAGTCCATGTTTGGGCATGCATGTCTAACTGGATTCCCTGTAGGCGTAACCGCTCTACCACTATTTTTGTTGCTTTCCCTAAATGGCATCCTCCTAGTTAGTGGGAGTTGATCACCCTGTTTAGCTGGTAGAATAAATATAGATTTGAATCTCCTTCAAAGGTTGGAAGTTCTTAGTTTTGGATTGTTGTTGAAAAATGATATTGATAATGTATTGAGCATACTCTACTTTTCAATACAGCCATGTTGGTTACTCTATTTACATAATTTTCAATGAATGAGATGATATTTTGAATTTGAGTATTTGAGTTTGTATTATTTTTACTGGATACTCATCCAAGGGGGGCCACTTGGTGAGTAATCCTTTCTTTAGAGTAATTAAATTAGTCATAATTTCCTATTTTGTACTTAGTTCAAAATTTGGCATTGACTATTCTTGTAGCCACTAGAAGTCCATTTTGTGTCTGTTCCTATAGCCAAAGCAGACAGAGTAGTTTCCTATCTATTTTCCTAGATCTTTATTCTTGTTATGCATTTCAATTTAGCATATTTGTTGGTTAATGTTTAGCATTTGATTTATTTCCTTCCTACAGTTTACTTTCAGTACTGCATGTTTCTTAGCTGCAGATTAGAGATGGCTACTTAAGAATTCCTAGTGCACATATAGTGCTGACCCATTTCAAGTCTACATCCTTGGGTTGACAAGTTAAATGCACCTCCACGATGATCGAATAGCTATTCAAGTTAGATGTCTAGTCTCTGAATCATGGCCGTAAAATCCCAGTTATGAGATCATTGTAGGAGGCCAACATTTTTGGCACCATTGTTGGGGATGTTGTCAAGCTAGGAGGTTCTTCAGAGTGATTGATAATTTCTCTGTTATATCATTTCTTTTGAGTTGTTCTTAGAATACCCCCCTTGTTTAGATGAGTAATGATCTACTATTCTTTTGCTCATTCTTTGTGTGAGCTAGTTGATGCTGAGTTGATACTGCAACTAGTTGAGATAACAAATCTACCTAGAAATGAAGAAGAAGAACCATTTCCCTTTTTGTTGATGCAATCCTAAACTGGCTAGTTTTGAAGCTTCCACTAAAGATTAAAATAAGATTAATAGTCCTTTTCCTTGAGAATCCATCAAGAAAACATGGGTGATACCTTCTTGTTTGAATATGACCTACTCTGCTAGGATTATGACTACACCACTGATGCTCCTAGGCTTTAGCTATTTCGTACCACTTTAAAAGAAGCTGCACTAGGATGGTTTATGAGTTTAGGCAGAAATACAATGGAAACTTGGGAGGACATTAAGACAAAGTTATTTGGAAAATACAAGGAATATTGTTGGGGAAGTGATATAAAAGGAATTAATGCCTTTAGGATGCAACAGAAGGAAGATGAGAGCTTGGAAGATTACATTTCAAGGTTTTTGTCCTACATGCAAGAATCTCCACACCATACACCCAATGAAGAATACCAAAGTTGCTTTTCTTGTCAAGAATAAATGAGTTACACTAATGCTTTGGAATTGATGGAAGGAGGAGATATCACTCAAGTCTCTTGGGAAGATATCAAGGAAATATGTTAGGACTATTCCAAAGCAGCTTCAAAAGAAGAGAGAATTTATCAATCTTCTACCGATGGAGTTCCAAGGATGGAGATTGTTGATTTGTTGATATACTTCAAGTAGGATGTTACAAAAAACCTAGCTACTCAATTGGGTACACTTCAAGCCAAAGAAAAACATAGGAGGCAAAGGCGACATTGGTGAAATACTGCCCTCATTATAAGAAAAAGAAGAAGGACTGGAGATGAAAGATGGTAATTAACATCGACAACAAGATTCCACCTAAGTTCAAACCAATTTAGATTGAGGAAGATCAAGTCCACTTTGATGCACAAAGGAAGCCCTAGGTTCCAAAACAAGGTATGTTACCAGGTCCATTATCTTTTTTTGGGCCAAACCAGGTAGTCAGTTCCATGCAGCCATCTCCTCAATCCCAATAGCCTTCCATAACACCTCCACCTGCTAACACACACAAACTTACTCAACTACCAGCTCAACCCACACCCTACCTAAATAACATACCATAGCCGCAATAAATATACTTTGCTAATTCAAAGAAATTAACTACATATGTTGTGAGTGTAAGTGATATGCACTTGTGTTTAGGAACTAATATATCAATTCTTTCCACACCCATCATCATTGAGCTACCTATAAAAGAGGAACATGAACCTCTAAATGATCCTATTTAGCCAATAGTACCTAAACATCCTAAACAAGAGCCACCATTCCCTCAAGGATTGGAAGTTTCCAAGTATAAGGAAGACAAGGAAGATACAACTTTTGACATCATGGATTAGCTAAAGCATATATGTATTTAGATATCCCTATTTTAGGCCATAAAAGATGTTCCTATATATGGAAAAGCTATCAAGGAAGCTTATCTCAAGAAGTCAAGAAAAAAGAAGAAATACTTGACTAAAACCCATGTGATGAGATAGATCACTGACATCACACTTGGAAAAGTGACCATTCTGAAGTACGGTGATCCAAATAATCCTGTAGTAGCAGTTGTTATCCACAGGATTCAAGTAAAGAATTCCCTGAGTGATTTAGGGGCAACAATCAATGCGATGACTAAGCACATCCTGTAGCAGCTAAATGTTGCATGTATGAGGCCTACTCCTACTATCTTGCAGCTTGTTAATAGTTCTACTATGGATCCTGATGATATATACCTTCTAGACTCTTGGGAGCATCCAACAGGTCTCATGATTTTCTCTCTATGGCCACATGTCAATGAGGAAGCCAGGGAAGTTAACTCGATGGTGCAACTCATGATGCTAGGTAGAAGTCCTTTCTTGCAGTTTCAAGATGAAGAAGTGTTATCTAGTATAACATAGAACCGTTATGAAGAGGTATAAACATCATCGTCTACTTTTGTTTGGATGCTCCCCCCTGATCTTCCTACAGTCACTCTTCTTGTAGCCACTCTTCCTGCAACCACTCTATTTTTAGGGAAACTTCCTACAACAATAGGCATATTCCATACCATAGTGCCATATGGACTCAAACAATTATAGAAGTCTCATGAACATGCATTTGCATGGGACTACCATGATATGAAGGGACCAAATCCTAAGTTCTGCGTTTGATGGATCTACATCATAGCAGATTGTCAACTAGTAGGGCAACCTCAACAAAGAATTAACCCTGCATTAAGAGAGACTATTAAAATAGAGCTACAAAAATTGATAGTTGTTGGATCTATCTATCTTATTTTAGATAGCAAGTGTATGTCTTTATTAGATCGTGCCAAAGAAGGGAGGGAAGTGGTGAGTTTGTGTTGATTACAAAAAACTTAATGCTGCCACTAAGAAAGACCATTTTCCCTTGCCATTGTACACTCGCCTAACAAGAGATGTTGAACTCCAATGGACAGAAGACCGTTACAGAGCATCTTCTAAGGTAGCCTTAACCCATGTTCCTATTTTGGTCATGCAGCCAAATGCTTTGGATAAAATGAGAAGGATAGCCTTGCACCACACTAAATTAGTGCAAAATTAGAGGATGAGATGGCATGATTGGGAAAATGAGTTTCAGCCAAGTGACTGGGTATTTTTATATGACCTAAAGCATCAAGACAATGTAGGAAAGTTGTGGACAAGCTGGTTAGGACTGTTCAACATTTCTGAGGTCTTTCCTATTGGATTTTTTTAGTCCACCATCATTGACCTTGATAGATTCAAGTCACTTGAGCTAGCCTCCAAGGAAGGGCCCCTACAACAATTCACCCAGTGTTCAGTACATGAACTTCCAAAATTGGTGGACCTAGCGTCCCACCTTTTGGAAAATTAAGATACATATTTCTCATAATAAGATTTCCACTTTAGTGGAAATCCATTTCTTCACCCATCCATCCATCCATCCATTCGTACCACCTTTCTCTATCTCTTCCATCATTTCATTTCACCTCACTCCACTTTGCTTCACTTTTAATTAATTGCTCAATCATTTCAAAAAAAGGAAAATTGGTACTTTCTCTCCACGATCTTTGCAATGCATCCTTCGCACACTCAGGTATGTACACAGTAATTATCATCTCTTAATTACCTATTAAGTGCATTTATTTAATTTTCACACATTATTATAGGTAATTGCATAATATTTCATTATTTCCTATCAAGCCACCACTCCCTTCCCACATGTGTTGACACATGTCCAAAATTAGGCTGGGGGAATAAACAATGCAAATAAACTGCTCATACATCAAGTAGTAATCTTGCTACGTCAGGAAATTTAAACAAGTTTATCACCCCTTTCCTTGCCTTAATTGCATTTTCATAATCTTAAGTATAAGAAGTAAATGGTAAAAAGCAAAGACAAAGAAGAAAATTTAGTCGAAACTGGCAGTAAAAATTTAGCAAAAAGGTGGTGGCTTTCAAAAAATTGTAGAGGAAGGAAATTTTTGTTAAGTGATAATTTCAAACAATGGGAGGTGGCTTAATTTGGAATGATCCCTTAGTTCATGACGCTTTTCTACAAGATGCACAATGTCTGGTAGAATTTCAATGTTGTGGATGGTTTGATTATTTCATGAAGCTGGATGTCTTTGATGAGGGAATTGCACTTGAATTCGCTCAAACATTCTCAGAAGGCAAGGCCACGATAAAAGGGTTAGAAGTGGTGGCAACTAAGGAGAGAATTGTAGAAATTTCACAGTTACTTGCTAATGGTGAATATTACCCTGCCTCTGGGGACACCAGATCAGCTAGAGCAAAATTCACAATACATGGTGACCCACCAATTAGCATTGACAAGTAGGGCGCAAAAGAATGTCTCTTCTTGAACCATGGAAGCAGGTAGCTATTCACATTATAAGGTATATCACCTATGAGGGACAACTATCAAATATGCATTCAATACATTTCAAGCTCTTGAGCCACATGAGGCACGAAAGGAGGATGAATGTGCCCAATATCTTATAAAATCTTCTCTCCATCATGGCAGCCAAAACATAAAAAGGTAGGGGAAAGTTTGACTCCCACCATTGCTTGATAAAATTGCTAGTTAAGAAATTTTTTCATGATGTATCTAGAATGGCTTGGGAAGAATTTGTTCAAGTTAACCAAAATTACCATCAAGAAGAGTTTGTCAATGTTGAGAATTTGCCACCTAGGGCTATAACTCAATCTGGTAGGTCTAGTAGAAGATTAAGCATAACCGATGCCACCCTTGGTGCTTCAACTTTTGGTGCTAGTTCTAGTATGAATCCTCCTATAGTAGCAGAATAAGCCATAAAAATTAGTTCCTCTGAAGCAGAACATTCAGAAAAAGCAAGCTCTTCATCTGAGCCTGATGATGATGTCCCCTTGCAAACCCTAATAAGAGCTAGGGCACAAAAGAAAGAGGTTGAAACAAGAAAAGAAAACGAAAGAGGCCAGACCTGGCTTGTAGAGGAAGAGGTGTTGAGTGCTAGGAAAAGAAAGGCTAACCCTATTCATCATGAAACCAAGGGAAAATATAAGAGCATCTCTAGGAAGTCAAAACCACCTAGACCAGCTTTTTGTGTACCTTCATAGGAAATCCCTGGGCATGATGAGACATCACGTGGGGACACCAAAGCTTCACTAGAATGAGAGTAGGTTGAGGAAAAGGAAGAATATATCTTTGAGGAAGAAGCAAAGTGGCATTGGTAGACCTTGTTAGTATCACAAAGGAGTTTGAGGATGAGTAGGGGTTCTTGCAGTGGAGCCAAGAATAGGGGCAAGAGTTCTTGTAGCCATAGCAGGAAGCACAACAAGAGCCAGAACAAAACTAGGAACAGGTACAAGAGGTCTTGCAATAAGAAGAGGGCAAAGAAATAGCACCCCTGTAGCCACAGAGAATTGAACAACCAGAGTTCATGCAGATGATACCATATGGGGAGCAGCCATCAACAAAAAAATTGGTAGGAATTCATAACCCTCTTGATTTTACAATTCATGCGACAACTTTAAATCTATGGAAAAAAATAGAAAGGAGGGAGAGAGAATGGAAATAGGAGAAGAAGAAACTAAAAAAGGAAATCCAAGAGAGGGATGAGATTATTGAGGAGAAAAATGAGGAGATTGCTACTTTAAAGGAGAAATTAGATGGCATTGTGACCCTAGTGCCACAAATTCTTGAATGCAAAGCTCCTACAAGGGTTTTTGCCTTGCACTTGAAGGAGAAATATCTCTCTTTCAAGTTATCAAAAATTGTTTCAAATTTAAATCCATCCATTGAAACTCCTGGTGAATTATTCAATGCCTACAGAATTGCTTCCCCTAAGATGAATTTTTTTTTATGTGAATTTTATTTGCACAATTATATCGTCATGCAGGATCATGATTGGAACCCATTGCTATATGTTGGGGGTGTTCAGTTGAGAGCATTTATGTCGGGCACAAAATGAAATTAATTGGGGTGAGCAGAACAATGCTTATAGGAGAATGGAATTTAATATCCTCTTACCCATTAGGGATGAGTCGAGTAACCCAAGGGATATCTGCAGAGAATGGCTCAAGATGCTCCTCAGACCAAGCTATGTTAACAGAATCATGCCCTAGATTGAAGCAGTCTATGCTGAGTATAAGTTTAAAAGAATATCAAAAGAGGATCTCATAAGAGGATATCTAGCTCAATGATGGAATAGTTTAACAGATGAGTTGATACAAGCTGAGCCCCATTCTATTCACAACTATGCTACAACATTGAAGATAATTGACAGGTATATCCAACTTGGTAGAGAAAAGGGGATATTTTGGCTTCCCCTAACCTTCCAGCTACCCATTCTCATGTGGCCTATACCAAACTACATATTCTACCAGTATGATGTTGATACAAAAGGAAAAGGTGGAACAAATTTGATAGACTGGGAGGATTTTATTAGGATCCAGACTCACATACTACAACAATAGATGTTGGCCAGCTTGCAGTTGCAAACTTCAAAGCCTTAACCAAATAAAAGAAAAAAAATTCCACTATTGGAGGACTAGTAAGACATTAGGTTAGGGGGAATGATGAGCCTAGTTTTTGGTTAAATCTTGGGTAGAATTTATAGTCCATTTGTTGGCATTGTCATGAACTTTAGTCATCAAATGTTAATATTTTGTATAATTTTTCCCTCAAATCATTGACATTGGGTTTATCCCATCCTTGTGAAGTTTTAATGACATTAACATATTATTTAGATTACCTATATTAATTTTGCATGTGATTGATGAATGTTCTCTAAGGTTATTTTAGATGTGCAATTATTATGTGTACGGACATTTCCATGCAGGACACAATTGGTGGATGCTAATCTGGGAGAGGAAACTGAAAAATGATCATGTAGGGGAATCATTCAAAGGAGACAACTGAAGGATGACAGTAGTAGATTCCCCATGCTAGTCAATTGTAACCGCCTTGTACTTATGGAATTGAGCAATCGCAGGCATTACCGCAGCATTCAGTCCACATTTGGGCATGCATGTCTGACTAGATTCCTTGCAGGTGTAACTGCTCTGCCACTCTTTTCCTTGCTTTCCCTAAATGGTGTCCTCCCTGTTAGTGGGAGTTGACTGCCTTGTTTAGCTGGTAGAATAAATATGGATTTGAATCTCCTTCAGAGGTTGGAAGTTCTTAGTTTTGGATTGTTGTTGAAAAATGGCATTGATAATGTATTGAGCATACTCTACTTTTCAATACAACTATGTTGACTACTCTATTTACATAATTTTCAATGAATGAGATGATAGTCTGAATTTGAGTATTTGATTTTGTATTAGTTTTAGTGGATACTCATCCAAGGGGGCCCACTTGGTGAGTAATCCTTTCTTTAGAGGAATTAACTTAGTCATAATTTTTTGTTCTGTACTTAGTTTGAAATCTAGCATCGACTGTTCCTGCAGCCACTAGAAGTCCATTTTGTGTTTGTTCCTACAACCAAAGCAAATAGAGTAGTTTCCTGTCTATTCACCTAGATCTTTATTCTTGTTATGCATTTCAGTTTAGCAAAGTTGCTAGTTAATTTTTAGCATTTTCTTTCTTTCCTTCCTGCAATTTACTTTCAGTACTGCATGTTTATTAGTCGTAGATTAGAGATGGCTACTTAAGAATTCCTAGTGCACATATAGTGTTGACCCATTTCAAGTCTATGTCCCTGGGTTGAAAATTTAAATGCATCTCCATGATGATCAAATAGCTATTCAAGTTAGATGTCCAGTCTCTGAATCATGGTCGTAAAAGCTCAATTATGAGATCATTGTAGGAGGCTGACATGATGGACTAGTTGAATTTATTTTACTTGTACACTAAGAAGCCATATGACCAAATTTATTATAGGAAAATTAGTAACCATTAAACTTCTAAGCATTGGGTTTTCTTATTGGATACCTTCTTCCTTTGTTCATCTGATTTCTTTGTCTAAAATCCTTATGTTCAAATCGAGAGCTTTCTTCCTTCTCATATCCAAGACCTTGTTTATCATTTGAATTCTTTTTTCCTTGATTCAACTCATCAAGCTTAGTATAATTGATCCTAAACTTCTCCTTGTACTCATTTGTAGTAGTGAGTTCATCTTTGAGAATAACTATATGTCTTTCAAGTTCTTGTTCATTATTTATGGACTATTGCAATTCAATCTCCAGCTGAATGAATCTATTATTTACTCTGTTGTATTCTTCAAATTTTTCTTTTAAGGATTGGACCAGATTCTCCTCATTCTTCTTCCTTTATCCAATCTCCTTAGTTAGCTTTATTTCCATAGATTCTATCTCAAGCTTAAGAGTAGCATTATTTCTAGCAAGTTTTTCACATTCTTCAGTTATCTCTTTTAGGGTCTAATTCAAGTGAACATTTTACAAGTTTTTATTCTCTTTCTGCTTCAACTGATCACAAAGTTCCTTCCTCTTTTCTCTTGAATCATTGATTTTATCCTTCAATGATTGAATGAATTTCTTATCATCCACAAGATTTCCTCTTAATTCCATGACTTCTATTTTAAATTGATCAAGATCATTAAGTGCCACCATAAGCTATTGTTGAAGACCAGAGTCCATTATATTCCAAGATCCACCTCAAGATGTTAAACTTCTATAGAGGAACTGTGTTCTGATACCAATTGTTGGACTCAAGGAACACTGAGAGGGGGGGTGAATCAGTGCTCAACAAATTAGAATTTTAATTTAGATCTTAAACCATTTTCAACACATAAACATAATTAAAGATGCAAGCACACGAACAAGATGATCAAAATGCCACAACACCAATATTTTTACATGGAAACCCTGTTAGGGGAAAAACGACTATGGAGATTAATCCACAATTTATACTTTGTCAAAAGTATGAATAAAAGGGAATGCACTTGCATTCAGGCACACTGCCTAGAGCGCACTGCTCAAAATAAGGAAGGCTCACTGCCTTACAAAATATTTGTGATTACAACAAAAATTGAACTGAGAAGATAACATCTACAAATGCTTGGATCCAGTTTTGGTGAACCACATAAAATAGATTCTAAACCTTTTGTCTGATCTTGCAACTTGCTCTGCTCTACTCTACCTTAATTCACAATAATCTTCATCTGCTTAAGCAAAATTTACTCAATTGATCTTCTGATGTTTGATCATACATTTGTTCTGCTCTTTTCGCACATTAACACCTTCTCACACTTCATCCTCTCAATAATGTAACATACATGCTTAACAACCTTTCTTGGAGATCCACAACACAAAATGATGATCCGGTGAAGCATACAGATTGACTAACTAATCATATACCCTGTTCTTCATGCTTTATGTCGGTAACACACTGTCTTCTACATTTTTTGTTGGTATAATTAGATCCTAATCTACAGACTGAGATAATGACTTCAGTTGCCATGAAAACACTAGAAGCCATAAACAATCTCCCCAAGCCATATGCCAACAAAAATTTCAAAATTCACAATAGCAGTTACCTTTTGGCAATAGTGGTCAAGAAATGCAATAGCGGCTCTATTTTTGGTAGTAGTGGTTAGAAAATTCAATAGCGATAAAAATGAAAAAAATGACCAAGTTTTTCAAAAGCACACAAAAATCATAAAAGCATTCATTTCATACAAAGAAAGAAAATAACGAACATTTTAACCAAACATGGTAAACAAAATTAAACATCTTAAGAAATAGAGAGTAGGAAACATGAAAGCAATCAAAAAAATTAAAAGTGGTACAATAAAAAAACAATAGCAGTAAGAATGATGGAAAAGCATTAATTTTACAAGATTACCACTATTGCTTAAAAAAAATTCTAGCATTAATTACTAAAAAATGAAAAGAAAAAGTTAGGAATGGATAAGGTACATATTGTGGTACCTATGCTAGTGGACCTCCCAAACTCATGGACTACATCTGCATGATGTGGGGCACCTGTAATCCTTGGCATCACGAATCAACAATCGTCAAAGTAGGATCTCCAAAGACAAGAATTCACTAAGGGCTAAGAGTGAAAATGAGGTAAAATGAACCCTAATCCCCTAATTTTACCCCCTAAACCCTAATTTTTTACCTAGGAAACCCTCCTAGGTTGAAATTATGGGCACTTGGGAACATCTAAACTATAAACAAAGGTCCTATAAGCTTAATTTTTTTCCATATATGCATCTGAACTAAAATTGAATCTTGTCGTGAGCTTGACCCCCAAAAATGATTTTTCTGGCCAACCTCTCGAGGGGATAGCCTAATGTTGTACTATCTTTCCACTAACCGCCAAGGCATAATGGAGCATATAATTTTTTTCAATTATGATCTTAACATCGAATTCTTTGAAACAAAGCAACCAGTACTTTGTCTCAAAGAGGGGTAGAATGCAGACATGCAAAAATGACCTAACACATATCACACATCTTGAATGACATGTTTCGATTTATCGACATCATTATCATTTAATATCATTACATTTCACATCATTTACATCAAAAACCCTATTTTCCTCTATTAATTAAATCATCTTTAATTATTTAATTAGTTCACTATTTCATCATTTATCTAATATTTATTCTTCCTGATTAATTAAATAATACCAATTATTTAATTATGTCCCTAATATACCCTATTGTCCTAAATTAGTTAAATTATTATCACTTAATAGTTTAATTAAATCAATTTCCCATTTCTAAATCAGAATTAATTAGATTAATTATTCAAACATCATTAAATAAAGGTCAACAAACAAATATAACTTAATTTGTTAAATTCACACATGACTTGCACGTTCAACTCAAAAATGTTAATTAATTAATTACCCTCACCTCCTTTTGTGATTGAGAAAATCACAATCATTGATTGCTCAGTCTAATTGGCTAATTGATTCATCTATTTCCTAGCTAACCTCTCTATTCTTCAATCCCATCAACTACTCAACTTGATTTATTCAATTCCATAGATTATGCAATCTAAATCCCCCAATTGTGCAATTAACATCCTTAATTGGATCAATCACATAAGCTAACTACGTAATCTAATTCCTCTCAAAGGTTCTCAACTGTTGATCGAGATTTTACATTGTTGCATCTCAAAATAGGAAATCTATAAAATAACCTTCTACCTTCTCACAAATCATCTAGAATTTACATAGCAAAGCATTGCACAACTGATTCTTGAGCACACTTGAGAATTGACATCTTCACATTCTAGTTCACCATTTATGCACATTCTTGAAGCTTTTGCAACAACAATAATGAAGGCTTTGTATTGAATGGAGTGATCTAACATCCAAACATCAATGCAAACACAACTCCAACATGGGATGGTATATGTTTTAAAGTTTTGAATTTAGTTTGTGTTATCTTAGGATTTCATTATTTTATTTCATAATTTTAGAGCTTCATTTCATGAGTAATGGGTTTTGGGATCTTAACCTTATTTGAATCATATTATTTGAATTCATTTTCTTTCTAAATTTTTTATTCCCCCTTTATGACAGTAACCCTTTCTAGGGTTGAGTTTCCCTTGATAGTTCTTCGTTGGCTACCACCCACTCAAGTGAAGTAGGGACGAAAACCTAAAAAAATACCAAACAAACACATTCCAAAAAGGTATTTGATGTTGAGTTTGAATGTAAATATTTCCATATTTACCTTCAATCTAAGTTTGTTTCACCCCATTGGAATGGTTATTGGTTTATTCTCTTAGGGTACTTAAGACCCAATTCTTAAGAAATTTACTTAATCAATTCAAGTTTACTTTACTCATATAATCTAATCAGGTTAATATGTCTAACTATAACTAGTTCATTTGGCCATGATAACTATATGATCAAAAAATCAATAAATTGGAACCTTAATTATTCAACTAAAGTAATTTTAATAGGGTGAAAACTTACCATTAGTTGGAAGTATTCTACTAGAAATTCAAGTTTGTTAGAAATATAATATATGAACATATTTCAAGGAATATCCTTAAGGCTATCTTTAATATACAATTCAATTCTCAATAATTTCTAATAAAAAAAAGAGGCCTTATACATTCTATACAAAGTGTTAACAAGGATTATCATTAACAATTTTAACAACAAAACAAAATTAGAACCCATGACTATAATTGATATCACTAGCTAGATAGCTATGCACATTTATACAAGTTATCATGAAATGTTATCCAAAATAATAACCATATGGAAATCCTGCTATATTAATTCAACTAATAACTCTATTCCCTAACAAATAACATTACGTACTCACCTTTTCACTAAATAAATGGGCTACACAAATGCCTGATCATTAGTAATTCTTATCATGTTAAGATAAATAACTCATTTGTATTTATTCCATAATAACTAACTATCTAGTTAAAATAATTGTAAAAATTATACACAACTAGCTTGATATTGATATAAGAGGATTTTTCCAAGGTTAGAAGAAGTCATATCATTAAATTTAGTTAATTGTAAGAGATTGAAAGAATTATTAAGAGATAGGGATTTTAAAAATGATCACATAATGGAACTTAAACAAGATATCTTCCTAATGCAAAGGAAACCAAGGAAATAATATCATGACTACTAATTACCATGATTCCTCATTTAGGATTAAAATTCATAATTGTCACAAATCTTTTGGAAATATGTGCCTCAATCCCATAGGCTGAAACCTCTAAGAGAGCCAAGTCAGTGTGACATGCTTTGTGTCTGGCTGAATAGCAGTTGAAACCTTGGCGAACAGTTCTAGTCATTGTGACCTTGCTTCAGTCATGCCGAATGTATCTATCACTGTGACATTATGATCATTGTGATAATTTATATCTCACTCTGCCCAAGTTGATCTCTTGCCGACGAGTCAGTGTCAAGTGGTGGTTGGGGAGACTCATGGCTATTGGAGTCTTTGGGGTAACACGGAGGCTTCGCTATGAATTCTCAGCGATGAAGAAAAGTCTCACTGACAGTATACACTCAGAGTAACATATGGTGGCTCAATATGAAGTCTTAACGATGTGAGATGTCTCGCCAACAACTTTATCTTGGAGGCATCAGGGTAACACTAAGGGTTCGCTAAGAACTCTTAGAATGGAGAGAAGTCTTGCTGACTGTTGTTTGGTGCTTGGTATGACTTAAGACTTCAGATTAATGTCTTAGTGATAGCGATAAGTCTTGGCGATAGATGAGCACTTCAGAGTAACTTTTGAACCTCGATATGATCTCCTAGCGAAAGCGATAAGTCTTGCCGACTGTTGAACATTTCGTATAACATAAACACTGGATATGAGGTCTTGGCGACAAGGAAAAGTCTTAGTGATAGCTTTCTGGACTCATAGTAACATCTTGCTGATAGTATGGACTCTTGGCGATATCGATAGATAGGCCATGTGGCATCAGGGAGACACGATTAGTGTCTCACCGACATGCCAACACAGGGTGAATGCCTTTGACCGAGTGAAGACTATCCTACGTGGCTTGTATTCGACCAATCAGAGAAGCTAAATGGGAACTGCTAGCAGTTGGACTGTTTTGGCTGTTACTGAGAGGAAGATTGACAGACCATGGGCGTCATGGATATACTTAGGAATTGCAGATTGTGATCAGTTCAATGGTTGCATGAACAGTTGGATGTATAGTTCGATGAATGATCAGAGTGAATTGAATTCTGAGTGTATTGTAGCTTGAGTGTTATGTAGCAAGGTTGATCATTGTGAAAGCTATTGTAATTTGACATCAGAGAGTCAAGCCCGTACTCTGTATGTAATTTCATTACTATAATACAAAGGGATTTTTCTTGGTGTGGTGGTTTTTTCTCTCGTAAGGGTTTTCGCACGTATATTTGGTGTTCATATGTGTATGTTTAATTCTCTATTTTTGTTATCTCTTTTAAGTGCATCTTAATTGGACTGTAATTGTAAAATTTAAAAGGTATCTCAGCATTCTTCCCTGAGGTTTTGATGTTAGGAGAGTTGTTCCGCACCTTTGCTTTCCTTACACAATCTACTCATTTACTATGTGGGATAATAAATAAAAGATAGTGTATTCACATAGAATCTCTTTTTTTCTTATATTCTCTTTACTAATGGCTAAAACAATAATCAATAGAATAATGAGATACTGCATAACATTTGTAATCAAGTAAAAGGAGGAAGCATAGGATGTGCAACAATAGACTAATCAATTTTCATGTGATCATTTATCCAAAGTGTAACCACTTTTCTATATTACTCTTAATGTGATAAAATTCAATTCATTGAATCTTATTATTTTAATTAATTACCAAGATTGAGGTGATAGAAAAATTAGAAAAAATAGTTCAATAAAAGTGTAATATAATTTCCCAAGAATAAAAGAAGAATATAGACTTATTCTAGCATGTAAAATGAAAGGATTGAAAGTACAAAGAGTGAATTTATTTAAGTGAGTGAGAGCCAATTTAAAATTTAACTATGTACAAGTATCTTTCAAAATTATCAATGATAAATTTAACAATAGAATTAAATGAAATTGATGATCTATAATGATTGATATTAACCAATAATAGCAAAATCTAATACAATTCTTAGGACGATAAAGAATTCTTACAAATCATAATAGAACATATAAGTTTAAAACTATAATTCTTTATAACCATCAATATACTTCCGTTAAAACTTAAATACAATTAATGCCACTATATACAATAAGAGATCACTAATCATAATATTATCAATTATCTTATTCAGCAAAGCTTATATTTATGGTAGGAAATGGCCTAAATTTGATAATTATTCAACTAGAATATGTCTACAAATAACATGTGACAAATTTCATGTTATATATACGGTTTCTATAGGAGATTCATCATTGAACATCCACGTGATCTAATGTGGGTAATTATTTCCCAAAGAATTGGATTTAACCTTTTCCTTCTTTGTTTGCAATCTAGAAATGAAATTACCAAGTAGTCCTTAGTCTAGAACATGTACATAAAAAAAATTAATACTAGGATCTTATAGGGAAGTTGATTTCCTAGATTATTTGGGTCCATGAGGTATGTCATTCTACTAGAACCAAAGTAAAAGAAATCTAAAATTCAACTATAAAGTTGCATGAATTTACAAAAGAAAAAGAAAAAAATTCCCCCTCATTTTCTAAGAACATTATTATGTCTTCATTACTACCACTATCCATGAGTGCAACAAAAGGATAAAAAACATGTTTCAAAACATACACTTACACTTGGAATAGAGGTTTAAGGATAAAGGAGTGATACTAGAATATTAGGATTAAGTCCCATTTGGTGGCCTAAGAGTAGAAGTGCTCATTCTTAAATTTTTATAAGAATAAAGGTAATATCAATTCTCACTTTTAAGAATTTTATTTATTCAAAATAAAAGAATGCAATTAGCTCATCCAAAAATAGAATAGATAAAGTCACATCTTCAAGATATTATATAGTTCATATGATTCAAAGGTAATTTTATGGCCATAAGTACTGAGTGTTAATGATAAATGATATTGGGAATGGTTAAATCATGGATTAGTACAATTACCCCTTCTTGTAGTCTAGAGTCATATTTTTTTACTTTATTCTTGAAAGTTGTTCTCAAAGTATGAGATTTAAAAAATGGTTTTTTTTAAAGGTTATAGAAAATTTAAAATAATTTTAAAGGGTAGGATTAAACCAATTTCCATGCCCTTTTCCAACATTCTACCTACTTGTGCCTAATTTAAGTCTTTGGAAAATCTGAGTCTCACTTTGACATATATTCAATTCAGCGTTTAAAATGAGGATGAAAACCATCCACTTGTTTACCTCTTTTGAATATGATCATTGTGTAGACATGTAAAATTGACTTATCACCTATCACAACTCGAAATGTCTCAAAACAACTTAGAATATCTTGAAACAACTCAGAACGTCTCAGAACATCTCAGAATCAACTCAAAATCAACCTAAAACATCTCAAAATGTCTCAAAACATATTAGAATCAACTTAGAATGTCTTGAAACATCTTAGAATCAAATTAGAATGTCTCCTGAACATCTTGAATCATCTCAAAATTATCCCACAATCATCCCACAACATATCACACAACATCAAACGACATCTAAAACCCTAATTCTACTATTAATTGAATAATACAATGTTATTTGATTAATTCGTGTTTCATCATTTTGACCAATTAAATAAATTACATTTATTTAATGAATTCCTAATCTAATCTTATTTCATCCTGATTAATCAAAGCATGCCAATTATTTGATTACGTCACTAAATCACCTTATTCCCCTAAATTGATTAAATTATTAAATGATAATAATTTAATTATGACACTTTCCCTCCAAAATTTGAATAATTAAATCAAACTATTCAAATCAATTATCAAAAAAATCAAACACAAAAGGGAATTAATTAATTAAATAAATTAAATCATATTCCTCACCCACTTTCTAATTGAGAAAATCATGGGTTGCTAACTAAACAATCTAATTCCTAACTAAAATCAATCAATTGCTAACTGATCAATCAAATCTTGACCGATCAATCTAAACCTTGACTAGCCAATTTATTCTTCAATCACCCAAATTGTGCAATCAACTTTGCACAATCTTCTCATGTCTAAATCCTCTCAACACATGTTGACCGTTGATCTGGATATTCTCCAACGCGATCTTGATCATCAATTTGAAATCTATTTTCCTATATAACAAATTACCTCTCTCTTCACAAATATGGACTAGAGAATAAACATAATTTTGTGATGAAGTGTTGTCACAATCACAATTGATAGAGCTTCAACCTTTTTCGATCAACCAAGCATAATTCATCTAGCTTTTGCACATGAACTTTGAAGGATTCACAGTGATAAGAAAAATCCAACATCAAGCAAATACACTCCACTATGAGATGGTAATACTTTGTTTATTGCTTTCATTCATTTTGGTAATCATAGGTTTCTTAAAGTATGTTCAATTGGCTTAGTTTCATTTTGTATGTGTAGGATAGGATTTTATATTTTCTGTGTTTTATCTTAGATTAGATTTCCTAATTTCAATTGTTGTTTGATCTCATTTTCATCTAAACATCTTTCCCCTCACACACATTGTAATGTTTGAAAGATACATTTTAAATGGGAAATTTCAAATAAATACACATGGTAGTTTTAAAAACAACCCCACAACTTGAACTTTCTCTTTCTCTATTTATACTCTATTTGTCTGGACATCCATTAAAGTGTAATGGAAGGACAACGTTAGAAATAAAATAATGTATGCGTATAAATAATGTGCAGGAATTGAAACACCTCAAGAAATGTCATGTTTATAATTATTGCAGGACATCACAAAATGGATATGTTGAAAAGGCTTTCAGAACTATCATGCAAGAAGCATTTGATAGTTTTAAAGTCAAATCCCATGGATTTCATTGCCTTCCTCAAAACTATGGTGAAATGGCTACTTCTAGACTGAATAAGGGAATCCATCAAAACATAATTTTAAACATAATTTATCAAAAAAATTAGTTACCAATGTGTTGGCCTATGCAATACAAAGGCATGGACTGAATAGCGAATTATAAAAAAAAATATTATAATAAGGGATTTGATAAAAAAAATTAACTACACCACGATTTAACAGTGCTTGTGACTCAATAATGCTCTGATAGACAAGGATTCAAAGAGGTGGAAACATATACTAGAAACATGAGTTTAGAATTTTTTTTTCAAATACAAGCTTCCATTCTAATCTTTCAAAACTATGTCTCAAACGAATATGTCTACAGGATTTGTGAGAATATACAACCATTGTTGAGATCCTCACTATTGTACCAAAATAAAATTTCAAATACAATATGATAAATGAAAGGGAATATGTATAGGTAAGACTATATGTATAATTTAGAAGCAAGCCATGCATCCATTTTAGAATTAAATGTTTCAAAAAAATAAAAATCATCTAAATAATTTAAATGGTAGTGTAGGAAACTTTATTATGTGTAATTCTTATCTATTGTTTATAGTTGGAGGTGTTCTAATCAATATGCATGCAAGATTGGGAAGCATGTACATGATACAAATACTCATTTAAGACCACGATTGCATGATATGAACATCAAATAAATTTTGTTAAAAGGCTTAGAAATCCCATGCAAAATGTGTGATCCTTATAATCAATCTACTCACACCATATGCCAGCATATGAACTATTTGGTGGGATAATTATTGTTAGGAGAGTTGCTTCCGTATCTAGCTTTCCTTACAAGTGGTATCAGAGCCTGGACAATTGTGTTATCCTTGTGGGTACGTTGGGTTTTTTGTGTCAATTTCTATTCAGTGGGAGTCTTGTAGAAGTTCAATGGCAGCAATTTTGAGTTGTGGAAACTTAAGATGGAAGATCTATTAGTTGATCGTGATCTTTGGATTGTTGTGTCTGGAGTGAAGTCTACAAGCATGAAGCAAGATTGGGACCTTGTAGATAGAAAGTCTAAGGGGCTGATAAGGCTCTGTTTGGCAGACTCCATTCTTCTCAATGTGCATGAAGAGAAGAAAGCATCTTCCTTTTGGAAGAGACTGGCATCTATTTATCAAGGGAAGTCCTTGGTGAATAAACTATTCCTAAGGAAGAAGTTGTACACTTTGAGAATGCAGGAAGGAGGTTTTGTAGCTGATCATTTGAATGCATTCAACATGTTGATTGCATAGTTAGCATTTTTTAGTGTGAAGATTGATGAAGATGATCATTGTATGTTGATATTGTGTTCTTTGCCAGATTCATGGGATCACCTTGTGATGGCTATTGGGAGTACAACATCCAATTTCAACATGGAAGATGCTGTTGCTTCTTTGTTATCATAAAAAATGAGAAGGAAATCTTCTAAGATGGTGAAGGAGGCCCTTGCTATTAGAGGAAGATCGAAAGAGAAAGGCAAGAAGAAGGAAAAGAAATCTAAATCAAAATCAGAGGGGAGATCAAAGTATCCTGGAAAGAAGTCCAAGGTGAAGTGCTGGAATTGTGGGCAACCTAGTCATGTTCGAAAGGATTGTAAAGAGGAGAAGAAGAAGAATAAGACGAGAAGAAGAAGAATAAGAAGTATTCTTCAGACAATGATTCTTCTCATAGTGATGTAGATGCCTTCATTGCAACCTTGGCTACATAAGCATCAGATGATGTCTGGTTGATTGATTTTGGAGCATCTTTCCACATGACATCTCATAGAGACTGGTTTACAAAGTATGAAGAATACGATGGTGGAAAGGTGTACTTGGCAAGTGATTCAACTTTGGAAATTGTTGGTCATGGAAGAGTCAAAATTCAATTCCCTGATGGAAGAGTGAAGGGAATTAATGATGTAATGCATATACCAGGTCTGGCTCGAAACTTAATTTATGTTAGTAAGTTAAATGATATTGGAGTGCAAGTCACATTCTCGGGAAATGGCTGCAAGATGACTAGATGCTCAATGGTGCTAGCAAGAGGTGATCATATTAGTACCTTGTACAAGCTGGATGCACATGTTGTTCAATGCAACAGTGTCTCTATAAAGTCACAGAAGGCTACTCATGGAGGAAAAGAGGAAAATATTACTAATTGTATAAACTCTATGGAAGTTAACTTCTAGCAGAAAAGACTATGCTTTGGCATCATAGGCTAGGCCACATTGGAGAGAAAGGTTTAAAAACTTTGAACAAAAACCTGGTTGAGGGGCTTGAAGATTGTAACCTTGATTTTGAATTTTGTGAACACTGTATATATGGAAAACAACACTGTGTTTCATTTTATTCCAGTCCTCATAAATCTTCTGGTTTGCTAGATTATATTCATTATGATGTATCTGGTCCAGTGAATGTTCCTTCTTTGTCTAAGTCAAGGTACTATGTATCATTCATTGATAATTATTTGAGAAGAAAATTTGTTTATTTTTTGAAAAGTAAATCAGAAGTGTTTAGTCAGTTTAAGGAATTTAAGAACCTTGTAGAAAATCAAACTAGAAGAAAAATTAAATGTTTAAGGACTGATAATGGAAGTGAATTTTTTTCTAATAATTTCGAGAGGTATTGTAAAGACCATGGGATTAAAAGACATAGACTACACCTTATACTCCATAGGAAAATGGAGTTGCAGAAAGGTTCAATAGGATAGTGATGGAGAGAGCATGAAGTATGCTGAGTAGTGCTAGCTTGGAGGAGAAGTTCTAGGCTAAGGTTGTTGCTACTGCATGTTACTTGATTAATCATTCTCCAAATTCTGCTCTTGTTGAGAAAACACCTTTGGAAGCGTGGTCTGGTAAGAAGCCCTCTTTAAGACATATTTGTGTTTTTGGCTATGAGGCATATGCTTATGTGTCGTATGAGAAAAGATCTAAATTGGAGAACAAGGCTGTCAAATGTATTTTTATTGGCTATAGTGCTAGTATAAAAGGATACAAACTTTGGAATCCTGATACAGAGAAGGTTGTATACAACAAAAGTGTAATATTTTGTGAGATGAAGCCTTCTACCCTGGATTTGTAGTAAGAGACAAAGTCAAAAAACAATAAGGATGTAGTTGAAATTCCTCTGACACCAGATAAAGAGGAATTGAAAATTAAAAATGTACCTGAAACTGAGGAGAGCTCAAGTAGTTCTAAAAGTTTTGAAGAAGAAGAAGAACCTCAACCTCAGCAAGTGAGGAGGTCAACTCGTGAAAGAAAAAAACTTGATAGGTATGGGTTTTCTTTGATAGATTCTACTTGTGCCTATGCATTAATTTCTAGCACTGATGAGCCTAGGACTATGAAAGAGGCATTTAGAATGTCTGATTCAAACTCTTGGTTGGAAGCCATGAATGAAGAAATGGCATCATTAGAAAAGAATGAAACTTGGATTTTGGTGCCCTTGCCTAAAGGCAAAAAAGCTATTGGCTGCAAACGAGTATTTAAAAAGAAGATTGGTCTAGATGGCAGTGTGGAAAAATATAAGGCGAGGTTGGTTACGAAAGGTTATTCCCAGGTAGAGGGAATTGATTATAGGGAAATTTTTTCTCCTGTAGCTAAGCTGACATCTATCAAATTTCTTTTATCACTTGAAACAGTGTATGACTTAGAGGTCAAATAGATGGATGTGAAGACAACATTTCTTCATGGTGATCTTGAAGAAGAAATCTATATGTCCCAACCTGAGCACTTTGTTGAGAAAGGTAAAGAGAAATTGGTTTGCAAGTTAAAAAAGTCTCTGTATGGGTTAAAGCAATCACCTAGAATGTGGTACTAGAAATTTGATACTTTTGTATTGTCTTTGGGATTTGTAAGATCAAAATTTGATCATTGTGTGTATTACAAAGCTGAAAGTGATCAAGTACTTATTATTGCTCTATGTTGATAATATGTTGTTCATAGGCAATAGTAAGCTAATGATTTCTGATCTTAAGTCTTAGTTGTCTGCTAAGTTCAAAATGAAAGATCTTGGTGCAGCAAGGTATATTCTGGTGATGGAGATAACCAGGGACAGGAAGAGTAGAAAAATTTGGCTCAGTCAGAGTAAGTATATAAAGACTGTTCTAGAGAGATTTTGCATGAATGGTTGCAAGCAACTAGTTGTTCTAGTCTTGCAGGGAATGAAGCTATCTGTTGAACACTGTCCAAAATCTCCTACTGAGATGGAGGACATGACTAGTGTACCCTATGCTAGTGCGGTTGGAAATCTTATGTATGCAATAGTTTGTACAAGGCCAGACATTGCCCAAGTAGTGGGAGTTCTTAGTCAGTTTATGGCTAATCTTGGAAGGACACATTGGGATGTTGTAAAGAGAGTTTTCAGATATTTGAAGGGCACTTCAGAATATGCTTTGTGTTACCATGGGAACTTGGTTGAATCATAGAGGACTCTTAGTATTCGAGGTTATGTGGATTTTGATTGGGTAGGGGACATTAATAGTAGGAGGTCCACCAATGGATATACTTTCATGTTGAATGGTGGTGCAATGAGTTGGATAGGTAAGTGGCAGGTTGTAGTCACTTTGTCCACTACAGAGGCTGAATACATGGCAACTACACATGCTTGTAAAGAAGCAATTTGGTTAAAACGTTTGTGTTCTAACATTGGTTTTGATGCAAGTCAAATAACTATTTTTTGTGACAGTTAGAGTGCAATTTGTCTGGCAAAAAATCCTACTTTCCATGCTAAGACAAAACATATAGATGTACAACACCACTTTGTATGAGATATGGAGGAGGATGGAAAGGTCAGTTTGGAAAAATTTGATACTCTGGAGAATGTTACAGATGCATTGATGAATCCAGTGAGCACAAACAAGTTCAGGTGGTGTGCTAGTTCAATGGGCCTTAGTGCCCATGATTCTCAATAAGTTTTGTTGTGCTCTGGAGGTACCTATGTGATCTTTGTCAAGTGGGAGATTGTTAGAAATGTGTGCCTCAATCCCATAGGTTGAAACCTCTAAAAGGGAAAATTTGGTGTGACATCGTTTGTGTCTAGCCGACTAGCAGTTGAAACCTTGTTGAAATTATTCAGGTCATTGTGACCTTGCTTCAATCTCACCGAAGGAACCTATCGCTATGACATTTCATTCGGTATAACCTCTCACCACTTGTGGAAACCCCTTGTCAACTGTTGGCATTTATCAGATATCTGGGAGAGTCTTCGATGTTCGCTATGAGCTCTCAGTGATATGAATGTCTCGCCGATAGCATTTTCTGTTGAAGTCTTTGGGGAGAGTCTTGGGTGTTCGGTAAGAAGTCTTACTGATATGGATGTCTCACCAACAGGTTTATCCTAGAGACATCGGGGTGACTTGAATACTCGGGAAGAACTCTTGGCAACAATTGGTGTGTCTCACCAATGGTATACACTTGGAGCAGCACAAAGTTCTCAATGTGAGGTCTTAGCGATGGAAAAAATTCTTGCTGACTATTGTTTGGAGCTCGGTATGACTTGTGAGCATTCAGAGTAACGTCTCATCAATAGTGGTATGTCTTGCTGAATGTTGAATGCTTTAGTATAACCCTTATTGACTCGGTATGATCTCTCAGTGAAGGACGATAGTCTTGCCGACTATTGATCACTTTGGATACTTAGTGAGCTTCAGTGTGATGTCTCGGTGAAATATGACTATCTCACCAAATGGAAACTCATGTCTGTGTGACTTTGAATCTTCTGTATGATGTTTCACCAATAGCAATAAGTCTTAGCAATAGCGATACATGTGATGATCATCGGTATGAGGTCTTGGTGACATGGCGAAGTTTAAGCGATAGCTCTTTGGACTCAATGTAACATCTTGGCGATAAGGATGACTCTTGGCGACATTGATGGTGAAGCCTTTGGGCATCGGGGAGACACTTCTTGTGTATCATCAACATGCCAACACAAGTTGATCGCTTTGACTGAGAGAAGACCATCCTACGTGGTGAATCAATAGCCAATCAGAGAAGCCGAATGGGAACCGTTGGAAGATAGTTCATTGTGGTAGTTCTGAGAGGAAGCTTGACAGACAGGGGTGACATGGTTATACTCTATGATCACAAATTGTGTATGGTTTGATGAATTGATGGATTGTTGTGTGATTGTATGATTAGTGGATGAATTCTATTATGTGAAGACTATAACATGAATTTTCTGTAACAAGGTTGTTCATGGTGAATACTATTGTAAACTGACATCAGAAAGATAAGTCAAAACTCTATGTGTAATCTTTATTACTGTAATACAAAGTGACTTCTCTTGGTGTGGTGGGTTTTTCTCCCATAAGGGTTTTCCAACGTAAATCTAGTGTTCATATGTGTTTTTCAAATACTCTATTTCTATTCTCTTTCATGTGCATCTTAATTAGATTGTAATTGTAAAATTTAAAAAGGTATCTCTGCATTCTTCCTTGAGGTTTTGATGTTAGGAGAGTTGCTTCCACATCTAGCTTTCCTTACAATTATAACTAACACTTGTACCTAAAGGAGGTGCAAGGATTACGTCAATAGAAAATTATATGTATGCTAATATATTAGAGTAATTTTTTTTGCATGGGTGTGTATGGATGCCATATGTTGCAAATTCTAGTTGCATGTGGCTAGATTAAACAATCAATAATAAGTGCTAAATATATTGGAATACTTTAATCTTTAGTCAGCTATCTCTCAAACTTCCCCAACATAAACCTGTAGCCAGTTGACCTACCAGAATTTAATAAGGTAGGTGATTTTTAATTTGAATTATAGCACTTATTTTTTAGCTTGCATATATAAACTAAAGGAAAGAATGTAACCATAGTTTTTAGTTCAAGAGTTAGTTTTTTGTGTTGGGATTGAAAGAACCTGTAGTAGTAGAAGAAGGGAATGTTTAGGTGAGACAATAGCAGTGTAGAAAGGAATATTATCAGGTGTAGTGGACAAACAACACACAGATACAACACAACAACCATTTTTTGTTTAGGTGAATATACATCACCAAGTATTGGACAATAGTCCAAACTATATGTGGCATATTTTGTATTGTCAAATAGAATTAGTACTCTTTATTTTTTGTATTTTGAAGTGAAAAGGAATATATGAATATATAAAGCTATTATTTGTGTTATCCTTTATCTTGTCTCTGTGCATTGTTTTTCTTGTTTTGTCCACCATCTTGTTATAGAAATGACTTTAAATTGTTGCACCCCTACCTACCAACAAGTCGTATCAGAGCCTTGTATTTTTTTGGGTATTTAGTTTATTATGGGTGTGTTTGGAAAATCCATAGGTTATCTATGCATTAAGTCTTCTCAAGTCTAAGAAAAATGGCAAGAGGTGAAGGAAAAAGTTGGCAGCAACAACCAAATTTTAATGGTCAGAACTATGACATTTGGGCTAAGAAGATGAGAACCAACTTAGTTGAAAATAACCTATGGGAGTTGGTCATAAATGGGTTCAATGATATCACAGACCTAACAGCTTATGCAAACCTTTCAAATGCACAAAAAAAATAGTTGAAAGAAAATCATATGAAGGATGTAAAAGCAATCATTTTGATTGAGGTAGTCTTGACAGAAGCTATTTTCCCACATATTGTAGCAGAAAATTATTCAAAACAAGCATGGGAAATACTACAAAATAGTTATAAGGGGACTGATAAAGTCATATTAGTAAAGTTGCAGCTACTAAGAAGAGATTTTGAGACTACAAATGAAAGATGGTGAGTCCATTTCATATTTTCACACTAAGGTTTCTAGTTTGACAAATAAGATGAGAAATAATGGGGAAAAAATGGAAGAACAAAGCATTGTTGAGAAAATCCTAAGAAGTTTATCCTCTAGATTTTATCATATATTCATTTCCATTGAAGAGGCAAAGGACTTGTCCAAAATGACTGTAGATGAGAGTATGGGTTCATTGTAAACCCATGAGCAGTGGTTGAATAGATCTTCTCCTTCCCTAGACCAAGCCTTCAAGGCCCATACCAATGTAAGAGGTTGGGGAAGAGGAAAAAATAGTAGAGGTAGAGGTCAAAGAGGTAGAGGAGGAAGCAATTCTGGAAGAGGAGACTCAAATATCCAAGAGGAGCCAAACAATTCATAGACAGCTTACCAAGACAAGAAGACAAACAATAGTTCAAATCAAAGGTATGACAAAAGTAATGTGCAATGTTATGACTATCACAAGTATGGTCATTATGTTAGTGAGTGTAGGAAGAAATAACATGGCCATGGGAGTCAAAATGCAAATGTAGAAAATGAGAACAAGGCTAAAAATGACAAACAGTCAAACGTGTTTATTGTATGCAACCTTGCTGAGCATAACAATGATGAAGTATGGTACTTAGACAGTGCTTGTAGTAACCACATGAGTGGGAACAAGAACTTTTCCTTCATAGATAGAAACATAAAAATAGAAATCAAAATGGGAAATAATGAGAAAGTTATCGTCATGGGAAGAGGTGTAGTCAGCATCCAAACCAAGAATAGTGAAAGGAATAATATCCAAGATGTCTATTATACCTCTATTGTGCAATTTTTGCACATGTGCCCCATCAGAGGTGGGTACCCTCTTTTTTTTTCTTTTGCATCTCTGCATCTTGGCTTGGTCAAATTTTTAGTTTTTCTCTTCTTGGGAGGTTATTTTGGGAATTAAGTCCAGACTTGATTTGATGAAGGAAATATTTCGAGGCATCTTGAGGGTCTAGGAGAAATCCACCTATCATGGATTTTGGAAATGGGGATTTTGAAGTGAATTTTCAATCTTATATGTAAATATTTTTTGCACCCATGGATAGAGGATGGAAAATTAGGCCAGGTTGCTTTTTGAACTTTTCAATATTTATATTCCTCACCCACTTTTTGATTGAGAAAATCATGGGTTGCTAACTAAGCAATATAATTCCTAACTAAAATCAATCAATTGCTAACTGATCAATCAAATCTTGACTGATCAATCTAAACCTTGACTAGCCAATCTATTCTTTAATCACCCAAATTGTGCAATCAACTTTGCACAATCTTCTCATGCATAAATCCTCTCAACACATGTTGACCATTGATCTGGATATTCTCCAACACGATCTTGATCATCGATTCAAAATCTCTTTTCCTATGTAACAAACCTCTTTCTTCACAAATATGGATCGGAGAATCAACACACTTTTATAATGAAGTGTTGTCACAATCACCATTGATAGAGCTTCAACCATTTTTGATCAACCAAACATCGTTCATCCAACTTTAGCACATGAACTTTAGAGGCTTCACGATGATAAGAAAAACCCAACATCAAGAAAATACACTCCGTTACAGGATGGTAATACTTTATTTATTGCTTTCATTCATTTTGGTAATCATAGGTTTCTTAATGTATTTTCAATTAGCTTAGTTTCATTTTGTATTTATAGGATAGGATTTTAGATTTTTTGTGTTTGATCTTAGATTAGATTTCCTAATTTCAATTGTAGTTTGATCTCATGTTTGTCTAAACATCTTCCTCTTCACACATTTGGGCATGCCCGGTGGGACCTAGGTCCTTAGTACTAATTTTTTCATGAGCCAAATTGAAGTTGCAGGGTTCTGGGAGCTTTCGAGAGAATTTTCATGCATTGCCCAACAAAAGCTCGCATTTGACTAACAAAATTTCTGAGCATCTTCAACAAGAAGTGTGTTTTTTCCATGGGAAGCTCACTTTTTCACTAAGAACCTTGCTTTTTCTTTTTTTTTTGAGCATTTGCAAATTTCTAGGTTAGCATTTGCACGGAGATTTGAACATTTTCTTTCTAGAACTGAGCATTTGCAAATTTTTTTCTAAGCATTTGTTGTGGAAGTCAAATGCACGGATCCTGCACTATTGTAATGAACCTCCTTGCTAATTTTTGCTTATTTTGCAGCTGCTAATGAGTTTTTTATGTAGGATTTGAAATAAGTTAACTCATTTTTTGTAGGGAAGATGATCGGTCCAGGATTTTTAGAGCCACAATCATTTTTTTTATTAGCTTAGGAAAATTTTCATTTGGTGCACTAAAATGAACAACAAAAAATCACATTTGAATTTGGTTTTGATAAAATGAACCAATTTTAAGCTTTCTAAGTTAGGAATTTTTGTTTGGTGTTCTAAAATGAACAAACAACAAACTCACATTTAGTTTTGGTGCTATTAAAATTAATCAATTTTAAGCTTTCTAAGTTATGAACTATCATTTGATGCTCTAAAACTAAACAACACAAACTCACATTTGATTTTTGTGTTGTTAAAATGAACCAATTTTTAAGCTTTCTAACTTAGGAACTTTCGTTTGGTGCTCTTAAAAAGAGAAAAAAAACATCAATTTTGGGTTCTAAAAATGAACAAATTTCATTTTTTCATAATTAGGAACATTAATTTTGGTGCATAAAAAGAGCGCAAACGATTTATATTTTGTTGATGCACGTTTGATTTACATTTGTTTACCAGTTAAGACCAGGCTTAATTTTCTTAGAAACACTTCAATTTTGGGGCTTAAAATGAACAAGTTGTTCTTTTTTTTTTCACACCATTTCTATCTTAACTACTTGATGTCCTGAACACTTCAATTTGGTGCAAAAATAAAAAGAACATTTTGTTTATGTTATTCACATATTTTTGGGGATAACACTGCTTGAGGTGTTTAAAATGAATCAATTTGCTATGAATTGTATGTAGTGTATTCATTGATTGGAAAGCTAAATGTTTGTCTTCTCCCCTCACACCTTTTGGCGATCTTGGGTGAGCGAGAACATTTTGAGCTTCACACTTTTTTCAAGCATACCTTTTTAGAGGATTTTCCTACTTGAAGAATCTTCCACATCAGAGGAAGCATGGGTGACCCAAGTGGTACTTTCATTTTGGACCACTATATAAATCTTTTGTGAGTGTGAGGAAAGCTCATCACTCACTGGGCGCGGATTTCCTATACTGACATATTCTTCTTCAGTATCCTCATGATGCA
Source organism: Sequoia sempervirens (assembly GCA_007258455.2). NCBI lineage: Eukaryota > Viridiplantae > Streptophyta > Pinopsida > Cupressales > Cupressaceae > Sequoia > Sequoia sempervirens. The sequence continues at coordinate 86,404,093 of VDFB02000017.1, forward strand.
TAAGAACCTGCAAGGGCTGGAAGGTTCTTAATTGAACAAAATGTCACATGTGTAGGTGCCCAAAAATAATATCCCCAAAACATGACTAAGAGTCAATTGTTTTAGAAGCCACCCTATTATCCAAAACATTCTTTGAAAGTGGTGCATCCAAATTTACTTCTGAGAAGTTACTTTCCAAGTTCGACTGCAGGCCTGCACCATAAGTCACATGTAAAATCGTCTCTTTAGAGCATGAGGCAAGGCCACCTAAGAGGATGGTTTCTCTCCACTAGGGTTGTAATTTATTTTTATTGTTAAACTTTCCCAATTACATTAAAAAACAATTGTGACATAAATTTTTTTGTTTGATTTAAAGAAAAAGAACACATCAAAACAAACACCGAACAAGATGGTCAAATAAAAAACCCTTTGATTTAGTGTATACTTATGAAAGAAGCCTTATGTTTTTCACTCCTTAAAATGATTTATTCTTAAATTTTTCCAAACATTTCAGCTTTTATTTTAGGTTACCTTGATCAAGGTAAACATTTGGTAAACTATGGCTTGGGTGTTGCAATTTCACAACTTGAGCTATAAACATTCAGGTCACATAAATTCCATACTTTTGAGTCAGTCCAGTGCTATTATATCATTTTACATACTCAAGAACACAAAGGAAACAAACACATAGAGGTTACAAACTGACATTCCAGCTCACAGTATTTTTTCTAACACTTAGAGGAAAACAAACTGAAGTTGTTTATAAGGCCATTGCTTGAACAAAACATTTGGAAAATCAGATCTATCACAAAGTCTCTCATCCATTATTCCCATACTAATTATTTGAAATAAAAATTAAAAAAACATCAAGATCATTCCTTCCCTCAAAAATTCTATGATATCAACAATTACTTGGAACTCACAGATAGTTCAAGTATCTTTCCCACAACATATCCTCTAGACAAGGAAGTGGAATATCGACCCTCGTTTCTTCAACATTTTGATTTCCAAAAAGTAGCCAATTTTCAAAATAGCAATCAAGCCTTAGGGTTTTTGAGTTTAATAGCAAACCTCCTCACAACACCATTTACACCTTATGACCATCTGGCAACCAACAACTCAAGTTCAACAACTAGGCATTGTAGCACCAATTATTCAACCTAGTCTCACACACATTGAGGGTGCACAAACTGACATCATAAGTAGTTTGAGAAACTTTATATTTGAGAAAAATGAAACACCTCTTCAATTTCTCACCACATCAATCATCTTAAACTAAGAGGAAGAAAAAGAAAACATAGCAACAAGAAGACCCATATTACTACCTCTTGCATGGAAATAGGTATGATCCTCTTTGAAATATAAACCGAGTGAACTTATGGTAGGGTATTGAGTATCAAAACATCCCTAAAACATGTCGATATATTACCCAAATTACTCTTATCAAGGGTCATAACATCAAATAGGGAAAAAACAACAGGGATTTCAAAATTACCCTAAAGGAATAAATCCAGAACATCAAATTTCCCTAGATAAAATTGAGAGAGATCTTGAGGAAATTAAACAAAATCAAAATCTTGTGTATCGCCAATGCCATGCACAACATCAAAACATTACATATCCACAAAAAACATACATTATTACACAAACACCTCAAAATCTACATCAAAAACACTTCCAATATTCACAGTATCAAGAAGTTCCACAGCACCAAGGTGTACCTCAAGTGTAATATCAAAATATATCTCAAACATAGTACCAAGGAGTTTCACAAAATCAAGAGCAAAACAATTTAGAAAATCCATAGAGGAAAGATTACCAACTAGGAAGGGAATTCACACCTTTGGGAGAAACTTTAGAGGTAATCATGCATGAACTAGTACAACAAGAACTTATCAAGATCAATGACAGTCTAATTTATGGTGAACCAAACTTTAAACTTCCTTGGTATAACAATTACGAACAATGTGAGTTCCACAAAATCAAGGGTCACACAACAAAAAAATGTGCTACACTCAAAAACCTCATCCAAGACCTCATTGATCAAGGAGAAATAGCTATTAAAATTCAAGGTCCATCTACCAATAACAACATAGATAGTGCCTCAACCTCAAAAGTTGAAAACAATAATCATGAGCTATCTATCACCAATCACATTGAAAATGTCTCTACATCATCCAGTGAGCAAGAGGACATACATCAAGAATTTATTCCCAAGCATGGTCAAACTCAATCACCCAATGCTAGCAAATGATCTAGTCTAAAATATATTGACATCATCCAACCTCATGGCAGTACATATTGATGATCAAGATACTTCTAAGCCAACACTTATACCCAATGTAGAAAATATAAGCCAAGAGTTATCATCCATATGCCCAAAATTTGAGGAAATCCAAGGATCCTTTACTAGATATCCTTTCTTTGAAATTGATCCATGTCAAGAATGTGATCCAAGGCATGTCAAAGATAATACCACACAAAGTCAAGATCAAGAATCCTTATCATCAAAATACTACAATGACTTGGTAGATATCTTCCAAGACATCCAAGAACACATCCATATGCAAAGCACACATACATCTACCCATGAGATGCTTACTCCTAATGGACATGTAGATGATCTTCATCCAATACAAGAGTTGTATACTCTTGATATCATTACCAAGAAACAAGTGTCGCTTACTCTTAACATCTTTACACCTGATCAAAGCATAGAAGAATCTATAGAAATATCTAGAATTGATCAAGAAGAAGCATTAAGATCATAAACATCCTCTAGGAAAGTTGAAGACATTAAGCATGAAAATATGGAGAACAATATTTTAAAATCAGAAAAGATAAATAACAATCCTGAGCAACAAAGCACTGGGTATAAAATAGTTGAAGAAGCACTGATATATCTTGAAGGTCCATTAGAATATGATATTTCACAAGATCAAGTTGAAAATATCAATCAAGAAGTTGTCCCACATATGGAGGATTCTACCAATGAAAAAGCTATCACATTTGAAGATCCACACAAAGCAAAGGATTAGCATCTTGTTTCCAAGGTAAAACATGTCCTATGGAAAATAAAATTTCTCAACATCAAGGAAAAGGATTAGGCCTACATGAATAGGGTATCTTAGCACCAGTACAAATTATTGGCAATCCTAAGCATCAAGGTCTTGGTTATTCAACAAGTAAAGGATCTAAACATATCGGTGATAACTCTATTATACCGAGGGAAAATTTATCTAATGCAAGCATCAACATAGAGAGCATGAAGAGTCCTTATGATGAAATTTCTACCAACACTACAACTAGCCATATCATGAATCGTCATCCACACATATTTCAACCATATGATTGGGACCAACAACAAGATAAAAATTTATATCAAAGAAAGGAACAATTCATTGCAAAAAATGAATTAGCAAAACAAAATGGAAAAGAAAGATTCAAATGGATACAAAAGAAAAACAAAGAAAATCATCCTTATCAAACTCCATTAGTCAAAGAAACTATGGGGAAAAATAAAAAAGGGAAGTTCATCCATCAAAAAGGTCCAACAATACAAAAGAAAGCATAAAGAGCAACTTACAAAGTATATCAAGACGTCGGTCCCAATAAAATCTCCATATCCACCCATCATTTCTCATCATCCCAAGTTTGGAGATTCAAAGGTTCCAAAATATCAACCAATCCATCTGAATATCATATCCCTCAACTCATTTCACCATACAAGATATATAAATCTTGCATTAACCATGCATTGGAAGAAACTCTTTATCATAAGGATTCTAAGGGAATTTTATCACGATCTATGCATCAAGGTAAGGTTAACTCCAGTCTCAACAAGGAAGATAAGAATTATCAAGGGTTATATTCAAGCACTCGTATCCTAGAAAAACAACTTATGCAATTAGGATATCATTGGTACATCATGAAAGCAACAACAACCATATCAACACCAACAACATCTACATCAGCACCACTAGGTGGTTCAAACATGAGCAGAAAATCATCACCATGATGAAAACCTAGTAAACAAGCATCTTGTGTGACATCAAAAATCAATAAAAAACAAAAAAATCAAGAGAATAGTCAAGAAAAAAATTGTCCTCCAATGAAAACTACTATGGTGATGCTTTGGACAAGTACCATGATGAAAACTGGGAATCAGGCATCATTTGTAAGAATTGATCATCTACATGCGCCATTTCAGGTGGAAGCATCTTAGCTTATCTATAACAAATCCATCCATTTTTATCCAAAATCCAACGTACCTTGATCTTGACAATTTTTTGGTGTACACTTTACACTTGCTTATAGAAAACATCTTGACATGGGTCACTATCATTGATCCTATCCTATCCATCAATATCTAAGCCATGAGGCATTGTCCAAAGGTGTTGGCATATGGATTTGGGATATTTTTTTTGGTTGCTAGTGTTGTCATCAATGGAAACTAGAGTCAATAGTATGGTCCACAATTTAGAAGTAGCTCATACCGAAAGGAAAAGTAGAAGACTATATTCTACCAGTAGAAAGCATGAAGAATAGAGTATCTAGTTGATAAGTTGATCTGAATACTTCACTGGATCATTATTTTGTTGTGTGGATCCCTAGGGAAGCTTGTCAAGCATGTATACTACCTGATTGGTAAGTTTTGTAATGTTGCATTGATCGATGTATGGGTTTGGAGATTCGATAGAATGACTTATTGTTTATTTTCTCATTATGGCCATCCTATTGTGTATAGCGTGTCGCAAATGTATGAGGAATAGTTGTTTAACTATTTCTTGTGTTGGTAATTTTTATTTGGGTACCTACTATAGTCCAGATGACTTGTGTGGGTATGCATTAATTCTAATTGGTGATTTGATTTGGCATGTGGAAGAATATTATATTTTGTTTGAAGCTGACATATAGTAATAAAATATTTTTAGCGGATATATATGAGAGATCGGTAAATCATTTTTGGTGTGAGGATCAAGAAATGTGAAGGTGTATGCGCGAAAAATTGCAAAGTAGTTGTATGAGATAATATCAAAAGATTTGTTGAAGTGAATTTTGTTTGTGCAATAGAAGGTTTTTTATCTAGGAAAGTGGAATAGAGCAGAACATAAGTTCAAATTGGACAAGAGGTCTAGAATCTATTTTATGTGTTTCATTGGAACTGAATCTAGGCATTTGTAGATGCTATATTCTCAGATCAACATTTTGTTGTAATCTCAAATATTTTGTAAGGAAATGAGCCTTCCCTATTTTGAGTAGTGAGCTCTAGGAAATGTGCTTGAATGCAAGTACATTCCCTTTTGATCATACTTTTAATAGAGTATACTTTGTGGATTAATATCCATAGTGGTTTTTCCCCTAACAAGGTTTCCACATAAAAAATTTGGTGTTATGATGTTCACATTGTCTCTTTAATGAGTTTGCATGTTTCCTTCTGTTTATATGTTGTGAATGCTATTAAAGGTTAAATATTGTTGTTGATAGTTTAAGATCTGATTTGAAATTCAAATATTTTGGAACACTGATTCACCCCCCTCTTAGTGTTCCTAGTGTCCAAAAAAAGGGGCATACTCTATCCAAATGCATTATCATATCACAAGATAATCTATCACCTACATTGCTAGACACTGGGGGCAAGTACTTACATCTTGCTTCAAAATAAATCTTGATCTATGCCTTCTAGCTCACATTGTGATCTAGGAATTGTCCAAATAACAAGGTGTACCACATGGTACCCTTCCCAATTTTCCCCAACAACAAGGTATCCCACCAAAAAACTATTAGGGTAACCTTTCAAAAAATTCATCCCAACAACAAGGTATCCCACCAAAAAACTATTAGGGTAACCTTTCAAAAAATTCATCCCAACAACAAGGTGTACCACTAACACACTACCAAGGTAACCTTCAAAGATACCAAAAACATGGATTTTTTCTTCACTCAAAAATTATAAGATATCAACAGTTGCTTGAACCTCACAACTAGTTCAAGTAAATTTCCTACAACATATCCTCTAGAAAATCAAAGTGAAATATTAATCCTAGTTTTCAATAGCTTACACCCTAGGAAAGAGGGTAAAAATCCAAAAAAATAAAAAATAGTTAGTCCCAAAAAAAAGGTATACCACCAACGCACTACCAAGGGAACCTTCAAAAACAAATCAACAACATCAACAAGGTGTACGACCAATGCACTACCAAGGTAACCTTTAAAGATACCAAACAACATGAATTATTCCTCCACTCAAATTTTAAGATATCAATAGTAGTATGATCCCTACAACTAGTTCAAGTAATCTTTCCCACAACATATCCTTTAAAAAGGAAAAATGGAATATCAATCCAAGTTTTCAATATCTTATACCCCAGGCAAGAGGGTAAAATTCCAAAAAACATTTGAAAAAAATAAAAAACAAAACAACATCATTGGGTTATTCCTTCACTCAAACAATCTAAGATATCAACATTTGATTAAACCTCACATCTAGTTCAAGTAGATTTCCCACAACATATCCTTTAGACACATAAGTGGAATATCAATCCAATTTATCAATGTTGTTTACCCAAAAATAGTTTATGCTTTGAGTCAAATAGTCGAACTACGTGGTCTCTGCATGTACAATGTAGGCAAGGATTATTAGCCTCTAAGACCCTAGGTCAGCCCCTTTAGGTTTCCAACATGCTTTATTTCAACTTAGTCAAAAAATACAAAATAAAAAAAGGTAAAAAATAAAAAATCCAAAAACATTCACAAAATAGAAAAGGTCAAAAACACTCAAACCAAGTGAACTACAAGCCTCTGCATGTACATTGTAGGCAAGGATTTTCTTTGATGAGCCACTGAGGCCCTAGGTTAGTCCCCTGAAAAAAAAAAGGGTATGTGTAGGATCATGATGGGCCAAAAAGTGGCGATATGATGGGTATGTGTAGGGTAGGTGGCTGAAGACCATTTTTTTACCCAAATTTGATGAAATGAAGAGTTTTTAAAGGAGATTCTCAGCTTTCCACCAATATAAATTATGCTTTACTTTGAATTTAATAAATTATTATTATTCATTTTCTATTTGAAATATGACTAAAATCTTGATTGATAGGTTGATTTAAAAACATCTATAGCTTTCAAACAATATCACATTTTTTGAATTTGAAACAAGTGTCACATTCTATGCTTCACATACTATAGGATTAAAAAAAAATTGAATTTCATGAAGTTTTGACCAAGTTAAGGTGCTCAGACATACAAGTTTTAATATGTTTTAAAATTTGTAATAAAAAATTCATAATTAATTATTTACTTGGAAAAAATTACAAAAAAATATGCATCACATCGGACATGAGTCCTCTACTTATATCTGAAATCTTATAAAAAATATTATCATTTGATTGTGGTTAGGGTGGTCAGAAAGACACCTACTTCTTATTTTTTCCCTGAAATTTAAGTACTACTGCATTGAAATTTAAAATTTTCATCAAATAGATTTAAAAATAAATAAAAATCTAGTATTTTAGAAAATACATTCAATTTGCTACAGATTCTATTCTTACATATTTTTGAAATAATATAGATAACTTATTCAAATTTTCATGTCAAGTTTCCTAACTCTAATTTTTTTGAATTTTTTGCCACTTAAGGGGCTATTTTTTCCATGATGATCTTGCACATACCCAACAAAAAAATCATAAAACTTAGAAAAATCAAAAAGACCCATTCCATCCATCAAAATCTGCAATAAAACATCACCCATAATAAGAAAATTATTACATTCACCCATTGACAAAACAAACAAAGCAAACATCAATAGCTAGAACTTTCAAGCAAACAATTGCAAAATCTTTGACTATAAACAGATGGAAACAATGCCAAAGTATCAACTACCTATCTTTTGACAAGTCCCAACAAAATCTTGAGATATGCCTTAACGGATCCGTTCCTACGATAGACATGATCAACACTGGATAATAGCCCCACCCCAAATAGATATGGCAAGTGATACTGTAACTTTGTTTTATCTTTTCTATAGTCTTATCTTTTCAATTTATCTTATTGACTTATTCCTAGGATCTCTCGAGGATGTCCATAAGGATTTAGAGAAGAAGGAATGGGGGAATTAAGCATCATTTTAGTTTGTTGTTTGTAAGATGTTTTTGTGATACTATCATGGCAAATACTTGCTTTATTGAGTGTATGGAAATTGTGTTGAAACAATTCATGTAGTAGTTGCATGTTAGGTATTTCATACCTCTTTGTGTAAATGGTCTGAAGTTCATGTAGCAATTTCATGTTAGTTATTTTATACCTCTCTATGTAAATGATATGAAATTCGTCTAGCATTTTCATGTTAAGGTGTCCTATACCTCTTTGTGTGACTAGTCTGAATTTTTTTTAACACAACCCAACTATATACTTTAAAAAAAGTTTTCGTATGTCTGGTATGAACAAGAATACTCTTTGTTTGTAGAGTCAAAGTCCATGTAATAGATACAAAGTCACCTAGGTCATTAGTACCCTGGTGCATCGTATTTTTTTCTACATCAAATAGGATTGTTCAAAAAATGCAAAGCCTCCAAGTAAAGCAAAATCAATACTCATCACTACTAACAACATCAAATTTCTATCTATCATTAAACATTTCTTCTAACTAACATCCATCTTGCATCCACAGTGTCATCGATACATATCATGATGATAATAAAGTAATTAAAACATCATGTATCATGTATGGGGAATCCATCCATCCATCTCTCACATATATCATCATCATCAAAGGATGGGAATGTCATAGTACATCATCATTAATGAAACAAGTGTGATAGGATAATAAAAAATGATACATATATACGAGGCCTTGACTGGGTTGATGAATACATATACAAAAATCATGTCTACAATATGTCTCTGAACAACAACATTAATAAAGGTCAAGTACACTACCCAACAAAAAGGGAAACACTATAGAACTAGGCTACGAACCACCATCTGGATCTGGCTGTCTAACAGGATGACCACCTGCAATCATTTTAACTCATGATATTAGGGTTTCACTCTGAACATGTAAAGCAACGCAAAATGACACAAAAATGATGAAAAAAATGATACGTAGGGTTGCAAACAGGAACAAAAAAGCACATGCAATGGTTTAGAGAAAATGTTAAAAGAAAATACAAGAGCTAAAGTCAAATTCAAGGGTTTAGAGCAGATGCTTAGAAAACAACAAGAAAAAGTGAGGTTTTTAGGAAATTGCAAGGTTTTAGGTCAAGGACGAGGAAACAAGGGCGAGGTTCTTGGGCAAGGGTGAGGAAATAGTGAAAACAACAATCAAATGCAAGGTTTTAGAGAAAAAGCGAGGTTTTAGAGCAAGTGCTTGAAACAAAATTGAGGGTTTAGAGAAACCGCTTGGAATAAATGTGAGGATTTAGAGAAAAGGTGAGGATCTTAAGAAAAGGTGAGAAACACAATGCAAATGCTCAAAAATCATCAAAACTTCGCTATTGACTAGTAATCAGGACCTTTTCTACCCTATCTTCAAACAACCATATCTTGGTCATACAGAAAAATTTTTCAGTCCTTTTTTTTAAATGGGGTAGAATTTCATGATCTTTACAATGGTGTAGCTGGTTTTCAATTTTTCTATAGTTAAATTTTCCATTGGGGTCGTGAGCCTGACCTCAAATGCAAAGTTTTCAGCCAACCTCTCAAGGGGGCAACATGAGTCCTACCATCATTCCATGAAACACCAGGGCATAGTGGGGCATAATTTTTTTCAAAAACTTGATCTTAAAAATAGAATCTTTGAAACAAAGCAACCAATACTTTGTATCAAAGAGGGGCAAAACGTAGACATGTAAAATTGACTTAACACCTATCACAACTTGGAATGTCTCGAAACAACTCAGAATCAACCCAAAATGTCTCAAAGCATCTCATAATCAACTTGGAATGTCTCATAGCATCTCAGAATACACCTAAAATGTCTTGAAACATCTCAAAATCAACTCAGAATGTTTTGAAACATCTCATAATCAACTTGAAATGTCTCGAAACATCTCAAAATCAACTCAAAATGTCTCCAAAACATCTTGAATCATCTTGAAATCATCCCACGATCATCCAACAACATCAAACAACATCAAATGACATCCAAAACCCTAATTCTACTATTAATTGAATAGTACAACATTATTTGATTAATTCATGTTTCATCATTTTGACCAATTAAATAAATTACATTTATTTAATAAATTCCTAATCTAATTGTATTTCATCCTGATTATTCAAACAATGCCAATTATTTGATTACATCACTAAATCACCTTAATCCCATAAATTGATTAAATTATTAAATGATAATAATTTAATTATGACACTTTCCCTCCAAAATTTGAATAATTAAATCAAACTATTCAAATAAATTATCAAAAAATCAAACACAAAAAGGAATTAATTAATTAAATAAATAAATTCATATTCCTCACCCACTTTCTGATTGAGAAAATCATGGGTTGCTAACTAAGCAATCTAATTTTGCTAACTCGACCATCTAATTCCTAACTAAAATCAATCAATTGCTAACTGATCAATCAAATCTTGACTGATCAATCTAAACTTTGACTAGGCAATCTATTCTTCAATCACCCAAATTGTGCAATCAACTTTGCACAATATTTTCATGTCTAAATCCTCTCAAAACATGTTGACCGTTGATATGGATATTCTCCAATGCGATCCTAATCGTCAATTTGAAATCTCTTTTCCTATATAAAAAATTACCTCTCTCTTCACAAATATGGATCAGAGAATCAACATACTTTTGCAATGAAGTGTTGTCACATTCACCATTTATAGAGCTTCAACCTTTTTCGATCAACCAAACATCATTCATCCAACTTTTGCACATGAACTTTGGAGGCTTCACAGTGATAAGAACAATCCAACATCAAGTGAATACACTTCACTATGGGATGTTAATACTTTTTTATTGCTTTCATTCATTTTGGTAATCATAGGTTCTTAATGTATGTTCAATTAGCTTAGTTTCATTTCATATGTGTAGGATAGGATTTTAGATATTCTGTGTTTGATCTTAGATTAGATTTCCTAATTTCAATCATAGTTTGATCTCATTTTCGTCTAAACATATTCCCCCTCACACACATTGTAATATTTGCAAGATACATTTTAAATGGGTAATTTCAAATAAATACACATGGTAGTTTTAAAAATAACCCCACAACTTTCTCTTTCTCTTTCTCTATTTGCACTATGTTTGTCTGGACATCCATTAAAGTGTAATGGAAGGAGGACGTTAGAAATAAAATAATGTATGTGTATTTATAATGTGTAGGAATTGAAATGCCTCATGAAATGTCATATTTACAATTATTGTAGGACATCACAAAATGGATCTATTGACAAGGCTTTCAAAACTATCATTCAAGAAGCATTTGATTGTTTTAAAGTCAAATCCCATGGATTTCATTGCCTTCCTCTTCACTATGGTGAAATGGCCATCCATCAAAACATAATTTTAAACATAATTTATCAAAAAAATTAGTTACCAATGCATTGGCCTATGCAATACAAAGGCATGGACTGAATAACGCATTATAAAAATAATATATTATAATAAGTCATTTGATAAAAAAATTGAACTACACCATGATTTAATAGTGCTTGTGACTCAATAATGCTCTAATAGACAAGCATGAAAAGAGGTAGAAACATATACAAGAAACATGAGTTTAGAAAAAAGAATTCAAATACAATTTTCCATTTTCTAATCTTTCAAAGCTATGTCTCAAACGAATATGTTTACATGATTTGTGAGAATATACAACCATTGTTGAGATCCTCCCTATTGTACCAAAATCAAATTTAAAAAACAATATAATAAATGAAAGGTAATATGTATAGGTAGGAATATATGTATAATTTAGAAGCAAGTCATGCATCCATTTTAGAATCAAATGTTTTAAAAAAAAAATCTAAATAATTGAAATGGTAGTGTAGGAAACTTTATTATGTGTAATTTTTATCTATTTTTTATAGTTGTAGGTGTTCTAATCAATGTGCATGCAAGATTGGGAAGCATGTACATGATAAAAATACTCATTTAAGACCATGATTGCATGATATGAACATCAAATAAATTTTGTTAAAAGGCTTAGAAATCCCATGCAAAAATTGTGATCCTTACAATTAATCTACTCGCACCATATGCCAGCATATATTTTATTTGGTGTGATAATTATAACTAACACTTGTACCTAAAGGAGGTGCAAGGATTACACCAATAAAATATTATATGTATTCTAATATATTTGAGAACATTTTTTTGAATGGGTGTGTATGGATGCCATATGTTGCAAATTCTAGTTGCACATGGCTAGATTAAACAATCAATAATAAGTGCTAAATATGTTGGAATATTTTAATCTTTAGTCAACTATCTCTCAAACTTCCCCAAAGTAAACCTACAACCAATTGACCTACTAGAATTTAATAAGGTACGTGATTTTCAATTTGAATTGTAGAGCTAATTTTTTAGCTTGCATATATAAACTAAAGGAAAGAATGTAACCATAGCTTTTAGTGCAAGAGTTAGTTTTTTGTGTTGGGATTGAAAGAACTTGCAATAGTAGAAGAAGGGAATGTTTAGCTAAGTCAATAGTAGTGCAAAAAGGAATATTATTAAGTGCAGCAGATGAAAAACACATAGATACAACACAACAATCGGTTTTTGTTTAGGTGAATATACATCACCAAGTATTGGACAATAGTCCAAACTATATGTGGCGTATTTTGTATATTCAAATAGAATTAGTACTCTGTAGCTTTTTTATTTTGAAGTGAAAAGGAATATATGAATATATAAAGCTAATTTTTGTGTTATCCTTTATGTTGTCTTTGTGCATTGTTTTTCTTGTTTTTTCCACCATCTTCTCATAGCAATGATTGTGCATTGTTGCACCCCTACCTACCAACACGTGGTATCATAGCCTTGTATTTTTTTGGATAGTTAGTTTATTGTGGGTGTGTTTGGAAAATCCCTAGGTTATCTATGCGTTAAGTCTTCTCAAGTATGAGAAAAATGGCAAGGGGTGAAGGAAAAGGTTGGTAGTAGCCACCAAATTTTGATCGTCAGAACTATGACATTTGGGCTAAGAAGATGAGAACCATCTTAGTTGCAAATGACCTATGTGAGTTGGTCATAAATGGGTTCAATGATATCACAGACCTAACAGCCTATGCAAACCTTTTAGATGCACAAAAAAATTAGTTAAAAGAAAATAATATGAAAGATGTAAAACAATCATTTTGATTGAGGTAGTCTTGACAGAGGTTATTTTCCCATGTATTATAGCAAAAAATTATTCAAAAAAAGCATGGTAAATACTACAAAATAGTTATAAGGGGACTGATAAAGTCATATTAGTAAAGTTGCAAATGCTAAGAAGAGATTTTGAGACTCTACAAATGAAATATGGTGAGTCCATTTCGGATTTTCACACTAAGGTTTCTAGTTTGATAAATCAACCAAGAATTAATGGGGAAATAATGGAAGAACAAAGGATTTTTGAGAAAATTCTAAAAAATTTGTCCTCTAGATTTGATCATATAGTCATTTCCATTGAAGAGGAAAAGGACTTGTCCAAAATGACTATAGATGAGAGTATGGGTTCACTACAAACCCATGAGCAGTGGTTGAATAGATATGCTCCTTCCCTAGAGCAAGCCTTCAAGCCTCATACCAATGTAAGAGGTTGGGGAAGAGGAAAAAATAATAGAGGTAGAGGAAGAAGAAATTTTAGAAGAGGTGACTCAAATAGCTAAGAGGAGCCAAGCAATTCATTGTCAGCTTACCAAGATAAGAAGAAGAACAATAGTTCAAATTAGAGGTATGATAAAAGTAATGTGCAATGTTATGACTGTCACAAGTATGGTCATTATACTAGTGAGTGTAGGAAGAAATAGCATGGACATGGGAGTCAAAATGCAAATGTGGAAAATGAGAACAAGGTTGAACATGAGAAACAGTCAAATATGTTTATTGTTTGCAACTTTGCTAAGCACAATAGTGATGAAGTATGGTACTTAGATAGTGCTTGTAGTAACCACATGAGTGGGAACAAGAAATTTTCCTCCATAGATAAAAACATAAAAATAGAAATCAAAATGGGAAGTAATGAGAAAGTTATCGTCATGGGAAGAGGTGTAGTCAACATCCAAACAAAGAATGGTGAAAGGAAAAATATCCAAGATGTCTATTATACCCCTGTTGTGCAATTTTCGCACACACACCCCATCGGAGGTAGGGACCCTCTTTTTCTTTTCCTTTTGCATCTCTACATCTTGGCTTGGTCACATTTTTAGTTTTTCTCTTCTTGGGAGGCTATTTTGGGAATTAAGTTCATACTTGATTTGATGAAGGAAATATTCTGAGTAAGGGTCTGGGAGAAATCCACCTATCATGGATTTTGGAAATGGGGATTTTGAAGTGATTTTTCAATCTTATAGGTAAATATTTTTTGCACCCATGGATAGAGGACAAAAAATTAGGCTAGGTTTACTTTTGAACTTTTCAAAAATTCCTTCTAAAAAAAAGTTATGGAGTTTGGGGAATTTTGACTTGCCATGGATTTCAAAAAATCCAAGCTACCTTAGATTTTCCCTAAGAATTAAATTTCAAAAAATCCAAGCTACCTTAGATTTTCCCTAAGAATTAAACTTTAGAAAATCCGAGCTACCTCGGATTTTCCTTGAGAATTAAACTTGGGAAAATCCAAGCTACCTAGGATTTTTCTTGAGAATTAAACAGGAAAATCCAAGCTACCTCATATTTTCTTGAAGAATTAAGCCTGGGAAAATCCAAGCTACCTCGAATTTTCCCAGAGAACTAAACTTGGGAAAATCCTAGCCCTAGCGGATTTTCTTGAAATCCACGACAGATCAAAATTCCTGAAATTTCCATTTTCGGAAAATCCAAGACACATCAAAAATCTCAAAAATTTCCAAAAATTATTTGTTTTTCCCAAAATGCATTTTTTTCACAAATGAAAATTCTTGAAATTTTAAAATGTTCTTGAAAATGAAAAATTCTTGAAATGGAATTTTTTTTCGAAAATAAAAAAATTCAAAAAATGGAAAGTTTTCTTAAAAGGCCAAAATTTTCAAGTTTATTTTCGATATTTTATAGATTGGATTTTTAACATGTGAGCTACTAATGATGATATTTTTTTTTTCAAGATTAAATAAATCAAAATGGGGACTTGCATATGGATTTGTTCTAAGAGGAAAATCTGGAAGAGTTCAATTCAAATATTAAATGTGGGGCCTACATAGAATTAGTGCTACAACCTATCTACAACTGAAGGATATATTTTAAACATAAGAAGACATGTGATGCTACTTTTGTTCTCCAATGGGAATTTTTATCAATGTCTAAGTGGTAGGTTTCTTTTTTCTCATTACTCCTAGCTATAACAAAATTATTTAATTGGATGATGATGTATCACACATGTACCAAACTTGACGTAACTATTGGATGCTTCTAGAAGTGTAATCTATGCCATTGGATTGATTTAATCCTGGCCATTGAAATTTTAATGTAAAATCTATAAAAGGCCAGTGCCTTCTCATTTGTAAGGGGTTAGATTTCAGAGGTTAGACTGGCTAGATTCCAAAGTTAGAAAGATTTTGCAAGTCAGTAGCTGTAGGAGAGGAGAGAGACTATAAATTGTTATGTAAATGCTCGAGCAGTTAATGCAATTGGGTTGTTGATCTAGAAATTTTTTTGTTACACTTTGACAGACTTATGGTTTCTTATTCTTGATTCTCAATGTTAGATGTTAGTTTTCAATTCTTTCATGAGAATGGTGAAATGTGAATGATGTTTGATCAATCTCCTTCTCATACTTTGAGCATCTTGTTGATTGTGATTTACTGTGTAAAGTTAGTTTGAGACCTATTTTGTGCTAAGTTCAACTATGAATGCTTGTTTACATTGTGCCAATTATTGGGTATGTGAATGAACATTCATAGTCTGAAAATCTTATGATTTCCTCAGAAGATTGCATTGTTTCTATGGAGTTTTAGGCTTTCCCTTGATTAAGTAGAGATTAGTTTTATTGGGGGATTTGTCCATTTATGACATTCATCATTTTTGTGATTGATCTTAGGAGTTATTTTAGATATCTCTTTGAACCCTTATCTCTTTTGATATTTCTTTGAATCTGGGTTAGTATTAGGATCCAAAGCATAACCATATTGTTACATCTGATGAAAGTATACTTCCAACATTGTCCATTTGTAAGGCCCCTTGTGATTACCAGCAAGTCACATTATCACTGAGCTATTTATGCATTGTCAAGACCTGACATTAGAGACCTTGGGGTTATCTCTTGAGGCTTGCTAATAGAGATTTAACTTTCAAGAGAGATAGGATATTATATTATGTCTAAGTTGTTGTTGTGTAGAAAAAACCACCAACAAATTGGTGCTAGAAGAAGGGAATGAGCATAAGGTAACATTGCCAAAAGTTGAATGAGCCTTCATGTTGAAAATATAAGATATGATAGATCTCTAAATATAAAAGTACAAATTATGAGTCAAGTTGAAAAAGAAATCTTATGTTTTTCATGATGGAAACATTTTTCAGATTGATTTTCCTCAACTTTTTCATTCTTTAAATAAGAGATTAGATCTCTAGAATAGTAAGGGTTTGCATCACTATGCGTTATTGGAAAAGTGCATAATTCATAATACCTATAGGTACAATGAGTTGGAATGTCTGACTTTTTTGGGTAGAATCAAGATGGTTTTGCAAAGGGATATTTTCATGTGGAACTTGCTTGAACCACTAGCCTCCATAGATTTAGAGTTTGTTGATGTTGCAGTTGAGGCATTCATGGAGATAGTTAAACATCAGCTTAGTGGTGGTAGGTGTTTGCAAGATTTCATCTCATCTAAATGGTGTAGAGTTTATAATGCATCTCATTCAGAATTCACTTGTCATTCATGTGTGGACATTATCATTAAAGTTGGGAGACATCAGGAATGGAAAGAACAAACAGTCAAGGAATGTACTACATAGGAGACAATAGGTATTGAACCTAGAGATGATGTGGCAGCTGATGTTGAGATGGCTCTAGAAAAGGTTGATAGTAAGGAAGAATAATTTAAGGTACCCGCAATAGTAGAACTTAATAAGTGTCCAAGTGAAGAGCAGCCCATAGAGATAATAGATGTTCTTCCTATAGAAGCTAACCAAGAGTCTAAAATGGAAAATACAGTTGAGGATGACCCACAAAAGGAAGAAGTGATAAGTTAGATTTCAATACAACCTCAATATGAAGATTTTGTTGCAAAATTTATGAAAGACTGGGCGAGCTTGACATATAAAGTCCATCTAGAAGAATTATTGCCACCAACTTGGTGCAGGATACATGAAGAGGAGCATTCTAAATTCACATGTTTCCATGGCTAGACAACAATTAAGGAGGTGGAAGAAAGAGTGCAGGTGTTAAACCATATTGAGGATGCACAAAAAGCTACATCAAATGAATCTTCAATCAAGGAATTACAACAAATTGTTGATGATTGTCTCATGGAGCAAGTTGAAGGAGCTAATGTTACTGATAAAGAAGTTGATGTTCTTGATGGATACGATAAAAAATCTAAACCAATGCCAATAGAAGATGAATTCAAGGAGTTCTCTTATTTGTCAAATTATGTTTTTCCTCTATCTACTGGTGAATTGAGTATTGAAAATTTACAGGCTTTATGTATTGATGATGAGGTAGCTAATGTGGTTCATACTAATATGCAGGAAAGTCTGAATGATGTTGAGAATAGTAGTGAAGATGACCACATAGTTGTAGGTGAAAATGTGCTTAAAGATAATTTTGTGATGCCTCTTGATGAACATCATATTGAGGAAGTTGTTGTACACAAGAGTGTTCCTGCAATTTCATCATTGATACCTCATGAAGATACTCAAATAGGTGAAAAGTTCCATGATGTTAATTTTGAATTTTTTCAATCTAATTTTCACCCTAAATTGCTCATTGATGACTCTAACTTTTTTGTGCATGTTTTGAGCGCAAGAGGAATACTACACCATCAGTTGAGACCTCCTAATGACATGGATATCAACTCTTCACGATTGAAGGATGATAAACATGGCATTCAATTTGAGAAAATAACACACCAGGTTGTTTCTTTTCATACTACAAATATTGAAGTTTATCAATTTGATTATGGAGGTAAAGGAAAGACAACTTGCATTTGGATTGATCATGGTCCTAGTGAATTACCTCAATTACTAATTATTCTTGATTATGAGGTTTATTCTTAGTGTTGCAATATGAGGACTTATTTTACTGACTATAAAGATGAATTTGCATTCTTGAGATCCATTACCATTGCTTTATTGATTATCTAGGCATTGATGAATCATATGGGGGTGGGCCATAGTTTTACTTGTCTGATCATGATTCGTTTTGAGTCTTTTGTACATAATGTTGATCTGAATAAATGCAGTTTTTCTGATTTTCTTTTTTGTAGGTTTCCTTTGATTTTCTTTTGGTTTGCTTTGCTTTGGTTAGTGTAGGTTTGCTTTAGGTTTTGGTTTGGTTTTTGTATTGCTTCTTTGGGTTGGTTCCCCTGTTTTCTCTTGGGGTGTTTTATCTTCACAATAATAATTTACCTGGTATTGCTTTAAGTATTTCTTTTACTAACTTTAATCATTTTTCCAGATGGCTTGGTGAAAGTCTTCCATTTAGCGTCACATGTGCTAAATGTATAAAGTGGATAACTCATTAGATTGAGTTAGTTCTTGAATGTGTTCCAATCTTACATCTTACAAACATCTTAATAATCCTAAAGTTGTTGTAGGATCTTTGTGAGGTCTTGTTAAGTGAAAAATCTTATATTTCCACTTCAGTGCCACTGTGATTCTCAACCCTAAGTGTGAGCTTCATTTCTTACAAGTTGAAATGAAGAAAAGTGAAAATAAAATAAATATCAAAAAGAAAGAAAAGAGAAAATATTGAAAATCAAAAAAGAAATTCAACTTATCAGGAGGATCCGAATATCTCTACCGGGGCTATGGATGTCTGGCTAGTAGTAGAGCTATGTTTGGGAGAATCCCAATGATAACCTCATTAGGGATATGGATGCTTGACTAGAAGTGAGGCTTGATCTAGGTTGCTTTAGAAGTTAGAATCATTCACATAGCTTAACTTGGCTAAACTTTGTTTCTAAAGTAGCTGAAGGAGGGAAATCAATACATTTGCACACACTTGGATTTCTAGCACAAGAAGGGTTATCTTGTTGATTGGTTTTGAGCCTTTAGTTTACTGGTTGACCTGATGTGAGGATTGAAACTAGAGATTCTAGGTTCTTGATTCTAGTTTGTCATTGAAATGCTCTAGAGCATTTCCCCAATAGAGTCACCAATTTTTGTGCAATTTTTGTACACGCACCCCACCAGAGGTGGGGACCCTCTTTTTTTTTCTTTTGCATGTCTGCATCTTGGCTTGGTCAAATTTTTTAGTTTTTCTTTTCATGGGAGGTTATTTTGGGAATTAATTCCATACTTGATTTGATGAAGGCAATATTTTGAGGCATCTTGAGGGTCTAGGAGAAATCCACCTATCATGGATTTTGGAAATGGGGATTTTGAAGTGAATTTTCAATATTATATGTAAATATTTTTTGCACCCATGGATCAAGGATGAAAAATTAGGCTGGGTTGCTTTTTGAACTTTTCAAAAATTCCTTCTAGAAACAAAGTTATGGAGTTTGGGGAATTTTGACCTACCATGGATTTCAAAAAATACAAGCTACCTCGAATTTTCCTTAAGAATTAAATTTTGGAAAATCTAAGCTACGTCGAATTTTCCTTGAGAATTAAACTTCGGAAAACCCAAGCTACCTCAGATTTTCCCTTAGAATTAAACTTGGGAAACCTCAAATTTTCCCTGAGAATTAAACTTGGAAAAATCCAAGCTACCTTGGATTTTCCTAGAGAATTAAGCTTGGGAAAATCCAAGCTACCTCAGATTTTCCTGGAGAACTAAACTTGAGAAAATCCTAGCCCTAGCGGATTTTCCCAAAATCCACGACAGATCAAAATTCCCGAAATTTCCATTTTTGGAAAATCCAAAGCCCATAAAAAATCCAGAAAATTTTCAAAAATGGAATTTTTTTCCAAAATGTTTTTCCCAAAAATATTCCAAAATGGAAATTTTTCTTGAAATTTTAAAATGTTCCTAAAAATGAAAAATTCTTGAAATGGAAAAAGTTTTTGATAATTAAAAAAAATCCAAAAATGGAAAGTTTTCTTAAAAGGCCAAAAATTTCAAGTTTAGTTTGGATATTTTATGGATTGAGATTTTAACATGTGAGCTAGTAATGATGATATCTTTCTTTCAGGATTAAATAAATCAAAAGGGGGATTTGCATATGGATTCGTGCAAGAGGAAATTATGGAAGAGTTCAACTCAAATATTAAATATGGGGCTTGCATAGGAATCTGTGCCACAACCTGTCTACAACTCAAGGATATATTTTAAACATGAGAAGACATGTGATGCTACTTTTGTTCTCCAATGGGAATTTTTATCAATGTCTAGGTGGAAAGTTTCTTTTTTCTCATTCGTCTTGGCTGTAACAAAATTATTTAATTGGATGATGATGTATAACATGTACCAAACTTGATGTAATTGTCGGATGCTTCTAGAAGTGTAATATATGTCATTGGATTGATTTAATCTTGGCCATTGAAATTATAATGTAAAATCTATGAAAGGAAAGTGCCTTCTCATTTGTAAGGGGTTAGATTTTAGAGGTTAGACTGGTTAGATTCTAGAGTTAGAAGTTAAATTTTGCAAGTCAATAGCTGTAGGAGAGAAGTGAGATTGTAAATTGTTATGTAAATGTTGGAGAAGTTAATGCAATTGGGTTGTTGATCCGAAAAACTTTTTGTTACACTTTGACAGACTTATGGTTTCTTGTTCTTGATTGTCAATGTTAGATGTTAGTTTTCAACTCTTTCATGAGAATGGTGAAATGTGAATGATGTTTGATTGATCTCTTGCTCATACTTTTGGTGGCTTGTTTATTGTGAGTTACTATGTAAAGTTAGTTTGAGCCCTATTTTGTGCTAAGTTCAATTGTGAATGCTTGTTTACATTGCTCCAGTTATTAGGTATGTGAATGAATGTTCATAGTCTAAAAATATTCTAATTTCCTCAGAATATTGCACCATTTCTATGGAGTTTTAGGCTTGCCCTTGATTAAGCAGAGATTGGTTTTATTGGGGATCTATCCATTTACAACATTCATCATTGTTGTGATTGATCTTAGGAGTTAGTTTAGATATCTCTATGAACCATTATCTCTTTTGATCTTTCTTTGAATCTGGGTTAGTATTAGGATCAAAAGCATCAACATATTGTCACATCTGATGAAAGTATACTTACAAAATTGTTCATTTGTAAGGCCCCTTGTGATTGCCAACAAATCACATTATCACTGAGTTGTTTATGCATTGTCAAGAACTAACATTAGAGACCTTGGGGTTATCTCTTGAGGCTTGTTGATAGAGATTTACCTTTCAAGAGATAGGATATTATATTCTTTCTAAGTTATTGTTGTGTAGAGAACACCATCAACAACCCCCAACATAAAGCATAACCTATTGAACATTGGACAAATGGTCCAAAATAGTTATAGAATATTGATGGAAAATGGAGAGTGCAAGATATTTGACAAAGGAGGTGATAAGAAAGTGATGGTGGCAGTGGAGATGACAAGAAACAAATTTTTTCCTCTTAAGATGTGTATAGTATCTTAGGTGCTCACAACAAAAGGATAACAACAATAATGTTCACCAACACTCACAACCGTAGAACAACAATTGGTAGTGCAATAACAGTCTATTTTCAAGACAGTCATCAAAGACCCATCCAAACTTTGGCATTTGAGGGATGGGCACTTAAGTTTTTCTAGTTTGAGTTTATTTCTAGGAAAGGAATGGTTAGAGGGTTACCACCTATTATAGAACCCAATGGGAAATGTGAAGCATCCTTTTTAGGAAAATAACATAGGCAACCATTTCAATCAAGGTATTCTAGAAGAACATAAAAACCATTAGAATTAATGCACTCATATTTGTGTGGACCCATGAAAACCCCCACCTTAACTGGAAATACTTATTTCATGAAATTCATAAATGATTACAATAAAAAAAATATGGGTTTATTTTTTGAAAAACAAATCAGAAGCCTTTGAGAAGTTCAAACAGTTTAAGGCATTAATTGCAAAGGAGAGCAAACGTTATATCAAAGCCTTTAGAACACGTAGAGGGGGAGAGTGCATCTCTAAAGAATTTCTAAATTTTTGTAGGAGTGAGGGAATTCATAAAAAAATTACAACTAGGTATACTCCACAGCAAAATGGAGCTGCTAAAAGGAAAAAAAGAACCATTCAAGAGATGGCAGCAAGTATGCTGAAAGAAAAAGGGTTGTCACATATTTTTGGGGTGAAGTTGTAGCAAAAATTGTTTACATTATTGAATAAGTGCCCCACAAAGTCTGTCCGTGATAGGATTCCACAAGAAGCGTAGACAAATAGCAAGTGAAGTGTTGAAAATTTAAGAATCTTTGGGTGTGTGGCATATGCATTTGTGCCAAAAGAGAAGAGGAAAAAATTTGATGGCAAAGGAGAAAAATGTATCTTCATAGGCTATAGTGAAGAATCAAATGCATACAGAATGTATAATCCCATCACCAAGAAGTTTTCAATCAATAGGAATGTTGAGTTCATTGAGAATGAAGCATGGTGGACTATTGGAATATGGCTTCTAGTGTTGTCATTGATCCGGTCTACATGTTAGCATTTCTCTATATTGGAAGGAAGTGTGAAGAACAGGGTATCTGATTGAAGCTTGAATCTGTCAAGTAGTTTGCATTATTAGGTTATTAGTTTTGGTTGCAAATATTAGGAATGGTCATTGTGCATATGAAATGTCTTACTCTCGAGTTTTGTGATGTTGCATCAATTAGTGTAAGAATTAGGAGATCCAATTGCTCAATTTTATATTTATCAGTCTATGAAGGCCGACTAAGTAAATGTGGGATGTTGTGGATGTTTAAGATGGAATTGTTTAAAAAAAATTTGTGTCTGAATATTTTGCTTTGAGTCCCAACTATGCTATGGTCAACTTTGGCAATGCACATTAAAAGTTATTCATGATTTGAGCCGACAATTGGAAGACATTTTCTATTTTATTGAAGTTAACATATAGCGATTGAATTCTTGGTAGCAGATATATATATATGAGATTGATTAATTCATTTTGGTATGCATATATGTGAGTTCGATATGTGTTGATGTGTGTGTGAATATCATAAGATCAGTTGATTGATTTTTTTTTGTACAAAAGAATATTTTTGTGAAGTGAATTAAGGCAGAGCAGAGCAAAGTGAAGAATAAGAAAGAAGGTCTAGAATCTAATCTATGAGCCTAACTAGAACTATAATCAAGAATTTGTAGATGTTATCTATTTAGTTCAACCTTTTTTTGTAATCCAAATATTTTGTAAGGTAGTGAGCCTTCCTTATTTTGAGCAGTGAGCTCTAGGTAGTGTGCCTGAATGCAGGTGCATTCCCATTTTGTAACACACTATATTTGAGAACTCTAATTTTGGATTGACCTCCATCGTGGTTTTTCCCCTACTAAGGTTTCCACGTAAAAATCCTTGTGTTATTGTTTTGTGGATTTTTGTTTCATGTTCATGCATATTTCATTTGATTAAATGTTTTAAGAACTTGGAAGGATAGATTAATAAAGATTAAAATTGCATAACACTGATTCACCCCCCTCTCTCAGTGTTGCTTGAGTCCAACAATTGGTATCAGAGTTGAGTTCCTTTGAAAAATTTTAATGGCTTGAGGTAGATCTTGGAATGTAATGGACCCTGGTAGTCTTCAATAGTAGCTTGTGGTGGCACTTGATGATCTTGATTAGTCTAAGGAAGAAGTCTGGAAATTGAAAGGAAATCTTAAGGATGCTAAGAAATTCATTCAAAAGTTGAAGGATCGGGTTATTAAATACAGGGAAAGGAGAAAGGACCTCTATGATTAGATAAAGCAAAAAGTGAGAAAAATTATTGAAGGAAGCAAAAGGATGGATGATGATCATCTGAATCAAACCTTGAAGGAAATAATTGAAGAATGTGAAAAGATTTCTAGAGACAATGCTACCCTAAAGCATGAGATGGTATCTATGATGATAAAAATGACAAAGGAGATTGAAGATAGAAAGAAGAAAGAGGAGAATCTTGCCTAGTCTATAAAAGAAATATCTGATGAATCTAGTAGAATAAATAGAGAATTCATTCAGTTGGAAATGGAATTGCAACAATCTAGAGACAATGAAGAAGAGCTTGAAAAACAAATTGTTATTCTTAGAGATGAACTAGCTATTGCAAATGAATACAAGGAGAAGTTCAAGATCGGTTCTATTAAGCTTGACGAGCTAACTCAAGGGAAGAAGAATGAAAATAATAAGTGAGGCCTTGGTTATGAAAAGGAGAAATTTTTTGGATCTGGACAAAGGAATTTCAAGTAAAGAAATTTGATGGACAAAGCAAAAAGGCATCTGGTAAGACAACCTAATGCTCAAAAGTTTAATGGATATTGTTTTGCTTGGAATAAATTTGGTCATATGGCTGCTTAGTGTAGAAGTAAAATGAAATCACCTGATTCATCATTTTTTGGTCAGTGCTTCAATTGCAATAAATTTGGTCATAAGTCAATTGAATGTAGAAATGTGTCAAACAACTTTGTCAATAGAAGGAATGTGGAATGTTATACCTGTGGAAGATTTGGGAATATTTCTAATCAATGTAGATCGAGAAGAAATTGATGGAATTACTGGTTTGGACAAGGAAATGTTGTGTGGTTCAATAGCAACAAATACGATCACATTGCAAGATTATGCAGAAACAAGAATATGGATAGAAGAGGTTCGGTATACAAAGATAGAAATATGTAGTGAAATGATAAAGGAAAAGGGAAAGTGACTATGGATAAAATAAGAGATCAAATGAAGAAGACATGGGTGAAGAAGAGTTCCTTTGTTGTAGGAAATGAGCCAGCACCAGAACCTGCTTCTGGTAATCTTTCCAGGAACTAGTCTTAGGCCTTTGGCCTAGGGGGAGCTATCAAGAAAAATCCTTCAAACCCCCTGCCAATAATTGAAACTGGGATGTGGATGATTGCAATGGTTGCACTATTGATCTACAAATGCTATGGAATCAGTTGGAAAGGATATTATGTTGAGTTAAAGGTCCACAAAATTTTTTGGTTGACAATTGAGAAAACAAGGTATCCAAACAAGTTGGGGGAAAAACATTTATTATAATAAAAGTTAGGTGTGAGATATAAAAAGGGAGTTGAAACCCTAATTTTCCACTTTGTGTCAAAGACAAGGAGAAGGAGAGCATTCTGCATCATAATTTTGAAAGCATAAAGAGAATTCGGCAGTGAAACCCTAAGGCATCAAGTACTTTTATTGTATTGAGAAATTTGGTGTTTGGTTGAAGAATTTCTTTGGTATTTTTAAGTCATGTGTACGGAAGGTAAAATGGAACAATTCAAAGGAATGGTAAAATTAGATGAGTATAGTAATGAGAAGATTAGATCTGAAAGAAACATGTTGTCAAACGATGAATTGAAATGGTTGAATGAAGCAAAACACAAAAGCTTGGATATTTGGAGTGAATTTCCTTATTTCAGAAACACATAAATCATTGAGTTTATTCTAAATAGATTGAATTATGACATTCTAACTTTGGATAAATCATACCATATCTTGAAAGAAGTGATCACAGTTGTAACCGGGTTATGCAAGGTTGGGGAAGTACTGAGGAAGAAATCAATCCGAAATAAAGAAGTCAAAACCCTAACCAGAGTAACTGGAGACCAAAGGGCATTGATAATATCCACAATTAAGGATTTAGTGACAAGGTACATTATGTGTGGAATATCTTACAAAACCTTTTCTAAAAAAAAAAAAGTTGCTACTTTGGCAAGTGCAGTTTATATTTCACACAAGATGATAATGGAAGATCAATATTTTGATCGTTGTGGATTGTTGAAAGATCAACTAATTTAGAACGTGCAATTGACAAAGGAGATAGGTTACCCTTTTAGGTTTGGTACTTTGGTTATATTCCTTGTGATGTATTTTCTAAATTGTTTACCCCTGAACAAAAATGTAACATGGGAAGAGAGTGAACCAATTTGCAAGTAGATTTACATATACTATAACAATTTGGAAAACTGTGATCAAATGTATGAAAGTTTCTTTAAGGGTTTGCTAAGAAAGTTTGGATCAAATGGTATCAGAAAATGAATAAGCACTGCAAACAACATTTATAACTGTTGTCTTCGATGGCCTCATGCAATCAATAAGTACAAAGAGAAACTGGAACAAATTGAAACAGAGCTAAACAATATTGGTCCAAACTTTGACATGTCTTAGGATGTTGATGGTGTAATCAAGAAAAGAATTCAAGAACTGCAGTCAGAGCATACAAATGTTCAGAACACCAGGAACAAGATTGTTGACACTTTTTGGAAAGTGAAGGACATAACCGAATGTAGGCTGAAACAATTGATTGAGATATTGAGGAAGGGAGAAATATTGGAAGATGTTTTCACCATTCCAGAATCACTCATCAAAATTATCAACCAGACATTTGAGAATAACAACATAATCATAATCATCGGGATTGTAATGGAAACATGGAAGAAGTTTCTTTTGGAGTTGAAGGAGAAGCACAAAATAATCTTTAATTAGCAGTTGTATTTCTTCAAGTTTTTGAATCAATTTTTGCACAAGTAAGTTTTGGTTACACTTCAAAAGGGGGAGAAATAATTTTTTTGTCATTGATGTCAAAGGGGGAGAGAGAGCAATGAAAAATTCCTTATCAAACTTAGGGGAATTTGTGTTGAGTTTTTTCACATATGGAATTTTGAAGCTTTGAAGGTTCTAACACTTAGTCATTTTTCACTAAGTGTTGTCATCAATGCCAAAGGGGGAGATTGTTGGCATATGGCTTCTAGTGTTTTCATTGATGACAACTGAAGTCATTGATTTGGTCCACATGTCAGCATTTTTCTATACTGAAAGGCAGTGTGAAGAACAGGGTATCCAGTTGAAGCTTGAATCTATCAAGTAGTTTGCATTACCAAGTTATCAATTTTGATTGTGGATCTTAGGAATGGTCATTGTGCATATGAAATATCTTACTCTCAAGTTTTGTGTTGTTGCATCAATTGGTGTACGAGTTAGGAGATCCAGTTGTTTGATTTTTTGTTTATCAATATATGAAGGTCAACTAAGTAAATGTGGGATGTTGCAAATGTTTAAGATGGAATTGTTTAAAGTATTTTTGTGTCCAAATATTTTGTTTTGAGTCCCAAATATTCTATGGATGACTTTGATGATGCGCATTAAAATTTATTCATGATTTGAGCCAATAGTTGGAAGACATTTTCTATTTTATTGAAGCCAACATATAGTGATTGAATTCTTGGTAGTGGATATATATATATATATGAGATTGATTAATTCATTTTGGTATGCATATGTGTGATTTCAATATGTGTTGATGTGTGTGAAAATATTAGAAGATCAGTTGATCAATTTTTATTTGTGCATAAGAGGGGTTTTGTGAAGCAAATTGAGGCAAAGCAAAGCGAAGTGCATAATCAGAAAGAAGGTCCAGAATCTGATCTATGAGCCTAACCAGAACTGTAATCAGGCATTTGTAGATGCTATCTATTCAATTCAACCTTTTGTTGTAATCCAAATATTTTGTAAGGCAGTGATCCTTCCTTATTTTGAGTAGTGAGCTCTAGGAAGTGTGCTTGAATGCAAGTGCATTCCCATTTTGTAACACTATATTTGAGTACTCAAATTGTGGATTGACCTCCATCATGGTTTTTCCCCTAACAGGGTTTCCACGTAAAAATCCTTGTGTTATGGTGTTGTGGCTTATTGTTTCATGTTCATGCATCTTTCATTTGATTAAATGTTTGAAGTACTTGGAAGGAAAAATTAATAAAGTTTAAAATTGCACAACACTGATTCACCCCCCTCCCAGTGTTGCTTGATTCCAACATGGACAACACCACGGGTATTTCAGTCACAATACCCCTTGATGATGAAGAAGCTCCAGAGGATAGCAACTTAGGAGGAGCTCAAGAGAGAAGCAACTCAAGGAGAAACTACCGGTGAGATTTGGAAAACAACAAATCTAGAAACACTCAACAAAACATCATTGGATAGGGACAACAGAGTACCAACTCCAGAGTGGGTGATCCCACAATACTGGTTTATAGTTTTTGGCCAAATTGGACACTAAACTATTTTTTTCTTACTAAATCTTCACTTTCAAGCACATATAGCAGTTAAACTGTGTGGAATTTGAAGATGATGAAAACTAGTGATTTGTGACATTTTTTATAGATAAATATATATATATATATATATATATATATATATATATATATATATATATATATATATATATATATATATATATATATATATACTGATTATTAAAGCATTGGATTAGATGTACAAATCAATACCCCAAAATTGCTCTCTTATTCTATGGATTGTGGAAACCTAATAACATTTATATATATATTTTTAAATTTTTGGAATCAGATTGCACTTCCTTTTCCATCTCCTTCGTAAACTAGTTTTTATCAGTAAAAACCATTTTTAAGGAGTGATGCTCACTGTATACAACATAACTTTTTTTCTATGAAAGATAAAATTCTATTTTTTCAAATTTAGATTTGTAACTACGATATCTAACCATTTCATTTGGTTTCATAGTGTTTTATTGAATATTTTTTCCTTAATCAAATTTTAAAGTCAAACCAATTACAATTCAAACATAAGCAGACTGTATACAACATAATTTTTTTGTATGTATTGAAATTCAATTTTTTTTTTTTACTAGATCAAGGACATCAATACTTAGCCTGGACATATTTTTAAAAAAAATATTTTGATAATTTTCTATTTTTCCATGTGTGCAGAGCAAAGAGCTTCATTTTTGGTGAAAAACCTATGTTTAATCAAACTAAAAAAATAAATACATAATAAAAACAAAACATATTAAAATTATATTTGATGGATAGCTCATTCCAAGGACTACCATCATCCAGTTGGGTCTATGAAGTCTCCTCTATTTTCATCCTCAACTTAATCTTTGAAGGGAAATTTTTTACAGAAATTTGGTGCCAAAAG
The DNA here is from genome assembly GCA_007258455.2 of Sequoia sempervirens. Classification (NCBI taxonomy): domain Eukaryota; kingdom Viridiplantae; phylum Streptophyta; class Pinopsida; order Cupressales; family Cupressaceae; genus Sequoia; species Sequoia sempervirens. The sequence continues at coordinate 86,433,412 of VDFB02000017.1, forward strand.
GGAAGAAGGGGGGTTCGAATGAACCCAAGTTCGAGGGAACCCACTCTTTTTTGTTGTCTTCATTATTAAAAAATGAAAAAAAAAGTGATTCCCTTCATTTAATATGGTTTTCTCGAACTAGAGTCCATTCAAACCCCTTTTGGGTCCATTCGAACACCCCAGTTTGTGCGAACCCCTCTAAAGCAAAAAAAAAATCATAGGAGCATTTTTGCAATTTTCCTTCCTCACTGGAATTGTAAACTAGTTTTGTTGGTTTACCCAGTACAACAAAGTGGTAGCTCCGACACTCAGTAGTACAAAAACTCCAAAGGTCAGAGTAGCAATAACTCTGAAGGTAATTTAGACCCTACACTTGCATCATTGATGCCACAAAAGATAAAGAGTGTGAGGGAGATTTAGGACAGCACACAACATGTTGATTTTGATAAAAGTTTGGATTTTCCATATTCTCCTATAGTGATCCAATGCACTTTAAGTAAGCTATGAAAGAAGAGGAGTGGTGTCATATCATGGATGAAGAGTTGGATGCTATAGAGAGGAATGGAACATGGTAGCTAATCGATTTATCCAAAGGTAAAAAAGTGATTGGAGTGAAGTGGGTCTACAAGACCAAGTGTACAACTGAGGGTAAAATTGAAAAAAATAAGGAAAGACTAGTTGTCAAAGGATACAAACAATGACTTGGTATAGATTATGATGAGGCTTATACACCAATTGTAAGGTTGGAACAATTTAGGCAATCATAGAAATTGTAGCCCAACATCATTAGAAGGTGTTTCAAATGAATGCCTTCTTGAATGCAATGGTGAAATAGGAAGTGTATGTGGAGCAACCACTTGGCTATGAAGTCCCAGGGAAAGATTAAAATGTACATAGGCTCCGAAAATCTCTTTATGGGCTAAAATAAGCACCTCAAATGTGGTACAAAATAATAGACTCATATTTAGTGAGTAATGGATTTAGCAAAAGTAACAGTGAGCCCACACTATACATCAAAGCAAAACAAGGTGATATTTTAACATTTGTTTTGTTTTTAGATGATTTAATTTTTATTGGTAACAATTATAGCTTCATTGCTAATCTCAAAGAGGTGATAAAAAATGAGTTTGAGATGATAGATTTAGACTTGTTGAAATATTTTCTTGGCATTGAAGTTTAGAAAATAGAGCATGGCATATTTATTTTTCAAAATAACTATGCCAAATATATTTTGAGGAGATTCAAAATGGAAAATAATAAATCTACACCAAAACCAACAAGAATAGGTCTGAAACCAAGCAAAGAAGATATAGTAAGGAAGTGAACCCAACCCTATACAAGAGCATGGTTGGGACTTTGATGTAATTGACATCAACTAGACCTGATTTTATGTATGTAGTAAGTCTAATTTCTAGGTTCATGGAGAAACCTAAGAACACACATTGGCAAGTAGGAAAAAGGATCTTGAGATATGTGAATGGTACATCAGGTTATGGCATCATGGATACTACTTCTAATGAGTTCAAGATGGATGGTTTCACAGTTAGTGATTGGGTAGGTAATGTAGATGATAGGAAGAGCACATTGGGATATTTGTTCCACATGGGTTTGAGTGCAATCTCATGGGAATCAAAGAAGCATCCCATTGTCTCTCTCAGTACAACAAAATCTTAATATATTGCAACAAATGCAACATGTCAAGCTATTTGGTTGAGGAAGATCCTTGCAGATTTGAAAGAATAACAAGAAGAAAACATAGTTATTCATTGTGACAACATGGTGAAATTGAACTTCAATATTGAAGATGAGAGTAACAACTTGCTGATATCTTCACCAAGGCATTGCCAAAAGATAGTTTTGAATGCCTAAGAGATAGGCTTGGCATTGTAAGCAACTTTGGAGGTCAACTCCAAAAGGAAATTATAGATTGATATCTTACTTCATATTAAGGGGGAGTGTTGGAATATTTTAATCTTTAATCAATTATCTCTCAAACTGCCCCAATGTAAACCTGTAGCCAATTGACCTACCAAAATTTAATGAGGTAGGTGATTTGAATTTCAATTGTAGCACTCATTTTTGAGCTTGCATATACAAACAAAAGGAAAGAATGTAACCATAGTTTTTAGTGCAATAGTTTTTTGTGTTGGGATTGGAAGAACCTACAACAATAGAAGAAGAGAATGTTAAGTTGAGACAGTAGCAATGCATAAAGGAATGCTATCAGGCACAACGAATGAACAATATGATAGTTAGTTTTTGTTTAGGTGAATATACATCACCAAGTATTGGACAATAGTCCAAACTGTATGTGGCGTATTTTGTATTGTCAAACAGAGATAGTACTCTATAGTTTTTGTATTTTGAAGTGAAAAGGAATATATGAATATATAAAGTTGTTTTTCTTTTTTATCCTTTATGTTGTCTTTGTGTATTATTTTTCCTATTCTATCCACCATCCTGTCATAGCAATGACTATGCATTGTTGCACCCCTGCCTACCAAAAAAATAATGGAATGAAATGAACTTAGAAAAATCTAGATTTTTCCTTAAAAAAATAATTTATTATCTGATTTTGAAATATTTGCATGCAAATTTAAAACATAAATCAATGCAAATGAAAAAAGAAGAATTTCAATAAAATTGACAAAAAATAATGGAAATGGAAATAAAATGTTCCCATCCAATTGACAAATCAATGCTTATTTGACTTTTACGGGATAATTGAGATTTTGGAAGCTTTTACTATTAAAAAACAACTGATTTACCATTAAAGAGCAACTAAAAATTATTTTCTGACTACTTAGTAGTGGTTTGTAGGTGTGATACTTTTTTGAAGCTCAAATATCACACTATATTTAGCCTATCGACTAATTAATACTAGTACTAGTACCTAATGAAGGTTCAAGGATGACACTGATAGAAAACTATATGTATGTTATGTTAGAGAGTATGTGTTTGTGCATGGATGTGTTGCAAATTCTAGTTGCATGTGTCTGGATTAAACAATTAATAATATGTTCTAATATATTGGATGAAATAAAATTAGAAAAATCTAGATTTTTCCCTTAAATAAATTAAGTATTATCTGATTATGAAATATTTGTGTATAGATTTAAAACATAAATCAAGGTAAATGAAAAAACAAAGTTGTCATCAAATTGACAAAAAGCACTGCAAATGGAAATAAAATGTTCCCATCCAATTGTTAAATCAATATTTATTTGGATTTTATGTGATAAGTGGGAGTTTGGAGGCCTTTACCTAATATTTTGGAGGCTTTTACCATTAAACGTCAACTAGTTTACCATTAAACGGTAGTTGAAACTTATTTCCCAACAACTCAATAGTGGTTTGGAAGTGTGAGATAGGTTTTAGGCTCAAATATCACACTATATGTATCCTATCAACTAATTATTATAATAAATAAAGTTACATTAATTAAAAATAAAAATAAAATGCTATATTCCTAATAGAAGGAGGAATGAACATGAAGAATCGGTATATCAACCAATGAATATTTAAGAATCTAGTTGGATCTATACAATTGACTTATATAGAATGATATAATTTGCATGATTATGGAAAGCATATGAAGGATGGTAAATCAATTCCTTTGCTTAAATCATTTATTTCACATGGTTCGATCAATTTATACTCATAATATCATATTTATTGTTTAGTAATCAACCTACATACCTAGATGCATTATTCCTTAATTGGATGAGGAAATCAGAGAATGATATTCACTTAGACCTCTACACCAACCTTTTGGCAGCAATAATCTAAAAAAAAATCCTCTATTTCATTATTGGTAGTGATGTGAATTGGAGAAAGAGATTAATAATAATAGTAGATAGAACAAAGAATAATGAGTTTACAAAATTTTGTGTCCTTTCTTTGATTATCCTCTCTCCATTTTATGCTTGATCTCACTTCTATCATTCCCATATTCAAGTATAGTTGTGTTAAATGTGAAATGTGGCAGTGTTTTCCATAGTTGAGTTTTACTTTACTAAGTGATGTAGGAGGGATGTAAAATCCCTCCTACATAATTATTTTTTAGTTGGAATGTGGCACAAATATCTTGGTTAATCTCCATGACTTGGAATATAGTTATGTTGGTAGTTTGAGGAGTTTTTCATTGGTATGGTTAAACTAGAAACAAGTGCATGGGCTTATATATTGTTGCCATTGATGCAAACATTGTGATTTGATGTCTACATTGAGGAATAGTTGATTGGAGAAGCATGAGAAAGCATGGAGATGGTATTCCAGCATAGAGATGAAGATGTTTTTCTCTAGTGAAGAACATATGGATTGATTATTTGACTAAGTGTTAGAACATAGTTTTTAATGTACATAGCATCAGTTTTTTGGTTTGCATTGGTTCACCTTGATGTATTTATATCTATGGTTCTAAGGAAATTTTGGTACATATTTGAGGACCTTAAATCCAAAGTTTCATGTCTTTATGTCCTAGGATGCAAAAGTTATGGTTAATAGAATATCGAGTTTTCCAGTGAAAATATAATCAAAATAGAGTGTAAGTTTGAATTGGTTCACATTCCACTACATAAGCATATTTGGCTATGCAGATATGTGGGAGTTTTTATAGGTGTTAGAAGGATGTGTATTCCAAGTGGCATGTGTTTTTGAGGTCTACATGTTAGTTTGTGGATAATCAATTGGTGTATCTTGGTGTTGTCTCACTAGCAGTGCAGACCTAACAATTTTAGAGTTATGCGGAATAAGAGTTGATTAGTTATGCGAGAACCATTATAGGTCCACCTTGACCTATTTGATGCATTAAAATTTTTAAATTATGGCATGAAGTGTGTGTTTGATCTTAAGCTGAAAAATTATTGTCTTACATTATACATCTAATTAGGCTAACCTAATTGATGTTATAGGTGTTTATGGATGTAAAGGGTATAAATGTGAGATCATTTTTAGTGTTGTAGCAATAATATGAGATGTGGTGTGTACCATAGAAAAGGTGTGATGTGAATTTCTAAGAAGATCATGTGCATATGATGCGAATGTTGAGCAAAGCAGAGTGTTAGAGAAGAGTAGTATGAAGTGTGTTGATTCAATTTTTTGAGCTTCAGTGGAACTGTATCTCATACATACTATAGATGCATTATTATTGGTTCATATCTTGGAAGTGAGCCACCTCTCTTTTCTATCTTTCTTTCATTATGTGGGCAGTGAGTCCACTTGGAAGTGAGCCTTTTTGTAATATGTTATGACTAATTATAATATATTGTGAGCTAATCCTCACTGTGGTTTTTCCCTTTTTGTGTTTTCCACATAAAAATCTAGTGTTCATGTGTAATATGCTTTGATGATTGTTTCATGGTTTCTTTCCTTACTACAAAGTAAATATGATGTGTAGAATGAATGTTTAAATGTTTAAGTGGTTTTAGTGATACTAATTCAATCCCCTCTTAGTATTCGAGATGTTCAATTGGTATCAGAGCTTGGTTCCTTCAATTGGCTTAATGCTAAGGTAGATCTTAGTGTTGAACACATGGCTACTAGGAAATATCCTACACCTCTGAAAGAAATTCCTATGGTAGGATTTACTAAATAAGATTGCATTGTTTATATGGAATGAGAACTCAAATCTTCCCTGGATGATTTGGATAAAGCTAAATCTAAGTGTAGACACTAAAAAATGTCCTGAGTCTATGAGCATCATTTTTCTTCGTCCTCGTCCTTCAATAATTGAGTAATTTTAATTATTTGATTATTCTTGATCATATTCCTCTATTAATTAAATAATTTTTAATTATTTAAGTCACTTTCTAATCTTTATTCTATCCTAATCAATTAAATAAATTAATTGCATCACTAATTCTCCCTCTTCTTCAATAATTAAATAAATCATTATTTATTTAATTATTCCTTTATCACCTTTCGTCTATAGTTAAATAATTATCATTAATTATTTATCTATTCATGGGTCTTTTAATTCTTCTATAGTTAATTGATTATCAAAATAATTTAACTATCCCTTGTCATTTTCCCCATTAAATAATGGTTGAATAATCATTTTAATTAAATGCTCATTTTTCATTTTCTTCAAATAAATAATTCACATGAATTATTTATCCTCCACTTGTCCATTTCCTCCATCTTCCTTTTTCGAATTAATAATTTGAATAAATTATTTATGCCTCCCTTTTGGTCAAATATTCCTTGTTGATTAATCTCTATCATGACCTTTATTTTTGTCATAGCCATCAGGCGTCATAGTTGTCAACATCACAGCCTTCACTACCCACCTCTTTTTGGTGCATCAATTCTAGACCGTTGATCTTGGCATCTTTCTGGAAGCTTGATCTCAACCATCTATTTCATAACCTCCCTCTCATGAATCCTCACCCATAAATCTTGGAATCTTTCTAGAAGATCGATCTTAGTTGTCCACTCCAATGGTTGTCTATAAAAGCAACCTTCCTCTCCCATTTTTGCCTGAACAGCCATTTTTTCTCCAACTTTCTACTTACAATTTGCAGGTATTTACACAAGTCTACTTCAAAATATGAGGGAAAAAGATTGCAAAAGGAGAAATAGGAGAGCAAGAGAAGTGATTCAAGTGCAAGCTTGGGGAGTATTTTAGTTTGATGCTTTCATTTTACTCAAGTTTTGTGTGTTTTCTCTTGTTTAGATGTGGTTTATAGCTTAGAGGTGTTGGATGTAACTTTAACTAGGCTAGGAATGATCTAACCCCATCTTACATCGGTGAACCCGATGTGAACAGTAGTTTTTACAAAAAATTGTATGGTTTTTGGTTGTTTTTGCAGATTTTAGGTACAAAACGATGCAACTGATTGACACAATTACGCATTTGATAGAAGAAGCGATGCATTTGAATATAAACAACACATATGCTAAAGAACTTCATGTGTAGGAAAATTCAAATTCAAAAACACTATGCAAACACTCTAGTGCAATGCAACACAATGACACAATTGCTACACAGAACGACACATTTGTCTGCTTGGTATAAAGTTCTAGTTTTACAACCTTTTTTATTTTATTTTTGAGTTTTTCAAGTAGAGTAGTGTTTTCTGGTTACTAATCTTCTATTTGTAGCATGTGGCTTTGGAGTGGAGCTCCCAAAAACTACTTCTTTTGAAGCAACAAAAAAATTGAGCTATTTTCATTTCAGTTTCAACAATTTGCATTTTTTTTTAAGATTTAACATTAGATTTAGATTGAATTTTAATTAGTTTAGATTTTAGATTAAATTTTGTTTCCCTTTTTAGTTTGACTTTCTTTTATTGCAAGGCTAATTTTTTTAATTTGGCTTTGGTGTAGGAAAGGTGAAAGCATAAACACACATTTGTTGAAGACTCAAAATCAAGAAAACTATTAATGACATTTAGTGTAGGACATTTCTTGAAGATATGATTTTTAAAATTGATTGTCTTTTAGTATAGTAAACACTTCAATTGGTGCTTAAAAAGAACAACTATCTTCTTTCACGTAGATTTAACTAGGGGGTTGATAAATCACTATTTTTCATGCTTGTAAGTTGGTAGGTATTATGCTCAAACTTGGTGATTAGAAAACTAGATCCATATTTTTTTGTGTTATACCCCTTAGAGGGCCTACCACCCTGCTTTGAAATGTGGGAATGACCCAAGTGGTAATGGGCTAAATCCAAGCTCTTTTGAACTACTATATAAATGTGTGATTGCAAGGAAAGTTTGCAACCAATGAGAAGTGGTACGTGATAGCTCCCCCCCAATATCTTTATGATGCAAAAAACCATTTTTCTAAGGGTTGGGAGACTTGTTGAGGGATTTTTTCATAGTACCCATGAACCAAATGCCCTTACTAGAAAATTTTGTGTGGAAAGCCAAAATCCTTCCATTTGTTGGCACAAGAGGTCAGACCTTTGAAGTCATCCCACATTTTTGCAGTTCATTATAGAGATGGAAAATTTCTTGAGATCCTTGTGGTCTTAGGGAATTCAAAACTTGGTATTCCCAAGAAGTGAGTGTCGTGGAAGGGATCCAGTGCTACCAAGTTCCTAGGTCATCCTCTCTGAATAGGCATGGCTAGAGAAATCCAAGTGGGAACCTAGCAAATATTGTCCTTGCCAACCATAGGATTTGTGCTTGTTATCTTGAAATAAAAAAAAAATCACATCAAAAGTAGACCAAAAATAAGTGATTGATAGTTTCTTCTATGTTTTGTAATCACATTTCATTAAGAAAAATCAAAATTCCATAAAAAACTAATTCAAAAAACATTAAAATTACCAAGACAATATTTTGGAAAACTACAATTATCAGACATAGAGCCACATCTGATACTGTGAACTGCAATTGAGAACTAAAAAATTGCAACTATCTTCCCACACCAAATTTTCTGAGAGTAGAGCCACATATGATAACCTAAACCGCAACTATGTGATGCATTTGCAAAAATCAAAGCTATAATTGTCCACTAAATAGAAACTCTCAAAATCTCTATCCAAAATTTGATCAAATCGTTCTCACAATGACCTTTGAATGATAAAATAGAGACTTGAAAACTTCATCACTTCATTCTAGCATTTCCATTTAGGAAAATATTAGATTAGGTTTCCTTCTTCCATCCTTTACATTGCATAGATTTAAACTTAAACCCCTAGGCTACATTTTGACCTTCAAATTTTGAGCATAGGAAGACCTTTGAGCTTTTGGTAAATTCTTGGTTTCATACTATATTTGTCATTGACCATTATCCTTTACTTTTTCAATCCTTTTCATTGTCATCCTATTGAATTTGAGTCTTCAGCTTGTGTCCTAGTCTTGACTCTACTTTTTCAAAATTATCCTCTTATAATCAATGACATTTGGAATTGTTACCTTGGGTTCACATTAGCTTTATTTTCATCCTTTTTTTAAAATTTTAGGATTCCTTTACATTAGCTTAACGTCATTACACCATAGCTTTTATCATCATCTCATCTAGATTACACTTTGCACCTTTATCCCAAAAATACAAAAAAAACCTCATTTTACCTTAGCCTTAGCATCAATATCGTTTCATCCATTCTCATCATCATCCTTGCATTTTTATACCTTAAAAAATACAAAAACATCGTTTATCTTCATCTTAACCTTAGTTGCATTGTTACCTTAATTTTTAATTAGCACCATTTAGTCACCTTATCATCAACCTTGACCATTAATCAATATTTTAGCATCTTTTAGCACTCATTAGCTTCATCCTTTGGTCATTATCATCCTTGCATAATCACCTTGCATTCTCATATCCTAAAATCCAAAAAATCCCAAAAACATAGCATAGTTTCATTGTCATCTTGCATTATTCCTCAATTTTCAAAAGTCTCACATGGTTAAAACAAGGTCACAAGCCAAGAGAAAGGAAATGGAATTTTCAAAGCCCTTTCATGACACTACCCTTGGAATGGATTCAAATCATTCTACACCTTCAAGAGACAAAACATGGGAAAAATTGAACCTAGAAGAATTCAACAAGCAATTTACTTCTCAAGAAATTGAAAAATCCTATCAAGACCCAAGAGTTTTAAGCATGATTGATCAACTTGTTAGTGCCAACCCTAATAGATACTTCTACACACTAGCTAAAAAGGGTGCCAAATTACTTTAAAGCTTTGATGTATCAACCATTGTAAATGAAGAAACTGACAACCCATTTGCATTTGGCATGCCCTCATCACAATAAATGACAAACATACCCCTTGGGACAACTACACACATGACTACCTCTACTACACACATCCCAAGCATCTCAACATTTGGAAATAAGGTAACCCATACTACTACACAAGGACAAGGTTTCACACTTGGAAGTTCCTCAAATTCCATGGGTAAGACCTTCACAAACCCTCTTTTCCAACAAAACACAAATCAAGGTTCCATATCACAAGGTCACACACCTTTGTCCCAAAATGAAAATCAAGGTCCTATACCCACACTTCAAAACACACATCAAGTTTCCTTATTCCAATTTCAAGGTGCCCTTTTATCAAGTCAAAACCCACCAAATAAATCAAGAAGGATTCATGTTATCTCACAAAGGACCCCAAATCAAAATACCAATCTAGGGGCTATTCCATCACTTCAAAACAAAAATCAAGGGTCTATTCCATCTCTCCAAAATACTAATCAAGGGTTCCTACTATCATTCCAAAATTCCAATCAAGGACCTACACCTCCAAATACCAATCAAGGGTCTACACCTTCACGTCAAAACATCAACCAAGGATCTACACCACCCTTTCAAAATGAAAATCAAGGCATAAATCAAGTGTCTACACCTAAAAATACCATATCACATGACCTTTGGAACAAACCAAAATACCAACTTCATCCCAAATCAAAACAACACACACCAATATGTCAATCAAGGTCATACATCACAAACCATCAATCCCAACTCAAATCCGACATATGACCTCAATACAAACATCATGACACCAAACTAAAACAATGCAACACTAGCCTTTGAATTTTTGATACAAGTGCAGAATCTTCAACAAGAAATGACAAATATGCAAATGGGAACCAACAAAAAGAACTATTCTATGGAGGAATTGTTCCCCTTTCCCCCTCATTTCACAACACAACCTTTGCCTAAGTATAAGGGGATAGGAGATCCAATAGAAAATATTCAAGAGTTCAACACATCATGTATGGAAGTCTCATATGAACCTACTTATTTGATGAGACTATTCCCGCGAAGCCTTGCATGACCATCCTTAGATTGGTTTGCACACCTTCCACTGAGAATTAGAACATGGGGTGAACTAGCCAACAAATTCATCAATCATTTTTCCTTCAACATTGAGCACAACTAAACAAGAAGGGGAATCACTTACCTCATTTAACTAGAGATGATGAGGCTTGGTTAGCAAATTCCCTTGTCACATTCCTGAAAGACAAATTGTCACCATGTTTTTGGAAAACCTTAATGGATAATTGATGAGTTGAATTCAAATCCAATGTTGCATAACCTTTGAGGAAATTATTGAGAAAGGTTTCCTTATTGATAAAGGTCTTATTGCCAAAGGAATAGTCAAAGTAAACAAAGAAAATACAAAACCAAACAATGATAAGAGAAAATACTACTTCCAAAATAAAAATTTCACAAATGATGGAGTTGTTGATGTCAAAATTGTAACCAAAGGTCCAACTATTCAACTTAAAGGTCCTTCCTCATCAAATGCATCCAATACACCAAACACCAAAACACAAGACCAAAACCAAACACTAAATGTGATCCAAAACAATCAACAATGAAGAGGTCCTCCATGTGCCAAAAGAATATACATCCACTTGGGTGAACCTATTGAATCAATCATCAAACAAATTTTGCAATCAAATGTCATCACACTACTAGACAACAAGAACTATGAACCTTCATTGATCAAGCCTGATTGGTGGAAAGACAATGAATACTGTGAATACCATTGCACAAAAGGACACAAAATAGTCAGATGTTGGACACTCAAGAATATCATTCAAGACCTCATTGAAGATGGAACCATTTCAGTCGATAATTCACAAGCCAAGATGAATGCGGATCATACCATATTCAAGAGCCCCTTGCAAGACCATGATAAAGGAAAAGCCTCCAGTTTAGGAAACAACAACAATGCCAATTATGCAGCTATCAAACATGATTACAACACTATCATCCTAAATATGAGACCCTTTGATGATCGTATTGCCACTATCACCATAAACAAGACAAAATTGGATTGTGTTTTCACCACCTGCAGAACCAAGATAACTATTCTAGGCCCTTCTACAAATCCCCAACTGAAAAGTCAATATAATCTCCTAGAGCAACTAGGGAAAAATCATGCAAATTTCCATCTTGAAGCTCCTCCGCATATCCCCATGACATAGAGCCATCCTTGAAAAATCATTGCAAGAAGCCTTTGTACCCGCCAACCTAGATGTCAAAAAATTTCATGCCATGGTTGGATATCTAGCTATGTCGCACCATGTCACCTTCTTTGAACAAGACTTTTCTACACTAAAATCTGATCATAATGACCCCCTTACACCTTGAAGTATGCATTAATAAACACAAGATCAGACAAGTCTTAGTAGATGGTGGAGAAAGTATGAACATTTGATCACTAAAATTGTTGAAAAAATTGGGATACTCTGAGAATCATATTAACCAAACCAAGAAAATTGTGATCAAAGCTTATGATGATGTTGAGCGTTCTTCTGAAGACATAATTTCACTTCCTATGAGATTTGGCCCAACAATACAGGACATAATATTTCATGTCTTGGATTTGGACTTACATTACAATCTCCTCCTTGGACACCCATGGATTCATGTCATGAGGGCTATTCCATCCACTTACCATCAATGCCTCAAGTTCTGACACAGTGGCACTGAAATCACTATTCTAGGTGACCCTGATCCTTTTCAATATTGTTCAAACTTAAAAGGAACTGTTGAACATCAAGTGCCCATCATTCAAGAGGAATCACCTTCCACTTCATCCTCCACTCCATCTCACTACATTGATCCATCCACTCTTGTCAAATCACCCACTTGATTTATCACACCTTTCATGCCCAAGATCCAGATTCAAGACAAAGGATGCAAATAATACAATATGAAGAGTCTCTTTTTCATTGGAAAATTACCAAAATCATCGAAGTCTTATGGAAAAATGCATCTTGTGTAGCCCAAAGTTATCATCCATAATCCTCCTACTATGTTCACTAAATACAGGGAACTTGCTAAAGAATCTCTAGATGAGCATATTCTCACATGGTTGTACAAAGAAGAGGAGGACATTGAAACTAAGAAATTGTCAATTAATCAGTATCCAAAAGGGTTCCAAATAATGAAATGACACGGATATGATGGATACAATGGACTTGGCATAAATAAACAAGGAATTTTGGAACCTTTACAACCTCCTAAGCTAATAAGTCACCAAGGGCTAGGGTTTATACTAGTAAAAGTGACTATTTGGGGTATTGGGTTACCTTCGAGTGAGTTTTTTGATGCTTCAAATGAGATTGAGACATACAAGGACTCTTGGGATTATGATGTTGATTTTAATGAATATGAATGGGATTCTCTATCCTCCACTACTTTCATGGACCTAGATAAACTATTTAGTGAATTTGATCGAATGCTTACCATTAATTCCTCATGAAACCCACCAAGTACTCGTCCAAAAATACCTTTGACAAAATAAGAGTGGATCAAATGCTACTTTTGGTAATCCATTGATCTTACCTCTTGGGAACCTGATGACTCTACCTCCACCTTTACCTTATCTACCTACACAATGACTCTTGACAATACCAATGATAGCCTACCCATTGTCTACCCTCAACTCATAGATTGGGATCAACAAGTCCCACCAAGTTTGGACACTTTCAAGAATGATGAAGCCATCACTAAGTTCTTGGGACTTCATGAGGGAATACCAAGTGGGGATCATAAGGCTAGCTTTGCTATAGAAATCAATTATGCAACATACTTTGCTGAGGCCGTCTTGTCCTCTAGTCACAAAAGTGAAAATAAAAAAAGAAAAAATAAAAAAAATAGGTCTTCAGGTGAAAACCGAAAGTCATCTGTTGATCATGAAAAAGTAAAAATAAAGGACGTATCCAAAGGTGAAAACCTCTCTGAGGCACCCGAAGATGGAGGACTGGACTGTCTCCCTATAGACTGAGAGAGATTGCTATTGCTTATAGAGGAAACAAAGGAGGTAAGCATTTTTACACAAGACAATTCTAGAATCATACAGTTGGTAGAATCCTTGACCACTAAGGAAAATCTTGAGTTTATAACATTCATTTTAGAAAGATAAGTCAATTTCACATGGTCATATGTTGATATGCCTAGGTTGGATCCTAAACTTGTTTTGCATCACTTGCCACTACTACCTAATGCTTGTTGGAAATAAGCAACACTGAGAGAGGGGGTGAATCAGTGTTCTACAAAAAATAATTCTTTTATTCTAATCTTTAATCCACTTAACACATTTAATCAAAACCAATATTTAAAAACAAAAAACAAGAAACCACACAACCATAACACAAGTATTTTTACATGGAAATCCTGTAAGGGGAAAAACCACGGTGGATGGCCAATCCACAATAAGTTCTGAGTATACTCAAAAGAAGTATTATAAAATGGGAATGCACTTGCATTCAGGCTCACTACTCAAAATGGGGCTCACTGCCCTTACAAAAGTTTGGAATAGATCCAAAAGAAAATGAATTGAGACAATAGCATCTACCAATGCTTGATTATAGTTCCAACTTAGCTTTGATGTCAAACTTCTGTCTTGATGACTGATGAAGAACTTCTACTCTATTTTGCTCAAGTTAGCACACAAAATCTGTATGCGCAAGTGAAATTGCGCATCATATCGCTCAAATAAAACTTAGACATTCACAACATACACACAAACAACTTCTACATACATCCAAATGATATGACCGATCATCTAAATATATCCGCTCACAAGGAATTGATTGCCACAGGTCGACTTCAACAAAACTTAATAAAATTCGCAACTAGTCAACCCAATCGATGGATAATTTTGATATGGATCCAAAAAAGTTGGCTAAACAATAGCAAGGACCAATAATTAAACATATGAGCTTGAAGATAATTAAAATAATTCAACTTTATACATCCACTACACATTATTACCACTGAGTTGGCTTTATCAAGCAAATAGACAGAAGATGTCCAATCAAACCTACTCAACCATATAGCCACAAAAACAATCTTCACAAGATTCAATAATAATATGTTCCACGTGCCTGAAAAAAATTCATCGATCCACAAGCCAAAATGATGATCTGGTGAAACTATCAAACTGAATGCCCCGTTCTACCGGTAACACTGCCGATAACACACAATTTTCATTTCCTCTGTCGGTGTGACTAAATACATAATTGTGGACCAAAAAGGTGACTTCAGTTGCCATCAATGAAAACACTAGAAGCCAAAAATCACATCCACATACATCATATGCCAACAATCTCCCCCTTTGGAATTGATGACAACACTTAGTGAAAAATGACTAATTGTTGAGATTAACATACTGTCGGTATACAAAATACTGAATAATATACTACTACAAAATATTACTCCCCCTAAGAATATTAAGACATTTTTCACTACACTCTCTCTCCCCCTTTGACATCAATGACAAAATTGGGGATGCAAAACTATACAAGCATTATTCGGAGACTTACAACAGTTGGAAAATATCTTCAAATACCTTTTTCAATTCACTAAGGGTGGAGTCCCACATACTCTTCAGACTTTCCAAAATGGTGATGTGATGACAGAGAAGATAGGATAATGTTTCTGCTACTTCCAGGCTTATCGGATCAGGGGCAGTGACAGCACTTTTTGCTTCCTTTAAGGAATTCACGAGCATCTCAATTTTTGTACTAATCAATCCCCTTAAGTCACCTACTTTGCTAATGATTCTTTCATTTTCAAAATTTAAATTCTTCATTTGGTCTACAAAGGATATTACTTGACAATCCTGATGACACACACTTCTGACCAAGGGATCAAAGTTGTTGGACATAATGGCCAACTGTTGCTCAATGTCTTTTATCTTCTTCTCATTTGCAGTTGTAAATTTGGATAGATTTAAGGAAGATTTGTATACATTTCCTCCTTCAGTTACATCACTTTGAATGTGTTGAATGCAAGTTCCTAACAACTTTTTGTCTCTAGCAATTAGCATGTTTGAGCTGTCAAATCTTTCCTCCTTAAATTCCTTTCTCACTTTAACCAGGGCTAAGTCCTCAAAGGATTTGAAATCAGAATCAACTGAGTTTATTAAAAAATTTAACTCACTGGAGGTGGAGCCTGATGGGTCCAAATCATGCATAGGCAGTAATTTCTGTAGAACTCTAGAGGAAATTTTTAATAGCTCACTATCTTCAATGTGAGATTTCAATATTTTCTCATTTGCTTTATCTTGAGCTATTTTGGTGACTTTCAGCATCTGAATTGGAGATAAAGTAGATAGATTGATTGATTTCTCATCAAATTCAAAATCTAATCTTGTGTGTTGCTCCAATGGCTGCTTGCCCTTGTTAGATTCAGACTAAACTTCTGGAATGGCTTTTTGTGCTTCCTTTTCTTTAGTAGGCACTTCTCTATCTTCAACAATCTCCTCACTTTGGTCCTTAGACACTAAAGGAGTCTCAGTATTTTCAATAATGGGAGGAGTTAGAGTATCCTTAAATACCGAAGAATCAGATACATTTATGTCTTCAACATTCTTATTTTCTTCTCCTAACACTTCTACTTCCTCATCTTCATTCCCTTCTTTCACTACTTCATCTGCATTTCCTTCTTCTAATTTATTTACTTCCACATTTATTTCTTCATGACCTTCAGTCTATTTAGTATTGACTTCTTCAACATTTTCCTTTTCTTTTGACAAAAATTCTTCCAAAATTTCGTTGGTCTCATTCATCATAGCTTCGGTGTCACCAATCATGAGTTTGTTTATTCTTGATTTGGTTCTAAATTCCTATTTGACTCTTAGAAGAAGTGAGTCCATTTCTTTAATCCCCATCTCATGACACAGATCAAGAAGAACCCTTTTTCTCAATTTCTCTTCCTTAGTTCTTGCAATTTCCCTTCTTGAATCCAAAGCTTTATATAGGCTTGTAGGCAAGCCAAACATAATCTCAACAAGAGTTTTATTGAAAGCATTTAAATGATTAACTGTAGCTTCTTCAAGAATACTTTTACTAGAATCATCAAAATTCTCAAATAGATCACAGAGAGGTTTTAGATTACCATCAGCTATTGCTACATTTTCAACTTCTTCCACAGACATACTGGACTTGACAATTTTGGGCTTCTTTTGAGTTTCTTCACTTTTCCCGGAAGGCTTCCTTTTGCTTAGCTTGACAGCATGAGTTCCATTAGCCTTCAATTCTCTTACTATCTCTTCTGAATCTATTTCCTCTTCTTCTTCTATGGATGCAACTTTGTAAGTTCTTAAACTTTTTCTCTTCTTCTTTCTTCCAAAGGCTTTGGCCTTACTTGGCTAGGTAGTAGGGAAACTCCTGGTTGCTTTGGTTGAAGATGTTCCTTGACCAGCTGTTTTTAATTTTTCCTTCTCTTTTGCTACTTCAGCTTCAGTTTCATCCCTTTTTCTTGTTGTTTCTTTCAACCTTTCGACTGGAATACCCATATTTTCTGTGAAGACTTCAATTTCCTTCCTTACTTTCCTGATGGACATTGGTCTCCTTAAATCTGAGTGAACTTGTAGACTTTTCTCAGCATATGTACCAAACCAGTCTTCATTAGGATCTAGAGGTGAGTTTAACAGATGTTCTGGATACATCTTCAAAATATTTCCATCTACCTCATATCCCATCGACATGATCCAAACTGACCTAGGATCAACAAATTCCATGTAACACTGATCAATATCAATCATGAAGCATATGGAATCCTTGTACTGTTCTACTACAACTTTAAGTATCCTTTCTCTGTCATGCATCTATTTTTGAAATTTTTTAAAGTGACCCCATAGGATTGTGTTGCGGGTCTCTTGGTTTCCAAGGCTATATAGTATATCACAGATCTGTACTACTACTGGAGTATCATTTCTCCATTGAACTTTACTGAATCCTGGTACTTCACCTAAGAAGTAAAAATACAGACAGATCAATAGGTTTCTAAACTTGAAGACATTCTTTTTGTCCTTTTTGATCTTCTTCAAAATTTCAAGAAGTTGTCCTCTGAGCACTTCACATAAATCATAATCTGCATTTTTCTTAATCATCTCATAGGCTGTATAAATAGCAGTTCTGGATACTGAATTTTCTCAGCTTGAATGATAGATCTTATACCCTATGATCATGGATGCAAATTTAACATTGATTTTGGCAATATTATCTATGGTCATTTCCCTTCTATCCCAATGAGATCCAGTTGCTTTAGTGACATCATCATTCTTTATGGACTTTAGTACAGGGAGTCTACCAGAAGATTTTAACCTCGTCACTACATAGATAGCTTCCTTGGTGATTTTAAATGGTATATCTAGCCACATGAATTCATCATGCATTCTGCTCAGAATGTATCAAACCCACTCATCCTCCTCAAATATGGGAAATTTTATGAATCGCACAAATTTCTTATCCACTAGGGTTTGGAATTTAGGTTTCATGGACAAATCATCTTGCACTATGTGGTTAGATTATAATTCCACCAATTGAGCACTACCCAAATCTTCAATGTTCACATGCACATATGCCCTAATATCCTCGATGTGCAGAACATCGTACAACAAGAGGAAAATGTACCTAGGGGCTCAGTGTCTACAAATTTGTATGGATGCCACTTAAACTTAGTACGCAGCCTATCTTTGAATTCAACCAACAGTGGGGTAGACATGATTGACAAAATATAAATTTATAGGTTTTTGCTATAAATACCTTTTGGAGACGAAATGGAAGTTGATTCACAAATTGTTTTTCAAGCTTGAATATCCTTTCCACTTTGGAAAGGGTTACCTTAGAGTGCTTTAGACTTCTTGAATGCAATGTGACAAATGAGAGTGAAAATGGTTCTTTTATTGTCTTCAAACTTCACTTTGTACTTTTTGCAATAAATGCTCTTTCCCTAATTTTGCAAGCTTTCAGACCTTTTAAATTTTGGGACAAACAATTTTTGTGTGGATCAACAATAATCCTCATTGATACTTTAGCTTTGTTCCACAACATCTAAAGAGAAATCGATTTCCTACTAGACTCATCTGAATTCCAGTACCAACCACTTGTAGGGGATTTAGAAGATTTTCTTGATAGCTCCCCCTATGGTAGAGACCTACAATTATTTTCTAGATGCATTACCAGAAGAGACTTCTGGTGCATATCCATTTGTTTCTATAGAGGGGTTCTTCCTCACCCATTGCTTCTGCATCTGCTTCTTGATTTCATTTGTAGTGATCTTTCCTTTTCCCTTAACATTCAATTGCATGTTTTGTTTTACCGGACCTCTTATGTTCCAACAAAATCTAGAGGTGTGACCAAATTTATTGCAATTGTAGCAAACAACATTCCTTTGTCTATTCCAATTGTTCCACTGGCTTTGTATTGATCTACATTGGTTAGCAACATGTCCAAATCTATTGCATGCATAACACTTGATGTCTCTATGTAAATTATGCATCATAGTTTTACACTCACTTGACTTATGATCATACTTGTAGAAATTAAAGCATTGACTTGAAAATGATGGTCTACTTGTGTTCGTCTTACTCCTACACTGAGAAGCTATATAACCAAATTTGTTACAAGCATAATAGTAGCCACTAGAGCATTGGGTTGCCTTATCAGATTCCTCCTGGATTCATTCACTTGGTTTCCTTGTTTGAATTTTCTTTGTCCAAAATTCTTCTGATTAGATCTCCTTTGTCCAAATCTAGAGCTTTCTCCTTCTTCATATCCAAGACCTCATTTATCACCATCAGTTCTTTGACCTTTGATCAGTTCATTAAGCTTGTCTGAGCTTGCTTTGAATTTCTCCTTAAACTCATTTGTTGTAGCGAGTTCATCTCTAAGATCATCAAGCTATTTTTCAAGCTCCTCTCCATTATTTTTGTTTTGTTCCAGCTCATCTTCTAGTCGGCTGCATTGTTTAGACTTTTATCTCAAGGATTGTGCAAGCTTTTCTTCAATTTTCTTTATGTCTTCTAACTCCTTGGTCATCTTCATCATGATGGATTATGTCTCATGCTTCAAGGCAACATTCTCTTGGGAAAACTTTTCACATTATTCTGTTTTCTCCTTCAGGGCTTGAATGAGTTGTTCATCTTCATCAATTTTTGTTCTTCTGCTTGAGCTGACCACATAATTCCTTTCTTTTCTTCCTTGATTCATTGATTTTTTCTTTCAATGACTGGATAAATTTTTCTGCATTTTCAAGACTTTCTTGTAGTTCCCAGATCTTAGATTTTGACTCGTCAAGATCATCCAAGGCCACCATGAGTTGTTGTTGCGGATTGCTTGTATCCATTGAATATACTCTCCAAGATATCCCCAAGCTATTAGAATTATTTTGAGGAATAGGCTCTGATACCAATTTTTGGAAACAAGCAACACTGAGAGGGGGGTGAATTGTTTTGCAAAAATTAATTCTTTTATTTTATCTTTAATCCACTTAACACATTTAATCAAAACCAATATGCAGAAACATAAAACAAGAAACCAAACAACCATAACACAAGGATTTTTATGTGGAAACCCTGTAAGGGGAAAAACCACGGTGGATGGCCAATCCATAATAAGTTCTAAGTTTACTCAAAAGAAGTATTACAAAATGGGAATGCACTTGCATTCAGGCTCACTTCCTAGAGCTCACTACTCAAAATGGGGCTCACTTCCCTTACAAAAGTTTGGAATAGATCCAAAAGAAAATGAACTGAGATAATGCATCTACCAATGCTTGATTACAGTTCCAACTTAGCTCTGATATCGAACTTCTGTCCTGATGACTGATGAAGAACTTCTACTCTATTCTACTCAAGTTCGCACAACAAAATATTTATGTGCAAGTGAAACTGCACATGATATCACTCAAATACAACTTAGAAATTCACAACATACACACAAAAAACTTCTACATACATCCAAATGATATGACCAATCATATAAATATATTTTCTCACAAGGAATTGATCGCCACAGGTTGGCTTCAACAAAACTTAATAAAATTTGCAACTAGTCGGCCCAATTGATGGATAATTTCGATGTGGATCTGAACAAGTTGGCTAAACAATAGCAAGGACCAATATTTAAACATTTGAGCTTGAAGATAATTAAAATAATTCAACTTTATACATTCACTACACATTATTACCACTGAGTCGACTTTATCAAGCAAATAGGCAGAAGATGTCCAACTAGACCTACTCAACCATATAGCCACAAAAAAAATCTTCAAAAGATTCAATAATAATATGTTTCATGTTCCTGAAACAAATTCATTGATCCACAAGCCAAAATGATGATCCGGTGAAGCTATCAAACTGGATGCCCTATTCTGTCAGTAACACTACCGATAACACACAATTTTCATTTCCTCTGCCAGTGCAACTTAATGCATAATTGCAGACCAAAAAGGTGACTTTAGTTTCCATCAATGACAACACTAGAATCTAAAAATCATGTCCACATACATCATATTCCAACAATACTAATCCATATAAATAGAAGTTAAGGAAAATACACCCCTAGATTGCACTCCTTATCAAGGTGGAACTGAAGAAACTACTGGATGTTGGATTCATTCGCTCAATTGATTATACAGATTGGATATCAAACCTTGTTCCTATCACCAAACCAATTGGTCAAATTAGAGTATGTATAGATTATAGAGACCTCATAAAGCTTGTTCCAAAGATGATTTTCCTTTACCAAACATTGACATAATAGTGGACCTCACTACTAGGTATGAAATGCTATCACTTATGAATGTATTCTCAAGTTATAATTAGATAAGAATTGCCACAAAAGATCAATCGAAGACAAATTTCGCATGCACTTGGGGAACCTTTTGTTGGAATGTCATACCATTTGGACTCAAGAATGTTGAAGCTACATATCAGAGAGCCATGACTACTATTTTTCATGATTATATACATGCACTTATGGAAAACTATGTTGATGATCTTATCTCTAAGTTTCTAGAATGAAGTGGACACTTAGCAGTGTTGGACAAGGTTTTCACACAACTTGAAAAGTATCGACTCAGGCTTAATCCAAAGAAATGTGTTTTTGAGGTCCAATCAAATAAACTCCTAGGATATATTGTCTCTCGTAGAGGAAAATAAGTTGATCCTGCCAAAGTCAAAGCCATCTTGAAAATGCCACTTCCAATCAACATCAATCAATTGAGGACATTACAAGGAAGACTACAATCAATACGTAGGTTCATTGCTCAACTAACAGACAAGATCCATCCATTTCAACACTTGTTACAAAAATGAATTCCCTTCAATTAGACAAATAAATGCCAAGAAGCATTTTATCAGATCAAGGTTACCTATTAACTCCATCGGTTCTTATGCCTCTGATCGATGGAAGAAATTTTTTACTATATGTGACATCAACCACATCAACATTGGGGTAATTATTAGCATAGAATGACAATGATGGCAAATAAAGAGAAATTTATTACATCAGTCGCACCCTAGTCGGATATGAGTTGAACTATAGTCCTATTGAATGAGCATTTCTAGCAATGGTATTTGCAGCACAAAAATTGAGACACTACATGCTAAATCACAAAACAAAACTGATTTCCAAGATTGATCCTTTGAAATACCTTCTCAGTAAAGTAGCTCTGACAGGAAGACTAGCTAAGTGGGTTATGATCCTAAGTGATTATGACATTGAGTACATAGATCAAAAAGCAATAAAGGGACAAGTGATAGTTGACTAACTTGTAGACACACCAGTAAAAGTAGATCATCCCTTGATATCTAATTTCCTAGATGAATCAATTTTTGTAATAGAGACACCAGCTACATGGAAGTTGTATTTTGATGGATCTTACACAAGTCATGGTTCAGGAGTTGAAATTTTTTTCATCACACCTCAAGGAGATTCCATTCCCAAGTCATTCCAAATAGCATTTCCATGCACAAACAACATGGCTAAGTATGAAGCATTATTGATAGGACTATGAATGGCAATAAAATAGAAAATTAAGGATCTTTAGGTCTACGATGATTCATAGTTAGTAATTAAGTAATTCAATGAAGACTATGACACCAAAGATGAGGAATTGATTCCCTACAAGCGTATGGTAGATAGTTTCAGGCTGTACTTTGATAACATTACATTTGAACGAATACCGAGAATTCAAAAAAAAGCAACTAACACAATGGCTACAATTGGATCTCTCTTGGACATTCCCAACAATGCCTCACAATATGAGTTATTGGTGGAACAATTATTGATCCCTGGGTTCGATGTCCCCGAAATTGAACTTGTGTGTGAACTTGTTGATATTGAATCCCCTTGGTACAAAGACATCTATAGTTACTTACATGACCAAATTATCCCTTTTGACTTTTCCCTTAACCAACGCAAAACCTTTATCTGAAAAGCATCCAAATATGCCATCATCAGAGATATCCTTTACTAACATAGCCTAGATATCACTCTCCTCCAATGTCTTGATGCAAACGAAGCACAAACAACCTTACAAGAGGTACATCATGGTATATGTAGAGCTCACTCTATTGGTCCAACCTTATATAAAAAGCTCATGAGAATGGGATACTATTGACCTATAATAGAGCATGATGCATATCACTTTGTGAAGAAATGTCACCAATATTAGATTCATGGAGATCTTATACATACACCAGCTTAGGAACTACAACCGCTTACTTCACCTTGGCCATTTTCTCAATGGGGACTTGACCTTGTAGGAAAAATCCATCCCACCTCTACTAATGGACATAATTTTATCCTTGTCACTACTAAGTATTTTACAAAATGGATCAAAGCCATCCCACTCACCTACATTACTGGAAAGAAGATAGCCAAGTTCATCTTGAATTACATCATTTGTCACTATGGTATCCCGCAGTCCATTGTTACCGACAATGATCTCCCTTTCAAAAACTAGGATGTCTATGAGATTTGTGAAAAATTCCATATCTGATATCATTTTTCTACTCCTTATTACCCCCAAGGTAATGGCCAAGCTAAGGCATCTATTAAGACCATTCTAAAAATCTTAAAGAAGACTGTCAATGACACTGACCATGACTGGTACCTATAACTTAATCCTACTCTATGGGCCTATCGCACTAGTGTTCCCACCCCTATAAGAACCACACCATACTCCCTTTTCTTTGGGTCTAAAGCAATACTCCCTATATAGTTTGAGTTACCATCCCTATAAGTCTTTATGTAAGGCTTGATTGACCAAGAAGAATACTGTGTATCCCGTTTACATGAGCTAGAATTATTGGATGAAAAGAGATAGAATGCATTGACACATTTGCAAGCATATCAAAATTTCCTTCAACACAGTTACAATAAGAAAGTCTGACCTAGAAGCTTTGACATTAGTGACTTATTCCTGAAAGAAAATTTGAAGAATCAAGAAGAATGAGAGAAGCCCAAAAATTTTGATCCTAATTGGTTGGGCCCTTATATCATCACAACATCATATGGATCAGGTGCTTATCAACTCTCTACTCTTGAAGGAGAACCATCGTCAGAACTTATCAACAACATGCACCTTCAAAAGTACTACACTTGATTCTCAGAGTATCCCCTTAAAAAGTCAAAAATACAAAAAAATAAAAAAAATGGTCACCCTGATGAAAACCTGGCAAACAGGCATCTTGGTGATAGCAAAAATAGAAAAAAAATAGAAAAAAACCAAAAAAAAGAAGTAAAGAGAAATAATTCATCCAAAAGTGAAAACCACTTCAATGGTGCTTTGGATAAGTACCATGGTGAAAACTTGGCAAACAGGTGCCATGTGTAGTCAGTCTATGCTCCTCCACCTACTATCACTCTATTTGGCCTTTCATCCTTTCCACTCATCCATTTGCACATGTTGCTTGTTCATAATAAAGCTTTTTCATCTGTTCCATGGCTTGAGAACCACCAACATCTACTATACTTAGTCTTCCTGATCATACCTCACATTTACCACTATCCCTTGTGCATAATAAATTGGTCCTGTACTTGACTGGGGAAAATTCCTTAACTTACATCCTCATGGGAAATAACACATGGTATCAACCTTTCAGAAAACATCAAAATCTAAACAAATAAAAAATCCAAAAAAATAAAAAATCATCAAAATTTCAAAAAAATCATAAAATCATCAAAATCCAAAAAAAATCATAAAATCATCAAAATCCAAAAAAATCATAAAACATCAAAATCCAAAAAAACAATCAAAAAACTTCAAAACTTCCAAAAATAGAGTCCAAGTCTAAGTCTGAGTCAGTCTATGTTAGAGTGCTCAAAATACGTTGTCTCTACACATTTTCTACGTAGGCAAGGCTCATCTTAAATGGGACCCCAAGACATTACATCAATTCTTTTAGGCTGTCCAAATAAAATTATGACTCAATATTTTGTCAAATAAGGCAAAACCAAGTTGTGTCAAACTACGAGGTCTCTACATGTATAATGTAGGCAAGGCCCATCAATCGATGAGCCCCCAAGGACACCTAGGTCAATCCTTTAGGGTTTGTTGAGTTTTTTCTTATTCTTGGTCCTCCAACAATCATCATTCAAACCAAATCATGAATCGATAGACAAACATAACCAACAAATTTTTGATCTACAATCAATCTTCACATCAATCAATCATCTTATCGTCATTGGTCCTATATTGGACTAGGGAATTATGTCATCTATCTCATTTGGTCCTATCCTTGTCTTTTATCAAGATGTGTCCTTCATGAGATTAGGATTTGTCAAGTTGATCTTTCACCTTAAGCAGGATGTGTCCTTGCAATTAGGTGCCTTGTCACCACTTGTTACTTGGTCAACTTTATCAAATGTGTTCCTTTCCTTAAATGAGATATGTCTTTCTTGAAATTGGGTATTGTCACATCACTTGGTCATATTAATCAATCTTTGTCAAACAAAATTAATCAATTTTTTTCAAACATATCAGTCAATCTTAACACTATCAATCAATCTTTCCTTTATCAAGATTTTTCTTTCCTGAAGTCAGGCGCAATCATCAATCAACTTTGTCAACTTTATCAATCAATTTTTATCAAATCAATCAATCTTGTCAACTTGGTCTATCAGTCTTGCCTTAATCAAGATGTGCCCTTCTTGAAGTTGGGCATGGTCAATTATATCAATTTGTCTATATTTTCCAAACTTATCAATCAATCCTTGTCAACTTATCAACCTAACCAATCACATCAAACAATCTTATTGAAACTATTGGAAAACATTGTCTCTCTAGAAAACACTTTGTTGGTATGGATTTGTCTTATCTTTTTTATGGATTATGGGCCATGTTACTAGTTACCTCGAGGATGTCCTATTAAAGGATTTAGAGGGATGATGATGGATCATGACCTCTTTTCTTTGTGTTGCTGCCTGTGGTTTGTCTTGGAAAAAAGACTAGGATAATTGGGTCCTTCGTATGAGTTGGGGCATTCCTTGTCTCTTGACTTTGTCTTTTGACTGCTTGTCTCTCCCAAATGGTCACCTTGCACACCTTGGTCTATGTCATACCATGGATTTTGTGTTCCATTTGCAACATTTTTGATGCCCGATGATGATAAATATAAAAGTATGAAAGTTGGTTCCCCCATTATTTTCCCATTTGACTTTCCATCTCCATCTTCCTTTCCTTTTTCATGCTAATGTCCATCTCTTCCATCTCTTCCACGCTAACATTTCTTCTGTCTGCATCTTGACAGGGGCCTGTGACACACAAAAACATCTCACATAAATAATCATGTTAGATAGCATCATAGAAAGCATCATCATCATATCGTTATCATACTAAATCACATATATTTGCATAAGAAAACAAAAAAGACACAAAGTGCATCCACATATAATTCATATCTCATCATCATATTAGCATCATCACAATAGTATTGTATTGCATTAGAAATTTCATCATAGCATTACATCCCATATCACATAGCATTGCATTCCATATCATACTGCATTTTACATCATAATCCATTTGCATAGTAATAATAATGGGGCATATCACATTACATATCACATTTTGCATTCATATTCAATCATCACTTTTTTCATTAATAACCTAAACATTCCATCGCATCAATACATTTGCATATAACATTGCAATTGTCAAATTAGGTTATTCCCATTGCATCCATCACTTATACATATCATAATACACATACACCACCATATAGAATGAATCCATACACATCATAAAAAGCATAAAAAAACATAAAACATTCATAATTGTAAATGCATCGCATAATCAAATCACATCGCATCTATCAAATAGGTCATCCATACTGCATTCAACATTCATACATATCATAAAAAATATAATCAGAAATGTATAATCATAAAGCATATCAAGATCATCACATCATCATATAGACTGCATCTAAAAAAATCATAATCATAATATGAATATCCATAGCATAACATGACATCACCCTAAACGTAAAAAGAATAATCATATAACAATGCATATGATCAACCATTTCCAAAATCATATCATATATATATCACTCAAAAAAGTGTCACAACACAATGTCATTGGTCATGTCCATAAAAGGATATACAAGTCATGGAAAATCCTAACCTGGGAATTGGACATTCCAGTAGGTGACTAGCATCTTCTTATGGTCACTCATTTACATTGTCAAACTAGGGAACGTATACTTGAAATGGAGCGGCACTGTATGTGCACTAAGAACCAGTTTTAGTCACGATTTATCAGAAATAAATGCTTGAAAGGAATTCTACTTATGCTACAAGAATGTAATGCGAAGCCTTCTAAACTTAATCAAAGTAGAAATCATGACAACTATGATTAAGAAACAAACTATGAACTGGCCTTATGCTGCAGGAACAAACACAGGGATGGATTCCCGATGCTGTAGGAACAATATAAGACTGAGTTTGCGCTGAAACTTTCAAGAATGAAATATAACTTATAATCAATAGGAAATAAACAACTAACTAACTAACTACATATACTTACTAAGTGGGCCCCCTTAGCAAGCATCAACCAATTTAGGCAAGAATTGAACTCAAAACTTCATCAGCTTTTATTCATAAACTTGGAACCATATACACTATTCTGCTTATAAGAAAACTAACATAAGAACACTATCTCTTCTTATAATACTAACTTTTACATACTCTACTTGCTCACTCATGCAAGAGGAACACTTATTTAAACCATAAAAGCAACTAACTACCTAACTCTAACAGAGAAAGTCGTGGACATAAATGTATCCTGAAACTAAGGAACATACTTCTCATAAATGAAAGCATATCCGTTCAACACGATCCAGAGAGAATTTAGCATTCCACTCTTCCTAGATTAATGATCATTTAGATTTCTTCCCAACGACCCGGTCAGAGAGTCTTCCATGGAACAACTTCCTCGACACCGTGTTGGAAATGGACTTTACTGCAAGGCCAAAATTTGTTGCACTTGACTCATTCATTCTCCCTTCAACAACCTGCGATGCACACAAAAACACAAGAAAAAGAAAGCATGTGTGGAAAATAACACGATACACATTCATTAATCACATATTAAATCTATTTCATTATCCAAAAACCACATGCATTATATCAGTCATTCGGGAGGTCAAACAGGGTAATTAATATAGACACATAGAGACATTAAGCTGCAGGAATATAGGAATGTATTGCTATAGGATACTACCCATTTTTAGATAAAAAGTCTTTAATCAAAGCGTTAAAACATCCATTAGCAATAAGAGTAAGGATATTAAAAATACATCATAATACTCAAATTATGAGCATATTTTGAGCTCATCATTTGCCCCCTACTTATCCTAATGATGGTCCTCCAGCATTAAGCTTCTTGGTTGTTTCTCTGAAATCCGTAGGAGTAGCATGGCCTTGTAGTGAAGTTCCAAATTTATAATAGAAACCTCTAAAATTTTTCCATCTTTTATATCTGCAGGTTTTTGTATCCTCATTAACATCTATAGCTCGATAAGGATAAAGTGGCCACATCAAAACTGGAGGTGGAAATGTTATTGGCAACCATAACTCAAACCTCTTCTGAAGACCAAGCTACATGTACTTCTCTATCCTTCTAAGGGCTTCTTTAAAGTTCAGGGGGCTATGAGGCTCAAATTTCCTCAGACCAACAGTTAGTTTTTCCCATCTCTTTTCAATTCTGGAAGAGGAAAGCTTCTGAAATAGATATGGTTGGCCTTTGAATTCTTCATACACTTGCTTCCTGATATCGAATATTTTTATTCTTTCTATTTGATCATTGAACCCATATGCAACAATAAGCCAAGTTTTCAGCATTGTGTAGGGATTTGAGCTTTTAGGTCATAGTGGGATAGGCTCATCCCTTTCAGCCTCTTCATAGGCCTCCAATTGTCTGCCATAATTAGTTTCATTGGCCGCCCCAGACATGAGTGACCTCAAATGAATATCACCAATGTAAAGAAGTGGATTCCACTCTATTTCAGAGGGAATTATCAAACCATGCAAATAAAATTCACATAAATAATTTTTCAGCCAACTAGGGGCTACTTGATATGCATCATAAAATTCTTTGGCTGTATGAATAACAGGATCTAAATTCCTTGAAATTCTCATTAATTGAAACCAAACAAATTTTTCTTTTAGGCACATAGCATATACCTGAGGCGGTGGTCTACATTCCACAATTTTACCATTTATTTTCATCATTTCATCCATTTTCTCTTTCATTTACTGGATTTCCTATTTATGCCTTTCAATTTCTCTTTTCAATTTCTTCTTCTCTTCTTCCCAAAGACTTTGTTGAATTTCAATCTTGGCTAAGTGGTGGAAACTCAAGGTTTGAAATGTGACCGGCCTCCATGTGGTCCTAAGGTATTCCAAAAATTTAATCAAAAATGTCTTTTTATAAACAACCATTGCTTGACAAGTTGCAGGGGGTAATAAGGTTTCATTGGACACTTCTTATTGTTTAGGTTGTTCTTCCTCTTGCTGCAGGATGAATTCCTATTGTTGCATAGGAGGAGATTGTACTTCCTCTAAAATTTTCCTAGTTGCCTCATCTAAGTCATCAAGACTTGGCATTCCCCTTTCATTACTACTAACATGTTTTGCTTCCTCAACTTCCATTGACTCATTTTGCATTTCCCCAAGAACAATAGATGGGCTTTGTGGAAAATATGAGAATCATCATGAATGTATTCTTCAAAGTCCTCTAAAATTATTATAACTTCAAGTTGAGCAGATGTTGAGGTGACTTTACGTTGTTTCCTTGCTGAAACTCTTTTTGGTAATGTTGCAGCTGCAGGAGGCACTCTCGTGGCTTTCCTCTTTCTGACTTGCCTAGAGGATTCAGACTCAACAGGAAAAGATGATGGTGAAACTGTAGTGGCAATAGGTGTTGCTGCAGGAGAAGCTGCTACAGGAGAAGATGCTAGAGGAGAGGAACACTGTTGTTTTTGAACATGAGGGTTAGACTTTGGGGTTTTTTCTTCCCTAAATGACTTTTCTACCTTCATTTTCCCTTTTTCTCTTCTACTAGTAGACCTGGTTTGTACTCGGGTAGAGGGCTCTGGTGTGGAGGTCACAGGAATAGATGTTGTAGGGGTAGGTGCTGCAGGGAGTGCTCTAGGAGGCTCTAGAAGTTGCAGACCCTTTTGGGAAAAAAATTCTTGCTAAGAAAGGGGTGATACATCCCTCAGGGAACGCTCAATCAAAATTTTAATGAGGGCATGATGGGCGATAGAGTTGTCCCTTCCCCTCTGGGTTTCATGGGCACATTGTTTCAAAAGGTTTAACAAAAAATTTGGAACATTGACAGCTAAACCGTGCCTCATATGACTCAATAATTTAAAATGGTAGGAATTTAAATAGGAAAAGTGTCCCTCACAAGTCAAGTACCTGATTATGAAGGCGACATATTCTAAGTATGGAAAAGGTAGTGACACTTATTTACATCCTTGTTTAGAAACTTCCAAGGGTCCATCTGTTGGTATTGTGAATTCTACCCTAGCAGGGACAGCATCTGAAGAAAAATTCTCCTACCACTGGAAGCCTAGTTACTTTTGTAATCCATTCTTCTGTTATAGCCACTGTCAAACCCCACACTATAGCTTCTCCTTCTGAAAGAGTTCTTAAAAACTCACCTGCAACTTCCTCATTAAAGGAATCTAACCTCAAAAAATAATTTAGCCATCTGCAATTGCTGAATGCCTAAACCGTTTGAGGATTTTGTGTCAAGATTTCATGAGTTATAGCCTCATGTCTTACTAATTGGCCACCCATATTCACAAATTATCCCTGCTGAGATTCTTGAAACTCAAACCTTTTCTAAAATTCAAAAACTTTCTTTTCTCACCGCTTTTTTTGCTTTTCTCTGTCTGCTGTTGCCACTTTTCTTTACTTTTCCAGAATGACTTCAGCATAACCGCATGAAATGATTGTTAGCAACTACTCAAATCAAGCAGTTAATTATTGTTTAGGATAAAACATGCAGTCATATTTGGAAAGTACAAGAAAATAAAAATTTCTTATCAGTTGTGACAGTGACATAAAAAAGGTTTGAAATGGATTATTCTACTAAATTTGACATGTGCCCACACATGCTGTGCAAAGGATAGAAAGAATAGCATGACTAATATGTATATGATTGAATAAAATGAAATAAATAAACAATGTGACAATAAAAGATATCGCGTACCTTGTAATAAGTGCTCGTACATGCTGGGAAAGATCACAACTTAGCATGAAATGACGGCTAGAATTGAAACCATAAATGAGGGCTATCATAATGATGGACATGTTGAAAAGGGAATGAACATGTTGATGGATGAAAATAGAGAATGGGCTTCCTATGTCCCTTTATTATAGTATGCAACGTGAATTTTGAAGAGACAAGGCAGGAGAAAGGCCAAAGCCTTTTGTTGTAGGAAGATTAATGGCCGCAACTGAAACAAACTACTTCATAAATTCTTCTTTGGATGCTAGCTTATGTTATAACCTAAGATGGTGTCCATTAACTAATAGCTTGAATCAGACATGATCTATTGTAGCCAACTAAACTAAACCATTATCAAACATATTTTCTATTTCATAAGGACCAAGCCATCTTGCAGGCGAGTTTACCTGATTTTCCTACCGTGTCATAGAGCGCCCAATCAATTTATAATCGTTTATTCGAAGATTGGTTGTACCATTTTTTTCTTTGTTGTTGGATAGCTTTAGTATGCTGTAGGGAAGCTTTCCTTTTCTCATCCAATGCATTCAGCTGTAGGAGGTGTTCCTTTTGAGCTTCTGAAATATCAATGTTAAGCTAGAGAGCAGTCCTTAAGGTCTTATGCTCAAACTCAATTGGCAACATGGCACTCTTACCATAGAGTAAATCAAAAGGAGTAAACCCTATAGTTGTTTTCCATGTCCTATAGGCCCATACTGCTTTAGGAAGGCAACTACTCCAATCCTTCTTGTGTAATTAGACTGTCTTTGTAAGGATTGCCTCAATTTCTCTATTGGTAACCTTTGCCTGACCATTGGTTTGAGGGTGATAGGGGCTAGAATTTCTATGCTGGATCTTGTAATCATTCATCAATGCAGTGATTAAGGTTGATATAAATCGAGCTCCCTAACTGCATGCCCCTTGAGACCCAAACCGCGTAAAATATGCCTGGCTGTGAACTCAACAACTTTATTGTCACGAGCATGTGCCATTGCTTTCACTTCCACCCACTTGGTTATATAATCAGTACACACCAAAATGTATGATTTCCCATTGGATGGAGGATCAATAGGCCCAACAAAATGCATGCCCCACTTGTCAAAGGGATTGACTACCACTGTGGATCTGTGGGCATTTCACTGCATCTATACGGTCTCCCATGTGCTGGAGACATCTCATTACATTTTCTGGGTGTATGTTGGCAAGATCTTTGCAGCCACTAGTATCCTGTAGGCAACTGATGCCCTTGGCTGCAAAGGCTCATATATGGCTCATCATGACAGCCATGCAAAATTTCATAGGTCTCATCTTCCCTCACACATATTCTCATGACTTGGTCAGATCCTATATAAAATAAACAGTCTACAATCTATGAAAAGTTAAAACTTTTCTCAACCAGTAATTATCTTTACTTTGGTCAGTAGTGTGCTAGAATTTTGTTGACTGCTAAATAATTTGTAATATCTACATACCATGGGCTTTGAGCAGCAATAAAAACATATGTTCATCGTGAAAGCTATCATCAATTACCTCAGAGGTGAAGCCAAGTCTTGACAAGAAATCAACCACCACATTAGCTTGTCCTGGCTTATCAATAACTATGATATCAAATTCTTGCAATAATAGGAGCCATCTTGCTAATCTATTAGATATGACAGGCTTATTCATGAGTTACCTTATTGCTGCATGATCTATATGAACAAATATTTGGTAACCAGTGACATAATGTTGAAACTTGTTTAGGGCATACACAACTACTAGCAATTCTTTCTCTGTGACAGTATAGTTTATTTCAGGGCTTTGAAAGTTTTTGCTAATGAAATATATGGCATGCTCTATGAAATTCTCTTTTTGTCCTAAAACTACCCCTATGGCATAATTAGAAGCATCTGTGTGTATATGAAAGGGAAAAATCCACTTCGGTCCTTGAAGAACAAAAAGCCCGAGTAAGCAGGTTCTTAAGTTGCTGTGAAAAATTTGTCACAGCCCTCACCAGCTTAAATCTTTAACCTTTGTCAATAAGGCATATAATGGACTGGCTATTTTGCTGAAATCTTTGATAAATCTTCTATAACATCCAGCATGTCCTAGGAAGCTTCTAACATCCTTTTGTTTAATACATGTTTGCGAAGTTAGAATAACTTCAATTTTTGCAAGATCAACTTGAATTCTCGTTGAGATATGATGGCCTAAAACAATTCCTCTTGCATCATCATAGCATTTCTGTACTATTCAAAGATAAATTTTGCCCCCGACATCTTTTCAACACTTTTTCCAAATTGGCTAATACGTTTCTTCATAAGTAACTCCATAAGTGGTGAAGTCATCCATGTAAATCTCCATAGAATCACGAGAAATGTCAACAAAAATACTAATCACTTCCATTTGAAATGTTGCAGGTGCATTACATAGGCCAAAAGGTAAAACAAAGTAGGAAAAAGTACCCCATGGACTAGTAAAAGTTTATTTTTCTTGATCCTCAGGGGAAATTCTAATTTGATTATACCCACTATATCCATCCAAAAAGGAGAAATACTTTTTACTAGACAATGAGTCTAGGACTTGGTCAACAAATGGCATTGAAAGTGATCATTTTTAGTTGATGGTCACTTAGTCTACACAAACTCTACTACCTTGGGACAATACCAATGGAGAGTACTGACCTGCCTAAAATGGGGTAGATAAACCAGCATCAAGCAATTTCTAGAGCTTTATTTTAACTATTTCCCTGAGTGTTGGGTTTATCCTTCTTTGAGGTTGTCTAATAGGTAAACAATCTTCCTTAATGTAGATCCGATGAGTTAGAAAGTTAAGGATCTATTCCTCACATTCCATATAGTCCCATGCAAACAGTTCTTGCAGCATTGTGACTAGGGTAGCTTGTTGAGATTGATGTAGCTTATTATTGATGTTCAGACATCGGCCTGGAGACACTTCTACTTGCTTGGTAAGATCATTCATGGAAGCTGCTGATAAAGGTGGTGTTTGTATTTCATGTGGAAGAAAGTTGTGATAAAATGTAGGAGATTCATGTGGCAGGCTCTCAGAATTCAGTTGCTGCAGGAAACATTGCTGAGGACAACTATTTAGAATAGATGGGCTACTCAGATCAGAGTTGGACTGCAAAATGTAAAATTAGGGTCTCACTTTGGAAGCTATGAAAATAGGATGGTCATCATTAGCTGAGCCAATGAATTGACTTTCAGTTTTCAAAGAAGGCCAAATTGGTTACAAGTTTACTGAGTTAAGGTGTGACAGCCACCTCTTGAATAACCATCAAAAATTGTCATTTCTCCCCAACGACATTCGACAGCATCAACCCGTAGCTAACTATGGTCTACTTAGATACAGATCAAAGTTGCCCAGTGATAACATGGTGAAGTCTCTACACCCCAAGACTCAAGGATGACAATATATCTTCACCACCATCGTGTTTTGGCCAGGAACTATTAGCAAACCGCGTGATTGGTATGTAGGATCAATGTTGTTCAACACCTATTGTATACTGGTCATTACATTGATGGTTGCACCAAGGTCTATCAAAAAATTATTTACTATCTGGCCATTAATATTTATTTGTACTACAAGACTCCCAGAGTCAGTATATTTTGGAATGACTACCTTCCCTAACATAATATTTGCCAACTGTCCTAGAACATGGATAGTTTGGGGATCCTTTTTCTTTCTTCCCGGTTTCTTTAAACATGCCTCCTTAATGACTTTTCCATAAATTGGGACATCTTTAATGGTTTGAAAAAGGGGAATTTGAATGTGTACATTCTTTAGCTGATCGAAAATATCAAAGGTAGGATCTTCCATAGACTTTGATGTAGTAATTTGCAATCTCTAAGGAAAAGGCAGTTTAGCCTAATGCTGCAGGATAGGTTCCTTAGAGACAATATCAGATACAGGTATATGTTCTGCAGGATCAGTATGTTGTTTATAGGTAGAATCTAGAATCTCTGTAATTACAGGGAACTATGGAGCAGGAAGAGTGGTTCCAGATTTGAGATAGATATCATGGATATTTAGGGCATAAGCTGGATACTGATTGGCTTCTACAAGATACATAGGCTACTGTTGATGCTGCTACTTATTATTAGGATTTGGAAATGGTTGAGCAGGCATAGGCGTTTGTTTTGGAGGGCTAGTATTTGATGTAGGTGTTGTAGGAGGTGGCATGAGAGCCAGAGGTTGTGGCTGTTGAAGCTACAGGGAGCCAGGGGATTGGTTCTGCCATTGCAGAGGACCTCTCCATTGAGGATTTTGCTACCAGTTACCTGGGGGTGGAGTCCATTGTCCTTGTGGCTACTGCCAACCTCCTTGAGGAGATTGCCATTGAGGACTCTGATAGTTAGGCCAGTAAGGTTGAAGTATTCCAAGGTGGTGATGGGCCATATGTAGGTTGCCATTGGTTATTGTAATTAGAATAAGAATTACTAAAAGTCAAAGGGTCTTGAGGCATACCTTGTCTTTGAGCCCATGGTCACCTTTGTGCGATGAAGAATACTTGGTCATCATCACCTTCTACTATCTTAAAGTCAGTAGGTAACTGCTTAGCCTCCAGGTTAGCCACCATCTTACATCTACAGTCACGTTTCTTCTGTCTACAATGTGGACAGAACTCAGCCAAGATTGTTTCAGCTTCCTCATGTTTCTTTTGAGCTTGCATAGTATCCAACTATGTAGCCATATTTTTTATGATATCCTACTTGAAGTCAGACAACAAATTTGTGATCTCCATCCATGAAACTCCATTATTAGAATACTTTCCCACTGTGGCTTGATGACCTCTACCCTTCTTAACAATTGCTCGAGAGTAGTTGAGACATATTTTCTTTAGATCATCTCAAGATACTTGAGTTATATCTCCTCCTCCCATCAAGACTAGGGAATCTATACAGGTATCACTAATTCCTCTTAGAAAAAGTAGTTTTTGAGATTCTTCATTGAGAGTATGGTCTGAATTCTTTTTTAGGGAAAGCAAGAATCTTGAGATATAGTCTTCTAGGCTTTCATCCTCCTTTTGTTGAATTTTGAATATATCATCACCCTTACTACTACTCTTACAATATTCCTTGTATTTCTCAAGAAATTTTGTTTGCATGGCTACCCAACTATCAACAACACCCCTCCCCAAACTCATGAACCATCTAAGAGCCCCTTCTTTCAAATTAGTAGGAAACAACTTCAGCCTGTGAGCATCTGAAGTGTAATCATAGCTGTGGAAGAGGATGTCAAACTCAAACAAGAAAGTTTATGGGTCCTCTGTAACTAGTCTGTAGAACTTGGGAAGTAATGAAGAAGGAATAATTTAAAGGTTATCATTATCTTGCTGAGAAATGATGGGGAATTCAAAAGCAAGAGGTCGATTAGGTGGATTATGTGCCATAGTTGCTTGATGGAGTATCAAAGCAAATGGATCTTCTTCAGGTTCTTCGTCAGCTAGATCAAATGGCAGTTCAACAAGCAGGTTTTTAGCAAATGGATTGATATCTTGATCTCCTCCTTCCTCAAATAGATTATAAGTTGGTTCAAGATTGTTATCAAGGAATGGAAGGTTAGGGAAGAATCTTCCCAGAGCGTCTCTTCTTCTATGCATGCAATAGAATGAATTTTGAAAATACTTAAATAACAGACTAAACTAGTGCTAACAATGACTATGGCAGGTTCTTAGCTTAACACCATCCCCGACAACTATGCCAAAAATGGTCGCGTCCATAAAAGGATATACAAGTCACGACAAATCCTAACCTGGGAATTGGACATTCCAGTAGGGGACTAGCATCTTCTTATGGTCATTCATTTACATTATCAAACCAGGGAACATATACTTGAAATGGAATGGCACTGTATGTGCACTAAGAACCAATTTCAGTCACGATTTACCAGAAATAAATGCATGAAAGGAATTCTACTTATGCTACAAGAATGTAATGCGAAGCCTTCTAAACTTAATCAAAGCAGAAATCATGACAACTATGATTAAGAAACAAACTATGAACTGGCCTTATGCTACAGGAACAAACACAGGGATGGATTCCCGATGCTGTAGGAACAATATAAGACTGAGTTTGCGTTGAAACTTTCAAGAATGAAATCTAACTTATAATCAACAGGAAATAAAAAACTAACTAACTAACTACAGATAATTACTAAGTGGGCCCCCTTAGCAAGCATCAACCAATTTATGCAAGAATTGAACTCAAAACTTCATCAGCTTTTATTCATAAACTTTGAACCATATACACTATTCTGCTTATAAAAAAACTAACACAAAAACACTATCTCCTCTTACAATACTAAATTTTACATACTTTGCTTGCTCACTTGCGTAGGAGGAACACTTATTTAAACCATAAAAGAAACTAACTACCTAACTATAATAGAGAAAGTCATGGACATAAATATATCCTGAAACCGAGGAACAGACTTCTCATAAATAAAAGCATATCCACTCAACATGATCCAGAGAGAATTTAGCATTCCACTCTTCCCAGATTAATGATCATTTAGATTTCTTCCCAAAGACCCGGTTAGAGAGTCTTCACTAGAACAACTTCCTCGACACCGTGCTGGAAATGGACTTTACTGCAAGGCCGAAATCTACTACGCTTGAATCGTTCATGCTCCCTTCAACAACCTGCAATGCACACAACAACAAAAGTGAAAGAAAGCATGCATGGAAAATAACACGATACATATTCATTAATCACATATTAAATCTATTTCATTATCCAAAAACCACATGCATTATATCAGTCATTCGGGAGGTCAAATAAGGTAATTAATATAGACACATAGAGACATTAAGCTGTAGGAATATAGGAATGTATTGCTACATGATACTACCCATTTTTAGATAAAGTCTTTAATCAAAGAGTTAAAACATCCATTAGCAATAAGAGTAAGGATATTAAAAATACATCATAATACTCAAATTATGAGCATATTTTGAGCTCATCAGTCATAATGTATCTCCCAAGAAAGAGCTCGTAGGCTCGATGGAAAATAATACAAATGTAAAAATACATGGGTCAAAATGGGTCTATCTAGTGCTACCATGATCCCCAAGGCCCATGCTACTGCTCTCACCCCAAATAGATCTACTTTGAGACTGCCTGCTACGAGACCAACCATTGCGCTTGACAACCTTTGAAGCTCTAGGTGCCTGCTGCTCTGGTGGAACTACCTCCTCATAAAGCTACTTGTAATACTACTCTTTGTAACCAATCTTGGCAACCTTTCTAACCATATCAAATGTAGACCCACTATTGGTGGCAATAAAGTCTAGGCTCCTCTACTTTCTTGTTATACCCTGATAATGGTTGTGACCCTCTCAAATTGTAGGGTATCTCTCTCTACCTGTAGATCCTGAAGCTCAACCTCTAACGCCTATAATCTAGCCTACAAACTCGCCAACTCCTAATCCCTATCCCCTATACCACCTCTAATAGGTACATCCTCAAATCCCCCATCTCCATGAAGAATCCTCTTGTGAAGGATCTGCTCCTCCTCACCCATCTCCTCCTCTTCAGGCTAATCCTCATGCCTTGCCACCTCCACATCCATAGAAATTGCATCTACTAGCACATCAAGCTACTCTGCCTCAGGCTGCTCTCCCTCTACCTTTGCATCCTGCATGCCCTCCTCCTCTCCCTCCCCTCCTCTCCCTCCTTCGTAGTCTCTGTCACTGCCTCCTCCCACTATCCCATCCTCTCCCACCCTGACCACCATCTCCTCCATCATCACCCCAAACACCACCTCCTCTCCCTCCATCTCCTCTCCTTCTCCCTCCACCTTTCCTACCCCGAGGACCCCATCCTTGTCAAACCAATGGAGTTGGCTTATCTAGATTGGTAAAAGGAATATTCCTATGCACTGCCCACCATGCATCGTACTTTGTCATAGTGCCTACATCCGATGGACCCCCTCTCCATGCCCACAGAAATGCATGTAATCCATGTTGGATGCTATGGTTGTGTTGCTGATATGTGGTTGTTATTGATTTCAACACTATTAGCATTAGTGTATTGAAGGTTGTATATGTCGAGGATATTGAGAAAATTGTTAAAGAAAGAGTTCCAGGTTCTCAGTGGAATAGTGAAGGTCATGAAGGTGTCTTGTTCTATACGTTGATGATCAATTTTGTGTACTAAAGGGTTTATTGTTGAGTGTATCTAGTTCATCCATCAAAAGTTTCAGAGATCTATGTGAAGATTTGTTCGAGTTATGAAGATTTGTGTTCTGAAAATGTTTCTATGGTCTTTGTTAGTGTTCTTGATTAAAATTGATATAATTCTGGTAATTCTAGTTGTTGCGGATGTTTCTCTATTGTTTCTTTGTGCTTGTGGATGTTTCTAGATCGTGCTCTATCTTTTTTGCACATCTGCATTGATTGGTGTGCTCATGGTCGAAGATTTTTCTTGGTATGTTCGAGTTTTCATGTTCTTGGCCGACATGATGGTTGTAGTGTTGCGGATCCTTGAAGATTTAATTTTGAATGTTTGGCATGATCGAGGATATTTTTTTGGGTCGCATCATGATATTAGTTGACGGTGTTTGATCCACATTGAAAATATGTCTTATATTTTAATTGACAAGGTTGTTGATGTAATTCCATGTTGCGGATATATAAGAGTGATTTTTTGAGTGAAGTTAGTGTGTGCATAAGAGTGAATGTATGCTAGAGAAAATGAAGATGTGCAAATAGTGTCCAAATCATTCGATTGCAGACCAGAGTGAGAAGAAGGTTGAATGAAGTGTAAAGAAGGTTTTATGTGCTTAACTGGAATTGTAATTAGGCTTGTGAAGAAGCTATTTCCTCAGTTCATACACTGCAGATCTAATTCGTATTGTTGTGTATTGTTGAGAAGTGATCCCTCTTGTATTTGAGCAATGAGCTCTAGGCAGTATGCTTGAGTGCATGTGCATTCCCATTATTTTTCTTATACTTTTGATAGGGTATAATATTGTGGACTAACATCCACCGTGGTTTTTCCCCTAATAGGGTTTAGATACCCTAGAAGAGGAAGAAATTGTTGCTAAAGTGCTCAGATCATTTCCTCCCTCCTACAAAGCAAAGGCTCATGTTATTGAAGAAACCAGATCATTGACGAATGTGACAAGAGATACATTGATTGGTAAACTTGTTGCCTTTGAGTTGACCGAATTTTATGAATCTGCTCCTAAGACTGAAACTACATTCAAAGCTACTATATCTAGAAGAAACAAGAAAATATATGATTCTAGATTATGCATGCTTGAGGATATTTTTTTGGGTCGCATCATGATATTAGCCGATGGTGTTTGATTCACATTGAAAATTTGTTTGTAAAATTGGGCTGACATTGAAAATATGTCTTATATTTTGGCCGACAAGGTTGTTGATGTAATTCCATGTTGTGGATATATAAGATCAATTGTTTGAGAAAAGTTAGTGTGTGCATAAGAGTGAATGTATGCCAGAGAAAGTGCAGATGTGCGAATAGTGTCCAAATCATTGTAGACCAAAGTGAGAAGAAGGTTGAGTGAAGTGTGAAGAAGGTTTTATGTGCTTAACTGGAACTGTAATCAGGCTTGTGAAGAAGATATTTCCTTAGTTCATACCCTGTGGATCTAATCCGTATTGCTATGTATTGTTGGGTAGTGAGCTCTAGGTAGTGTGCCTGAATGCATGTGCATTCCCATTATTTTTCTTATACTTTTAATAGGGTATAATATTGTGGACTAACATCCACCGTGGTTAATCCCCTAACAGGGTTTCCACGTAAAAAAAAATCTTGGTGTTCTCTGTGCTTCTGATGTGTTGTTTGTTCATGGTTTATTGTTCATTCATCAGATCTTAGATTAAGTTAAGTTTGAAAAAGTTTAAATATTCTGTGATAAATGATTCACCCCCCCCTCTCAGTTGTCTGTCCTTGTTTTTCAAGCAATCCATCTATGGCCTACTCAATTGTAGCTACTGTAATCACTAGGCCCCATGGTGTCACCTCTCTGGATGATTGAGCAAACACTATTGTACCCCATGGCACTCCCTGCTGCTCCCTAAACTATTTCAAAACCTGATATGGCAAGTACATATCAATGATATGTTGTGTCTGTACATTCTGCCCAATAAGATATCTCTCTTGTCGACACCACTATAGATGTTGATCCTCCATAGGCCACTGAGCACAATCTCTCTAGGGCCTCCATATGAAACTAGCCAAGGTATCTAATATGTGACACCAATATCCAATATACCTAACATGTGTCTATGTAATTGCTCCTCTATATATATATACATATAGTATGTTGGCCACCAACTGGCAACCAAATGATGGATGGAACACTACAATTTTCTCCCAAGCCTAGAAAATCAAAAGAATGACTCCGTAGCATAGGATTGTCCTTGTCGATACTCTATATCATGAAGTTGAAAATAAACCATCGCTAACAAACAAGGCCCCCATGTATATAGAGTGTCACTAGCCATCATCCCCACTAACATCTCACCCCATCCAACCAGAAATCTATGTCCTTAGTGGTCTAGAATGACTACCCCAACTATCAGAGTGCACAATATACAATAAAACCAATCATATCACTTAGCCAATGTCTCTCACTTGATCTCATACCTATCAATCCCCAAGTCTCAGACATCCTCATAGACATAGTAGGTGGTCAAAGCCTGATACCCTTGACCTGGATTGTACCTAACCTGCTCACCTTAGATTAGTAGCAGAAGGATCCTATAGACATCTTCTAGTGTAATCATAACCTCTCCTATAGGTAGATGAAATGAGAACATCTCTAAATGCCACCTCTCAGCAAGTGCAGTCAACATCACCTTGTTTTCCCTAATAATGGGCATAAATGTAATGTGATACAAGCCAAGGTGCCATAGTATATGCTTTTCAACACTAGTAAATTGGTCTCATAATTGATAAGTGTCTAGTGGTCATGACTCTCGTGTATAGATTAGATCAAGATGAACTTGTGCTCAACATGAAAAACACTGTGTCAATTAAATAGTTTATTTCAAACTTATTTGGAACATATCATAAAAGCAAGTTATTCCTATTCTTACTCAACCTTGTTATCAGTCAATTTCATTGCATAATTATCAATTGCATTGTAGAACTATCAGTTGTGTCATGAGAATCTGATTGCATACAATCCCTAATCACTTATGACTTATTCCTACATTTGCGTCATTTCTAATATGATTGTGAATTATCCATATCAATTGCACATAATCTCAGTCAGTTGCATCGCATCGTCGTGGTTGTGATTAAGAAAGCTTTAGATGCGTCATTCCCTAGCAATTGCATTGAAAAAATTCAAATATCTATCCTACCCTAGGCATGTTTCTAGCATTTGCATCGAATAGCAGGAAATTGTGTCAAACGTGATAGCACTTGATGTTATCCCCAAGTGACACAATTGACTACTAAATTTATTAAATAGCTAAAAATGCATGAAATAAAATTTTGACAAAGTGGGTTTGTAGGCACTCACCGCATCTCCTCCACCCTCTAGCCATATGAATGTCCACACTTGATATGCTTTGTGCTCAGTGTGAGGAACATGCTCCATCTTCACTTAGAGATCCTAATCTCCAAACTCTAAATGTGCAAACTGAGCCTTTGACTTGCCAATTTCCCACTTATACCTCCTAAAAATTAGGGTCTTTAATAGGGTTTGCATTGGCTACATTTTTCTCAAGCCTTGAACCTGCATTCTATCTACCTTGAGAGTCCTGAAAGTCATTTCTTTCACCACCTTAGCATTTCCTAGCTATCATTTTATCTTATCGAGAGAATTTTCCAAATTTTTGAATTTGTTTGAAAATTTGTCAAATTTTCCTGAGGGGGCATACCCATACCCTGATTTCACTTGGGCATCCTGGGGAATCTCTTGACTGAATTTCTTTGACACAACGTGATGAACTACATTATTTCAAATAGGTGCAAAATGTAGACATTGAAAAATGACTTGAGTCTATGAGCATCATGTTTCTTGGTCCTCATCCTATGATAAT
Source organism: Sequoia sempervirens (assembly GCA_007258455.2). Taxonomy (NCBI): domain Eukaryota; kingdom Viridiplantae; phylum Streptophyta; class Pinopsida; order Cupressales; family Cupressaceae; genus Sequoia; species Sequoia sempervirens. The sequence goes on from VDFB02000017.1 coordinate 86,476,880, forward strand.
TGAATAATTTTAATTATTTGATTATTCTTGATCATATTAATCTATTAATTAACTAATTTTTAATTATTTAATTAAGTCACTTTATTATCTGTATTCTATCCTGATCAATTAAATAAATTAATTGCATCACTAATTTCCCCTCTTCTTCAATAATTAAATAAATTATTATTTATTTAATTGTTCATTTATCACCTTTCATTTATAGTTAACTAATTTTCATTAATTATTTATCTATTGATGGGTTTTTTAATTCTTCTATAGTTAATTGACTATCAAAATTATTTAACTATCCCTTGTCATTTCCCCCATTAAATAATTAATCTAAGTTAATTATTTAATGTCCTTTTTTTCCATTTTCCTCCCATTTAATTAAAATGGTTGAATAATCATTTTAATTAAATGCTCATTTTCATTTTCTTCAAATAAATAATTCAAATGAATTATTTATCCTCCACTTGTCCATTTCCTCTATTTTCCTTTTTCGAATAAATAATTTATGCCTCCCTTTTGGTCAAATATGCCTTGTTCATTAATCTCTGTCATGGCCTTTAATTCTATCATAGTCGTTAGGCGTCATAGCCTTCATTTCCTACCTCTTTTTTGTGCATCAATTATGGACCATTGATCTTTGCATCTTTCTAGAAGCTCGATCTCGACCATCCATTTTGTAACCTCCCTCTCATGAATCCTTATCCATCAATCTTGGAATATTTCTAGAAGATCAATCTCATATGTCCATTCAAATGGTTTCCTATAAAATAAGCCTTCCTCTCCCATTTTTGCTTGAACAACCATTTTGTTTCCAACTTTTTACTTACAATTTGTAGGTATTTTCACAAGTCTACTTCAAAATCTAAGGGAAATGATTGCAAAAGAAGAAATAGGAGAGCAAGAAAAGTGATTCAAGTGCAAGCATGGGGAGTATTTTGGTTTGATGCTTTCATTTTAGTCATGTTTTATTTATTTTCTCTTGTTTAGATGTGGTTTATAGCTTAGAGGTGTTGGTTGTCACTTTATCTAGGCTAGGAATGATCTAACCCCATCTTACACTAAGAATAGAGATATGAAAAAGGATATTAGTGTTGTAGATGAATACATTAAGATATTGAGAGAGAAACTCAAGAAAGCTACATATAGGATCAAAGAGCTCAAGCAATCATATGAGATTATTCCCGACCTAAAATTATAGATTGAATAAAGTAAAAGAGTTGAGTATTTTAATGATAAAATAAAAGAAAAATCCAAAGAATTATCAAATATTGAACAATAAGTTGTAACCTTGAGATCAAATTTGGAGAGAAAAAATATTCAAGAAGAGCACTACAATACTTGATGAGATGATTACAAATCAGAAGGGATCTAAAGAAAAAGTAGGATTAGGGTTTGAAAAATGTGAATGCTCAAAGACATATCAAACTCCAAACAAGACTGAAAAGAAGATTGAGGACAAGAAGAGAAATGGCAAGCAAATACAGAATTAGAGGAAAGACTTCAAAATTCCACCAATCATACAACCAAATGCATAAAGGTACCCATATTTTAATGGTTTTTGTTAATCCTACAATAAATTTGGACATAAGGCTATGGATTGTAGAAGCAGAATGAGTCAAAATGTTCAATCATATATCAATCACTATTTTAAATGCAAAATATTTGGTCATAGAACTAGTGAATGCATAAATCAAAAGATGAATGGCTATAACAATTTTATGATGATTCACTCTTTCAATGGCTAATGCTATACATGTAATTGATTTGGACATAAGGCTAATCAATGTAGATCCAAAGTAAGTGGAAGTAAGCCTATTCAAAATGTCAAATTCTACAAATGCAATAAGTTAGGACACATTGTCAAATTTTGTAGAAGAAATGATGTAAAGGTTGATCCAGAAGAAATGAAGAAAGAGATGAATAAGATATAAAGAGAATGGTGTAGAGCACCTCGTTGCTCCATTTTGTGAATTTGGTCTAGATAGGCTGTTTGAGTCAAGTTATTGGAAAATAAGGCCATGTTAGGCCATAATGTAATTTTTTTTTTAATTTTTGAGTTAGTGTGGGGTCATTGAGTCAATTATGTAAAAAAATTACAAAATAGTCAAAAAAGGTTGTCAAGCAAAAATGTAAAAAATGCTCTCATGTGGAAGCCCAATGGTCATGGGAAGTTGAAAGGTATTTTTAGGTGTTGTAAGGATTTGGTTAAGGTTTATATATGTTGGTAACTCGAAGATGATGGTTTTTGAAGGATTTGAAAGAGAAAATCAATCAAATATCTCTATTTTACAATCATTTTTTGTGTATTTTCATCATCTCCAATCTGTGTATGGCTCTGTACAGGCCTATGTCAGTTTTATTTGCTTTAGGATTGTTTCATGCATATTCTAACTTCACTTTAGGATTGGTTTGAGTGAATTTTATTGAACTTGAGGCATTTGGTGTGCATTTTTCTTGAACTGACCTGAAAATAGGGCTTCAAGGGTTTGAGGGTTAAAATGTGTTAAAAAGGACATTCCACATACTTTACATGTTGTAGTCAGGTGGAATGCACCTGGTTAGAGTAGGATTAGGTTTATAAATATATAATTAGTTGTATAAAATAAATTTGGTGGAGATTTCCATGTTGCCCCTATGGAAAATACAAGATTTTAGGCCTAAAAGGCATGATTAGAAGCAACAGATTGAAGAAATTGAATTGAGGAAGGCTAGAGCAAGTTGGTTTGGGTGAGATTTGGTATGGTTTGATGAGTTTGAAAGTTGGAAAAGATAGGAGGGGTCAAATGTGAGATATGGCATGAAGCCCTAGTTGAACAAAGGGTGAAAATAGGTGAATTTGAGTGGTTTTAAGAAGGAAGTGTATGAGATATTTGGGGGAAACATAATTTGAAGGGGTATTAAGTTTGTGTAGGGTAAATAAAGAGTGTTAGGAGTGGTTTCAAGATTTTATAAGGCTTTGAGCTGGGTTTTTCAATAAACCCTTACTTGCGTGGTGAAGAATGAGGGTTTCTTGAAATAGGGTCATAAAGAGTGAGTTTTGACCAATAGGTTGGAGAATCTGGTGTTTTGGAGGAAGATTGAAAATTATATAATGGTATTTTGAGTGGGAAGCAAGATTGAAGATGAGTTCCTTTGTAAAAGTGGGCTAATTGGAGCCCTTTTCAGTGCTAAAGGTCAAATTAAGGAGAGTTGGTCCAAAGATACCTAGGGTAATGTCATGATATGTGTTGATTGGGCATATTGGGTGCGTGTGATTTTTTTATTTTGGTTGAGAGATAAGACCTAAAAACAAGGTCTGGTTACCTACTAGGCAAGTAGGTTGGTTGCAAAGAAGTTAACCCTAGAGAGGGTTTGAAGTCTTCAAAGGTCATTGAAAGAACTCAAAGTGTGTTGGTTAGGTTGACAACCTTCCTATCATTGCATCAGTTGGTATCATAGCACAATATTGATCGGAGGAAGGAAGAGTTGCATTGGAAAAAGGACAAGATGAATGCCCTAGTTAGAGAAGAGAAGGAGATGCTACAAAGAAATGCACTTTTCAAAACCACCTACAAGTGTAATGGCAAGGTATGTACTATAATGGTAGATTCCAGTATCCTAGATAATATGATGTCTCAATAAATGATTGATAAGATACATTTAGCAAAGATTTCTCATGAAACACCCTATTATGTTTCTTGGTTGAATGGTGAACATTCTCTTTTTGGTTAAGAAGCAATCTTGGGTTGAGTTCCAAATATGTTGTTATAAAGATAGAATCTTGTGTGATGTGGTACCTATGAGTATATTCCATTTGTTATTATGAATACCATGGCAGTATGAAATATTTTCTTTGTATGATGGAAGGCATAATAGTTAAAAAATTGAGAAGGATGGAGTTTCATTTACATTGATTCCATTGGTGGAAAAGGATCAGGGAAAAATCAAGAAAGCAAGAGTGAAAATGCAAGGTAGGAAAGAGTTTATAAGGCATGAGGTAGACAAGTACAGTGAGGGTGCAACCACTAATAAGAAAAAAAGTGTTGAGACAACAAATATAGACGGGGATCCATGCAAAGTTGAAGAGGAAAGAAGATAATGAATTTGTGAAGAAGACTAAGATAGGGACAATCAAAAGAGAAATGACCTTCAAAGTTCAAGACAAGCTTGGAAAGTGTGATGAAGAAAAAGGAAATATTGGATTTTGGAAAATGAAGTGAAAGAAGGTGCAAGATAGTCAAATATTGTCAAGATAGTGATGAGAAGATCTGATATAGAGGTTTGTGAGAAGAAAATTCTTGGTGTAGAGACCCTGAGAAGAGGAAAAGGTGAGATAAGTGAAGGTAATTCAAAGGAAATGAATGATTGGCATAGCAAGGTCACAGTGGAGGAGTTGTTTTGTCCACTGAAAGGGAAAGAAGATGGAGAGCAGTAGAATATTTTTCGTAAAGAAGATGGTAGACCTAATGCCAAAAGGGTCTTAGGGATAGAGAGAATGAAGAAAGAGGAAATGGATAAAGATAAAGAAAGTGAAAGGATTGTGGAAAGCCAAGAAGGGTTTGTAAAGAGTGAAAAGATCATGGTGGGGGAAGTGTTGTATCCCTTGAAGGTAAATGAAGGCAATGGGTAGTCAAGCACTACTAGGACAAAGGTACATATATCTGAAAATACAATGATCATGGAGGCAGGAAGTTTGATTCAAGATATGAGAGTTAAAGTTGAAAAGAGTCAATGTAAATGGAAAGTGAAAGAGGTTGAAGAAAAGAAATTTGAGAGCATAATGACTAGAGAAGATGGTGTATAGTCAGATTATGTTAACAAAGAGGTTTATAAATTTGGTAGGACAGAGGTCCTTGAGGCAAAATATTAGTTGCAAAGTGTGGATAGTCAAGAAAAAGAAGTACAAGGTGAGAAGCAAAACAAGAAGATAGAGAATACAAAGAGCCATGAAGAATGGAAAAGTCTAGTGAAAGGAATTACAAAGGTTGAGAAAAGGAAGAAGGTTGTAGTCACCCCAAAAGGTGAAGATGGGAAGTTGACAGAGATAGGCCAAGAGAAGGCCAAGGACAAAGTGTTTGTGGAGTCTCCAATTGAAGTGGAGAAGAGTGATTTTTTTTTGGTAAGGACATATAGTTGTCCTTCGATGACAAGATTGGTTGAGGGGAAGTTATGTTCTTCCATGATAGAGGTTCCAAGAATGGAGAGCCTAAAGATGGTTGTGAAGAGAAAGGGTAAGAGGCAGAGAGTGAAGGAAGTCCTATATTACTTCCTTGTTTTGATGATAGTTTTGATGAGAGTCAAACCAAAGGTTAAGATGATAGAAGAGGGACAAGGTGAGAGCTATTTTGCAGTAAATAAAGCATAAGGACAAAATGGAAGTAGATGGATGTAGCAAATGAAGACAAATCAAAGCATGAAGATGTAGATTCAAGATGACAAGACAAGCAAAGGATTACTATGTATGGACAAGTTCAAGCCAAAGGTGAAGATCAAGATCAAGATGGAGTTGTTTTAAGAAGCAGGGCATGGAGGACTACAAGGAGGAGCATCAAAGAGTTGAAGACCAATGTATTATTGCAAGTTAAAGTGTTGAAGACTTCCAAGGGATTTGGAAGAATTTCATGGCAAGGTGAATGGTGTTGAGCACCTTGTTGCTCCATTTTGTGAATTTGGTCTAGATAGGTTGTTTGAGTCAAGTTATTGGAAAATAAGGCCATTTTAGGCCATCATGTAATGTTAGTTTTAGTTTTGAGTTAGTGTGGGGTCATTTGATTCAATTATGTAAGAAAATTACAAAATAGTCAAAAAAGGTTGTCAAGCAAAAATGTAAAAAATGCTCTCATGTGGAAGCCCAACGGTCATGGGAAGTTGAAAGGTAGTTTTAAGTGTTGTCAAGAGTTGGTTGAGGTTTATATATGTTGGTAACTATGAACAGTAGATTTTTTGTTCCTATGTACTTCTCTAGCTCTTCTAGGGTTTTTCACCTAAAAGGAGAGAGATAGGGCCCAAAAATGCTAAAGGTTCATTCAAAGAATGTTATGTGAGATATTTTCTATGCTAAATGAAGTAAACTAAATGTAATTTAAGTGATTTAAATGAATTATTATGAATGTAAAACTAAGAATTAAACTATGCTGGAAAACACTTTGTGATATGCAAACAATGAACTAAATGATGAAATAATGCAAAACAGAAAGAAATGGGATGAAATAGAGTGCACTTGGGAAAGATTTGATGATTTGGAATGTTGTGAATGCTATCTAAAATTTAAAAAATTCCATAGTGGGACTTATTCACCAAGGGTGGTGAATTAGTCCTGCTACTGGTGAAAAAGTGTCAGAAACAAGTTTCTGACTGTTTGGATCTAGAATATGAAAAAATTTAGATTTTCAGTCTTAAGGTGGAACTCATTTGCCACTGGTGGTGAATCAGTCCTCTCCCAAAATTTTGAGAAATCAAGAGAGAACTCTACAACACCAGATATGGAATTGTTTGCTTGTCAGGTTATCGAAGTCAATTTTGTGGGAAATGGACAAAAAACCTTCTCCAAGCTTGAAATAGAGTTGATTTGACTTGAAGCACCTAGTTGACTTGTTGACCACTCTTCAATCACCTAAATGCTTGTAAAATCTGCATACAAAGGTCTGCAAACACACATGCAAGAGGGGAAAAATGGTTGAGGGTTAGCAAATAGGGGTTTGCCTTGGTCAAACCCCACTTTGGTAATCAAACCCTTAATAAATGAATGAAATGCAAGAGTGATAAACTAACAACATGTAAATTCTATCAACTTACCAAACCCTTGAATGATGAAAATCTAAAGTAATGTCAATGGATGCTCCAAAGTGCTTGAATGCTTGAGATTGCTTGAATAGGATATGTGAATGTTGAAGGATGAGTACTTGAATGAAGGTGGTGTAAAATGAGGTGAAATCACTTATTTATACAATCTTGTGCCTTAGTAACCCATTCATACCTCATCACAGGGTGACATCAAGTGTTTTTGAATAAAAATTTGAAAGGAAATTTTAAAAATATTGAATTTGGAGACAAGGGGGACTCATTCACCACCCATGGTGAATGGGTCCCACCTAGGACCTGAAAATGGGTGTCGAGAATTATCTTATATTTAATGTTGTTTATCAAGTTTACATTCAAAAATAAACTTAATTAAGCCTTATGAGTGCATAAAGGGGTCAAATGAAGCATAAGAAAGGTGTAAATAGTGAAATTATGCCTAGAAAAGCATGAAATCTTGTTACAAGACTTTACAACACTTCAAAATAGGACTCGTTTAGTGATGAAAAGGTGATTTTTAGGTAAATTGTAATGAATAGAGTCTAAAAGAGTGTAGAAATGTCTTACAACACTTCACAACACCTTCACAAGACATCATCATTTGAATTTTAGTACCTAAATATGCATGTTCAAGCCATGTTACATAATAAAATCAAAGCAAAATAGACAAACACCATGAAACAAGACCTAAAAGGCCATGAAAATTACAAGTGGCCATTTTTCTATGACACATTTAGCCCCCACTTTAGTGAGAGGATGAACTTGCTTCAAACACACACTAAAGTAGCCATGAACATCAAGAGGAGGGTTCAAATGTACTTATGTTGGCAAGATGGAATAACAAAGATCAAGAGGGATGATCAAGCCCCTAGGATGAAGACCCCATGGAAAACTAAGCATAAGAACAAAGGAACACACAAGTGTTGAGAATTGGATGAAGCTTCGATCATCTATCCAGCTAGTTGTGGATTAGATCTAGGCTAAAAAAGGATGTATACTCACTATGGGGCAACAAAATTCATAATGGTCCACCAGGTGAGAAGGCCCAAATGTACTCACTCTAGGGCCACGAAACTTCTGATCGTTCATGAGGTGAGAGAGCCAAAAAAGTAAGATACATACGCTAGTTGGTATGCACTCACAAACACAAAGGTGGCTATGGGGAAAATTCATACCGCTAGGTGGGCTTCCTGCTCAACCATATCAAGGTTATACCTCCTGATAACTTTAACAAGGTGCCACAAGGAAAAATTAAATATCAGTTAGTGCTCCATGAGACAAGAAAAAATTTGTATGCTTAGAACTCATGAACAAAAAGCAAGGTACCACTTGCATGCAAGTTGCGTTATGCAAGGTGGAAAAAAACGTAAAATGTAAAATGTAAAAGATGTTCAAAGGAGTCTTGTTAAGTTCATGCAAGGTCAGTCACTTAGGGAACATTGTGTCTAATGTCTCCAAGAGAGGACCAATCAAAGAATAAAATATTCACATCTTAGGGGATGTAGTGTGTTGCATTAGGCCACCAAGAGGAATGTAATATTCTAAGATAGGTCTCACTTATGAAGGACATCATACCCAATGTATTTCCATAAAGTGACAAACACATCATATGAATGACAAGGCTACACTAGGAACCAAGAATGCAAATGAATTATGGTAATGTATGCCCCCCACTTTAAAGGAATTGTGACACATCATTTTGTGAGCAATGACATGAGAGCAAACTTGGAAAGCCCTATGCCAAGTCATATGTTTTGAAGTTAGGCTATGTCATGTCAAGGAAAATGAAAGAAAAAATAAAAGGGAGTTTCCCCACATAAAAGAAAGAACACCAAACACATAAGGGATCTATGGATTTAGGGTCAGTATGTTCATTGTTGCAATGTTTTGATGAAAGAGCTCAAAACTATCATCATTCCCCAAAGCACATAGAACTAGAAGAATAACACAAAGAGAACAAAAATGAAAGAAAAAGGAAAGTTCATTTTGGGTCAACATGGAAGAGACATTATAGTCTCAACACTTTGCATCATCCCCAAAAGGAAAAAACAAGTGAAAAGAAAACAAAAAGGAAAAAGAAAAGTGAAAAATATTTTGGTTCAATATGAAGGAGACATTATGGTCTCAATGCCTTGTGTCATCCTCAAAAGGAAAAACACAAAAAAAAAGCAAAAAAGACAAGCACCTTTGGGTCAACATGGAATAGACATAGGGTGTCTCTACACTTTGCATCATCCCCAAAAGGAGAACACAAAAAAAAAGAGAAAAAGAAAAGGATCTTTTGGGTCAACATGGAAGAAACATAGGGAATCTCTACAATTTGCATCATCCCCAAAAGGAGAACAAAAAACAAAAGAGAAAAATACAAGGAACAACAAATAGAAGAAGTGTACAAAGAGGGAAACATCAAACACACATTACAGGGGAGCATGATACATACACAAAATAAAAATCAAAATAAAAGAAACATGCAAAAGGCTAGCACAACGAATGCAGGTGAACCATCTAACAATTCATCTGCCTCCCAATCATGTTTAGTGTAATGCAAGGGTGGTTGACTATCCAAAGGAAGAATTGCAAGTGTTGAAATAGGAGTCGTACCAGGTTCTTCACTTCGTTGAGAGGATTTATCATTTAAGATCATTTTGGATGAAAATAAAGAGTTTAAATCACTATGCACTTCATCTAATTTTTCTATCGTCGCATCATCATCATCATCATCAAGATTGATGAAAATGGGAGGATGAAGGGTGATTTGCAAGGAAGGATGTATCAAAAGTGGTGGCTATTGGATTGGTTCATTTTGTTGTAGAGTTTGCACTGGACTATATTGTGGTGGGTTAGGAGGAGGGTGGTCATCTATTACTTTTGTCAAAGGTAGAGGTTGATTTTCTTTATTTTCTTCTATGCGAGATTGACGAGCGAGGAGATGACGATGACACCTACGTTTTCGAGCATCGCGGTTTCATTTAATTCTGTGTATGCATAAAATTGGTCATGTCTAATCCTGACATTTAATTAAATATTTTATTATTTAATTAATCCTCTAAAGTCCTCTACATATGATTAAATTTAATTAATTTAATTATTTTGTTCATTCACTTTATTTAATTATTTCATATACCTACTTGATTAATTAAATAAATACTCTTTATTTATTTTAATTAATTATCACCTTTTTGAATTTAATTAAGCCTTTTGATTTAATTAAATTTAAATATTTCCTTTCTCCTATTTAAATCTTTCTTCTAATTAATTAAATATTTTATTTAATCATTTCCATCCACATGTCATTTCTTAAACAATTTAATTAAATATCTTTCATATTTTTTCAAATCATAATTAAATATTTCATTTAATTATGAAATTCTCCATTATTCTCCAAATCTTAATTAAATATTCTATTTAATTAAGAAAATATTCCATGTCACCAATAAATGAATAATGAATTTAGTAAATTCATTATTTATCTTCAAAATATTTCCAAAATCTTACAAAAGGATGATTTTTACAATTCATCTTTATCATCTCATCTTATCTCTTTCACAAAAAAGGAAACAAATCTTGCTTTCTGGTTTTCGTCTATTTTTCTCTCCAGCCTTATCCATCTTCGATTGTTTGATCTGCCAGGAATTTTCATAATCATTGATCACATCAGCCAATCATAATCTTTTGAAACTTTATAAATACCCCTGTAAATCCAAGCATTGGTTACAATACACACGTACATTAGAGCTTACTTGCATTCTAGAATTCTAACATTGTCATTATTAGTTTTAGCATTCATAGCATTTTCATAATCTTCAATTCTAGAAATCATGTTTAGTTTAAGTATAATCATATCTTAGCATAGCACACATCCGTCTTCAATCTCATTCTCTAGGAAGACCGTTTGTTGAGCCTAGCACACAATCTGAGAGCAAGCTGGAATTGACAAAAACACTGGAGATAGAGGACAATGGAACGCCTTTGAAGTATAAACGGAGTTTTCATTTATTTTCTTTATTTTATGCTTTGATTTAAATTTTTTACATCTACTTGTAGGTTTTCTAATAGGTTTCCGTGTTCGAAATTTTGGCTTTTCAAAAAAAATCATGTTTTAGCGCATCCATGGGTTTCTGTAGCGCATCCAGGGCTTCTTTCAACATTTTTGTAGGTCTTTCAGCACATCCAAGAACTATTTCAATGCATCTAGGGAACAAAAAGGCACATACATTAGCTCACTTCATCAAAATTTTGTTTTAAAATGTTGCATTTCTAGATTAGCGCATTTAAGGTTTTTTGTAGTGCATTTACTATCTGTTTTAGTGCATCTGGCATTTTTTTTAGCGCATCTAGCATTTTAAGTGCATCTGACACTTTTTTTAGTCCATCTGGCAATTCTTTTAGCGCATCTAGCACTTCTTTTAGCCCATATGAGGACTATTTTAGCACATATGGCCTCTATTTTAGCTCTTTTATAGTCAACCTTAAAATGGCCATATCTTGGTTATATTTTGGTCTTTTTTAGAGCTTTTTTTTGAAATGGGGTAGAATTTAAGCTATCCAATGGTGTAGGTGTTTTGGCGCATTTGTAATTTGTATAATTTACTCTCTAGATCCGATGCAACCATGGCTAGTGGTTTTATTTCTTCTTTGGATTAAAATAAACCAATCCTAGGGTAGACACAACAATTTAAGATGAACCAATCCTAGGATAGACATGAAATTTAAAATGAAGCAATCCTAGGGTAGTCACCACACATTGATATTGTGGTTAAAATGAATCCCATGGTTGTTGTGAAGCAACATTTTCACATAGATTAAATCATTAACATTTGGGATTTAAAAAGAACATTGTTTTCTTTGTCTATGGAAATAGGTCTATGCTCTCCCCTTAACTAGGTGATTAGAATACTAGACTTTCCTTTTCATTTTCTGCAATTTTAATGCTTTATTACATCCTTTAGAGGGCCTGCTCTTGTGAGAAAAAGTACTCACCCAAGAGGAAAGACTCAAGTGGGTTCAAGCCAAAGCCAGGATATTCCACCCCACTATAAAATTTAAAGCAAATCTAGGGAAACCCACTTTTTTCAGTAGTGTGCAAGATAACCATCCCCAAAGCCTTTGTTCTAAAGGTTGGGAGGTTTGTTGAGGGAGTTTATTATTTCCACACCAAATGGAAATCCTTACTAAGAACCTAGTATAGGTTCCAACTATGTCAGTTTCTGAACATCTTAATAATCATAGTGCAAGGGGAGGGAAGAATCTACCCCCAAGACACTCACCATATAACTGCCAAGGACTGTTTACTCAGGGGATCTGGTATCCACTTTCGTCACTTTGAGTACATGCCTAGAAAAGACACAAACATAGGTGCCCCTTCGGGGGTGACATGGTTGTGTGAGTCGACGCAGTTCTAAGATGTGGGTTGTTGATTATTATGATGACCTACTTGAGCACTATGAGTGAGTTTGCCAAAAAAATTTGTTCTGTGCAAAAACCTGTGAAAACATTTTTGAACATACACTCGATGTTTAGGGCTTAAAAGAACAACTTTTTTCAAATTTTTTTTTTGTGTTTTCCTCACATTAAATTAGATTAAGATCATCCAATAAAGCACTAATAATTTGATTGAATCAACCTTTCTACTAGAATTTGAGTTTCTACCATCATTGGACTAGCTACATCCCTGATATCTTCTATGCTTAGAGATTGGAAATCCACCATGCTTGTTAGGAAGTTGATTTCCAATAGGATCAAGAAACCTAAGAAACATTTAGGTTACAAAAAGACTTTGCAACAAATAAAATTCCTTTACAAGAGTCGAAACGTCTTTCTCCTTCATAAGTACCAAGATTTTGTTAGGAGATTTACTAATGAGTACGTTGTAGAGCCTTTGTATTCCTGAGCCTATTTCCAAAGAAGAGTTATATCTCAACGACACAATCACAATCAGCCTCTTGAGTTTGATTTCATACCGCAACCCTCAATTGAATATCCCACTCATCCCAACCAAATCATTCATTGATCTTGAAAACAAACTAGGCTATTTGATACACTTATCATTTTTTGAGACTAGGATCAAATCTCAAAAAGTGCATCTTTTAAAACAAGTTTTTGATTATTGATTCAACTTCCCCAACAAGATTCTGATATCCTTTCATCTTGGAAGCCATAATCAAGAGTTAGAAACATCATTTGATCATATCATACGATTTTCATCTTATCAGATCAAGACATCATCATTTGTGCACTTCTCAAACTTGTGATCTAAGTTTAGAAGAACATTTCAAAAGCATATGCATGTTTTCAAAAGCTCCCAAAAATACAAAGAAGAAGATGAAAGAAGAGAACCACTTTACAACATGGGTGATAGGGAAGAAAATCCTTTTCATAGGTTTCATACTGGGAATAGTTCAAATGATGAAATAACCAATGAAATGATTCAAGAAGTTGAATAGGATCCACAGTTTCACATAATTTTGGACAAGATCTTAGAGCAAGATAAAGAAGGCTACTTTCTTTTATTGGAAAACCAAGGTACCAAATTTACCTCTAACTATGATATGGATAAAATTAAGGAAGATCCTAAAAAGACTGAAACTCCCTTAAATGATCTTAGTAATCTTACCTAAAAAATAAGAGCACTCCAAAGGAAAATCAAGGAAATATAAGGGGGGACAACTAAGAAGTCCTTTGACAGAAATATGAATGTAACCTCTTCTCCTCCAATAACAACATCATCCAAATTCAATGTTTTTGAATTTTTGCAAAGATTAAATGAGAAGCCCAAATCTAAGCCATCAAATAAAATTACCAATCTTGTCATGTCATGCATTTATCTTCATCCCCCATAATTCAAAATGAACCTCATGATTCTTTCACCCAAGATAATGATTCCATTCAATCACCTTCTTCTATCATATCCTCTACATCCAATTATTCATTTCAATCTACACATCTCGGTCAAAACATTCTACAAACCATTCCTATCTTTGATTGGGATCCCATCTCTCAAGAACCATATGATGATCCCCTCCTTTAATTATTCACCCATGATAATCCTCTTCCATCTCAAGAAAAAAATGTTCTTCCAAGCTCTTTGTCCACCCCATTCAATGAATCCATACTCTCTTATGATTCCATCACATCCCAGGAGAAGAACAATTCTTCCATCTGATGATCAAGCTACTCCATCTCCTTCATCTAACGATTCTTTTCCTAGTCAAGATCAAAGTATCCCATCATCCTCATGTCAAGAGCCTCTCACACCTCTTCAAGATATCCATGAACCCCACACCTATAAATTGAGATCCTCCACCTTTATCCACTCTATTTTACTTCCAACACCTATCCTTTCATCCATATCATATCCTCCTCATAATGGACTCACATCTTTTTCACAAACAATGCATATCCCATGGGTAAACGAATGTGTGAAATTATGAATTACAAAGGAAAAGGCTTAGGCCTTCATGAGAAAGGTATCCTAGAACCCCTTTTTGTCCAAGAACATCCATATCCTCATGCTCAACCTAGGTATCCTAGTCTATCAAACTCTCCATCCATCCTAGGTCCTTATCCTAGTCTATTAAACACTCCATCTATCCTAGGTTCTTATCCTAGTTCATCAAACCTTCCATCTATCCTTGGTTCTTATCATCCCAACCCTAGCTCATCAACCCTTCCATCCATATTAGGGTCCCACATTTCTCCATCTCCTATTCTTCAAGAACAACAAAGGCACACATCCTTGATCCACTTTCAAAATTCTTCCTACATTAACTCATCCATCATACCTCCATATCATACATCTCAATACACTCCTCCCATTTCTTTTGGAAGCAATTTGGGTGCCAAATATCAAAATATTCAATATAAAAATCCACATGTATCAAAGGATCAACATGTCTCCTTGAAGAGTCATGCAAAAATAAAAGAAAATTCAATCCACAAATTAAAAAAAAAAATCAAAAGGCCACAAAGGCCCATCAAAGCAAAAGAAAAATTCAAAAGGCCACAAAGGCCCATCAATTCAAAAGAAAAATTTCAAAGACCACAAAGGTCCATAAATCAAAGAGAAAAATATTAAAGGCCACAAATGCCCATAAAGAAAATGGGTATGTGCAAGATCATCATGGAAAAAACAAGCCCTTAAGTAGCAAAAAATTTAGAAAAATTAGAGTTAGGAAACTTGACGTAAAAATTTGAATAAGTTATTTATATTATTTCAAAAATATGTAAGAATAGAATTTGTAGTAAATTGAATGTAGTTTCTAAACTACTAGCTTTGTTTTTAAAAAAAATCTATTTGATGAAAATTTGAAATTTCAATGAAGTGGTACTTAAATTTCAGGGAAAAAATAAGAAGTAGGTGTCTGTCTGACCACCCTAACCACAATAAAATGATAATATTTTTTTACAATATTTTAGATATAAGTAGAGGACTCATGCCCTGATGTGATGCATATTTTTTGTAATTTTTTCCAAGTAAATAATTAATTATGAATTTTTTACTACAGATTTTTTTTAAATATAAAAACTCGTATGCATGACCACCTTAACTTGGTCAAAACTTCATTAAATTCAAAATTTCTTTCTTTAATCCTATAGTATGCGAAGCATAGAATGTGATGCATATTTTGGATTCAAAAAATGTGATACCATTTGAAATCTATAGATGGTTTTCAATTAGCCTATCAATTAGGACTTTAGTCATAACTTGAATAGAAAATGAATAATAATTAATTATTAAATTCAAAATAAAACATAATTTATATCGGTGAAAAGCTGAGAATCTCCTTTAAAAACCCTTTTCATTTCATCAATTTTGGGTAAAAAAATAGTCCTCAGCCACATACCCATCATATTGCCATTGTTTGGCCCATCATGATCCTGCACATACCCAAATATCAAAATCAAAAGTCATGTGGATTCCTAAAAGTCTCATAGAAGCAATAAAATCAAAATTGGCATCCAAATTTACTAATCTGAAAGCTTCTCACCATCTCTCACCTAAAAACATATCACCTTCCAAATCCACTTTTCCTCCATCACTCCATCACCTTTCAAGGTGTGTGCCAATGTTAATCTTTCCATCCTTTCCATCTATCCATCAACAATCCTTCCAACCTCCTATCCATTATCCAACACCCAATCCCCATTCACATCCTTTAATTCAGAGCTTTAAATAAGGCCTTTGCTTCTACTATCATGCCAACATTTATAAGTCTAATTCCCATTCCTATGGTCTATTAGAGCACATATTCAAGGGATATTAGTCATGAAACTTGATGCTTAAACCCTTTCTCCATTCCCCTATCATGCAAATATTATCTTTCATATCCGTCTCCCTATCCATATACTATCTTCCATTTTCCTCTTATCATTCATGGTCATTATCCTCATTTCACCTTTGATCTTGACAAGGTTAAGGATCTTCTTGAAAATCATGCATCTTATCCTATTCACTTCATGCAAATCTTCCATACCATATCCTTCATCATGAATCTTCTCTTATATTGCGGGGCATCTTGTTTCTTCAATTGGTCATCCCATTCCATCTTAAATGTCCTTGAGAAAAAATAATAATAATAATAATAGGAAACATCAAAATCTAAAAAAAAAAAAATCAGAAAACATCAAAATCCAAAAAAATAAAATACAAAAAAATAAAATAAATAAATAAATAAAAAAGAAATTAGAAAAATGCAATAAAAATAAATAGTGAAAATCTGGCAAACAAACGCTATTCATAGCTCTCCATCTATTATTTCATGTTCTCCACTTAGCTTCTTAGCCTTCATTTCATGCATCTTTCCATCATCTTAGGGACATACCAGCATCATGCGGTCATCATTTTCCTAGAGCAATAATGTCTTACCATGACTTGATCATTGTACATATTCATTTCAGCAAGTTGTATCAATATTGAGGGAAAACATTGACATACTGGGGGAAACCAACTTTCAGGTTTTACCGAAGCAGCTAGACAATGACATAAAATCCAATCATGCAAATAAACAATAAAATCACATGAACAACTATCCAATCATTGATCCATATCACAACAATTTTCAGCTAAGTACCATATCATGACTCATATCTGCATTATCTAAAATCTGAATAATGTTTGGAATAGCAGTATTATATTTTGAACAATGGTTGTTTAATTTTTGATATCATCTCTCTAGAGCACACTCGATGATGTATCGAACTAGAGTGGCGAGGAAAGAGGATGATTTTTCGTTGTCTGTTGTCTTGAGGTTAACTATCAATTTGGTGCAAATATGTCGTGAGACATGATTTCTAAAGCGTATCATTGATGACAGTTCCACATTTGCATCAAAAAGTGGTTAATATTTGTCTGTTTATGCAAGAAATACTTAGGTCATCTCGGTTCAATTATACCTCGATGCTTGTGTTCACTTGCTGTATCAAAAATCATGAAAGTTGTACTCAGGTCATCATTGGCACTAATTTCCCCTCTGATGCTTGTACATTCTTCCAAAATTTTAAAATTCTCTATGATGATTCAAGAAAGCTAACAGAAGGCTCAACAAATAGTTGGCTTCATTTAGTTGCATTTCATTTAGATCATTGTACACATCTGCATACTAGATTTGCATCAGACTTTTAAAAAGTTTGAACAAAAACATCAACGACTATCATGTCTCTTTGGACTATTTGTGGAGGACATTCATACATTTGTTTCATTATCATCTTTCATCTTCATCCTCATTTCATTAATCACTATCATTTCATCTAGGTCCTATACATATCATATAGTTTATCATTTATCATTCATTTTCATATCATTTAGATACTTTATCATTTAGTTATCCATCATTATGCATTATCATTTCATTTATCATTTTTTATATCATATAATTTCATTGCATGTCATTGATCATTCTCATTTGATATCATCTTCATATCATTCATTTGCATATCATTTAGATCCTTTATCATTTCATATCATTCATTTATCCATTAGGTATTTCATATCATTTCCATTTTCATATTATCTATCATCTTCATATCATTAACATCTTACTTATCATTTTCATATCCATGTCATTTTCATTCTACATGGTTACATCCCATTTACCATCTTCATTTTATCATTTCACTTCATTTTATCATTTCATTTCACTTATCATTTCATAATCTATTTTCACTTATCATTTCATTACATCTTCATTACCATTTATCATCTTTATTATCATTTCATTATCATATTTTATCTTTGTGTCATCATTTCATAATCTATTTCATTTCACTTATCATTTCATTATATACAATTTATCATCTTATCATACATTTCATTATTATTAATCATTTCAATTCATATCATTTATCATTCATCACATTACATTCATATCATATCTTTACCCATCTATCATTTTCATATTATTTATATATCATGCCATTTTTCACATAACATGACCCATCTCACATATCATTTTAGATCTTTTCCTAATTCATATACATACTACACATTCATGATGCATTTCATAAACAAAACATTCATTTTCCATCACATCATCATTATTTATTGCATTTGAAAAATCCAAAAACAAAAATTTCATACATACATTACATTTCCACATCATTTACAAAACATACATTTTCATAACATTTCATATCATTTCAACACGTTGCATTTTTATCATCATCATCCACTTGCATGACATCATTAGTACACATCATAAATAATTTTTCATCATCATCATATAAACATCATATCGAATCATCCTGCCTATCATGTTGGTCATCAAATCATTAAAATGCATATCAAAATCCACATCACATCATGCAAAAATACATGCATATCGCATCATCATCTCATAAATGCACATCACGTCATCAAAAATCATCGCCACTGCATATCATCGCTCATCAAAAATAATAAAAATTTCCAATTTCCAATGAAGCTAAAAATTCCAAAGAGAGATACAAGAGATCTGACCAAAATAGCGTACATGCTCCAAAAATAATATACATCACGATGTGTGAATGAATCAATATTGAGTCTCATAACTCTAACTGCTAGTGCCCCTTGATGGAGCTGGCCTCTGTGGTGGAATTCCATTGCCACCTATACCTCCTACCCTAGGATTTCCATGTGGTCCCGACACACCTTGAGTGTGTAAAGGTCAATCAGGATCTCTCTATCTATCAAATAACTCATATCATGCGATTTATCTATCAATGCCTCATATCATGCAATCAAGTCCTCTATATTTCAGAATCTCAAATCAATCTATTGATCCTCATTTACTATTTGTTTTTGTTTTTCAATGAAAGAAAATTTATCAGACATCAAGTCAAATCTTTACTATCTACATCATGATGAATTTATCAACAATCAATTCATCTTCCTATTTGTACTTCAGTCATGAATGCAAATATGTTTTCAATCACATCATCTGCTATTTTTTTTCTATCGCAGAAAGCAAATTTATCAGAAGACCTATTAATCATCTACTATTTTTTTTCTATCGCAGAAAGAAAATTTATCAGAAGCCTTATCAATCATCTACTATTTGTTTTTTATTACAGAAAGAAAATTTATCAAAAGTCCTATCAATCATCTACTATTTGTTTTCTATCGTAGAAAGTAAATTTATCAAAAGTCATAGCAATCATCTACTCTTTGTTTTCTAAAGCAAAGTTATCAAGAAAAATGAAATCAATCATTCTACTCTTTGGAAACAAAGTTATCAACTATCTACTCTTTGTCTTCTATTCTTGAAAGAAAAGTTATCAATTCATCATTTATCAGATTTTCTATCATTTCTATCCATATCAACATGATGATAAGACAATTTATCTATCTATTGAGCAAAGAAGCAATATACATCATCATCATTTCATCATTTCCATCAAAAGGGGCGTCATTTTCAATTGGGGTATCTTTTAATCAATTATCGGGAGCTAAATCACTGCATCCCTCTCATCATCTAAATTTCATCTTCAGCTCAACATTTTTCTCATCATTGGTGATTTACCTCCCGAGGGGGCATCATTAGTATCAACCACATATCAGATTCAAATCAAAAGGTATATCAGGCACGATTTTTTAATCAGGGGCATATCAGTTAAAATTTTTCAATCAAGGGAAAAATCAAACACAGCAAAATTTCAAAAGCAGGAATATTTTCTTTGAAGCAATGTGTTTCACACATCACTTCAAAGAGGGGCAAAATGTATATGCATAAAATTGGTCATGTCTAATCCTGACATTTAATTAAATATTTTATTATTTAATTAATCCTATAAAATCCTCTACATATGATTAAATTTAATTAATTTAATTATATTGTTCATTCACTTTATTCTTCCACCGTAATTAAATAAATTCACTTTATTTAATTATTTCATATGCCTACTTGATTAATTAAATAAATACTCTTTATTTATTTTTATTAATTATCACCTTTTTGAATTTAATTAAGTCTTTTGATTTAATTAAATTTAAATATTTCCTTTCTCCTATTCAAATCTTTCTTCTAATTAATTAAATATTTTATTTAATTAATTTCATCCACATGTTATTTCTTAAAAAAATTAATTAAATATCTTTCATATTTTTTCAAATCATAATTAAATATTTCATTTAATTATGAAATCCTCCATTATTCTCCAAATCTTAATTAAATATTCTATTTAATTAAGAAAATCTTCCATGTCACCAATAAATGAATAATGAATTTAGTAAATTCACTATTTATCTTCAAAATCTTTCCAAAATCTTACAAAAAGATGATTTTTACAATTCATCTTTATCATCTCATCTTATATATTTGACGAAAAGGAAACAAATTTTGCTTTCTGGTTTTCTTCTATTTTTCTCTCTAACCTTATCCATCTTCGACCGTTCGATCTTCCAGGAATTTTCACAACCATTGATCACATCAACCAATTAGAATCTTTTGAAAAATCTATAAATACCCATGCAAATCCAAGCATTGTTTACAACACACACGTACATTAGAGCTTACTTGCATTCTAGCATTCTAGGATTGTCATTATTAGTTTTAGCATTCATAGCATTTTCATAATCTTCAATTCTAGAAATCATGTTTAGCTTAAGCATAATCATATCTTAGCATAGCACACATTCATCTTCAATCTCGTTCTCTAGGAAGACCATTTGTTGAGCCTAGTACATAATCTGAGAGCAAGCTAGAATCGACAAAAACACTAGAGATAGAGGACAATGGAATGTCTTTGAAGCATAAACAGAGTTTTCATTTCTTTTCTTTATTTTATGCTTTGATTTAAAGTTTCATTGGTCTGTTTTATTTATTATTTTACATTTGATACACCTAAAATCAATCACACAAATTATGTTTTGGAGTTGTTGAAATGTAAGAGCCGATTGAGTCATCATAGGTTCTTCTACTTCCAAAGAGGGAAGAACAAGAGAAACTGAAGAGGATGGGTCAATCACTTTCTCTTTGGCTTTATACACTTGTTTAATGTGAGGAGGAATGACATGAGTTGTTTCATTTTCCCTTGGTTGTTTAAATGATGGTGGGGAAGTGTCTAAGGGTGGTTGGTCAGACTCAGGTTGAAGCATGGTTTCATCTATGATAGGAGGTGTGGAAGTGGATGGGGACATGTTACGAAGAGACAATTTGGTTATGTGTTTGGCTTTGAACTTTTGGTAGGATATGAAAAAGATGTCCTTTCGAGGTGTGATGGGTTTCATGGGTTAAAGCCAAAAGTCTTCTAAGTTAAAGTTACCTTTAGACGATAAGGGATTAAAGCCACTCTGGTGTGGAAACTTCAAACACTTGTGAACCACTGATGGGACCGCTTTCATTGAGTGAAGCCAAGGGTGGCCTAGCCACAAATGAAATTGGTCAGATTGTGGAATAATTGAAAATGTTACCTCCAAAGTTTTAGGTCTGATCTGTAAGGGGAGTACAATTGATCTGATCATAGGGCATGCAAAACTAGTATGTGTCTTAATCCATCCAGTTGGTTTATTATAATCATCTTGATATAGGTCATGTAATACTAGAAAATCCTCGGTGATCACATTCTCACCACAAGCAAGATATATTAATATCCCATTAGTGGGCTTATCATAGATTCTGCCAGCTATGTAGAGAGGACCATTAGGAAGTTTTTGTAGTATGTCTTTAGTGAAAAAAGTGATATCAAGATATTTAGTGGTTTGGCCCTTATGAGGGATAATGTCTATCATAGCCACAAGTTTATCCATAGGAATATCTTGGGTAACAGGTGGACTTGTATCATGTTGTTCATTATTTGTATCAACATTCATTACATCAGTGTTTGAAGTTTCACTAGCCTTGAAAAATGAGGTAGTGTGTTTAGGCATGGGATTAGTGAAAATGTGTAAATTATAGTTAGGGGGTGCAATGGACTTATTACCTTGATCATTAACACCCATAATGGAAAAATGGCCTGAATCAATGAGGTCTTGAACAAAATGTTTTAGATGCTTGTAGTGTTCAGTGTCATGTCCATTTTGGCGATGAAAATGATAATAAGCATTAGGTTTGAAGGTGGGTGGTAAGGGATATTTTGGATCAAGTGGCCTAATGGGTGGTAAAGTGAGCATGTCTTGTTGAAGTAATTGGTTCATTGTGTTATGGAGGGTATCAAGTAAGGGTGTAAATTATCTCTTCGGGTCCCCATAGGTATAAGGTATCGTCGCTTTAATAACTGCTACTTAATTTTGAACTGATTGGGTTGGTTGTGGTTGTGAAGGTGGATTGAATTGTAAAAAGCCTCTATTTGGTTTGAAATTTTTTTGATTTTTATTGTGGTTTTGATTTTTGTGTTCGGGATTTTCAGCTTGATTAGAAGTGGATTTTGAATCATGACTTGAAACAGAGTTATGATATCACACAATGTTGTACACAAATGCATAACAAAGGGAATTTCATCATAGTTAGTATATATTGAATATTTTTGTGCAAGTGTTTGATAAACATCTTTTGCAAATGTGCATCAGGAATCTTGACATCAATTTGAGCATACAAGGATTGGTATCATGAGATAAAATCCGTTACTTTTTCGTCTGTGTTTTTTCTACATCTCATGAGGTCAACCATTGTCTTTTTAGGTGTCATGTGAACTTGAAAGTGACTTATGAAAGCATCCACCAATTCATTGAAGGATCAAATGGAATGATTGGGAAAGTTGGAAAACCACTCTAATGTAGTATCTTTCAAGGTCCTTGGAAATAGTTTGGCTAAAAGTTTATCATCAAGGACAAAATCACTACATAAAGTTGTATAAGCATTAACATGGTTGATAGGGTCTCCTTTACCTATGTATTTCTCAAACCGAGGCATTTCTATCCCTTGCGGCATCAGCATGTCTAAGATTTCTAGGGATAAGGGGCTGATACGAACATGATATGTGGGTGGAGTGGTTTGACCTTAGCTAATGGTGGAAAGTTGCTGTTGCATGAATGAAATAGTTGTAAGGAGTTGTGTAAGAATAGGGTCGGGGTAAGTGGTTTGAGGTGGAAGAGAAAATGGTGATGCAATGTAAGTGATGTTAGGGGAAGTGAAAGGAATACTAAGGGGGGTGAAGGTGGTGGAGGGGACTTGCAACGACATAGGAGAACTAGGAATGCCAGTTGGAATCAAGAAAGAAGTAGCCACATAATTAACCTAGTGCGTAGTTGTGTGGACTTGCAAATTGGTATAAGTTGGTATAGATGCTATGGTTGAAGGGGGAGGAACTTGAGGTCCTCCTTGAATTACAGGAACTTTTGTAGATTGGATATTAGAAGAGGCATGTTTATTATAAATCTTAGCAATTTTCTTCATAACTTGCAAGCCATCATCACCTTCAATCAAACGATGAAGGTTTTCAATGGAGGGTATGACAATGGTGGAAATGTTTTCAAGGGACAAGTCTTGTTGTAAATGTGAAAAATTGTCATGAATATTAATGACCTTTTGTTGCGTGAGGGATTTTTTTGGGTGTCAACATTCATTGGATGGAAAGGTGAAGGCATAAAAGTGGTATTGTCAATTCCTAATGCACCATTGTCCATACTAGGAATAGGATCTCTTGAAATCCCAAGGTTCACAATGAAAGTGCTATTGTGGGAGGCCATGAGTCTAGAACTTCATCTCACTAGAGCATTATCAATGGGGCACCAAACACTCATACAAGTACCAAAAAGGATGGGGTGAATGAAAATGCAAGGTAATCTAGGAGCTTTAAATGCAAATAGTAGAAATTTAATTAACTGTAATAGAGAACTAACTACAAAAAATAGAAATGCTGACAAATGCCAGAAAAATGCTAGAAATGTTGTTTAAAAAGTTTAGAGGGATTGATTTGCCGGGTGGTGAATGAGTCCTAGTATGATATTTTTTTGTGTTTTTCATAAATTTGAATGTGATTTTAATGCTCTACAAAATGCACTTAAGGATGCAAAATGAATTTTTTTAGTTTTTTCAATGATATGCAATGCACAAATGAAACTTAAATAAAGTTTTCACTAATGCAATATGAAAATTCCTATAATGCAAAAACAAAACAATGTCCTAATTAAATGTTAATTCAAGTGTAATCTAGAATGCAATATGAAATGCAAAGTGTCCAAAATGTAGGTTCACCAAAATGAACCATAGATTTTTGGTTCCTATGTACTTCTCTAACTCTTCTAGGGTTTTTCACCTAAAAGGAGAGAGATAAGGCCCAAAAATGCTAAGGGTTCATTCAAATATTGTTATGTGAGATATTGTCTAAGCTAAATGAAGTAAACTAAATGTAATTTAAGTGATTTAAATGAATGATTATGAATACAAAACTAAGATTTAAACTATGATAGAAAACACATTGTGATATGCAAACAATGAACTAAATGATGAAATAATGCAAAATAGAAAGAAATGGGATGAAACAGAGTGCACCTGGGCAAGATTTGATGAATCTAGAATGTCGTGAATGCTATCTGAAATTAATAAAATTTTATAGTGGGACTCATTCATCCAGGGTGGCGAATTAGTCCTACTACTGGTGGAAAAGTGTCAGAAACAAGTTTCTAACTATCGGGATCCGAAATCTGACAAAATTCAGATTTTCAGTCTTAAGGTGGGACTCATTTGCCACTGGTGGTGAATCAATCCTCTCCCAAAATTTTGAGAAATCAAGAGAGAACTCTGCAACACCATATCTGGAAATGTCTTCTTGTTGAGTTGCCAAAGTCAATTATGTGGGAAACAAACAAAAAACCTTCTCCAAGATTGAAATAGAGTTGATTTGACTAGAAGCACCTAGTTGACTTGTTGACCACTCTTTAATCACCTAAATGTTTGTAAAATCTACATACAAAGGTCCACCAACACACATGCAAATGGGGAAAATGGTTGAGGGTTAGCAAATAGGGGTTTTCCTTGGTCAAACTCCACTTTGGTAATCAAACCCTTAATAAAATAATGAAATGCAAGAGAGTGATAAACTAACAACATGCAAATGCTATCAACTTACCAAACCCTTGAATGATGCAAATCTGAAGTAATTTCAATGGATGCTCCAAAGTGATTGAATAATGCTTGATAAGATGTTGTAAGATGCTTGAATGCTTGAGATTGCTTGAATAGGATATGTGAATGTTGAAGGATGAGTACTTGAATGAATGGGGTGTAAAATGAGGTGAAAATCACTTATTTATACAATATTGTGCCTTAGTAATCCATTCATACCTCATCACAGGGTGACATCAAGTGTTTTTGAATAAAAACCTAAAAGGAAATTTAAAATTTTTTGAATTTGGAGCCAAGGGGGACTCATTTGCCACCCATGGTGAATGGGTCCCACCTAGAACCTGAAAATGGGTGTCGGGAATTATCTTGTATTTAATGTTGTTTGTTGGGTTTACATTCAAAAATACACTTAATTAAGCCTTTATGAGTGCATAAAGGGGTCAAATAAAGCATAAGAAAGATGTAAATAGTGAAATTATGCCTAGAAAAGCATGAAATCTTGTTACAAGACTTTACAACACTTCAAAATAGGACTTGTTTTGTAATGAAAAGGTGATTTTTAGGTAAATTGTAATGAATAGAGTCTAGAAGAGTGTAGAAATGTCTTACAAAAATTCACATCACCTTCACAAGACATCATCATTTCAATTTTAGTACTTAAATATGCATGTTCAAACCATGTTACATCATAAAACCAAAGAAAAATAGATAAACACCATGAAACAAGACCTAAAAGGCCATGAAAATGACAAGGGGCCATTTTTATATGATACAAACTCAAAGATGATGGTTACTGAAGGATTTGAAAGAGAAAATCAATCAAATATCTCTATTTTACAATCATTTTTTGTGTATTTTCATCATCTCTAGCCTGTGTACGGCTCCGTATAGGCCTATGTCAGTTTGATTTGCTTTGGTATTGCTTCATACATCTTATAAGTTCACTTTAGGATTGGTTTGAGTGAATTTTATTTAACTTGAGGCATTTGGTGTGCATTTTTGTTGAACCGTCTTGAAAAATAGGGCTTCAAGGGTTTGAGGGTTAAAATGTGTTAAAAAGGCCATTCCACCTATTGTACATGTTGTAGTTTAGAGGAATGGGCCTGGTTAGAGTAGGATTAGGTGTAGGAATAGATAATTAGTTTTATCAAAGACATTTGTTGGAGATTTCCATGCTACCCCTATGGAAAATGCAAGATTTTAGGCCTAAAAGGCATGATTAGAAGCAGTAGATTGAAGAAATCGAATTGAGGAAGGCTAGAGCAAGCTAGTTTGGGTGAGATTTGGTGTTTTTTGATGAGTTTGAAAGTTGGAAAAGATAAGAGGGGTCAAATCTGAGATATGGCATGAAGCCCTAGTTGAATAAAAGGGTGAAAATAGATGAATTTTAGTGGTTTTAAGTAGGAAGTTATGAGATCTTTGGGGGAAGCATAATTTTAAGGGGTATTGAGTTTTTGAAGGGTAAATAAAGAGTGTTTGGAGTGGTTTCAAGATTTTATGAGGCCTGGAGTTGGGTTTTTCAATAAACCCTTGGTTGTGTGGTGAAGAATGAGGGTTTCCTGAAAGAGGGTTATAGAGAGAGAGTTTTGACCAATAGGTTGGAGAATCTAGTGTTTTGGAGGTAGATTGAAAACTTTCTAATGGTATTTTGAGTGGGAAGCAAGATTGAAGATGAGTTCCTTTGTAAAAGTGGGTTAATTGGAGCCCTTTTCAATGCTAAAGGTTAGATTAAGGAGAGTTGGTCCAAAGAGACCTAGGGTAATTTCGTGATATGTTTTGATTGGGCATATTGGTGATCAAAAAGGTGTAGAGTTTGTTAGTTTGTCAATTTGGTTGAGAGATAAGACCTAAAAACAAGGTCTAGTTACCTACTAGGAAAGTAGGTTGGTTGCAAAGAAGTTAACCCTAGAGAGGGTTTGAAGTCTTCAAAGGTGATTGAAAGAACTCAAATTGTGTTGATTAGGTTGATGACCTTCCTATCATTGCATTAGAGAAGGAGGAGAATGAGGTTAAGAATGAGTCTTTGCCAACTTTTGGCATAGATGTTTCCTCTGGAAACTAAATGAAGAGCTTTGGATTAGGGGGAGTATTAATAGAAAATCATTAAACCCCTACCAAAGATATGGTTTTGATACCTTCAATGCATTTATTTGAGATATAGGTCGATATGCTTAACCTATTCATGAAAACAAAGATGGAAAATATCAAGATGAAAAATTTTGTAGAGCAATCGAAGCTGACTATGCCTTACACTTAGGTTTGTCATGTTTTTTCCTAACTTCAAATTGGTGCATTAAATGTGAATTAGGTGATTCCAAAAGTGTCTATAAGTGATTTTAGATTTGATCTAACTTATTTGCAAATGTGCATTTAAGGAGAGAAGAGAAACAAAGGAATGAAGGAAGTGTTTCAGAATTCTTGTGCATGAAACCCTAACTAGAAATTGAAAGGTATTTACATTTTCTATTTTCTCTAGTTTTGGAAGTACTTTCATTGTGTTAAAAAATGTATACCGCACAAGTTTTCAAGGTTCTGGACTAATCCCATCTAAATTTCAAATGACACCTTGATAAGTCAATGATGACTTATCTAAATGTGATACAAGAGCATCCTTGGTTCTTGGCAATCTTGCATCAACCAAAAATATTTTCTTTCAACTTTTTTGTTCTTGTTTAGTTCTTGTTTAGTTCAAGCTGGTGGATTCATCATATTTGCTCACCAGACCTTGTGGATCAATGTGTACATCATGGACATGTTCATTCTCCTTATTCCAAGATTTGAGCATGACTAGATATTTTTCCAACAAGTTATCACATCTAGATTTAATGGCAGTTTCTTGAACCAACACCAAAATAATTTTCAGGCCTAATGATTAGTTTGATCATTGGTGGATTGTTGCCATAACTTGCAATCTTGACGTCGTGATTATAATTGTTCCATGGAGTGTCCCTGACCATAATTTTAGGTTCACACTTCATCTTATGCATTCACTGAGGAGTAATTCAAATTTGAGGCTGACCTATTCATGCACACGTTACATTTTCTTTCATTAGAGATTGTAGTAATCTTTGGTCAACGTAGATGATTTTAGATCTCAAGAAATGATATAAAACATTGTAATCAATCATTAGAAAGTAGCGAAGTTAGGATATAAATTAGATGTGTAATATTTTGCTTATATTAAGGAGCGTATTGGAATGCTGTATTTTTTAGCATGTTATATCAAACTTGTGAACCGAATCTATATGCCTAGATGTTGTCAGTTGTTTGTAATTGAATTTTTTTGTTAATGGGAAGGTTTTAATCTACATTTTCCTCCATATCCTGTGTTGCTTCTATTGTGTGACTTTTTCTGCACAGTCTAGATTGTTCTCTTTGAGGAGCCTCCTACTGTGGCTACACCAGATTGGTATTAGAGTGAGATTCGATCCATGTGAGATTACCAAAATTTGCAAAGTCCTATTAAAGATTTGTTGTGGAGTGGCTGATTGTGGATCTGATCTACAGCTATAGAGGACTTGTGTAAAGATAGCGGGAAGAATAAATGTTAGAGGAAATGGAGTGCATGTAAATGCAGACTATGCTTTAATGGATATGTTGAAACAAATTGTTTCTATATTAGATGTAGTTAAAATGGCCTAGAGGAGAGGTCGACTAGTTGATGATGTGAGTGATGAAGAGGTAGAAGTATAGGAACAAAGAGGAAGAGAAGATCAACCTAGCTTGGATTAGGGAGAAGAGAGGTTCATAAGAGCCCTAACTAGAGTGAATACAAAACCACATTTCAATCCACCAGATCATAATGGTAAGTTGGATTCAAAAGAATTGCTTGATTAGATAACAGAGATGGAAAAGTACTTTGATTTTGAAGGTACCGCTAAGGATAAGATAGTAAAATTTTCTTATACAAATTTGAGAGGACATGCATCCCTTTGGTGGAAACATTTGCAGAGAGATAGGAAAAGAAGAGGAAAAGAAAAGATAAAATCATGGGATCAGATGGTGAATAAGTTAAAAACAAAGTTTATGCTAGTAGATTATCAGATCAATTTGTTTTAGAAGTTGTAGAATTTGAAGCAGAAGGAGTCAAGTGTGACAAAGTATACTGAAGAGTTCTACAAGTTGAATATCAAATATGGACATTTAGAGGATGAGATGGAGCAAGTAGCTAGATATGTGAATGGTTTAAGGTCATCTATATAGGATGATATTAGTATGATCAAGTTGTAAAGTGTGGAAGAGGCATATCAATGTGCCCTAAAAGCATAAGAGAAGTTGAATAAAAGACATGAGTAGAGATAGAGAGGAAGAATTTTTACTAGAGGAGGAAGAGGAACTTTTACAGATCATAATAAGGATAAGGAGGTCAATAAGAATGACAATTCATATCATAGAGGTGATGGAAACTCTTACAGAAGAGGAGGATATGGTGGTTACTGGAATAAAGGTTATATAAGAGATGATAGAGGACATGAGAAAAGAGTATTCAAGGGAACTTGTTATAAGTGTGGTGGAGGACATAGAGCATTTGAATGTAATCATGGAGAAACAAGTAGGAAGAGAAAAAAAAAAAAAGAACATCCCTTGTTGAGGAAGATCAGGATGGATCATCTAATAAATCAGAAGATGGAGAAGTGTTGGTGAATAGAAGAGTATTGTGTCAAATTGAGATGGAGCAAGAGCCGTTGCAGAGAAATAATTTATTTTAGACCAGATGCAAGGTAGCTGGTAAATGTTGCAAAGTGATAGTTGATAGTGGGAGTTCTGAGAACCTAGTTTCTAAGGAAATGGTGACCAAATTGAAGCTGGAAAGATTGAAACACCCAAAGCCCTATTAGATAGCTTGGATTCAAGATGAGCATAAGATACTGGTAAGTGAACAATGTTTGGTAAAATTGAAGATAGGAAATTACCATGATGAAGTTTCGTGTGATATCATGCCTATGGATGTATGCCTTGTTTTTTTGGGAAGGCCTTGGTAGTATGATATATAGGCTATTCATGATGGGAAGAATAATATATATACTATTGTTGCTAATGGGATGAAGCAAACTTTGTTGCCATTGGAAGATGTTCCTAAACTTGAGGTTTGTATGAGTGCTAGAATTTGTTTGGTTGATGGAAGGAGATTCCTGGATGGATTGAGACATGAGAGTATGTGTTATGCCTTGGTTCCTAAGAAGGCCGAAGACTTGAAGCATGTAGAAGAACAACCGAAAGAGATAAAGGAGTTGCTGAAATAGTATGAGGAGATCATTTCAAATAATGTACCTGATGGATTACCAACTGTGAGGAGTATTAGTAATTGTATGGATCTAATTCCTAGAGCTAGTTTTTCTAATAAAGCAGCATAGAGGATGACACTTGCAAAGAATGAAGAGTTGAATATACAAGTAAAAGAGTTGTTGAGGAAGGATTTGATCAGAGAAAGCTTAAGTCCTTGTGCATTACCTGTTGTGTTAGCACCTAAGAAGGATGGAGAATGGAGGATGTGTATAGACTCTAGAGCCATAAACAAGAACATGGTGAAGTATAGATTTCCTTTGCCCCAAATGGATGACATTATGGATTGTTTGAGTGGAGCTAGATACTTTGCAAAGATATATTTGAAGAGTGGATATCATCAAATTAGAATCAGAGAAGGGGATGAAAGGAACACAACATTCAACATAAATGAAGGATTGTATGAATGGTTGGTGATGCCTTTTGGATGAACAAATGCACCTAGTACTTTCATGAGGTTGATGAATGAGGTATTGAAGAAATTATTGGGTAAGTTTGTGATTGTTTATTTGGATGACATCTTGATTTTTAGTAAGAGTAGAGAAGAGCATTTGTTGCATATAAGACAAGTTTTGTAAAGGTTGAGAGAAGAGCAGTTGCTAATAAACATTAAGAAGTGTAGTTTCATGAAGGAAGAGTTGGTATATCTGGGATTTGGATATTTGTGGATGGATTGAAGATGAATCCTAAGAAAGTAAAAGTGATTGTTGAGTTTCCTACACCAAATAGCATTGGAGAGGTAAAATCATTTCATGGATTGGCTAGTTTCTATAGTTCATTAGGAATTTCAGTTCTATTTGCAGTCCTATGATAGAAAAACTGAGAGGAGATAAGAAGGATTTTAAGTGGACATCTAGAGTAGACTGAAGTTTTGAGTTGTTGAAAATGAAGGTGACTGAGCAGCTTGTGTTGAATTTACCAAATTTTAGTAAGGTATTTTAGGTAGACTGTGATGCAAGTGGAAATGTAATTGGAGCAGTATTAAGTCAAGAAGGAATACCAATAGCTTATTTCAGTGAGAACTTGAATGATGCTAGGATAAGATATTTAGTGTATGATTAGGAGTTTTATGCAATAGTTCAAGCCTTGAAGAAGTGGATACATTACTTATTTCCTAAGGAGTTTGTGTTGTATACAAATCATTAGGCTTTGCAATATTTGAACAGTCAATGTAAGTTGAATCTAAGACACATGAGATGGGTAGAATTCTTGTAGAGTTATACTTCTTTTTTGAAACATAGGAGTGGAAAGTCAAATAGAGTATTTGATTCCTTGAGTAGGAGAAGGAATTTACTGACAAAGATGAGAGTGGAGGTATTAGGCTTTCATGAATTGAAGAACTTGTATGAGGAAGACCTAGATTTTGTAGAACCTTGGAGATCTTGTAAAGAACCAATCTTGGAGGATAGAAGTTAGTGGTTGGATTATTTCATTCAAGAGGATATGTTGTTCAAAGGGAATCAGTTGTGTATACCCTAAAGTTCAATGAGGGATAACTTGGTGAAAGAAAAACATAGTGGAGGATTGTCAGGACATTTTGGAGTTGATAAGACAGTGGAATTGGTAAGTGAGAATAACTTTTGGCCCCAAATTCATAAGGATGTTAGGAAATTTGTGCAAAGTTACAAAGTTTTTCAAGTTTCTAAATGGATTAGTTAGAATGTTGGATTGTATAAAACATTGATAGTCCCAAAGAGACCTTGGGAGGATATCAGCATGGATTTAATACTTGGTTTTCTGAAGACACAGGGAGGTAATGATTCTATATTTTGGTGGTATATAGATTTTCTAAAATGGAACATTTTATACCTTATAGGAAGACAACAAATGCAGTACATATAGCAGATTTTTTTTTCAAAGAAGTTGTCAAATTGCATGGATTACCTAGGAGTATTGTTTCAAACAGAGATACAAAGTTTGTTGGTTACTTTTGGAGGACACTTTGGAAGAAGTTAAAGATAGATTTGAATTTTAGTTCTACTTTTCACCCACAGATTGATGAAAATACAGAGGTAGTAAATAGGAATTTGGTGAATTGTTGAGATTCTTGGTTGGAGAGAAGACTAGAAGTTGGGATTTAGCCCTTGCACAAGCAAAGTTTGCTTACAATAATTCAGTGAAAAGGAGTATCAGAAAGAAACCTTTTGATATTGTTATTGTAGTTATCCTAGAGGTATATCAGAGTTGAGAGACATCAAAATGGAAGATAAAAGGAGTGTAGAAGTAGAGGAATTTATAGAAGATATGAAGAAAGTGCATACTCAAGTGAAGCAACAACTGGAAGATATGAACCCGAAGTATAAGTAGAAATCGGATGAAAAGAGGAGACATAAGGAGTTTGAAGTTAGAGATGAAGTGATGGTATATTTGAGGAAGGAAAGATTTCCACTTGGCACTTACAATAAGCTAAAGATGAGGAAGTTTGGACCCTATAAGATTTTGAAGAAATTTGATTCAAGAAATGCATATGAAGTATGGTTACTGGATGACATGGGTATATCACCTATATTCAACATTGCAGATCTACATCAGTACCATGAAGCAAAATTCAGTGCAGACAGTAAAGAAAAAATAGAGAATTAGTTTCCTAACCAATAGTTAGATGAGATTGAAGAGATTATGGATATTAGGGATGGAAGAAAAACTCATGGAAGACAATACAAAGAATATCTTGTGAAGTGGAAAGGAAAACCAATAGAAGATTCTTCTTGAATTTCTCAAGCTGAGGTAGACCATTTTGGTTTTCCTTTAGCCTCATCAAAGTGAGGGACTCACTTTTCAATAACTTCAGATTTCTGATGTAGGAGCATCCTTGGTTCTTGGCAATCTTGCATCAACCAAAAATATTTTCTTTCACTTTTTTTATTCTTGTTTAATTCACGTTTAGTTCAAGCTGGTGGATTTGTCATATTTTCTCACCAGACCTTGTGGATCAATGTGTACATTTTGGACATTTTCATTTTCCTTATTCCAATATTTGAGCATGATTGGATCTTTTTCTGATAAGTTATCACTTCTAGATTTAATGGCAGTTTCTTGAACCAACACCAAAATAACTTTAAGGCCTAATAGCTAGTTTGATTACTAGTGGATCATTCCTATAACTTATGGATCTCGATGGTGTGATTCTAATTGTTCCATGGAGTTTCCCCAACCTTAATTTTAGGTCCACACTTCATCTTATGCATTCACCGAGGAGTAATTCAAATTTGAGGCTGACCTATTCATGCACACGTTACATTTTATTTCATTGGAGATTATAATAATCTTTGGCCAATGCAGATGATTCTAGATCTCAAGACATGATATAAAACATTGTAATCAATCATTAGAAAGTATCGAAGTTAGGATATAGATTGGATGTGTAATATTTTCACTCGTATTAAGGAGCATATTGGAATGTTGTATTTTTGAACATGTTATATTAGGCCTATGAGTCAAATTTGTATGCCCAAATGTTGTCGGTTGTTTGTAATTGATATTTTTGTTAATGAGAAGGTTTTAATCTGCATTTTCCTCCATATCCCATGTTTCTTTTGTTGTGTGACTCTTGCTACATGGTCTAGATTATTCTCTGAGGACCCTCCGACCATGGCTACACCAGAATGGTGCATTTTTGAGTATCTGTATGGTGTGTTGCATACAAAATATATTATAATTTGCATCCATGCATAGTTGGAAGAGTATAATCACTCAAATTTGGGTGATGTGTGGTTTATTGAACTCACTGAAGATAAATTTGAATTGAAACCTAAGTTTGAGAGTTTGACAGTGAAGAAACTTATTGTCTGGAATAATTTCCCTATAATTTTCTATGTGTATGAGTGGATTAGATACACATTGAGAAAAATTCATGATAGGTTTAATATGTGGTTGGATATTCCACATATAATTAATAAGGAGGCTATTAGGGTCATTACAAGATTATGCTCAATCAAACTGGTTCTGAAGCTCAATTCATTGAAAAATGAAATGGTGGTGGAGTCAGGAATAAATTTAATAACCCCCCCTTGGAAAACATGTAAAATCTTGGTGAATCTTGTATACTTCTTGAAAAAAATATTAAATATTGGCAATTTTTTTTGTTTTTTAGGGAAAAAATAATCTCAATTGGTGAATCTTTTGTAATCGCTAGAAGTCTAAAAAATCCTAGCGAATTGCAATTTTTTACAACCAATAAAATATTTTCATTGGTGATTAAAACCTATTTTCAAACCAATAAATATTTTCACTAACAAATTAAACATTTTTTTAACCAACAAAATATTTCTATTGGCGAATAAAACCTACACTCAAACAAATCAAAATTTTTGGTTGGCAATTAAAAAATGTTTTCAAAATGAAAAAATATTTTCATTGGTGAACTAACCCTATTTTCAAATGAATAAAAAAAATATTGGTGAATTAAACATAATCTAAAACCAATAAAAAAATTCATTGGTGAAATAAATTGGTATGCTAATAAAATATCATAGCGTGGATGGCGAAAATATCAAATGCTACATATTGCTCTATTCCAAGATGAATTTTCCACACATCCAAATTCATTCATAAAGTTTCTGGAATGGGGACAAGTGTTAGCATATTTATTATGTTTGAAGCCTGTTGTCAGCACAAATTAATATAGCCCATGATCATTCAATGAATTTTCAATGAAAACTATAGTTGCATTCCAGAAGCAAATGCATGAAGCACTAGACTTGAAAAATAAAACCCCTAGAATAATAATAGAACCATTATATTTCAAAAAATCAATGGTTGACATTTTATTACTTATTAAATCACTTAAAGTCATGACACCCAAAATAATATTTTATCGTTGACTAGCTACTCATAGTTGAGGGTCACTTAAGTTATAACTTAAACCTTTGGAGTCATCGTGATGACCGATACCTTGACCTAAGAAATTACCGGCTCCATGGAGTATCAAAGAATTTAATATCTCCTAAGTCAGGTAACAAATATTTTCTTACAAAAAATCAACGGTTGAGATCAACAATTAACGATCGGGCAACTCCAGTGTACCCACACTGCTGAGAAGGTGATGTCATCAATTTTATGTGGTAATGTGGGATTTTGAGATCTATCCTCAATGGGACAGAGCTTTAGCTCATGGTTTATGGTCTAAAAGGGATCAATGGTTAGCGTTAATTTCATCAAAGATCAACAATTACTGCAAGATGGACGACTGTAGTTGCATTCTGGAAGAAAATGTTTGAAGCACTAGACTTGTGAATTCAAACCTATGGAATAATGTTAGAAGTGTTAGATTTTAAAATATCAATGGATGACGTTTTATTATTTATTAAATCACTTAAAGTTATGACATTTTTTTTTTGAAATAATTGTTACCAAATTTTCACCTACAGGTTCAATCAGGTAGAACCTTCTAAACTTTCATACAAATGGAAAATTTTTAATCTCCCTAAATTACATTCAATTATACAAATGAAACAACTTTACAAGATTACAAGAACGCAAACTTATTACATTCATACAAGTGAATGAAACATAGAAATATTGTACAAATCTTTTCTAAAAATGTAATTAGATACATGTGTTTCACACAAGCCGTGAAAATTGAATTTTCTTATTCAATGTACATCAAGAATAATTTATACATGAATAAGTAAATGTTTAAAAGAAAACATATAGGGAGGATAACTAGCCATTGCCTGAATGACTGGTTCTTGTTGGTTAGTCCAGTTTCTATTGATGTTTCCTCGCTCCTCATAGCTCGTTCTAGTCCTTAGTGATATGGTTTCCTTCATAATATGGTAAGCAATAGGTTAGAATGTACATCAAGAATAAGTTATACATGAATAAGTAAATGTTTAAAAGAAAACATATAGGGAGGATAACCAACCATTTCCTGAATGACTAGTTCTTGTTGGTTAGTCCAGTTTCTGTTGATGTTGCCTCACTCCTCATAGCTCCTTCTGGTCCTTAGTGTTATGGTTTCCTACATAAGATGGTAAGCAATAGGTTAGAACTATGTTCTAAGCAATGAAAGGTCATACTCCATACATGAACATTTATGTAGCCATCCACAAAGTTAGTCTCGATGTGCATTAAATAGGAAATGCATTAAATTGAAACATCCATATGCTAAATATATTAAAAAAATTGAAGCCATCAAGATATTACATCAAGGTATCAAAGTATACATTTTTTCCTAACTTGTTTGTTTCATGTGCATCTATAGGTACAATCATCTATTAGATTAAATATGAGTGCGGATAAATGTGGCTCCCTCGAGGGTTGAGCTCGTCTCATATAATTGCATAAGCAATATGAAGGAAAGTAATCAAGTTATCTGTACAATTTTTGAATAATCAATCACAGGCTCTACATCTCAGTTTTATGAATGAGATAACAAGTGTTGGCACAATTATGATGGAGTTAAATTAGAGACAAATCTACTTTTTACACTTCATAAGAAATGGACTGTGTGGCAGTCACAGATGATAGCCCTGTGTAAGCAAAGGAACAATCAATACATGGACTTTATAAGGGTGTTGTAAAATGCTAATCTACTTTGGAATGATAGTAACAGTGACAACCCTTGACATTAAGTCATAGTTAATAATAGTTAAGTGATGATCTAAGATAAAGTTAATAATCATGATAGTCCAATAAAGTAGGACCACAATCAACTATCAAGTAAAGAAGATGCAACATATAAAGATGTTGAGAACATGTCTAAGTTAGAAGCATGAGTTGGTAATAGCAGAAAGCTCCTATCACAGATAAGAGTTTATCTCTTTTTTACAAAACTATCTCAAAAATTTCAGGAGTATCATGACTGTCAAGAATACAGTTGCATCAATAAGGCAATCATGATTGAGGGTTTCTGTCATATGATATCAAGTGCACAGATATAAAGTAAAGATAGCCTTGATTATTTTTCAATACGAAAGATACTACAATGTTGAATGTTAGGCTTCAAAAGGACAACCACAAATGGGTAAGCCAGAAAATGAGGAAATCAAGTTCTTAAAGATCAAAACAGAGGAGTAAAATCCTCTTAACTTATTTTCCCAAAATTTTCCATGAAGCTACAGGAAATGAAACAATAATTGAAAAGGAGAGGACTTTACTCATCGCCACAATCTGCATGATGAAGAAATCTTAGATCAAGAAATCACCTTCGGATAGAAGTTTTGTAAGAAAAAGGTGATTATTTTGAAACCCTAAGGCCAAGAAAATATCGATACTCAATAAGAGGAAAACCATCAGAATTTTTCCAAGGCCACAACCAAAAAGCCCTCACAGAGCCTCAAAATGAAGAAAATAAAAACCCAAATGCATGAGCAAGCCTGTGGCCATTTAAATGCAGCTCGAACATCATAAAATTGAGTAGTATATACAAAGACACATCCAGAGTTTCAAAGGAAACTATCATGGAATTTTAACAGATCTCAGCAAAGGAGCCCTCAAATTTTATAGCCATGAAATAGAAATTATGGGAATTTTCGCAAAATGCCTATCATTATTTATGTAGCTGAAGAAATACAAGAAGCTGCAACCTGGGGTTTTGTTTAAATCTTCATACTTTTTAGCAAATAATGGAGGTGTGAGCTTCAAGTAAATCCATAGAAACTTCAGAATCTATAGAAAGGAGCAAAAATAAATAAAGAAGGTATATTCATTTTCTATGAACATAGCATCTATTTCTTCATAAATAAACTGGAAGTAACAAATAAGTGCTTACCCAACATGTAGAAACCCTGGTTTGTGAAAAATCTACCAGGAAATGTCACTATTATACTCCAAATCAAACTCTCATGGCGGTGCCATGGCTCCTACAAGAAGCAAAATAATGCTTTTTGTTACTTGTACTTTCCTTTAGGGTTTTACCCTAATTTTTCTCGATGGAACTTCCTTTTTGCCTTTGATTTTAAGTCAAATACATTGCAACTATTATACCACATGGGCTACCTTTTATTTTCTCTTATGGATCTAAGTCTTCTAAGACTTAGTCATTTTTTCCTTTAATTTTTGCATTAATTTCTAAATGTAATTTTTTTTTATCAAGTAATGCATTATAAATTACTTCATCAAAATTTTTATTTTAAACAATGCAAAAAATAAAACAAGATAATGGAGATTTTCAACATATAACAAAGGGAAGATAAAGATATAATCATATATCATTATGACCTGTTGATGGTGTTTTTTGCACAACAACAACTTAGATAGAAAAGGATATTCTATCTCTCTTGAAAGATAATCTTCAATAATGAATTGTTGAAAATCACCCCAAGGTCTCTCGGGTGTTAGGTCTTGACAATGCATAAACAACTGAGATAATATGTGAAAATGCTGGTAATCACAATCGGACCTTACTACAAGCAAACTGTATCTTTCCAACTTATCAAATCTTGCAATACTATGATCTTAAATCCTAAATCTAACCAAATAATAAAGAAACAACAAAAGATGAGAGTGTAAGAGATGTAACAAAATCTAAACTATTTCTAAGATAAACAATGCAACTAATAAATTCCTGGGATTGACCAATCTCAAATAACCAATTCCCGCTTAACCCACAATGCAATATCACAAGAAAGGTGCAATCTTCTAAGGCATACAGATTTTCAAATCATAGACATTCATCCACAATCGAACTAAGCATAAATAGATGTATGGTCCAGGTTGACTTCACCAACCTACTACAATTAGATAGTTACTGGGAGTATAGACTAGAGATTGCTACAAACATTCCAAGCATAAAACCATGAACATCATTTACCAAACTTATCCACTTCTAAATCTAACATCAAATCTATTATCTTCAAGCAATTTCAAAGATGGAACAACAGGAACCATGCAAGATAAACTAACACAAAGAATTCACCAGAGAAACCACAATGCCTTCAATTGTATTAGACCACCAAAATGTAGCAACAATTCCACTATTCTGTGTTACAGCACTTGCTTCAAAGAACTAACTACTATCTCTACTACAAAATGCTCTAGTTCTTTCTTAATCTAGCTTGTCTCTATTATCTGTCTAACTAACTCCTTACAAATGAGGCAGGAATGCCATTTATAGAGAATCCTCAAAGCATGTCGGCCCAGCCAAAAATTTACAAAATAAAATAGCCAAAACAAGTCGGCCTCAGGAATTTCAAAATAAGGCACACATTAAATGCCAATACATCATCAAGGTTGGCCCAAACATGCTCCTCAATGCAACCTAGATCAACACATGCCCTATAATAATAGGGAAGCACAAATCTCAAAGTTAGCATTAACTACCGCCTCCCTTATCCTTGTTCTGGTCCAATGATTCATGAACCTTCAAAAACACCCTATCTAGCTCAGCAATAGGTCGCAAGGGTAGGATTTTGAGCCGACACTCAATTGATCCAATTTCTTCCTTTGATTGCTTAACCGTTGTATCCCAATCACCCTTATATGCTAAGTACTTATCCACCATAGCCAGATAAGTAGCCGCATCATCCAATTGGTGCCCTATCATAGATTTTTCAATATCAGGGGCATAGACATCATGCCACCATTCCCTCAATTGTTCCAAACTTAGGTATTTAGGGGCGATCTTCCTTCTGCCAGTCATTATTTCAAAAAAAGTGATGCATCCATCATAAACACCAGTTCAATTACCATCCA
The DNA here is from genome assembly GCA_007258455.2 of Sequoia sempervirens. Lineage (NCBI taxonomy): Eukaryota > Viridiplantae > Streptophyta > Pinopsida > Cupressales > Cupressaceae > Sequoia > Sequoia sempervirens. The sequence continues at coordinate 86,517,043 of VDFB02000017.1, forward strand.
TCTGCTTCTTTTGTTTATAGATATTCTTGATGGCTTTATGTCAGATTTTCAAGGCTTCAAACCACTCCCAAGGCTCATTAATCCTAGATGAAGGAAGGATTCCATCAACAACCAATTGATTCTTACGATACCCCATGATTTCTTTGGTTTTCTGCAATAAGAGATCAGCATCCTCCTTGTCCTGAGATAACACATGCTCTAACAAATCCTTAGCTCTTGTTGCATCCTTTCCAATTGAAAGGATTTCATTTATTGCATCATTTCCTTTAGTCTGTACCTCCTTCAACCAATCCATTGTAACCAAAGTAGAATCTTTCATCTTTTCTATCTCAGAGATGGTCTCCTTTGGCAAGAAACCAGTAGTAGCAAAAGAGGATGGGTGAAAAGATTGCAAAGGTTTCATTAAATCTTCTAAACATTTCCTTAGCCTTTCATTCTCTTTCTTTAACTCATGCTTTGACTGTGTTTCCTTCCTCAATCTTCCAATGATCACTACACTGAACCCTTCATATTCTTCAATATCTTGCTCCATAGAAGCAAGCCCAAGATTGATAGTTTGTACATTATAATCCTTCACGGTGACCTCATCTCTACTTTTATCAGCAGCAGGGGTAGCAACATGGATAACCCAGTTACTAGCTTCATCTCTGTCAATCTTTGAAATCACCTTGGCTACCTTCTTCTTCTTTCCTTTTCCAATCTTAGCCAACATTTCATGCCAGTTGAGAGGAGTGTCCTCAACAATGACCTGTTTCCTCCTGATTTCTTTGTCTAACCAATCTGGAATAGCAGGATCCACCTAGATTTCATCCTTCTTAACCTCTTCAGAAGATTGACCTACCGTCTCATCCTTCTCCTTTTCAGGAGATTGCTCACCTCTATTTTCCAACTCTAGCTCTTCTCCTTGGAGGGGTGATGGAGTCTTAACAAGAACATCCTCCTTCTCAGGGGATCTATTATCTTTGCTACTTGTAGGAGGAGAATCCACATACTATACTAACGGAGAAGGATGCACTTCCACACCTCCAACCTCAAGCTCAGCAGCTACACCATAAAGTTCTCCATCCTTAAATGGTTCCGCTTCTTCGCTGGTCTCGTGCTCTCCATGAGTTTTCTACTCAGGCATACCTGATGGAGAGGAGGTATCCTTCTGTTGTTCTGCAGTGGCTGCCATTAGAAGAGGGTCTACTTTTTGCATTGTCTCCTTGGGAGATGGAGTTCTTAACCTTCTTGAGTAAACCCTGGTTTTCTCTCCTGAACTTTCCACATCAACCAGATGAGGATCCACCTTATCCTTAGAAGTTTCTTGACCTTTCTTCTTGGAATCCCTGGTTGTCCTTGCCCTTTTTGGCTCTGGAGGAGCATCTTCTTTCCCTACTTTCTCAAGTTCCTCCTCTTCTCCAGACTTACCTATTTTCACAGTATGACTCCTCTTCTTTCCCCTAGGTTTTCTTTTCTTTTCCAGCTCATCTTACTTAGGGCCTCTGATTTTAATCTTGAAAGGTGATCTCACCTTAGTTTTTCCAGCAGAATCATCCTCACCGGATTCCTCTGAAGTGGAATGGGCATTCAAATTTCCCATCAAATTGAAGGTACAGGGTACCTTTTCACTTTCCAATTCCCACACTTTATGCCTTAGCAAGGACTTGGTAGATTTCATAATAGGAGCCATTAATTCCTCCAACTCAGGTATTTCCTTTTCTAACCAGTTTATATCTCCAATGGGCCTGTCTTTAATTGATTCATATGCATGATCCTGGACCAAATTTCCATCATCTTCCAACTGATCAGGAATCAACTTGACATTGTACATTTTGATCACATCAGCTAGAAGCCTAGAATATCTTTTCTTTCTCACCTCAAAATCATCCTTGCTATTCACCCAATAGTCCTCTAGATCATCTTTATGGTGATATTCTTTGGTAGCTTTCTTCTATGCTTCACCAGTAATATCAAAGCTTGCTCTCTTAGAATGGAAAGAGAAACCATAAGTACTCAATTCCTCTCCTGATGCATGAGCCAATTGGATTGAAGGGAAAATCTCAGCTATACCAATTTTCAAAGGAAAATCCCCACCAAACCTTGTTTTGTGCTTCTCTCTTTTAACAACAACATCAAAATCACATACCTACCAGGTAACCTCCAAAAGTATGACATGGTTGGTAGGATATCTTGGTAGTCTATATGGAGTAGTTGGACATCCATCAATCCTGATATAGGAGAAGGTAGGGAATTGTATAAACCAAGCTCCATATTTCTTGATCAGCTCCTTGGCTCCATCGGAAATTCTCACATGCTCTGCATTCTGAAGCAACCTAGTAATATGCATAGTAAATGCATCATTTTCTCTCCTATAATTCTGATTCCCTAGGTGCAACTCAGGGTATACCTCATAAATGACATCCTATCCGAATGTTCCTTTTGGATTCAATCCCCTGTATGGATAAAATCTAGCAAGCACATACATCACATAAGATGACATAGTGAATTTTTTTTATTCCAACACATCTCTCATTTGTCTGTCAATCATTGCATTGATAATCCATGCCCAGTGATAATTGATACCTTGCTCAATCTTGTTGATGACATGCACCATCCAATTCTCCAACACCCCAACACTCTTCAAGTCGGCCACCCTGCTCAACAGTGTGATTGCATCATATATATCATGTCTGAACTTGACCCTGTGCAACTGCTTAGGAAACTTATAGAAATGAGATTTCAGCTTTTCAAGCCAAGAATTGATCATTTTCTAGGCTTTGGTGGGTTCATCTTCATAGTAAGTTCTAGACAAATCCATGTCCAAGGCACACACACATGGCAAGTCTGGCATATCAAATGCCTGGGCGATGGAGACTGGGTTGAAGTTAGCCAATACTCTCCCATCAGTGCTGACAATCCTCTGTGTATCAAAGTCACAGTGTCGGGAACACTCCAATATTAGTTCGTAGCATTGAATTGCAGGAGGAAAGCCGACCACATGAGCCAATCTGGACTTCACCATCCCCTTGGTCAAGATAGATAAGTCTTTCTGAGCTATCCTTTCCTTGAACTCTTCATATCTCCATGCTCCTACATTGGTATCTGAGACCTCAGACCAAACTAAAGCTATCTTACTATCAGGCAACTAACTTTTCACATCCAGCCTTACCCTTTCTGCATATGTAACCGAAGACCCCTCTGTGTCTCCCTTGGCCTTTCCTGCCGCTGCTTTTCTTGATTCAGCCTGCATTCATCATAAAATTCCAATTGTCATCCATATCCCAATCAAAGGTTATCCTTGAAACCATATGAAATCATTAAAATAAATCATTAATCTTCAATCTTGAAAATCTAGGAAAATGAAGCAATCTGAAAAAACAAAGTAATCTGGGAAAATCTAGTTGGGGCAGAATTTGGAGAAATCCGACCTAGACGGACTCTTGCTACCAAGACATCATTCATAAAATAAATCGTTAATACAGACAAGAGAGATGCATGATTACCATGAAATTCATCCATTTAGAACCAAGAAATCATCATCTAACTTTTAGTTCATCACCTCAAATTCAAAAATCAAACTTAATCAGAACCAGGCAGAAAATCAAAAAAATCCAGACAGTTCGGATTTCCGCGGATAGCCTGAAATTTTGGGAATTCGTCATACTTCAGGAAAATGGATGATTCTGGAAAAATCCAGTTACACGAGAATTCCATGGACATCTCAGAAACCTGACGACCACTCGACGTGCAGACCATTAATCGAGTAATCATACAAACCTCCCTATTTGGATTCCATGAAGATAAATTCAACCCTAATGAGCCAAATTTTGATTGCACCTAGATTTAAACTTCTCAAAAACTCTCAAGTGATTGATCCTTGCAATGAAATAATGATGCCCTAAGTTTGATGGCTAAACTTTCGCCATGAGAGCTAAAGCGAGCTCAAAATCTAGACACAATCCCTTAAAATGATGAAGCTAGGGTGCACCAGAGTCTCAAGTGTTGCGAAAAAGGTCTAGCAAAACGTAAGGCAAGAGGATCATGACAACTCCACTGGATCTAACAACCTTGGGCAGACATATCGAAACCCTAATCTTCACAAAATATAGTAGACTACGTGCCAACAAGGTAAATCCCTAACAGAAACACCTAGCCATAGGGGTATACCCGACATTTGATTGATAATCAAAGGGATGCACAGTGTAGGTGCTAAAACCAGTGGAAGGGTGAGTTCAAACCCTAATTCAATAAATATGAAACCATAAAAAATGAGCGAAGGCCAACCCAAATAACCACCAATAACTTGAAAGATTTAATCTCAGCACAAAACAATAGGAGAATCCAATAACAACTTACCATGGATCAATTCCAAATGAAGCTCGAACCCAAGGAAGTCACTGCGAATCAGGGTGTCCTAGTGGCGAAAATATCAAACACGAATGCTCATGCAATCCACACACAAATAGACCAAATCCAATGACCAAAGCTCGAAATGAACACACTCAAGCGCTAGAGTAGATGACAAATGAATAATGAAATCATGAAGAACACTAAAAGCCTTTAAATTTTCTCACAATCGCGCCAAAGAGGACGTACCTCAAGCATTAATGGCTGATAATACGTATCAAGGAAATCCGGAAACCCAAGCTCAAAACGGAACTTTAGAAAAAACTGAGCCAGATGGACAATTCGAGTGAGCACAAATTCTGTGGATAACGCACCCTTCGAGACTCCGACGAAGTACGGGAAAATCTGGGTGAACCAGAAAATCCCAGACTCATCCAAAAACCCAGACTTAAAAAAAAATTGATAGTGACCAGACGATGGACCAGGACTCGGGAAAATCTGGGTGAACTGGAAAATCCCAGACCCAGGGAAAAACCTGAACTTCCATTTAAAACCAAGTTTGATCAATTCAACCCTCAGGGCAAGACCAAGGAAAGCAAGACCAACATCCCAAGACCTTAAAAGGATAAATCTAATAAAAACCAAAGGTCCTAGAGACATCCAAAATCAGAAAAGAGGGTCCCTACTCCAAGTGGGGCGTGTGTGCAAAATTGCACAACATGACCAAGCCATGAAAAGAGAAAGATATACTTTGAATTATGATCTAGGAGGGTGTATAGGGAAGTTATTTGCAATTAGCAAGCATGTGGAGGAGAAATAGGAGCATTTAATTTCTTTTGAGGAAAAATTGGAGTTTTTGAAGGGTTGTTTTATGAGTCATTATGTTTGACTTGATCAAACATGACCTTTTCAACACATGGAAGCTCTTTTAGAGAAGAATCAGTTGCTAGAAATTAGGCTTTTTGAAGGCTTACGAGAATAGATGCTTCTAGATCCTTTAAGGGAGAAAGTTTTTTAGAACTTGGGGATATATTACTTTGGTAACTCATTCTAGAGTTCAGTTCTTACTATGCAATTTTGAGAGTTAGTGATTTTTGCAATCCTTTCTCAGACTGGCAAGCTTTGTAACTCAGTTTTCTTTTGGATATGGAATACAATGGAGACCTTTGAATATTAATGATTTCTTGGAAATTTTGCTTCTCTTTCTTTGCTTCATTGTGTGCATCAAAGAGATTTCATCAAAGTTATTTGTGAGGTATTATCATTTCCTTATAGCTTTATCTCTTATTCAACACCTTTGTGCAAAATATTGTTAGTGCAGGTCATAGTTTGTGTCCAAATTTTGTAAATGTCTTGTAGTTGTGAATTCATTTTCCTTCTAGAATTCTAAGCATTATGACCTTGTTATTAAATACTTATGCAATGACATACAAGAGTAATTTGTGCAATTTTTTTTTTTTAATTTTTCAGTCATTATAAGTAGTGTTGAAGTTTTGAATTTCATAGTCCTGTTTTCAATTAGGTGCATCACCATAGAAATAGATTATCTTCATTTTTATGCATATCTTTCTTCATTTTTCCTCATCAGTCAGTAGTTTAGGTGACACCATAGGAATTCATCCTTCTTTGGAGGTTGACCTCTATCTACAAGTAACCCACAACTTTAGAGGTCTTCCAAGTTACACTGAGGTGTTGAACATTAGTTTCAATACGGTGCACTTTTAGTAGCTAAATTTTTTTATTTTGGCATGCCTGGTGGGACTGAGAACTTATCTTCAGTCTTTTTTGTCCTTATGTTACTGATGTTTTGTGTGTATAGTGGTAGTTTCATCATTTTGGAGGTAGGTTCAATCACATACCTGGTGACTCAAAGTGTGGAAATTTTTTGGTTTTAGTAGTTCAAGTGCTGAAATGTTTCAAGTTTTTTTGAAGGAAATCTAATTTGAATGGAAAAGAGATGTCAGGTTTTCATGGAAACATGGCTTTTCACCCTCCATTCCATGAAAAACTTGAATATATGTCCTCTTATCAACCATATTATATAGAACACTCTGCTGTCATTATTCCAAATGACCCTGTAGCAATAGAATTCTAGCATTTTTATCATGCCTCCCACCCTCCCCCTCCTGCTCAATCTCAATGTCACCCAAAATATGCTTAGATTCAAGCATAGGAACTCATTTCTACACAAAAGCAACATGGTTGTTTCAATAACCAAACCCAAAATGCTAATAAGGGAGTTAACGATATTGATAAGATATTACTTGATTTCCAAAGGCAGATGGATGATATTAAGAGAGAGAAAGAGTTTGTTGTGCAGGAGGAAGAGCTTGCTTGTCAAGATTATATTCAACATCAATAGGATATGGAGATGCAAGAGTATGAACAGGAGGTTTCTGCTAGACAAGTTGCAACTAAAGAAGAGGAAATGAAAAGCTTACTTGCACAAAAACAAAAGAAGGAGTTTCAATCAGCCTTCCATGTTCTTGAACAACCTATTTAGGAGGAGATTTCCAGGTCCAAATTATCAAGTTTTAAGAAAAACTTACTTTCTATGTTTTCAAGTCAGCCTTCTAGTTTTGAAATTCCAAGTTGGAAGGGAACATGCATTCAACCCTGTGAGACTCCATTATTAGACATTCAAATGGAACTAAGCTCTAATGTTCAGAAAGTAGAGGAGGAGAAACTTATTGATCAAGATAACTTAATCCTATAGGAAAAGCTTAAGAATGTGAATCTTTTGCATTTAGCCATTAAGTGTCATCAATTACAACAACAAATAATTAGATAGGAGGAGATCTCTCAAGTTCAAGTTGGATGACAAGAGGATGAAATGGAAGTATCTGTTGAGAAAGATCAATTTATAGCTCAGAATAAGGGACTATCTCTATTCTCTTAGCTTGATGAAGAGGAGGTAATTGCTGAGTTTTGCTCAATACTGGAAAATGAGGAATCTAAACTTTTGCAAGAAGGTGAGGAGAATTAGGTTGAGCAGCTTGCTGTAATGAACATGGCTGAGAATCAAAAGGTAGAGTTAATCTTCTCAATTGATGATCTTCCTTACTTCATTGAAAAGGATGAAGAATTGGACCAACAAGAGGTTAATGGAGATAATGTTGATTTATTGTTGCATAAAGGTGAAAGTGAGTTTGAAGTATTTACTCATGAACAAGGAGGTTTAAGTAGCACTATTCAGGGAGAGCCACATTTTGATGTGCATGAAAATACCCATCAAGTTGAACAAGTCCCTAAATTGGGCTTACTATTTTGCAAAGAGGGTGATTTTGATGCTTTATCAAAGCTAGATGAGAACTGCATTAGGTCTGAAATTAGTCTTTCTATTCAAAAAAGTAAAGAAGACATTGAAGAGGACATGTTTCGGAGTGATTTAGAAGCTTTCTGTACTAATTTGGGTGTTGAACTATTACCTCTTGATGAAGTTAATCATGAACAATTTGAGCTTATTGAAGAAGCTTCTATTTTCTCACCAAGTTAGTCACAGGGGTTAGACCTTTCCAGCTAGGAATGCCATAAAACAACAATGAATGGGCAAGATACCAGCAAGGAGAGCTCAATTTTTGTCTCTACAAGGGGTTGTCTGATCAGAGATCTAGCCAAGATGGAGTCTAATAAAGTGCCAATGGTTAATCAAGCACTCACACATGGAGCCACAACTAAAAGTGGCATAACGGATGTACTTGTAGTTGAAAAAGAGTGTGTTCAATTTACTTATCCTCCTTTGAATACAAATACATATGATTAGTTTAAAGAGGTAAGTGAATTTGTTACCCTCTTTCATGAGGCAGTGCATTACATTTTTAAACATTTTTCAGTGTACCATCTTTATTTAGCTACCATTAAGCTTGAGAGTCATTGCATACTGAGAAGAAAGGGAAGTTACTTCAATATTCTAGTGAATGGTTTTGTTTGAGTTAGTGTCTTGTTGTTAGAGTAGTTTAGGATAGTTGAGTATTTTTCAATTCCTGAAGTGTTGTTCCAACATAGTTAAATAGTTTCTCTTCGGTAATTTCCCTATTTTCAATAAGTCTCCAAGGTGTTCTTGAGTTATTAGTGATGAGTTACAGTCATGCATCACAACTATTTTGGGTTTGTTTTTGAGTTTTCCTAATGACTCCATGCCCAATGGACAACTCTAGGCAACTGGTCAATAGTGTTTAGTAGGCAAACATCCAGCTGATGTCGCTAAAAATGTTACCAGAATTTCACCTATAGGTTCAATCAGGTAGAACCTTCTAAACTTTCATACAAATGGAACATTTTTAATCTCCCTAAATTACATTCAATTATTCAAATGAAACAACTTTACAAGATTACAAGAACGCAAAATTATTACATTCATACAAGTGAATGAAACATAGGAAAGATTGTACAAATCTTTTCTGAAAAATGTAATTAGATACATGTGTTTCACACAAGCCATGAAAAATGACTTTTCTTATTCAATGTACATCAAGAATAAGTTATACATGAATAAGTAAATGTTTAAAAGAAAACATATAGGGAGGATAACTAGCCATTACCTGAATGACTGGTTCTTGTTGGTTAGTCCAGTTTCTATTGATGTTTCCTCACTCCTCATAGCTTGTTCTAGTCCTTAGTGTTATGGTTTCCTTCATAATATGGTAAGCAATAGGTTAGAATGTACATCAAGAATAAGTTATACATGAATAAGTAAATGTTTAAAATAAAACATATAGGGAGGATAACCAACCATTTCCTGAATGACTAGTTCTTGTTGGTTAGTCCAGTTTCTGTTGATGTTGCCTCACTCCTCATAGCTCCTTTTGGTCCTTAGTGTTATGGTTTCCACATAAGATGGTAAGAAATAGGTCAGAACTATGTTCTAAGCAATGAAAGGTCATACTCCATACATGAACATTTAAATATCCATCCACGAAGTTAGTCTCGATGTGCATTAAATAGGAAATGCATTAAATTGAAACATCCATATGCTAAATATATTAAAAAAATTGAAGCCATCAAGATATTACATCAAGGTATCAAAGTATACATTTTTTCCTAACTTGTTTGTTTCATGTGCATCTATAGGTACAATCATCTATTAGATTAAATATGAGTGCGGATAAATGTGGCTCCCTCGAGGGTTGAGCTCATCTCATATAATTGCATAAGCAATATGAAGGAAAGTAATCAAGTTATCTGTACAATTTTTGAATAATCAATCACAGGCTCTACATCTCAGTTTTATGAATGAGATAACAAGTGTTGGCACAATTATGATGGAGTTAAATTAGAGACAAATCTACTTTTTACACTTCATAAGAAATGGACTGTGTGGCAGTCACAGATGATAGCCCTGTGTAAGCAAAGGAACAATCAATACATGGACTTTATAAGGGTGTTGTAAAATGCTAATCTACTTTGGAATGATAGTAACAGTGACAACCCTTGACATTAAGTCATAGTTAATAATAGTTAAGTGATGATCTAAGATAAAGTTAATAATCATGATAGTCCAATAAAGTAGGACCACAATCAACTATCAAGTAAAGAAGATGCAACATATAAAGATGATGATAACGTGTCTAAGTCAAAATCATGAGCTGGTAACAGCAGAAAGCTCCTATCACAGATAAGAGTTTATCTCTTTTTTATAGAACTATCTCAAAAATTTCAAGAGTTTCATGAATGTCAAGAATACAATTGCATCAATAAGGCAATCATGACTGAGGGTTTCTATCATATGATATCAAGTGCACAGATATAAAGTAAAGACAACCTTGATTATCTTTCAATACGAAAGATACTACAATGTTGAATTTTAGCCTTCAAAAGGACATCCACGAATGGGTAAGCCATAAAATGTGAAAATCAAGTTCTCAAAGATCAAAAGAGAGGAGTAAAATCCTCTTAACTTATTTTCCCAAACTTTTCCATGAAGCTACAAGAAATGAAAGAATGATTCAAAAGGAGAGGAAATTACTCATCGCCACAATTTGCATGATGAAGAAATCTCAGATCAAGAAATCACCTTCGAATAGAAGTTTCATAAGAAAAAGGTGATTATTTTGAAACCCTAAGGCCAAGAAAATATCAGTACTCAATAAGAGGAAAACCATAAGAATTTGTCCAAGGCCATAGCCAAAAAGCCCTCATAGAGCTTCAAAATGAAGAAAATAAAAACCCAAATGCATGAGCAAGCCCGTGGCCATTTAAATACAGCTCATATAGCATAAAATTGAGCAGTATATACAAAGACACATCTAGAGTTTCAAAGGAAACTATCATGGCATTTTAACAAATCTCAACAAAGGATCCCTTGAATTTTATAGCCATGAAATAGAAAGTCAAGGAATTTTCCCAGAACACGTATCATTATTTATGTAGCTCAAGAAATAGAAGAAGCCGCGGTCTGTGGTTTGTTTAAATCTTCATACTCTTTAGCAAATAATGGAGGTGTGAGCTTCAAGTAAATGCATAGAAACTTCAGAATCTACAAAAAGGAGAAAAAAAAAATAAAGAAGGTATATTCATTTTCTATGAACATAGCATCTATTTCTTCAGAAATAAAATGGAAGTAACAAATAAGTGCTTACCCAACACGTAGAAACCCTGGTTTGTGAAAAATCTACCAGGAAATGTCACTATTCTACTCTAGATCAAATTCTCATGGCAGCACCATGGCTCCTACAGGAAGCAAAATAATGCTTTTTGTTAATTCTACTTTCCTTTAGGGTTTTACCCTAATTTTTGTCGATGGAGCTTCCTTTTTGCCTTTGATTTTAAGTCAAATACATTGCAACTATTATGCTGCATGGGATAGCTTTTATTTTCTCTTATGGATCTAATTCTTCTAAGACTTAGTCATTTTTTCCTTTAATTTTTGCATTAATTCTAAATGTAAAATTTTTTTTTATCAAGTAATGCATTATAAATTACTTCATCAAAATTGTTATTTTAAAGAATGCAAAAAATAAAACAAGATAATGGAGATTTTCAGTGCATAACAAAGGGAAGATATAGATACAAAATGTTGTTAGTGCAGGTCCTAGTTTGTGTCCAAATTTTGTAAATGGTGTGTAGTTGTGAATTGATTTTCCTTCTAGAAGTCTGAGAATTATGACCTTGCTATGAAATACTTATGCAGTGACATACAAGAGTAAGTTGTGCAATTTTTTTTAAAAAATTTCTCAATCATTATAAGTAGAGTGTTGAAGTTCTGAATTTCATAGTCCTGTTTTCAATTAGGTGCATCACCATAGAAATAGATTATCTTCATTTTTATGCATATCTTTCTTTGTTTTTCCTCATTAGTCAATAGTTTAGGTGACACCATAGGAAGTCAGCCTTCTTCAGAGGTTGACCTCTATCTACAAGTAACCCATGGCTTTAGAGGTCTTCCCATGTTACACTAAGGTGTTGAACATCAAGTTCAATAGGGTGCACTTTCAATAGCTAACAATAATATTGTCACATCAAGTGGTGAATTAAATGTTCAAATGTTGAGTATTTGATGTCTCCGTTCTATATATACTTCACCAACTTTATTTTCTTAATATCATTTATAATATATTTTTCTTTTCTTTCTTTCTTCTCTATTTTCAATTTAAAAATTAAATGGAGTCTTCATAACATCTCATGCTACCCAAATGTTTTTGGGAGAAAAGAAGTGATGATGCATACAATAGATGAAAGCTAATATGGTTTTTACAATTCCTTGTGTGCAAGTTGAGGATGCTATAAGAATAATTGTGGGTAGGGAATGGCTTCAGAACAAACTTTGTGCTCTATTTTTTTAGGTAGCTATTGTCACATAAAATTGCACCCTACTGAACAAGAGTTCAGTGTTTAGATGACACAATGGAAATGACCTCAAGGTGTGGGACCTTGCAAATTAAGGTCAAGTCTCTGGAGAAGGTTGGATTCATCTTCTAAACTAAGTGCAGTTGTGTTGGTCTAACCCAACACATGAAATTCCTAATGCTAACCTACTCTAACAGATCACAAGGGAAAAGGGAGAAAGAGACATGAAATTTGAAAGAAGGTGATGCACCGAATTTAGAGTTTGTTCCTTCCTAATTCAAAACAATATAATATATCAAAGAAACAACTAAAACACCCACTTGGATATGAAGGTAAATGAATTTTAATCAAATACGTAAGAGGTAATGGTGATAATAGGTGAATTTTATTGACATAAATCTTGAAGTAACCTTTACAATGGAAGAATACAAGAGTTGTAGGTCTACAAAAGAAAAATCGTAGAGGAGCTAGAGGAAGGATCCATAATAATGATATAATATTTTCCTTTATGGTTCAAGCATAACCAATATTTTCAATAAAAACCCTAACCATAACCTAACTAGGGTTATAGAAGATGAAATCAATCAAGAAAAATTATCTAAATTGCTCCCATTATAAAGAAAAATAACTAGCCATAAAGGCTCTGACATCTCAAGCACATCCCAAGATGATGACTCTCAATAATGACTGGATGGGAACCCATGAATTCTATAATAAAATCTAGTCCAACATACCTTGACAGAAGAAAATGACCTATACAACACATCAAGGAGTAATGGCACTATCTAAAAATGAAAAGCAACATTGAAAAGGTATGAAAAATTGATCCAAGTCGATCAAATTCAATCTAGTAGTTGAGAAATGTCATTGAGCCATTACTTCTTCAAATATGTCACAAACAAGAGTAGTTGATCATTGAAGTTTGAATGATTTCCATTGGATTGGAGATGGACCACTGAGATCGAACATTGGGCCAAGTTTAAAACATCATTGTTGATCTCCACCTTCAAATTAGGGTCGTTGATCATGCATCACGAAAATCACCCTACCTCCTTGCTTCACAACAATGATGTGAAGCAAGGGCATGATGCCACCTCAATCATTGGATATTCTTCATTTAAACTCAACTCTTCATTTCCCATCATGGAAAGGTGCTAGGCTAATGTTTTTAAACTATGATGTGAAGAACCCTTGCAATAACCATTAGATTATCTCCATTGAATTTGAGTCATTGAATCACACAAGGAAAACCAAGGCCTATGGCCCACCAAGACACTTGTCTCCTACCCATTGTCCCACTAGGCTCAAACTCAGGATGCACCATATCACCGTGGGATAGTGGGAAACTACCAGTTGCCACACTAATGTCATGCACCATCCTATCGAGATGTTGAAGGGACCATCACTTATGTTCTGTTGATATCTACCTATCTCCTCAATGAAGAGATCCCCTCTCTTACATCACTCATCATGCAAAGGACTCCAAACTCATAGAACAAGAACATGATGTGAAGGTAGATAGCGATATGATAGCACTTGGCAGAGAATATCCTACCCCTTTGATACCTTCTCCATTAGAATATCAGAGGGACCACAAAATAGCTCCCTCTGATATTGATCCTTCTCATTGATGAGGAGCCCTACCATTCATCGCACATCGTACGAAGGATTTCATTACTTTTGATCATAATATTGATACATAGGACACCTGCAATGATCGTTGGATATTTTCCCTCAAATATGAACCATTTTTCGTGCATCATGAAAGTGAAATATAGAGGCCAAATGATTACAGCGATAAGCAACGCAAAGGAAAATATCGTCGCTCATCATGGAAATGGAGCCAATGAGTGACAAGGTTTTAGTGATAAGCGATGGAAAGACCTAAGTGGTAGTAATTAGTACACACCTTAAAATTTGTTTTAAAATGGGGGTCGCACCTAGGTAAAGTAAGGTTATGTGATGTAGAACTTTCAAACCTAGGGAAAAACATTAGACTTGGGTGAAAATATTTTAAGACACACAAACATAAGATTTAGGACAAATATTTGAATGAGGGGGGACCAGTAAGACAAGGATGAAAGGGTTGGTCAAAACACAACTTTGATAGACGTAATTTATAACTAAATGATCGAGAACTGGCTATAGAGAGTTAACAAAGGAATATAGTGTCCTCCAAGACTATGGGGTTTAGATTCTAAGCATATGATGGTTTTGGAAACCCTAACTTGTAGATTTAGAATCCTAAAAAAACACATTTGAGGAGTTTCCAAATCTCAAAGACCTAGATTCATCAAAATAATAATGGATTGAATAGGATGCACACATAGGATCTTTATGATCAGATATAAATAATGTTCATCCAAGGGTGGCATAAAATATGTCAACATTTTAGTGATTTTTGTTGGATTATTACCTAGTAATCATGGAATAGAAGGGCCTTATTAGTCCATTTGGCACAGAGTCATGAAAAGGGTTAACAAAACTGGGCCTCCCAAGGGAAAAAAACAAAAACATGTGCAGGCCTACACTTGGAGGAAAGCATAGAAACTAGGAACGTAAATTCCCTTAAAGAGAATTTAGGGTGTGCAAAATCACTTCATAAGAAGCAAAAAAAATAAAATTACAATATATACATGAAAACTCAAAACCTATCAAAAATAAGGTTTGAGATGAATCCCATTGACTAATATTGGAAGAACCTCACCGTCCAACTTGGAAAGGTTGAATGCATTGGCCTCCTTGTAACTAGTGATGACATATGGACCACTCCAAATGGCATCAAACATGGAATTCCTTCCAGCTTTAGCTCTATTTGTACCCCATTTAAATACTAGATCTCCCTCTTGGAACAATCTATGAACTACCTTTTTGTCAAGATTTCTTTTGACCTCTAATTGATGTGTTTCTATGACTTGCATAGATTTGTTCCTTGTCTCCTCTAGTTCCAAGAGTTCAACCATCCTTATTATCATAGCATCATTTTCTTCTAACTCCAACTAATGTGCCAACTTAAGGGAAGGAAACTCCAACGATAATGGAAAGCTTGCTTCCCTTACATAAACTATCATAAAAGGAGAATTACCAATTACTCTTTTAGGAGTAATTCTATTAATCCAAAGGGTTGTATTCAACTTGCTATGCTAGACCCTTTTGTTTTCTTCAATGGTCCTTTTGATAATCCTGATGATATTTTTATTTGAAGACTTAGCTAGGCTATTACCCTAAGGATAGTAATTAGATGAGATCTTCAAGTAAATACCATGCTTCATTTCCCAATCAGGGATCTGAGCACTAGTAAACACCTTGGAATTATCTGAAATAATGATGGAAGGAGTGCCAAATTTGGTAACAATTCCATCAAGGAATTCTAAAACTAAAACATCAGTGGCATCTTTCAAAGCAACTACCTATGTCCACCTTGTGAAGTAATCTATGGTTGTTAAAATTCACTTATGACTAGCACTTGATGATGTATTTATCATGCCAATAAAATCCAAACCCCACTGTAGAAATGGCTAATCAACTTGGAGGGAAGCCAACCTTTGCTTTCTAGAAAAGAAAGAATAATTTTTGTAATTTCTCACCCATTTGTGAGCACCATTGAACAAAGTTGTCCAATATTAACCAACCCTCATAATATTTGTAGGAGTAGTCCTTACAGAAAAATAGCCACCTAAAGAGCCATCATGGAATTCATTCAACAATTTGCTGAATTGATCTACCTGTATGCATCTTTATAGGACTCCATTGAAATCCTTTATGAAGAGTATGCCATCCACTATGACATAGGCAATAGACTATAATCTAAAGTGTCTTATTTTGGTCCTATCTAGACCCAAAGGATATCTACCTTCTTGTAAAAAGGTAGTCATATCATGCACCCAACTACCTTGTATGTTTGCATTTGGTGCTTGTTCCTATAGCACAAGGGAAACCTTTGTACGAGTCCCAAATGTTGATACAAGTTGTTCACACAACCCTTTTCCTCTCACTAGCTTGGTGATCTTGATGTCAACATCATATTCTATCACCTTGGTGATCCATCCAGCCCTCTTTTCATTGATATCTCTCCTCAATAGGAGCTTTTTAGCACTAACATGGGGCACCATTAGCTATAACCTATTATTAGACAACATATGTCTATATTCTTTCAATGCTCTACAACAACAAGAGCTTGATTTTCAACATAGCTATACTTTAATTCATAATCTTTAAGCCTTCACTAAAGAAAGCAATGGGCTACTCCATATTTTCTTTATTTAGCTAAGTTAGAATAGTTGATATACTTGCTTCATCTCTAAAGATATAAATAATGAAATCCTTGTCATAGTTAGGATTGAAAAGGGTAGGATCTTGAGCAATTTCTTGTTTGATAGCCTCAAAGCTATCCTTACCTTCCTTGGTCCATTTGAAGAACCTATTTTTCTTAAGCATAGAAGTAAGAGGCTTTACCAAAGTAACAAGATTTGGAATGAACCTCTTCACAAAGTTAATTGTGCCTAATAAACTCTGTAATCCTTTCTTGTGACTGGGAAGTGGGATGGCCAAGATGGATTTTACTCTTATGGGATCTATATCTATGGAAATTTAGATGGGTTTGCTTATTAAATAATAAACATCAAAATCCAATGAAATAACAAAGCACAAAGGAAATATAATGAAAATAAAAGGAGTAATATTACCAAAAATCTTCATCTTCTATGGTTCACCTTTGTTACACCTTCTAGTTTGCAATAAATAAATGAGGCCCTCAGATTTCAAATTGAGCAACCTATAATAATGCCAAAGCCCTATGCAAATGTTGAAGGATTTGATAAAATTATGCCTATGTCTATGAAAATATGATAAATGAAAATAATGACTACCAATGCTAAAATGACTATAATTCCTATATTAAAAATGACGGGGTCCCAAAATTATGAGAAAAATTGTCTTTTATAGAAAAACACAATTTTGAGTGGATGGATGAGATTAAATTCTAAGAAAGACCTAGAATGAGAGGTCCAGATTAAACCTGAGAATCCCTAATTAGGGTTAGGGAAAATTCATTAATCGAACAGTCAAGATAAAAACTTAGATAAATGGATCAACGATGGAGAATAAATGAGACAAGTTAATTAGAAAATAAATATTTTTGAAAATTAAGAAGATAAAGATTGTCTGATTTGCGAGATTCGAAAAATCAAAGAGATAAGAGTTGAACTAAAAAGCAGATTTGGAAAATCAAGAATCTGCCTGATTACTTGATTTTTAGAAGATTAGCTACCAACTTGAATTAAATTAATTCAAATTATGGATTTTATAGACAATAAATAATCTTTTTCAGATTATTTACCAAAATGGACTGACAATTAAGATTGTGATGACATTTAAATATTTCATTTATTTAAAATGAGAGGAATATTAAATTGGCAATTAAACAATTAAATTTAATTATTTAATTTAGAAGATAAGATTAATTAATTAAATAAATTAATCAATTCATTTAATTATGACAGTTAGTGACATATTAAATAAATAAATAAAACTTATTTATTTAATAATCAGTAAGAAATATATGACAAAGGGGTATTAAATAAATTAAGAAAATTATTTAAGGGAAGACTCGGACAATTAATGACATATTTAATAAATAAATAAAGTTTATTTATTTAATAATCATGAAGAATACAAAGACATGAATTAATTAAACAATTATAAATTATTTAACTAATAGTCAAATGTGGACCAAGGACATAATTAAATTTCATAATTATGCTAGGACGAAAGTGGTAAAAATGAAGCTTGCAAGCCTAGGTCATTTTTAGGTGTCTACATTTTTCCCATCTTTGTCATAATGTAGCATGTCGCATTGTGACAAAGAAAATAAGTCAAAAATATGCCCCAGTGAAGGTATGGAGTATCATTGCCCCCTCGGGAAATTTTTTCAATTTTGAGCCATCGCTAGAAAAATTTGAAAATGATCCCGATAAGTCAATTGGGTGCCCAGAAAAATAATGGTGTAGTCGGTTTTGGATTCAGACATGTTTAGGACAGCCCACAAGGTGGTCGCACTTGGTCAAATGACCTTCCAGTATTAACCTTGTTTGAAAAATGTCATTTTGACCTTATAAATAGGTTGACAAAGGGGTAAAAGTCAATTCATTTTTACTATTTACTTTACATATTTCGAGAGCCTAGAGCAAAAAGGAGCGTAGCGAGGATGGTGATTCCAGTTACAGGGCACCATGGTGAGATCGTCCGGACCTTCAGACAGGCCGAGGGCTCGGAGCCAGTGGTACGTACCCTTGTCCCTCTTTGTAGTTTTTTTCATTTTGTGTGTCAAATTTTAGTTTCTAGGGTGAACAACGAATGCGTCGTGACGCATATGCGTTCATGTTTGACACATTCAATTTCATGTTCGACAAATGCATATGCGGTATTTGAAAGATCAAATTCATTTTAATAGAGCGATTGTGATTGAGAAAGTTGAATGTAGTTTGACAAATGCGATACAATTTAAAAAAAAAGTTTTTGTTTTGTTGTTTTGATGGAAAATTTGATCTGTTTAATATTGAGTGTTTTGGAGCTGTAAATGTGATAATTCCAGAAAGCACTTGACAAGCACAGTGTTTTAAAAGTAACCAAACACACATCAGATAAGCACAATCCTAGGTTAGGCCATGATAGTATTCACTAGATTCCATGTGAATTTCCCCAACTACATATCTGTAGCGTGTGAATTTAGAAGCTTGGCTGCACGGGCTCCCCCTTACAATGCACTCTCTTCTCAAGCCAACCAAGCTTCCAACCCCCATGAATCTCCCATGGCGAGCTAATCACCTCTACTACAAACTACGAAAGTGTGGATGCCTTCACACCGACCGGTGTTGCGCTAGAAAATAGAAGGATTTTGGCTTACTACACATAAGTTTTTAGTTCGGGACCCCCATTCGAGTGGCCATACATGGGGCAAGAGATTAATCACCATTAAGGTGGAACTCCAGCCTGAAGAGGTTAAGCTCAACAGGGTTTAAGGGAGTACAACTCTGTCTGTATGACACATCCACACAAACAACCTTAGGTTTTCCCTTAAGGTTTACATTTATATACCGTTCAGGGGTAGCTTGGCTTTAGCTCTGTTGCCAGTTTGAGTCACATTGGGGTGATGAAATCCCTAGGCAGGCCCAATTTCTAGAGTTGGTAACCGTTTCTCTTACACCCAAGATCGCCTGAAAGCGCGAGGGGAGAGGATACTCCGATATACCAAGTCAGGATAATAACAGATAAAAATGGGTTTGGTTTTCTGATCACGAGGTTTTCACCAAGTGAGAGCATACTCACCTACCATTTTGCAAACACAATCAAATAGAAAAAAAACACTCATCCATTTTAAAAGCACCAAAATGAAATGTTTTCTATGCTAGAAATTGCACACGTTGTTTGAAAAATGAGTCTTTGACAAGCGTAGCTGCAAAACCACAAGTTAGCAGTTTTATCCACCAGTCTTGGACCCACGAAACGTAACTACCACACGTTGTGAAACACGATAGTAACACGACAACCCCTACTAGGTAGAATGCAGAAAATAAACCAGAATGCTAAAAGAAAACAGAAAGAACAGAAAAACCTTAAAAAAAAATTGAATGCAAATGAGAAGAAAACTTTACGAGGTGAATGCGTCACAACAGAGAAAATGCATCACTTGGTTCATCAAATGCAGCTCTGTATTTCAACTGTAGCTTTCTGGACTACGATTGTGGCTTGACAGAGCGATTGCGGCTTTCCTATTTGCGAATGTGTTGCGACGCATCAAATGCATCACAATTTAAAAAAAAACGGTTGAGTCGCTCCATACCTATACCTTCAAAAATAGCAGAAAAAACAAAACCATACGGAAATAATAGCAAATAATAGAGTCGTGTTCACGTTGGGTTCACCAAATGTATCTATGGAAATTTAGATGGGTTTGCTTATTAAATAATAAACATCAAAATCCAATGAAATAACAAAGCACAAAGGAAATATAATGAAAATAAAAGGAGTAATATTACCAGAAATCTTCATCTTCCATGGTTCACCTTTGTTACACCTTCTAGTTTGCAGCAAGTCAATGAGGCCCTCAGATTTCGAATTGAGCAACCTATAATATGTCAAAGCCCTATGCAAATTTTGAAGGATTTGATAAAATTATGCCTATGTCTATGACAATATGATAAATGAAAATAATGACTACCAATGCTAAAATGACTATAATGCCTATATTAAAAATGACAGGGTCCCGAAATTATGAGCAAAATTGTCTTTTATAGAAAAACACAATTTTGAGTGGATGGATGAGATTAAATTCTAAGAAAGACCTAGAATGAGAGGTATAGATTAAACCTGAGAATCCCTAATTAGGGTTAGGGAAAATTCATTAATCGAACGGTCAAGATAAAACCTCAGATAAATGGATCGACGATGGAGAATAAATGAGACAAATTAATTAGAAAATAAAGGTTTTCAAAAATCAAGAAGATAAAGATTGTCTGATTTGTGAGATTCAAAAAATCAAAGAGATAAAAGTTGAACTGAAAACCAGATTTGGAAAATCAAGAATCTGCTCAATTACTTGATTTTTGGATGACTAGCTACCAACTTGAATTAAATTAATTCAAATTATGGATTTTATGAGACAATAAATAATCTTTTTTCAGATTATTTACCAAAATGGACCGACAGTTAAGATTGTGATGACATTTTAAATATTTCATTTATTTAAAATGAGAGGAATATTAAATTGGCAATTAAACAATTAAATTTAATTATTTAATTTAGAAGATAAGATTAATTAATTAAATAAATTAATCAATTCATTTAATTATGACAGTTAGTGACATATTAAATAAATAAATAAAACTTATTTATTTAGTCAAAGAAATATATGATAAAGGGAATTAAATAAATTAAGAAATTTATTTAATTAAGGGAAAGACTTAGACAATTAATGACGATTTAATAAATAAATAAAATTTATTTATTTAATAATCATGAAGAATACAAAGACATGAATTAATTAAACAATTATAAATTATTTAATTAATAGTCGAATGTGGACCAAGGACATAATTAAATGTCATAATTATGCTAGGATGAAAGTGGTAAAAATGAAGCTTGCAGGCCTAGGTCATTTTTATGTGTCTACAAGATCAATGACCAAGCCATCCTCTAAAATAATGTGCCCAAGAAGCTTTCCCTAATTAGTGGAAAAGACACATTTATTTATATCTAGAGAAATACCATATTCCCTACATTTCTAAAACACTTGCTCAAGATGACTAAAATGATCTTTTGCATGCTTTAAAAATAATGTGATGTCATCCAAATAGACCAAAACAAATTATCTAGGCACACCTTGAAATGCCATGTCCATGGCTCTCTAAAAAGTAGCACCTACATTGATTAGACCAAAAGGAATTTTACAATAAGCATAGGTGCTCCACTTAGTAGTAAATGTTGTCTTATGTTGATCAGATTCTTGGACTAGAATTTGGTAGTAGCCTAAATAACCATCCAAGAAAGAAAACCTTTCTGACCCACTAACTCTTTGTAAAATCTGCTCCATGGAGGGGAGGGAATAATGATCCTTTAGGGGGGCTTTATTTAGATCCCTAAAATCTACACAAAGTCTTATTTCCCCATTCTTTTTTCTAACAAGAACAAGATTTGCAACCCATGAAGAGTGCTTGATGGGAAAAATTATTCCAACCTCAATCAATTTGGCCAACTATTTTCTCATTAAAGGCCCAATCCTAGGATTTATAGGCCTTTTTCTTGTCTTACAGGTTTGGCATCAAGATCTAATTCAATAGTATGTTGGGAAAGTCATTGGTAAAAACCCTTTAAGTCTTCATAAGTCCAAACAACTACATCATTGTATGTATTGCAAAGATCTATGAAAACATCATGTTCAGTGGTAAAGCATACCTTTCCCAAGTTTAGAGACTTTCCTTTTAAAAGTTCTATTGGCATGAAGTCACCCTTATTTATAGATAAGTTCATCATCTTCTACTTTAATTGATCATCAGGGCTAAAAATACCTCTAATAGTGATAAGACCATCTGGTAGCCTGTTGCTACTTAGTTGCACAATATAATTACCATATCAATTTTGCAGCTTGGAATAATTTATTTTAGAAAAAATTTCCTCATATTTCAAAAAATTCACTATTTGTTGGTCATTATCAAAGAATTTCCAGTGATCTTGATCATTTGGAACAATAGGCATCACCACAAGTTTGATATGTTACTCCTTTTTGCTTGTAATATTTGTTGGTATGTCAAACTAAGCACCAATAACTACAAGTCTATCAACATTTTTATTCTAATTTCTTGGAGTTGTTTGGATTTTAAAACCCTCAAAACCCTCAATTAAATCCCAAAACCTATGTTCGTAGGATTTGAGTAGATTTTTCTTGGTTGAGCTTTGAGTTCTAACTTGATGAACAACCAATTCACTATCACCAAAAATTGGTAACAATTTGATGTTCATTTTCTATGCAAATTGAAGACCTTAGATGAGTGCTTCATACTCAGCCACATTATTAGTGCAACTAAATTGAAGCCTGAAAGAAAAGTAATATTTCTCCTTTCTTGGAGATACTAACATTACATTAGCACCAACACCATTTCTATTTCTAGAACCATCAAAAATCATCTACCACAATCCCCCTAAGTCTTCTTGAGTTTTTCATGAGGTTCGGGATAGTAGCATTCTCTTCATGAATTTAGTAGGTATTGCTATCACCTAGAAATGCACCCTATGCAAAGTTTACAAACTAAGCTTTCTAGTGAAACATTGGATCATTTCAACGATGTGGGTCACCTGTAGTTGAAATGAACCTTCGGAGAAGGCCGGCTTCCTTTGGGTATCACCTAAACTAATGATCTTTGTAACATAAAGGGAGGAGTGTATACAAAAAATGAAACTAAACTAAACTATTCCTATTGTGATACACCGAGCTGATAAGAAATCATGGAACAGATACAAGGACATACACTTAGAAAGCAAAAGGTCAGCATTTTCACTTACTTAACATAACCCCTTTAAACTCATGCACTATTCTTAATAGGCTTGCTCTACATGCATATCTTAGGAAAGAAAGATGAATTTCACAACCTTAGGTATAAATACAGATTAAAAAAAAACACAGTTAAGAAATTGCACAGTATAAAATATAGAAATGAGAGTAATACAAACATTAATAGTAGATTCCAAGGTAAACTCTGCATTTTATTCTAGATTCTAGTTGAGTTACAAAACATACATTTAGTTGAGAAAGGATTGATAAAAATCACTAACTCCCTTCAATGCATTATCCAAACTGTTTACAAAAAGGAAAAAAATGCCTTATATATCAAAATGTGTCGGCCCTTTAGGGCTTACAAAAATATCGGTCTTAGAAAAATCTATCCTAAGATCTTTTGATTGAATTAAATGTTGCACCCCTACGTGTCCTTGCTGTGTGTGTCGATGAAGAGCTACTGCCTGGAGAAACCCCTTAGATCTTTTGAAGCTACTGAGTGCATTTATTTCTGGTCCTTGTGTCCACCTACTAAATCCCCCTATTGAGCACCCTGAATGCTCCTGAGTCTAGAATAGATACACGTTGATTCACATTCTATTGATTCTCTTGACAGTAGTCAAGCCACCAATGATTCACCCGTAGCTCTCCTTGATTGGCTAGGCACATTACATGCAGACTCCCCTATGGTCAAAAGCTCATTCAGTCAGAATTTCATCTCGGTAAGACACTTGAAGTGTCTTGCCGATGTGATTATGCCCCTCTGAAGCTATCAACACAACACATGATAGTTGGTGAGACATTATAACAAGCTTTAGAATTCATATCGATATCACTGAGGCCATCAACAAGACACAATTCTATTGCCAAGACATCATGTTGAAAATCCCCACCCTTTAGCGAAGGCACTCTATTTCGGTAGGACTTCGATCAGTCGCTGAGACATTCCTAGCGATGACCCCTCCTCTGGCTTGGGCTCCAATATTTCACTCGGTGAGACCTACCTGGGTCAGTGAGATATCATGGCAAGACTCAACCATTCTTATTGGGCTAAAACATCCCTTTGGCAAGACTCTAAACCCTCGGCAAGACATTGTGTTGATATCAATTCCTTTCGACGAGTACATCCGCGTCAGCAAGATCCTACTAGGTCGGCAGGACCTCATAGCAATGTTGGATCTTTCTCCCCGAGCTAGCTCTACTTCAGCGAGACCTCGCTTGGTCGGCAAGACCTCACAGCAAGCTCATTTTAGTCACCCCGAGTTTCGCATTTCTTTCGATGAGACACCTAATTGGTCGCTAGGACCTCATGGTGGTGACTAGACTCCTAGAAAGTGCACTTTATGTCACAGCGACATCACCAGGTCGAGGAGACCTTTTAGTGAACTCATCCTACTCCGTCGCCAGGACATTCTTGGGTCGCTGAGACTTCTTGTCGAGCTCAGATTGCCACGCTGATGCCGCTTTTACTTCTTGAGACTTCCCTACTTTTCCCATACCTCACACTGAGGTTCTCTTCTTTGCTAAGCTATTCACTTGTTGGTGAGACATCACCAAGTTGGGGAGACCTTTCTCTGACTTGGAATGCTATACCGAAGGCCTACTTATTGGTGAGACCCAATCAGTTCGCTGAGACCTTACAACAAACACTTTGTTTTTTGATGGGCTCCTTTTCCTATCGAGGAGACATCCTTACTTTGGCAAGACCTCAAGGCAAAGTCTTCAACTCTTAGCGAGCTCAGCTTGCTTTTGGTGAGACCCTACCGAGTTGGCAAGACCTCACCCGTATGACTTTCCTTGGCAGGACCCCCGGCCTTCGGTGAGACATCGTTTGGTTGCCGAGACCTCATGACAAAGGCTTTAACTCTTGGTGAGTTCATTTTATTGTCACCCATATCAGCAAGACCCCATATCCTTTGGCAGGAATCAAAGCGAGGCATAGCTTTGGTGAGACCTAGGCCCATTGGCAAGACCTCTTGTCGATGGAAACTTCTTTCACCGAAATGACAGCCTTTCGGCAAGACGTTATACTAAAGCCCCTCTTTTTTGTTTCGGCAAGACACCCACGGTTGGGGAGACATCCTCCCAAAAACATGACCATTCACTGAGCTCTCATCTTGTTGCCGAAACTTTGGCCTATCGGCCAGACCCTTCACCAAACACACTACGGTCTCCCCGAACTCACTTCTTTCGGCCAGACTACCTACTTATCACCAGTTTTCATGCCGAAATCCTCCATTTTGCCTAAGCTCTCCTCTTGTTCACTAAGACTTTGGCTTGTCAGCCAGACCCTTTGCCAAACACACTCTAGTCTCCCCGAACTCATGTCTTTCGGCCAGACTTTAAGCCATCAGCGAGACTCATGTCAAAGGAAACAAGTTACGCCGATATCACTTCCTCCCGGTGAGATCTTCACTATCGGGGAGACTTCGCCTAGTCGGTAGGACTTACTCTGAAGTCACTAGGTTACGCAAAAAACATAACCTTCAGCATGACTGTCATTATAGGCTAGAGCCTTGGTGAAATCATCCCATTTTGGCAAATGCCTCAACTGTCGGTGAGACACATCCTGATCACCGAGACCACATAGCGATGAGAACCTGCTTTGCCGAGAGCACAACCTTTCCCGTCGGTGATACATGCTCCTGTTGGCAAGATGCTATGCCGAATATGACCCTTTAGTGACCCTCTTATTTTCTTCGGTGAGACATCTGAGAGGTCTTGGCGACTTTCTCCTTAGAGGATTTTCATGCCAACCTTGAACAAGGCGGGCTTCCCAACTGAAATCCCTATGACCTAGCATCAAATTCATGACTTTTTCCCTTGTGTGAATGCTCCATTTGGCCTTCTCGAACCTCTATCACATGATTTATCCTACTTGATTGAGCCCTTGGGTGAAAATTAGGTAACATTTATGGTGACCTTTGCTAGATGTTTTCCTGCTAAACATGAAAAACCAGTAGCCAAAACTTGTCCATTGGGCATGGAGTCGTTAGGAGGCTTAGAAAACAAACAAAAATATTTGTTTTGCACATGGCTGCAACTTATCTGAGACCCATAAGACACAATAGGTTTCCAAAAGAAAAGAAAAACAAGGGAAAATGAAAGAAAATAACTACTATGCCATCACAGCACCCAGGAAATAGAAAATAATTAACCTGAAGCACAGAAGCACTGATTGAAAACATAAACCTAACTAGATATGTTCAAGAAAGGCACTCATCAGACTTGAAAGTAGGGTTTAAGGTGTATCCCACTGACTGGGATAGGAAGTACTTCTCCCTCTGTTGTAGCTAGTTGATAAGCATTGTGTTCCTTACAGTCTCTAATAATGAATTGACCTGTCCATATGTTGTCAAATTTAGAGTGATGGTCGGGCCTGCTTTTCAGAACATCCCATTTGAGCACGAGGTCTCCCACCTTAAAAGATTTTGTTGTAGCCCTTTTGTCAAATGTCTTCTTTGTTTGGAGCTGATGATACTCCAAAACCCTCATTGCTTTGTCCCTTGATTCTTCAAGCTCCATGAGCTCTGTATATCTCACGGACATTGGGTCTTGTTCCTCAAACATCTCCAACTGATGTATAATTTCAAGGGCTGAAAGCTCTACAGATAGAGGCAATCTAGCCTCTTTTCCATAGACTAACATGTATGGTGAATTTCCAATAGACCTCTTAGGGGTCACTCTGTCTACCCAAAGTGCATACTTTAATTTGATGTGCCAGGTCCTTTGATTATCCTCCACTATTCTTTTGATAATCTTGATGAGATTCTTATTTGTGCTTTCAGCTAAGCCATTACCCTAAGGGTAATAATTTGAAGATGTATTCAAAAGAATGCCATGCTTAACAGCCCAATCAGTTAGTCTTAATCCCAAAAATGCAAGAGCGTTATCAGATATGATAGAGTCAGGGACACCAAATCTGGTGATTATATCTTCATAGGATCTCAAAACTGAAGACTCTTTTGCTTCCTTGAAAGCTATTGCTTCTATCCACTATGTGAAATAATCTGTAGCTGTGAGCACCCACTTGTGACTAGAACTAGAAGGTGGATTTATTGGCCCAATGAAATCAATGCCCCATCTCATGAAGGGATGCTCCACTTGAATTGGATGCAGGGGCATAACAGGCAGCTTCTCCTTTCCTAAAAATAGAGCACATTTGACACACTTTCTTGACCAGGAATATGCATCTTTGAACAAGCTGGGCTAGTAGTAACCAGCTCTCATGATTTTCCAGGCAGTAGTTCTTGGGGAAAAGTGACCTCCTGCAGCTCCATCATGAAACTCATGAAGTACCTTTTCAATCTGATGACTTTGAATGCATCTTAATAGGACACCATTCAGATCCTTTTGAAAAGAACATTGTTTATCAATACATACGGTATGGACTGCAATCTGAAGTATCTTCTTCTAGCTCTGTTAAGACCTAAAGGACATTCACCAATTTGTAAAAATTGGGTCATATCTTGAACCCAATTAGCTACCCCTATAGGCACATCATCTTGAGCATTTTGAAACTCATTTGTATTAGTAAGCACAACATCATTTTCTAATTCATTGTTATTGCTTGACCCTGTAGCAAGCTATTCACAAAGACCTTTACCTCTGACCAGTTTGGTGATCTTGATATCTACATCGTACTCCATGACCTTAGTGATCCATCCTGCTCTTTTTTCATTTAGATCTTTGTTCAACAAAAATTCCTTCACACTTGAGTGTGCAACTAGAATATGAATCTTATTGTTTGAAACTAGAGGCTTAAAATTCTACAGGCTTCTGATCATGGAGAGAACATGCTTCTAAACAAATGTATACCTTTCTTCGTAATCAACAAGTACTTGACTGAAGAAAGCAATAGGTTGTTCTAATTTTTCACTATTTTTCTGTACCAGCATAGCAGAGATTGAACCAGTGCTACCAAAATCATACAAAAATAAGTCTTTAGAGAAATCCGGATTTACCAATGTCAGAGCAGATGCTAAAGCTTCCTTGATCTCTTCAAAACTATGCCTTGCCTCCTTTTTCCAACTAAAAATTGTGTTCTTTTTGAGCATGGAAGTCAAAGGTTGTAGCAAATTCACAACATTAGGAATAAATCTTCTCAGAAAATTAATTCTCCCTAAAAATCTTTGCAATCCCTTCTTATGATTAGGCAATGGTAGCTCCAATATAGATTTAACTCTTTCAGGGTCAATGGCAACTCCATCTTTTGATACTATATGGCCTAAGAGTTTACCTTCATGGACTGCAAAAATACTTTTTGTAGGATTGAGAGATATCCCATACTCTCTGCACTTTTCAAAAACTTGCTTGAGGTGTGACAAATGTTCATCAGCTCTCTTGGAATAGACTGTAATGTCATATAGATAAATTAGCATAATCTTGTTGATCAAACTTTGAAATGCCATGTCCATGGCCCTCTGAAACATGGCACCAACATTAGATAAACTAGAAGGCATCCTTTTGTATGCCATGGTTCCCCATTTAGTTGTAAAAGTAGTTTTGAACTGATCTTCCTCTTTAACTAGCACTTGATTATAGCCCAAAAAACCATCTAACAAGGAAAATCTTTCAGAACTGGCAACTACTTGTAAGATTTGTTCCATGGAGGGTAGTGGGTAGTGATATTTCAAAGATGCTCGGTTAAGATCCCTAAAGTCTACAAAAATTCTTATTTCACCATTTTTCTTCCTAACCAGAACAAGATTAGAAACCCAGGATGTGTGTTTAATAGGAAAGACAATACCCCCCTCAACTAGTTTGCTCGGCTCTTTGATCATTAAGGGCTCAAGCTTAAGATTCAAGGGCCTTTGTTTCTGCCTTACTGGCTTAGCATTAAGTTCTAACTCAATTATGTGCTAACCAATATGGAGATCAAACCCTTTCAAATTTGAGTATTACCAAGCAAAGACATCATGAAATTCTTGAAATAGAGCAACAAAAGCTTGTTTATCTTCATGTGAAATTTTTTTTCCTATCTTAAGAAGTTTACCTTTGAAAATCTCCAGTTCTTCATAATGTTCTTCTTTGATTTGCAAGCCAGTTTTACCATTTTTAAGCTCATCATCAGTACTAAAAATTGACTCTAAGGTAACAAGACCTTTGGGAAACTTATTGGTCTTCAGCTGTATGACTTGATCATCATACTGCTGCTTAATTTTTTCTTGATTAACTATGGAGAACTAATCTTCTTCAAGCAAGAAAGAAAGAATATGTTCATCGCTGTCAAAAACTTTCCAGTGAATGTTGTTATCAGGAATTGATGGCCTGACTACAACCTTCACACACTGTTGTACTTTCTCTTTTCTAATGTCACCTGGGATGTCAAACTATGCTCCAATGGTTGCAAGTCTATCAGCATGCGTGTTCTGGCTCCTTGAAATAGACACTAAGTTAAAGGCATCAAAATCCTCAAGTATGTTCCACACTCTGTTCCTATAAGACTTTAGTGTGTCATTTTTCACAACATTCAGGCCTCTTATTTGATTGACAATTAACTCGTTGTCCCCATATACTTTCAAGTGGGCTATTCCTCTCTTCCTTGCCCACTCAAGACCTTAAACAAGGCCCTCATATTCAACAGTGTTATTGGAGCATGCAAAAGAAAAAAAGAATGCAGAGTAATATCTATCACCCTATGGAGAAATCAACATTAGACCTCCTCCTGCTCCATTCTTTCTTCTGGAACCATCGAAGAACATCTCTCAAAGTCCATTTAATGGTTGCTGTAACTGGTCTGCATCTTTCTCTAGGTTTGGAATCTCTGTGTCAGGCTCAAGAATGACATAGTTACCCATACCAGCATCTCGAATGAGGTCTTTAGGACTGTCCAACACATTTTCAATTTCCCATTCATGTAGAAACACGTCAGGAACAACTTCTGCTTGAAGTTCTTGAGTAGCAGCCAGCTCACTATTAGTGAAAATGACATAATTTGTGTCTGCAGCAACAGGAGCAACATTGATGGGACTTGGATTATATGGCTCAATGTGATCCTTAGCCAATCTTTCAGATTTAATGGTAACCTTGGTTCCATATCTTGTTCTAAATATCATATGTGACCAATCAGTTGACACATAGCCACCTATCTTGGCTATAAAGTCTCTTGATAAACACAAGGAAAAGAAAGGTGGAAGGTCTATGATGCATATGTCTTGAGAAACTGAAAAATTAGGACAAGCATGAAGGTAAGACTCAAATCTTTAATGATCCCTAGTGTATTAATGGAGGTTCCATCCAATTGAATTACTTCCTTCTCTAAAGGCTGATACTCTAATCTAAGCTTGTCAGCAATCTCCTTTGGCATCACCGAGCTACTAGCTCCACTGTCTACCATACAGTTATGAACTAGCTTGTCACCATGATTACTGATACATAAAAAGGAGGTGGCTTGACTCCTTTTCCTGTCTCTATGCCAGGATGTTGATCATTTCCCCAGGGATTATTTGTTAACACAACTCTAACTTGACCTATTGGGGACTCAGACTCATCTGACACCTTAAGGTTTGACAAAGCTGAGCGTAGAATATCCTTTTGACCTAGGATGACTAATGAATCCCACATAGACATCATTACATTTGTTTTCTTCATACCATCAAGAATATTAAAGGGTACTGTTTGGTTTACCTTATGATGTACCTTTACACCAGCATGATCAGCTTGCAAGCGTGGCTGCTCCTTAGTCGGGAGTTGTTGATCTCTTTGTGAACCATGAGTTGCTTGAGATGTAGATGGTTCCACAGCTACCTCCTCTCCTCCATCAGCTACTTGGTCAAGCTCAAATGCTCTCTTCTTCACCTTGGTGTTAGCTACAACTGGAGAATTATCTACATTTAATCCACAAAATTCTTCACCTTGCCAATTGAGTAAGGTAGCATCATTTGCAAACTGATCTTGGTGTTGTGGAGATGACTCATTAAGTGCATGCTATTGTGAGCTTGATGTATTTTGTACCATCAATTCCTAATTGATGAGCCCATTTGAGCAAGTGGTTTGATTGTGAGGCTGATTGCAAGGGTAGCACCACTCATAGTCAGCTGCTAAATTGTTTTGAGTAGGAACCAAGTCCTTGACTACACTAACAGGTGCTAGAGCATAGGCTTGAAAAGGTCTTGTGTTCACATTTTGTCTTGGACCCTGATAATTGCCCTAGTAAGCTTGTCTACTACCTTGATATGCTTGTTGCTGACCTGGATTCTGCTATTGATAAGGCCTACTATAAGATTACTGCTTCTCTAAACTTACAAGCTTGTTACCAAAAGACTGCAATAGATTCTTGATCTCCTATAACTCATTTGGAGAACTTGAAGCCGTATTTTCTTGTGTTATAGCAGCTGGAACAGATGGAAAAGGTGTGAAAGGAGGTATCTGCAAGGGAATATTTGCATGAATCTCTAGAAATATAGGCATTGGTGGCCTAGGAGCAAGTTTACTAGCTTGTATTAAGTTTTTTTCAGCTCTAATGGCTATTTCAAAGGCATCTGGTAGAGAAACCCTCCCATTGATTGTATCATAATAGCTATATCACTGTTAAGAGCCCTCAAGAAGTACAAAAATGCATATTCTGGAGGTGGCCTCACCATTACAAGGATTCTATCCCAGGTCCTTTGAAATCTAAAATTAAAATCATTCATCTGTTCTTGTGGAGCTCTCTTAATCATAATTAATTGTTCTAATAGAGACAAGTTATCAGACCTATCTTGAAATTGTTTATGCTACGTGTCTCCAAATTCATCCCAAGTTGCAATTGAACTGACTGGTAGGCTTCTATACCATTGCATAGCTCTTCCCTATAGTGAAGCAGCTAGTAATCTCACTGCAACATCCTCTTGGGTTATGTGATGGACTCCACATAACGAAGCCACATCTCGCATGTGTTCAATTAGAGTAGTTTGATCTTCTCCCATGAAAGTTGGCAGACTCTTCAGTGCTACCATTGGAATGTCATTGTATTGTGCCAAATTCAAGGGGCTCCCTCCATTAAAAGCAACAAAGGGTTGATTCCTTGGAGTGGCCATTGGAGGTGGCTATGGTGGATTTACTGGTACTCTAGATGAAGCCAAGGATGAGATAGCAATGTGTGATCCCACAATGGAGGAGTGGATTGAGTTCTTCTAGAATAGATAATTATTGTTCCTTGCCTTTCCTCTACTCTGACTTGTCTTCTTGGTGGTGACAACTGCAAGTATTCAAAAGGGCCTGAGCTACTTCTTGTCTGAACTCTTCTCATAAACTGTAGAAGGCATTGATTTATGAAGTTCTTCCTCTTTATGGAGTCGTCAGGTATGCCGAATGACTTCTATAAAGTCTAATAATTGTTAGTTGCATACTAAACTAGTAGGTCAAACAAATTTTAGTCCCACCGGGCATGCCAGAAACTGTTGTCACCTAGAAATGCACCCTATGCAAAGTTTACAAACTAAGCTTTCTAGTGAAACATTGGATCATTTCAAGGTTGTGGGTCACCTATAGTTGAAATGAACCTCTAAAGAAGGATGGATTCCTTTGGGTATCACCTAAACTAATGATCTTTGTAAGGTAAAGGGAGAAGGAGTGTATACAAAAAATGAAACTAAATAGAACTATTCCTATGGTGATACACCGAGCTGATAATAAATCATGGAATGGATATAGGAAGGACATACAATTAGAAAGTAAAAGGTCAGCGTTTTCACTTACTTAACATAACCCTTTTAAAATCATACACTATTCTTAATAGGCTTGCTCTACATGCATATCTTAGGAAGGAAAGATGAATTTCACAGCCTTAGGTATGAATATAGATTAAAAAAAACATAGTTAAGAACTTGTAAAATATAAAATACAGAAATGAGAGTAATACAAACATTAACAGTAGCTTCCAAGGTTAACTCTGCATTTTATTCCAGATTCCAGTTGAGTTACAAAACATACATTTAGTCGAGAAAGGATTGATAAAAATCACTAACTCCCTTTAATGCATTATCTGAACTGTTTACAAAAAGGCAAAAAATGCCTTATTTATCAAAATGTGTCAGCCCCTTAGGGCTTACAAAAATATCGGTCTTAGAAAAATCTATCCTAAGATCTTTTGATTGAATTAAATGTTGCACCCCTGCGTGTCCTTGCTATGTGTGTCGGTGAAGAGCTACTGCCTAGAGAAACCCCTTAGATCTTTTGAAGCTACCAGGTGCATTTACTTCTGGTCCTTGTGTCCACCTACTGAATCCCCCTGTTGAGCACCCTGAATGCTCCTGAGTCCAAAATAGATAAATGTTGATTCACATTTTGTTGATTCTCTTGGCATTGGTCAAGCCGCCAACGATTCACCCATATCTCTCCTTGATTGGCTAGGCACATTACATGCAGACTCCCCTATGGTCAAAATTTCATTCAGTCATTATCACATCTTGGTGAGACACTTGAAGTGTCTTGCTGATGCGATTATGCCCCTCTAAAGCTATCAACACAACACGTGACAGTTGGTGAGACATTATAGCAAGCTTTAGAATTCATATCGATATCACTGAGGCCATCAACAAGACACAATTCTATCACCAATACATCATGTAAAAAATCCCCACCCTTTAGCAAAGGCACTCTATTTTGGCGAGACTCCAATCGGTCACTAAGACATTCCTAGCAACGACCCCTCCTCTGGCTCGGGCTCCAGGATTTCACTCGATGAGACCTTCCTGGGTCGGTGAGATATCATGGCGAGACTCAACCATTCTTATCAGGCTCAAACATCCCTTCAGTAAGACTCTAAACCCTCGGCAAGACATTGTGTCAATATCAATTCCTTTTGGCGAGTACATCTGCATCAGCAAGACCCTACCGGGTCAGCAGGACCTCATAGCGATTTTGGATCTTTCTCCTCGAGCTGGTTGTACTTCGGCGAGACCTCACTTGGTCGGAAAGACCTCATAGCGAGCTCATTTTAGTCATCTTGAGTTTCACATTTCTTTCGATGAGACACCTGATTGGTCACTGGGACCTCATGGCGGTGACTAGACTCCTAGCGAGCTCACTTTATGTCACAGAGACATCACTAGGTTGAGGAGACCTTTCAGTGAACTCATCCTACTCCATTGCCAAGACATTCCCGGGTCGCCGAGACTCTTGTCGAGCTTAGATTGCCACACCAATGCCACTTTTACTTCGTTGAGACTTCCCTACTTCACCCAGACCTCACACCGAGGTTCTCTTCTTCGCTGAGCTATTCACTTGTCAGTGAGACATCACTGAGTCGGGGAGACCTTTCTCTGACTTGGAATGCTATACTAAAGGCCTACTTATCGGTGAGACCCAATCAGGTCACTAAGACCTTACAACAAACACTTTGTCTTTTAGTGGGCTCCTTTTCCTATTGAGGAGACATCCTTACTTTAGTAAGACCTCAAGGTGAAGTCTTCAACTCTTGGCGAGCTCAGCTTGCTTTCGGTGAGACCCTACCAAGTCGGCAAGACCTCACCCATATGACTTTCCTTGGCGGGACCCTCGGCCTTCTATGAGACATTGTTTGGTTGCTGGGACCTCATGACGAAGGATTTAACTCTTGGTGAGCTCATTTTATTGTCACCTATATTGGCAAGACCCCATATCCTTCAGCAGGAGTCAAAGCGAGGCACAACTTTGGTGAGACCGAGGCTCGTCGGTGAGACCTCTTGTCAATGGAAACTTCTTTCACCGAAACATCAGCCTTTCGGAAAGATGTTATACCGAAGCCCCTCTTTTTTGTTTCAGAAAGACACCCGCACGTTGGGGAGACACCCTCCCAAAAACATGACCATTCACTAAGCTCTCATCTTGTCACTGAAACTTTGGCCTGTCGGCCAGACCCTTCACCGAACACACTACGGTCTCCCCGAACTCACTTCTTTTGGCCAAACTACTTGCTTATTACTGGGACTCATGCCAAACTCCTCCATTCTACTCAAGCTCTCCTCTTGTTCACTGAGACTTTGGCCTATCGGCCAGACCCTTCACCGAACACACTCCAGTTTCCCCGAACTCACATCTTTCGACCAGACTTTAAGCCATCAGTGAGACTCATGCTGAAGGCAACAAGTTACGCCAATATCACTTCCTCCTAGGGAGATCTTCACTATCGGGGAGACTTCACCTGGTTAGTAGGACGTACTCTTAAGTCACCAGGTTATGCTCAAAACAAAACATTCGGTGTGACTATCTTTATCAGCTAGAACCTTGGCGAAATCATCCTGTTTTGGCGAACGCCTCAACTGGCAGTGAGACACATCTTAATTGTTGAGACCACATAGTGATGAGAACCTGCTTTGCCGAGAGCGTAGCCTTTCTCGTTGGTGAGACATGCTCCCATCAGCAAGATGCTATGCTGAATATGACCCTTCAATGACCCTCTTATTTTCTTCAGTGAGACATCTGAGAGGTCTTGGCGACTTTCTCCTTAGAGGATTTTCATGCTGAACTTGAACAAGGCATGCTTCCCAACTGAAATCCCTATGACCTAGCATCAAATTCATGACTTTTCCCTTGTGTGAATGCTCCATTTGGCCTTCTCAAACCTCTTTCACATGATTTATCCTGCCTGATTGAGCCCATGGGTGAAAATTAGGTAACACGTACCAAGAACAATCTCTTTTATTTCAACTTTGGTAAGTGGTTCAAATTGTAAAGCATTACTCCATTCATACAAAAAATAATCAAGTACCTTCTCAATTTGATTTGTAGACTCATGAACATAACACTCTTCCTTTTTATCATGCAATGTGCAATTCATGTTTATTGGACTAAGAGTGTAAGGTTGTATATGATCCTTCGATATGGGATCATATTTGATGGTTTGTTTAGTGCCATATCTAGTTCTAAATATCATGTTAGACTAATCAAAAAATAAGTACCCACCTATCTTAGCTATGAAATCCCTAGACAAGCAAATGGAAAAATGAGCAAGGAGGTCTATGACTGAAATGTCTTGCAACACATCATAGCCGGGACATGCATGAAAGGAAATTTTTTAATTTTTAATTACCCCCATAGTATTGACAGTAGTTCCATCCAATTGTAAAACAATTATAGCCACTAGTTCATACTTGATACCAAGCATGTCAGCAATCCCCTTAGGCATAACTTAACTACTTGAGTCTAAGTCTATCTGACAATTATGCACTATATGATTTCCAATAATTAGAGAAAGATAGAAGGGAGGTGACTTACTAATTTTACTTAAATTCCCTTCTTCTTTGGGTTGCACCAGGTTGATAGATGGAGTAGTCTACTCCTTTTCTTAAACATATTCACCCATTTGTTTATGTTCCTTTAAATCTTGTTGTAGAAAATCTCTTTGCGATGGGATAGATAGAAACTCCCACATAGTAACATTCAGATTGGCTTTCTTCATTTTCTCCACTATGCTAAAAGAAAGTTTACTGGCTTTAGAAGGAACCTTTTGAACAAGATCAACTCTTGTTTCTTGTGTGATCTTAGGCTACTACACCACTTGTTTAGGCCTATTAATAAGCTGATTTGATTTTGGAACCTCTATTGTTCTACCTATTGGTCCATCATTTTCACTTGGTTGAGGTTGTTGAGAGACTGATGCTTGACCAACCATGGAAGATGCACCACCCTCCATTGCTATTTTCTTTGATCTTGTATTCTAGGCTATTGCATCAACATCTACTTGATTTATGCCAAAACAATATTCTTGACCCCAAATGACAAATGAGGAGTCCTCAAGTGTATAACTTTGATTATAGAAGTTGTTTGGCTTGTGCCAATCTACTGCTCTAAGGTAGAGGTTTCATTTTGAGCTACTAAATTTTTCACAAACTATTCATTTTGGAAAGCATTTTGATTATGAGCTTGCTCACAAGGGTAATACCACTCTTTCTCTTGTGCTAGATTATTTTGCACTGGGACCAAATCCTTAGGATTGTTGGTAGCAAGTGTATGTGTGTTATTCATAGGTTTACTACAATTCCACTAATTTTGTCCTTGATAAGGTGGCCTATTTTGCTGATAACCTTGATTATGAGTGTTGAAAAAGATAATTAAGAGGGGGGTGAATTATTTGTATCAAATTTTAATCCTTAAAAAATCCTCTGAAACTTAGATCAATAACAAATCCTTTACTCTACTAAAATGATTAAACATTAAGTCCAACGGCAGAAACTGAAAAGCATCACACAAACACAATAGAACCAAATTTATATGGAAAACCCAATAAGGGAAAAACCATGGTGAGGATTAGATAACAATATAAATAATATCAAAACTGATTAAAAATTCTCACTACCAAAAAAAGGCTCATTGTCAAAATAGGACTAACTATTTGAATTAGGACTCACTGTCCAACAAGGGTTAACCACCCGGAGGGCTCACTGCCATAGAGATACAAAGAAGATAGAAGAGATGTGTTATAGAGAGAAGAAAATCTCAATGCAAAAGATATTTCTGCCATAATTTTCTCAAACACTTGCAGACATGCATGAATGATAGAGTAGACCTTCAGCTCACTACATCCCGAAACCCAACATTTAGAATTCACACTGATCTGCCACACTTGCATCACATACACATACTATTTCACAACTATTTCACCATCCATAATTAAATTCAAATTAGGTCGGTGCTAAAACATTCTAGGTGGAATTAGAATGAGGGTGTAGACATGTAAAATTGACCTAACCCCTATCATACACCCCAAACAACATCGAACAACATCCCATACCAACCCATAATGTATCGAAACATCTAAGAATCATCCTGGAACATATCAAAACATCTTAGAATCAAGCTGAAAACATCTTAGAACATTTAGGAATCAACTTGTAATGTATCAAAACATCTTGGAATCAACCTATAATGTATCGAAACATCTCAAAATGTCTTGAAACATATTGGAATCAACCTGTAACATCTCGAAACATCTCATAACATTCTCATAACATCCTGGAATCATCGTGAATCATCTCAGAATGTCTCAGAACATCTCAAAATCATCTTGAAATCATCCCGAATCATCCTATAACATCTTGGAACATCTTAGAATCATCCTAGAATGTCCTAGAACATCTTGACATCATTATCATCAAATAGAACTACATTTTCACATTGACAACATCCAAAAACCTAATTTCTACTATTAATTAAATAATACAACATTATTTAATTAATTCACTTTTTCATCATTCTTGACAAATTAAATCAATTTCATTTATTTAATAAAGTCCAGAAACCCTAATTTCCTCTATTAATTGAATAATATGACATTATTTGATTAATTCACTTTTTCACCATTTTTGATAAATTAAATAAATCTCATTTATTTAATGAAGTACTAAAACCCTAATTCTACTATTAATTGGATAATACGACATTATTTGATTAATTCGCATTTCACCATTTCAAAAAATTAGATAAATTATATTTATTTAATAAAGTCCTAATTTAATCTTATTTCATCCTTATTAGTCAGCCAACGCCAATTATTTGATTACGTCACTAATTCACCTTATTCCTCTAAGCTAATTGAATTATTAAATCACAATAATTTAATTAACAAAATTTCCCTCCAAAATTTGAATAATTAAATCAAACTATTCAAATCATTTATCAAAAATCAAATCAAACTAATGCAACTTTGTTTGCAAAAGTCAAACTTGATTTGCACGTTCAACTCCCAAAAAGGAATTAATTATTTAAATCAATTAATTCATAATTCCTCACCCAATTTTTGATTGAGAAAATTATGCTTGCTAACTAAGCAATCTAATTTCCTAACTAAGCAATCCAATTTGCTAACTCAACCATTTAATTTCTAACTCAACCATCAAATCTTGACTAATCAATCAAATCTTGACTTAACAATCTAAATCCTAACTAGCCAATCTATTCCTCAATTACACAAATTGCAATCAATTTTGCACAATCTTTTAATGTCTAAATCATCTCAACACATTTCAATCATTGATCTTGATCCAACATTGTTGAATGTTGATCGTTGATTCAAAATATCATTTCCTATATAACAAACCTCTCTCCTCACAAAAAAGGATAAGAGAATCAACATACCTTATTCAACGAAGTGCTGTCAAGATTACCATTCATAGAGCTTCCTCATTCCTTCAATCAACCAACATCAAGCATCATTCATCAAGCTTTTCACAAACTATGGAGGCTTCACGGTGATAAGAACAATCCAATTAACATCAAGAAAATACAGTTCAATACAGGATGGTAACACTGTGCTTATTATTTTCTTTCAATTTGGTAATCATAGATTTCCAAAATGTGTTTTCAATAGCTTAGTTTCATTTCATGTGTAGGTTTAGATCTTAGATTAATGTGTTTGATCTTAGTTTAGATTCTTGTTTCAAGCATGTTTGATCTTGTTTAACATCTAATGATTTTCCCCCTCACACATTCTAGCATGTGCAATGGGACCTAGGTCCTCATCACTAATGTTTTTATGAGCTAAATTGAAGTTGTAGGGTTCAGGGAGCTTTCGAAAGATGTTTCACGCACTTCCTAGAAAAAGCTCGCATTTGACTATCAAGAAAATTGTTCATATACAACAAGAACCTCGTGTTTTCCATGGAAACCTCACATTTGCACCAAAAACCTTGAACTTTCTTCTTCCTTGGTTAGCATTTGCACAAATATTTGAGCATCTGATTTTGGAACTAAGCATTTGTTTTGAAAAACAAGTACATGGATCCTACACTATTGTAATGAATTTCCTTGCTAACGTTTTCTTGTTTTGAATGTGTAACAGGTACTAATGGGTTTTTTATATAGGATTTGAAACAC
Organism: Sequoia sempervirens; assembly: GCA_007258455.2. Lineage (NCBI taxonomy): Eukaryota > Viridiplantae > Streptophyta > Pinopsida > Cupressales > Cupressaceae > Sequoia > Sequoia sempervirens. The sequence goes on from VDFB02000017.1 coordinate 86,556,980, forward strand.
ATTAACTCATTTTTTGCAGGAAAGACGACTGGTCCAAGATTTCTAGATCCATAAACATTTTTTAACTTAAGAAAATTTATATTGGTACACTAAAAAAGAATGACAAAAACTCACATTTTTTTTTGTGTTGTTAAAATTGAACCAATTTTAATTTTTCTTAAGTTAGGAACTCTCATTTGGTTCTCTAAAAATAACAACACAATCTCACAATTGATTTTGGTGTTGTTAAAATTGAACCAATTTTAAGATTTCTTAAGTTAGGAACTCTCATTTGGTGCTCTAAAAAGAACAAACACAAACTCACATTTGGTTTTTGTGCTATTAAAAATTCAACCAATTTTAAGCTTTCTTAAACTAGGAACTCATATTTGGTGCTCTAAAAAGAACAACACAAACTCACATTTGATTTTGGTACTCTTAAAATGAACTGATTTTAAGCTTTTATAAGTTAGGAACTCTCATTTGGTGCCTAAAATGAACAAAAGAATGAAAAAACACTTCAATTTTTGGGCTCTAAAAAATGAACACATTTTATGTTTTCATAATTAGGAACTTTAAATTTGGTGCATAGAAAGAACACAAAATGATTTCCAGTTTTGCTAACGCACGCTTGATTTACTTTTGTTGACCAAGTAGGACTAGGCTTGATTTCTTAGAAACACTTATATTTGGGCTTTAAAAATGAACAAATGTTTCTTTCTATTTGCTTACACCATTTCTATCTTAACCAATTGATGTCCTAAATACTTCATATTGGTACAAATAAAAAGAACAATTTGTTTATTTTATTCACATATTTTTGGGGATAAAACTGCTTAAGATGTTTAAAAAGAATCAATTTGCAATGAATTTTTTTTTGTACATGCAGTGTTTGGCAAGCTAAAGTGTTTTATATTCTCCCCTCGCACCATTTGGCAATCTTGGGTGAGCGAAAAAATATTTTTGAGCTTCGAATTTTATTTTCAAGTTTTACCTTAGAGAGGGGGATTACTTTGAGAAAAATCCCATGCTGCAGAAGTCATTGCAAGGTCTTGAAGCACGTTTACTAGAGGGATATATCAAATATTGTGAATTGTAAGAAAGTAGCTTCAACCTGTGCTAACAACAGACTACACCTAATCCCATGCCTTAAGTGGAATGGGAATAGTTATAAAAAGCCTTAAGTGGCCAATGGGTGAGTGTTAGATTTCTGCATTCACAATTATGACTAAGAACCAATTGTTTTAGAAGGCACCCTATTTTCCAAAATATTCTTTGAAAGTGGTGCATCAGAATTTACTTCTAAGAAGTTACTTGCCAAGTCTAACTTCAGGCCTATGCCATAAGTTGCATGTAAAATCATCTCTTCAAAGCATGAGGTAGGCCCACCTAATACAATGGTTCCTATCTACTAGGGTTGTAAATGCCTATTTTTGTTAAAATTTCCAATTACATTCTAAAACAATTCTAACATCAAATTTTGCGTTTGATTTAAAAAGAATACATGAAAATAAACACTAAACAAGATGGTTAAATCACAAACCCTTTGAATTAGTGTATACATGTCAAATGAGCCCTATGTTTTCACTCCTTGAAAGGATTTATCCTTAAAAGTTTATGAGCATTCTAGCTTTTATTTCAGGTTGCATTGATCAAAGTAAAAATTTGGGAACTATGGATTGGGTGTTGTGATTTCACAACTTAAGCTATAGATATTAAGGTCACACAAAGTTCATGCTTTTGGAGTCAGTTCGATGCTATTCTATCATTTTCAAAAGTCCAAAACACAGAGGAAATGAAACACACAAAGGATACAATTTCCATTCTAGCTCACAATCTTGAAAATTTTGCTAAACACTTGGGGAAAACAAACCAAAGTTGTTTATAGGGTCATTTTTTGAACAAAACAATTGAAAAACTAGATAGGTCACATAAGTCCATCCATAATTTTCATCCTACTTGTTAGAGATCAAAATCAAGCAAACCACTAGGATCATTCCTTCACTCAGACGTCTATGATATCAACAGTTACTTGGGACTCATAGATAGTACAAGTAATCTTTCCTACAACATATCCTCTAGACAAGGAAGTGAAATATTGACCCTAGTCCTTCAAAATTTTGATTTCCACAAGGTAGACACATTCCAAAACATCACTCAAACCTTAGGGTCTTGAGCTTCATAGCAACCATCTCACAACACCATTACACCTTATGACCATCTGCCAACCAACTACTCCAGTTCAACAACTAGGCCTTGTAGCATACATCCTTCATCTGAGTCTCACATACATTGAAGGTGAAAAAACTGACATCATAAGCAGTTTGAGAACCTTCATATTTGAGAAGAATGAAACACCCCACCAATTTCTCACAACATCAATCATCTTAAACAAAGATGAAGAGAAAGAAGACATAACAACTGGAAGACCCGTGTTACCACCACTCACATGGCAATACATATCCTCTTTCCTCCATGATCTCATGCAAAGTCAAGATCCCTAAAGTAAATTCTACAGGTCGTCATTTTAGACTTAGGCATCTTAGTCCAAAGGCTCTTAAGAAACACCTTTGGGAACTCCATGAAACTAGAACTAGGTTGGTGTATAGCTTTTACAAACGTGCTTCAAGGCACAATCCAAAATTGTATTCCTTCTAAAACTGTTAGAATCTTGGTATTTTCCAATAGTTCCAATTTCTCACATGATCATATTCTTGAACCTATCTAAATCAAAACATCAAACATTGAAACACCAAACTTTCATCAAATAGAGAGTTAAAACATTACACAACTCTCCTACATGGGACCCAAGTTGTGTATGACAACCATAAGATCACATCATAGGAAGAGAATGGAAGCAGGCAAGAACAACAATAGCATCCCACCAACCAATACCATGAACAATGAAAGTATCCCTTGGGGCTATAGGCTAAGTGACCTTGAAACACCATAGAAGAGGCCCATGTATAGAGAAACCTTCAATGAGGAAGAACTAAACCACAAACAAAAGGAGGTGATAGAACAAAACAACCAGGACCCAAATAGAGTGGTTGTAGGGAGGTAGATACTAAGGAAGAGATAAATGAGGAGGAAATTTTTGAACATTCTAACAACCCCAAGGTTCTCAAACTAATGGATAGGTTGTTGAGAAAGGACCCAAACTCCTATTTCTTCAAGTTAGCACAAAGTGGTGCTAAATTACTAGTGGAATTCAATGTAGAGGCTCTCAAGGATACCAATCTTATTCCCTTAGGGGATAAATAAATTCTGAGACAAATAACCAAACCCCTAGAGATGCCAAACATGCCACCTGTGTTCTCACAAAATAATGGTCAACCCAAAGAGAACCCCTTGTTTAGAAAACCAACTCAGATTGAACAAGCAGTAGTGGCACAATTTTATCAAGGAGGGCCATCCCAATATGAACCACAAAAAAATAATCCACCTCCTAGAAAATATATATCTCAAAACACTTCAAGTGTTGAACCTGCCCAAAACAATTAGTACTATCAATAGGGTGGAACACAAGGCCCCCCTTCAAAAAATTAGTATCATGAATAGGGAGGAACACATGGCCCCCCTCTGAACAATCAGTACCATCAACAAGGTGGACCATAGGTCCCCTTCTAAACCACCAATACCACCAACAAGGTGGACCATAGGGTCCCCTTTTGAACCAGATATACCACCAACAAGGTGGACCAAAGGGTCCCCTTTTGAACCAACAATAATAACATCAAGGTGTGCCACAAAGCACCCTTCCCCTGTCATCCCATCAACAACGTATCTCACAAATGCATCAATAGTGTAACCTTCAATTTAGTCCTTACCAATAGAAAGGTGTTTCATAGAATACCTTTTTACAATCATCCCATTAACAAGGTGTCCCTCCAACACATCAATAGGGTAACCTTCATTTTAGTCCCTCCTAGTAGGAAGGTGTGCCACAAAGCACCCTTCCTCAATCGTCCTACCTACAACAATGGAGACACAAGGCTAGTATATGTAAGTGGCCCATTCCTAACAAGGAGTTGGTAGACATATTCATTACCAATGTCTTACTTGAGATCAACTATGAACTCACAATATTATTTCCAAATGATTTTAAAGAAACCATCAAGAAGGGATTAAATATCGAGAGAGCAGTCATTGCAAGGGGAGCCCTCAAAATGAATAGCTCAAAAGACAATCCCTCTATTTCAAACAAAAAACCTAAAGTCTAGGCTAAGAACAAAAATATCACAAATGATGGAGTAGTTGATGCAAGAACACTATGGCATGCAAAAAATACATCTCAAAATGCACCACAAGTAGCACAAACAAACTATGCCCCGAATGGTACGCAGAATATTCAACTTTCTTATCCCAAAAATAATCAAGCGAAAAATCAACAAGAAAATCAAAGAGGTCAAAAAAGGCAGTATAACCAACCAACAAAGCAATTCATGGTACTAGGAGAACCCATTGAGACAGTCATGTAGAAGCTCATACAACAGAACCTGATCAAGCCTAATGATCACCCAAATTATGAGGAGCCTAACTTCAAAACACCATGGTAAAATGAAAATGACTTGTGTGAATTTCACAAGATCAAGGGGCACACCACGAACAATTGCATGAGACTCAAGCACCTCATCCAAGACTTGATCGACAAAGGGGAGGTAGATGTCAAACATCATCCTAGGAATAAGGATTTGTAGATATATAACAACCCAATCCCAAACCACTAGAAAAGGAATGACAATGGAAAGGAACAAGGTTATGATAATGCCAACTATATCTATGGGGACACAGTTGTAGGAACTCTATCCCAAGGTGATGACAATAGGTAAAGTGTAGTAACTATACGAGGGGGAGACAACAACTGTAATATAACTACCCTTTGAGGGAAGGTTACAATACAAGGAGCCCCTCCTAAACTCACAATCAAGTCATCCAATGAATACAACATTATGGAACAACTAAAGAAAACCCCAACTTTAATCTCAATCCTAGAGCTGCTAAAACTATCACCAGCACATAGGGAAATGCTTGAAAAGGCATTAGAAATGTCAATCCCTTATGACCTCAATCCTAGTCAGTTCCAAGCCATGGTTGGCAAGATCACAAAATGTAATCATTTAATATTTTTCTGAGAATGATCTACCCCAAAGAACATTCCACAACCAAGCTCTCTACATAGAGGTTGGTGTTCATAAAACCATGGTCAAACAAGTACTCATAGATAATGGTGCAAGTTTAAACATCTATACCTTAAAATTTGTTAAACAACTAGGGTATTATGAAAATATGATAGACAAAGGAAAAAGTATCACCATAAGGGCCTTTGATAACCTTTAAAGAAATTATAAAGGAACAGTCAGGTTATTTGTAGAAATAGGAATGGTACTCATAGAAACAACATGTCAAGTGCTTGATCTTGAATTACCATATAACCTTCTACTTAGATGCCCTTAGATCTATGTATTATAAGTTGTAGCATCCACTTTTCACCAATGCCTAAAGTTTCCCCATGAAGGAAAAGAGGTAACCCTATACGATGACCCTAAGCTTTTTAACTTCTATGCAAAGATAGAGGAAAAATATTGTGTGATTGATTTTAAGTGTATCAAATGTAGATTAAAAACAAATCAAACACACCAATAAGACATTATATCAAAATAGAAGATCAAATAAAAGGAGTGAAAACTCAGTCTTTTTTCCTTGATGTCATCCTATCGTCCTCTATCTCTAGTGTTTTTGTTGATTCTAGCTTGCTCTCAGATCATGTGTTAGGCTCAACAAACAACCTTCCTAGAGAACAAGATTAGAGATGAATCCATACTATGCTAAGATATGATTAACATGCTTAAAATAAACATGATTGCTAGAATGTAAAAATATGAAATTATGAATGATAAAGTTGATAATAATAATGCTAAAATTCAAATCGCATGTCTCTAATGTGCATGTATGTGTGTGTAACCAATGCTTGGATTCAAAGGGGTATTTGTAGAGTTTTCAAAAGATTCTGAATGTGATCAACAGTTGAAATCAGGCTTGTCAAGATGAACGGTGAGAGATTCTAGAAGTTGAGAAAAAGATGGAAGGTTGAGAGAATAATGGAAGATGTTTCCTTCCAACAAAACCTTTCACTCATAAATAGAGGCAACTTGTTGTTTGTCATATTTAGTTATGAGTTGGTTTTGTAGTTGAAGATAAATCCCATTATTTAATTAAATACATTTATTTAATTACATGTGACAATGAATTTAGAAGTTTCCATAATTAAATATTTAATATTTAATTATGTGTGGAGTGTGAAAAGGTGTTAAATTAAATATTTGTAATATATAATTTAATTGTGAGATGAAGAAAGTTTTTGGAGGAATATTCCATTAGTTGAATTCAAATATTCAAATTTAGAATAATATGATAATTAATATAAATAAATTATAAAATTTATTTAATTCAATTAAGAGGAAGATGGAAGATGGTAATAATGAAATAAACTTATTTATTTATATGTAGATGAATTTAGAAGATTAATTAAATAATTCATATTTAATTAATTAACAAGCTTGATTAACCATGACCATTTTTAGATGTATACATTTTGCCCCTCTTTGAAGTGATGTGTGAAAAAAATTGCTTCAAAGAAAATATTCATGCCTTTGCTGTGTTTGATTTTGCCCCTGGTCAGAAAAAAATTTAACTCATATGTCCCTAATTAAAAATAAATAAAAATGTGTCTGATATGCCTTTTGATTTGAATCTGATATGTTTTTAATTTAGAAATGTGGCTGATATTGATGATTCCCCCTTGGGAGGTAAATCACTGATGATGAGACAAGTGTTGAGTTGATGATGAAATTCAGATGATGAGAAAGATGCATTTATTTAGCTCCCGATAATTAATTAAAAGATACCCTAGTTTGAAAAATAAGGTCAAAGTTTGAGAAAAGGAGAAAAATAAAAATAAAATGCCACAAAAACCCACCTTGTTTGACCTTTAAAAGGTAAAATGAATTAAAAGGGCAAGTCATTTTCACCTTTTGACTTTAGTGATTTTGTGCTTTGACGTTGACTTGGCGAGATGGATATTCCATACCACTAACATAGATTCGAGCGGGCTCACCGATGCTAGAGACCAGCCACGTATGGACCACTGGTGAGTCGATTCAACCCTCTTTGTGTAGAAAATTTGTGATTTTAATTGAATTTTGATGTATTTTAGCCGGATTTAGGGTTGAACATCCCATTTTAGTGCATCCAAAGTTTCTTTTAGCACATCTAGGGTGTAGAATAGTGCTTTGAGGAAATAGATAGTTTAGCACATTCGATAGGAAGAATAGCAAATATGGGGTGCCTGTAGGAAATTGGGAGTTTAGCACATATAGGAAATAGAATAATGCATATAGGGTTTTAGTGCATCAGGTGGATGAAATGGCGCATACACGTAGGGCTTTAGCGCATACAGTTGAGTAGTGCATAGAGGAAATGAATTAGAGCTTTTAAGGCATAGAATGGCACATAGGGGGATTTAGCGCATTTGGGGTTTTAGCACATAGAGGTTGCAAATTAGTGCATCCAATAAATTTAGGAAGAATGCATTGTTTGATGAAAATGACGATGTATATTGCTTCTTTGGTCAATAGATAGATAAATTTTCTTGTCATCATGCTGATATGGATAGAAATGATAGAAAATATGATGATGAATTGATAATTTTGCTTCCCAAAAATAGAAAACAAAGAGTAGATAGCTAATAACTTTGTTTCCCTTGAATGAAAAGCAAAGAGTAGACTAATTGATGGATTGTTTGATAACTTTTCTTTAGAAAACAAAGAGTAGATGATTGATATGAATTTTGGTAAATTTGTTTCCTATGATAGAAAACAAATAGTAGATGGTGTATTTGAAAACATATTTTCATTTGTGACTAAAGTACAAATAGGAAGATGATTTGATTGTTGATAAATTTTCTCTCTTGAAAAATAAAACAAATAGTAAATGATGATAGAGTAGATTGATTTGATATTCATATAGATTGATTTAGCATCGATTTCATGATATGAGTCACTTAGATAGAACACTTGATATGGTTCACTTGATATGAGTCATTGATATGGGTCACTTGATATGGGTCACTGATATGAGTCACTTGATATGGGTCACTAATATCGTTTACTAATATGTTTTACTGATATAGTGCACTAATATGGGTCACTGATAGATAGATATGAGTCTGATTGATTTGAGTGATGTGAAGTAGATAGATCATGTGGATATGAGTCATGATATGAGTCTGATTGATTGTCCTTGTGATGACCAAAAATAGGAGGTTTTCAAAAACCTCCCGATCAGAGAGCACTTCCCTATAGGTTGGGATTGGATACGAGATCTGACACCGATAGATGTACAGTTGATAGTGGGATGTGGGTTTGGAACTTTATTGTCTATGTCATTGATTCAGGTCAACAGGGGATTGTTGACTGCACGAGCAGAGAGATGACATTCGGAGCATAACACCTTTCATTTTCTGATGGGTGAGATGACTGTGACCCCCGAGGATGTATACAGGATTTTGGGGATTCTAGTGGTAGGTGCTCTTGTGGTTTATGACCACAAGGCACTAGGTGGTACAAATGCACTCAGGAGGGCATTTGGGGATGCTTAGATAGCAGGGTACTGAGTGCCATGGGCAGATTTGAGGAGATGTCTAGCCTTACCTACAGTTCTGAGTGCATTTATTGGAGGCTTCCTTTGTCTGGACCACTAGTCAAAGGGATTATCATTTGGGTGGGGGAGGATCCTTGAGCTAATGATAGGTTAGCAGTGGAGATATGCCTGGGGGAGCTGCATGTTAGCTCATTTATATCATGACTTGCATCAGGCAGTACATAGAGGAGCATCCATTTTGTCTTATGGTGTTACCCTGATCTAGATTTGGGCATGGGAGCATATTGCTATTATGAGACCACTTTGTCCTAGAGCTAGGCCACCAGGCAGGCCATATGTATATGCATATTCTATTGTACTTGTCTAGCCCAATCTAGGAAATTTGGAGTATTGGCAACAGATTCTTGATGATATAGATTCAGTGATATGGAGGCCATACACAGATTGTGATGTGTGGGATACTGATCATCTGGAGATGCCATTTGTATGTATGCCCTGATATTTGATAGGTTGGATCCTGTTCATTATAGAGATATTTTTGGCATTAGGAATGTAGAGACAATATGGCTATACACAGGGGATGTCTCAGGGTGTTGCGCACTATGGGTGACGCAAGGATGATACTAGATGGGGGCCATGCATTTCATATCAGGTGACGTATACAAAGTATACCAATTTATAGCCTAAGGCATGGGTTTATAGACCAAATATTATTGATGTAGGGATGTCGAATGAGTACTCTGCTTATTTTCACACACATCCATTCCCTCATTTTACATGTCTAGATGAGTCAGTGCCCATTTTGATGGCACATCAGCCAGGGGGTAGGAGACAGGAGGATGCGGCAGGGGGAGAGCAGGTGGTGGGTGGAGGGGATGAGGAGGAGGATAGTGGAGATGAGGAGGAGAGTGGAGATGGGGAGAGCTCAGATGATGGTGGTAAGGATGATGATAGAGATGGTAGAGGGGATGAGCAGAGGCTAGTGAGGTAGAGGATAGACATCTTGGAGAGTACTTAGATCATGCAGAGGCTGAGGCTTGGTACTAGATGACAGACAATGATCAGGGTCTCTTCTACAATGCAATAGGCATAGATAGCTACTCTCCAGGCCTAGGTACATACCCTTCAGGGGCAGTAGGTGCAGTTGTAGAGCTAGTTAGCTTAGGCTCAGAGTTTGGCAATGCAATTATTGGTATAGCTTGTGCAGGCATAGGCACAGGCACATGCACCTCCTCTTGCCCTGGACCCCTAGGTGGCCCAGTTGATAGTAAAGAGAGATTCCTTCAGATGAAGGGAAGTAGAGGTAGAGGGTGTTGCTCAAAGACTCATGGGCATTGTTGAGAGTGCATCTTTATGAGAGGCCATTACAAAGGAATTCGGGATTTCCAGGGAGACTGAGCATTATCGGATTAGATACGAGGAGTTGTGACCTCCTAACTATACAGAGCCTTACCCTTGATTCCACAATAGATCTAGGAGTAGATCACAAACTACGACACACAACAGAGGGTTCATAGTGCCTTGACATGATCTCAATGTAGGGGGTAGTGGTAGGCCACCATCCTCTAGACCAGCTCCATCAGGGGGCTCTACTAGTCAGCCATGAGATGTGATTTGTATTGATGTAGTATAATTGATGTACTTCACACATGTATATCATTTTGGGAGCATGTAAATTTTTTTATCATATCTCATCTATCTCTCTATACTTTTTAGTATCATTGGACATTGGACATTGGACATTTGTATGTATTTTTTATGAGCGATGATATGCAGCAGCGATGAGTTTTGATGATGTGCATTTTTGATGTGATGATGTGATATGCATGTATTTCTGCATGATGTAGTATGGATTTTGATATGTATTTTAATGATTTGATGACTAACATGATATGCAAGATGATTCATGATATGATGGTGAGTTGTGATGCGTACTAATGATGTCATGTAGGTGGATGACCTAGGATGTTGATTATGAAAATATGCAATAGGATATATGATATGTTTATGAAAAATGATGTGGAAAAGTAATGTATGCATGAAATGTTTGGTTTTATATTTTTCAAATGCGACATGAATAATGATGATGCGATGGAAAATGGATGTTGTGTTTATGAAAATGTATCATGAATGTGTAGTATTTATATGAATTAGGAAAAGATTTGAAATGATATGTGAAATGGGTCAAATTTTATGCGAAAAATGACATGATATATAATGAAATGATGATGAAATGATAATGATAAATAATAATGAGATGTATGATAAGATTATAAATGATATGTAATGAAATGGTGATGAAATGATATGAAATGGATGACGATAATGATAAATGATAATGAGATGAAATGATAAAATTATAAATGATATGTAATGAAATCATGATGAAATGATATGAAATGGATGACAATAATGATAAATAATAATGAGATGAAATGATAAGTGAAATGAAATAGATTTTGAAATGATGACACAAAGATAAAATATGAAAATGAAATGGTAATGAAGATGATAAATTGTGTGCAACTATGTAGAATGAAAATGAAATGGATATAAAAGTAAGATGTTAATGATATGAAGATGATAGATAATATGAAAATGAAAGTGATATGAAATACCTAATGGATAAATAAATGATATGAAATGATAAAGGATCTAAATGATATGCAATAAAATGAAGATGATATAAAATGAGAATGATCAATGGTATGCAATGAAATTATATGATATGAAAAAAATGATAAATGACCTAATAATGCATAATGATGGATAAATAAATGATAAAAGATCAAAATGATATGAGAATGAATGATAAACTATATGATATGTACAAGACTTAGATGAAATGATGATGAATATGAAAGATGATAATGAAACAAATGTCCAAATGTCCACAAATAATCCAAAGAGACATGACAATCATTGATGTTTTTGTTCAGCCTTTCAAAACTCTAATGCAAATCTAGTATGTAGATATGTACAATGATCTAAATGAAATGAAACGAAATGAAACCAACCATTTGTTGAGCCCTTTTTTAGCTTTCTTGAATCATCATATAGAATTTTAAAATGTTGGAAGTATGTGCAAGCATTAGAGGGGAAATTAGCACCAATGATGACCTGAGTACAACTTTCATGATTTTTGATATAGCAAGTGAACACAAGCATTGACGTATAATTGAACCAAGATGACCTGAGAATTTCTTGCATAAAAAAACAAAGATTAACCACTTTCTGATGCAAATTTGGAACTGTCATCAATGATACGCTTTGGAAATCATGTCTCACAACATATTTTACCAAATTGATAGTTAACCTCAAGACAACAAACAAAGAAAAATCATTATCTTTCCTCACCACTCCAATTCGGTACATCATCAAGTGTGATCTAGAGGGATGATATCAAAAATAAAACAACCATTGTTCAAAATATAATACTGATATTCTACACATTATTTAGATTTTAAATCATCCATAAATGTGTTATGATATGGTACTAGCTGAAAACTGTTATGATATGGAGCAATGATTGGATAGTTGTTCATGTGATTTGATTGTTTGTTCACATGATTGGATTTTATGTCATTGTCTAGCTGTTTTGGTAGAACCTAAAAGTTGGTTGCCCCCAGTATTGTTAACGTTCACCCCCAGTATTGACACAACTTGCTAAAATGAATATGTACAATGATCAAGCCATGGTAAGATGTTATCGCTCTAAGAAAATGATGACTGTATGATGTTGTTATGGCCCTAAGATGATGGTGAAAAGATGCATGAAATGAAGGCTAAGAAGCTAAGTACAGAACATGAACTAATAGATGGAGAGCTACAAATAGTGTCTATTTTCTAGATTTTCACTATCTTTCTTTATTGCAATTTTTTTTATTTCTTTTTTATTTTTTTGTATTTTTCTTGTCAATAGATTGCTTGTTGCTAGGTTTTCACCCTATGACGATTTTTTTTTTTTAGACATTTTCTAATTTTTATGGATTTTTTCAAGACATTTTATGTGCACTCCGAAGCTAGATATAGAATTGATAAACACTAGATCCATAGACTGCCTTGACAATGCTACTCTCCTATGTGGATGACCATGTTGGATGAAACGATCCAGTCATAATGAGGAGTATGAGTGGTAAGTATGAAGGACAATAGATGTAGTGAATGGAAGAGACTAGGATAGGATCCCTAATTTGCACACTATGTGGGCCATCAGGCTTTAGTCAAAAAGGATCTTGGGCAACCAATGAGTTATAGTACGTGAAGGGGTCATCATCAAAGATGCATTGAAATAATCACCAATGGAGGTGTAATGATATGACAGGTATGTGAACATGGATGGGTGGAAAGGACTATATGGTATGAGTGATAATGGGGTGGATGGAGACCTTAGATCAACAAATTCTTTCTTTGATTTTCTTTCTTAATAGATGCCCCCAGTCATTTTTGAGGGACAGGCATGTTTGGAGATCAATTTTTTCTTGCTTTTATTTTTTACTTTTATTTTTGATTTGTCTAATAGCATTTGATTTTGGATAGAGGACTTGTATGGATCTTTATTTGTTTTTGATTTGTCCAATATCTTTTTATATTGGCTAAGGTACTTTTCTTGATATTTCTTTCCTTGCAAGCTTCCTTTTGATTTTAGACATCCCTTTGAAAAAGGAACTTTAACCTTTGATTCTTGAATTAGCTCCTTTATTTTCTTTGAATGATACTTGTTGATCTATGTCTATAAGGTGGATGGATGTAGGTGAGATGGAAGGAGTAGTGATGTCATCAATAGAGCCTTTGAGACTATCCTTTTTGGTAGGACTAACATCAAAGGAAGCTTGCACATCCTTAGTGACTTGGAAAAATGGATTTGTAGAGGCCACAATAGGAGATTCATACCCTAGTCCAGGGCAAGTAGAATGGAAGGATGATGGTTGGATATCCTCAACAGGATCATGATCAAAGAGTGGGTTATCATAGAAGTTTTGATCAAATAGTGGATTATCAGTGATATGAAAAGATTGAGTGGTAGCATATATGGAACAGGTAGATGTATCATTAAGATCCCAATTGGTTTCAATCTTAGCACAGTCATCTTTTTGTATTCCTTCAGTAGTTTTCTCCACATCATTATTAGAACTCTGGCCCTTCTCAACAACAATAGTAGTATCTTTTACTAGAAAATTGTCCAAACACTATTCTCCATTTCTCAGATCATGGATTTGGACTTAGAACTTGATATTGCAATGGATGAAGTGGATGTTTCTGAAGATTCAGGATCAACACATGCTTGAGTATGTAGTGCTTCACTTTTCCTAGGGATGGTGATTTTAGCTTTAGGACTGAGATTATAACAAGGTATGGAAGGATTAAGATCTCCTTGTATGGTGATTTCAACTCCATCATGAGGGAATTTTAGGCATTGGTGGTACGTGGATGGTACTGCTTGCATGTCATGAATCCAAGGTCTTCCAAGGAGAATATTATAAGGAAATGGGAGATCAAGGACTTGGAAAACCACATCCTTCACCATAGGGCCAAATCAGATTGGTAAAATAATTGATCCTTTAGATGAACGTTCCTCTTGATCATATGCCTTCATGGTAATCTTGTTACTAGAATCAATTTCTTCTTTTGGATATCCCAAAGCATGGATAAACTTTAAAGTACAAATATTCAAGCCGACTCCTTCATCTATTAAGACACACCTAATTTGAGTTTTGTGGACTATGACTTCTAGATAAAGTGAGGAGTTGTGTGGATGAGACATGGAGGAATCGTCTTTTTTGGAAAATGATAGGCAAGTGGGTGAGGACGAGTGTCCCATCATGGCTTGAAACTTGTTAATATCCAAATCAATGGATACAACTGTGTCGATGAGATCCTTCTCCAAAATGTTCTTATGTGCTGGAGATATCTTGAGAAGCTCTAAGATAGAGATTTGAGCCGCTGTTTTCTACAATTGATCGACTAAATTATATTGACTTGGAGGAGGGATAGTTCTTTTGGATGAGCTCCCTTTTAATACAACTTTATCTTGTCCCCTCGTTGTCACATTGACTTGTTTATATTCTTGCTTTTCCTTACCCTTGATAACATTAACCTACTGGTCATCCATGTAAATGTGGTTGATTGTGATATCATATACATGGTTTACATTTTTTCCTTTGTCACTTGAAGATTTCCCTTTTTGATAGTTTAGAAAAGGATTTTTAAATGCTTGATGATTTTCATTTGTTTGTTGGTGTCCTTTTATTGTGATGGTGCCATTTTCTATCAAATATTAGATTACATTCTTCAAGGATTGGAAATTATTTGTTTTGTGTCCCTTGCACCTATGATAATCACAATAGATTGACCTAGTGGAGTAAAAGTTCTTCTGATGGAGAAGAATGAAGATCACTGTTGATTCATGTTTGAGGCATTGCCTAAAGCATTGTTATTGTTGTTCCCATGGTAACCTTGATTGTTGTAATTCCCTTGATTGGTATTGGAACTTTAATTCAATTTATTCCTTGGAGGAGGATTGTTTCCTTTATTAGTGACCAAATTGATAGCTATTGTTTCAAGGAGCACTTGGAGTTACATGATTTGCATCCACTACACCATCATTCACCACATTCTTGTTGCAAGTCCAAAATTTAGATTTTTCATTGTTGGTGTGGTAATTAGATGAGCTAGGATTTTCCTTGTCAAGTTTTATTACCCCTCTCTGGATCAAGGCACTTTCAATAGTGATGGAATTTTCAATCAATTTCTAAAAAGAGGGAGGAAAATGAAGATTAAGACAATAAATCATTTCTTGATCTAAGCTATTTATGAAAGTGGTCATCTTTTCTTTTTTTAGGAATAGGACATGGGTATCTAGTGAACAATCTTCTCCATCTCTGAAGAAATGTAATGAATGGTTCACTAGGTTTATGTTTAGCCTTGCAAAGATCAATCATGGTTATTTGATGTTGGATGTTGTAGGAATATTGTGATATGAACTTGTGAATCAATTCCTTTAATGTCTTGATAGGCGGTGTGATTTTTGATAGCCTTTCCATAGACTGGCCTCCAAGAATCCTAGGAAACAAATGCATCAAGTATGTGTCCTCATGAGAAAACTCTAAAGTCATATTTCATAAGTCTCTAATATGATTGATTGGATCTGATATCCCATTATAATGATCAAACTTTTGAATTTCTCAATGTTTTGGAAATGGGATCATGTTAAGACATTGGTCAAAAGGATAAGGATAGATGTCATCAAGAGCTTTTATTTTTTTGTTGTGGTTCCCCCTTGCATGTCTTTAATTTGTCCTTATAGTGCTTTAATCTGTTGAGACAAGGCATTAATATCAAACAAGGGTGTTTCAACAAGACTTCTCTTTCAGTTCTCAGTATCAAAATCATGAGGAAATTTAGCTCCTTTGTTGCGCTCTAAAATATTTTCAAGGATTTGTGAAATTTGGGATCTTGCTTGACCTCTCTAAGGTGGTGTTCTTCATCTCATTCATCATCACTATCTATAGGATTTTTGCTCATATCCTTGTATTTTTTGTAAGGAAATGGATTTTCTTCTTTGTTATCCATGTTGTTGAAAAGGGGATTATGACTCACACCATAAAGGGGATTACTACTCTCACCTTCTTCTTGAGTTTTTCGGGTATGATCTTCTTGTTGAATATCCTCTTTCAGCTTATTGTATTGAGATCTTGTAAAAATAGGCGTATGATTTTGAAATGTTCTTCTAAACTTAGATCACAGTTTGATAAGTGCGAAAATAATGATGTTTTCATCCGATAAGATGAAAATCTTATGATATGATCAAAGACATTCCTAATTCTTTATTTTAGCTTCTAATGATGAAGGATATCAAAATCCTATTGGGGAAGTTGAATCAATAATCATAAATTTTCTTGAAAGGTGCACTTTTAAGATTTGATCCTTGTTTTTGAAGAATGATTAAGTATATCAAATAACCTAGTTAAGATCACTGAAGGATTTGGCTGGGATGTGTTGGATATTCAATCAAAGGTTGTGGTAGATAATCAAAGTTGAGATTTTTATTGTGATTGTGTCATTGTGATAGAGATCTTCTTTGGAAATAGGCTCAGGAATATAAAGGTTCTACAACGTACTCATCAGTAAATCCCCTAACAAAATCTTGGTACCTATGGAGAAACTCACGGTAATGGAGCAAGATGTTTCAAATTTGGTTGATCCTATTGATTTCCTAAAAAAATTGGTTGATTTACACTTTCTAAGCATGGGAGGAGCATCAGGATGCTACTGGACCAAGGATGTTACAAGCTCAAATTTGTCAAAAGTAAAAATTCTAGAAAGTGACAGATGCACTACTCTATTCCCTATATGCAATGCAGAAATAGGCAGATGCACTAAAGAAATAGTCAAATGTGCTACAACAGACCTCAGGTGCACTACATAAAAATGTTTTGACAGTGACCAAAAACTATTTACAGAATATTTAGCCTATGTGCTAAAACACTCAATGCACAAAAACAGGCTCTAAATGCGCTAAACTAACTAGTGGATGCATTAGAACAAACCTCATATGCACTAAGATATAACCTAGATGCACTAAAAGAATTTTCCAAGGCAACTTTTGAACAATTTTGAGTAGTTTCAACTAAAATTTTGCATGTTCATTTTGGATGATCTTTTATCTGAATTAATGTGATTGAAAACACAACAAACACTCTGAAAATAGTCATTTTTAAGCCCTATACTAAACATCAAGTATATGTTCAAATTTTTTTTCATAAAGTGTTTTCACAGGTTTTGCACATAACAAAGAATTTAGGAAGACTCACTCTTAGTACTCAAGTAGGTCATCATAATAACCACATCCCACATCCTAGAACTACATCGACTCACACAATTGTGTCACCCCCGAAGGGGCGCCAATGTTTTTGTATTTTCTAGGTGTGTACTCAGAGTGACAAAAGTGGATACTGAATCCCCTGAGCAAACAGTCCTTGATAGTTATATGATGAGTGTCTTGGGGGCATATTCTTCCCTCCCCTTGCACTATGATTATTAGGATGTTCAGAGACTAACATGGTTGGCTACTACACTAGGTTCTTAGTAAGTGTTTTCATTTGATGCGGCAATAATAAAATCCCTTAAGAGATCTCCCAACCTTTAGAACAAAGGCTTTGGGGATGGCTATCTTGCACACTACCATCAAATTGTGGAATTTCCTTGAATTCACTTTTGATTATAGTGGGTTGGAAAACTTGGCTTTAGTTGTTCCCACTTAGGTTGTTCCTCTTGGGTGAGTACTTTTTCCCACAAGAGTAGGCCCTCTAAAGGATGTAATAAAGCATCAAAATTGTAGAAATTGAAAAGGAAAGTCTGGTATTCTGATCACCCAATTAAGGGGAAAGCATAGACGTATTGCCACATAAAAAAAAAATAGTGTTCTTTTTAGATCCCAAATGACAATGATTTAATCTATGTGAAGATATTGCTTCACAACAAGCATGAGATTCATTTTAACCACAAAATCAATGTGTGGTGACTACCATAGGATTGCTTCTTTTTAAATTATGTGTCTATCCTAGGATTGGTTCATTTTAAATTGATGTGTCTACCCTAGGGTTGCTTCTTTTTAACTAGAAAAAAGCTCTGTCTGCGGAAGGCGTTAGATTAAGAACCTTTTTTAGTTACAACCTACATGCACTAAAAGATCACACATATGCACTAAAACAAATAGTCAATGCACTAAAATAGACCTCACAAGCACTACAGAAAACCTTAAATGCACTAAAAGAAATCCTAAATGTGCTAATCTAAGAATGCAATTTTTTTTTTATGACAATTTTAAGTGAAGTGAGCTAAATGGATGTGTTATTATGTTCACTAGATGCACTAAAGAAGTTTTTGGATGCACTGTAACAGTTCCCGAATGCACCGAAAGACCTGTAGAAGCGCTGAGAGAAGCCCTGGATGCACTAAGGAAAACTACAGATGCACTAAAACACAAAATTTTCTGGAAAACTGAACTCCAAAATGTG
The DNA here is from genome assembly GCA_007258455.2 of Sequoia sempervirens. Lineage (NCBI taxonomy): Eukaryota > Viridiplantae > Streptophyta > Pinopsida > Cupressales > Cupressaceae > Sequoia > Sequoia sempervirens. Next base: position 86,575,639 of record VDFB02000017.1, read on the forward strand.
AAATCCTATCAAAAAACTGCAAGTAGATGTGAAAAATAAGGCAAAGCCCCATGGTGGGTGCCAGAAAATGTGTGATCAATTTTAAGTGCATCAAGTGTAGATTAAAAACAAATCAAAAACACCAATAAGACATTATGTCAAAACAGAAGATCAAATAAAAGGAGTGTAAACTCAATCTTTTGTCCTTGATGTCATTCTATCATCCTCTATCTCTAGTGTTTTTGTTGATTCCAGCTTGCTCTCAGATCGTGTGCTAGGCTCAACAAATAGTCTTCCTGGAGAATGAGATTAAAGATGAATGCATACTATGCTAAGCTTTGATTAACATGCTTAAACTAAAGATGATTGCTAGAATATAAAACTATAAAATTATGAATACTAAAGCTGATAATAATAATGCTAAAATTCAAATCGCATGTCTCTAATTCAATTAAGAGGAAGATGGAAGATGGTAATAATTAAATAAACTTATTTATTTAATTAAGGTAGAAGAATTATAAAAGTGAATGATATAAATAAATAATTAAATTTATTTATATGTAGATGACTTTAGAAGATTAATTAAATAATTCATATTTAATTAATTAACAAGTTTGATTAACCATGACCATTTTTAGATGTATACAAATATAATAAAATCCAACACATTCCTAGCAATGATATAACATTCCACTCATTCTCATATGTTGAACCTTCCATGCTACCATCAACTTCAACCAAAAACACACCATGTGAGCAACCAAAAATGAAATCCAAGATTCAAGTACTTGACAAGGGAAATGGAAACTATCATTTTAGCCAAGCATTCTGCATTGGTATGCTTCCACCAATGCCCAAAATCTATGGAGGGCTAAGAAAGATCAAACATGATCAGAGGGTACAAATGATAGTTAAACCCATTATTTTCACCAAGTGGGGGGATATGAAGGATGAAGAAGTCATCCAAGATGATTTTTCATCTATTATCTACAAAGAGGACTCAAAAGAGCAAGAAAATCCAAAAGTTATTGATCCTAACAGTAAAGGCTATCGAATGGTGAAACACATGGGATATCAAGGAACCAGTGGGCTAGGGCTGCAGAAGCAAGGGAAATGGGAGCCTATAATAGTGGAACATAGATAAAAAATATGGGACTAGGTTATAAGCTAAAAGAAGTGGTTACCCCAAAGACCAAACGAACCTCTTATAAGAAATAAGAAACTTCTGCTAACGTTGAGGCAATGGATATCTACCATATAATGGACAATGACTTACCTATAGAAGACATGTTTTCCAACCTTCACATTGATAGGTTCCTTCTATGGTATATAGAAACCATTCCCAACAATATTCTATCATTATGGAACTAACTCTAATGAATATGAGTGGGATTCCCCTTCCTTCATCACTAGATATGATTCCCCTACTTATAGTAATGGCAATCTAGACACCCAATGGGAAAAAGACACCGGAGCCATACTAACCTTTCACCCACTTCTATAAGCTTTGCAGACCAAGATAGCCTCCCACTTTGTTACCCACAACTCATAAATTGGGATCAACAACAACATACACCTATTTTAGATCAATTCCAGAATCATGAGGCAATCGTGGAGTTCATGGGACTTCAAATATACATACCAGCAGAAGATCACAAAGCAAGGTTCGTCATGGAACTTGAACAGGAGGCATAATTTGGTGAGGATATTGAACCTTCCAGTCACAAAAATGAGAGAAAAAATATAACAATAAACACAAAGTCCCCTAGTGAAAACCACATTGTGGCTCTATCAGACCCAAAAAATAAGAAAATAAAGGATGCATCCGAAGGTGAAAACATCCTAGAGGCACCTGAGGATGGAGGGTTCAATCTCCCCATATTAGAATATCAGGAAAGATCAATGCTCTTAGTAGAAGAAGTAGAACCCATAAATGTTGGCACATCAGAAGACCCAAAGATAACATACCATGCAACATCACTTGATCCTGAAGAGAAGGAAAATTTCACAGCTTTCATCAACAAGAGAAACGTAAACTTTTCTTGGACCTATGCTAACATGCTTGGACTAGATCTAGCATTACATCATTTAGCTATAGTACCTAGAGAAAATCCTATCAAGCAAAAACTTATAAAAATGAATCCTTTGTTTGCATTATTAGTAAAGGTAGAGCTAAAGAAACTACTAGATGTGTGATTCATTAGACCCATCGACTATCCACAATGGACATCAAATCTAGTACTAGTGTTAAAGCCTACTAGGGGCATCAAAATATGCATAGAATTTAGGGACATCAATAAGGCTTGTCCAAAGGATGACTTCCCATTACCAAGAATAGACATGATTGTGGATCTAACAACATGGCAGGAAATGCTATACTTAATGGATGGTTTATGTGGATACAACCAGATAAAGATCTCTCCAAATGACCAACACAAAATAGAATTTACTTGTACTTGGGGAACATTTTGTTGGAATGTAATGTCATTTCATCTAAAGAATGTAGGAGAGACATATCAAAGATCAATGATGACCATATTCCATGATATGCTTCACACCAACATGGAGGACTATGTGGATGAAATTCTAGCAAAGTCAATCAAAAGGGTAGATCACTTGAAAAACTTGGAAAAGGTGTTTGATCGACTTGAATAGTATAATTTGAGGCTCAACCCTAAGAAATGTGTGTTTGGAGTAACATCTAACAAACTATTAGGGTACATAGTATCAAGAAGGAGGATCGAAGTGGGTCTTACAAAGGTAAAAGCTATTCTAGAAATGCCTCCACCAAAAAAATTGAAATAGCTAAGGAGTTTACAAGGAGATTTGTAGTCCATTAGGTGATTTATCACACAACTAGTGGAAAAATTTCACCCTTTTATTCATCTCCTACACAAGGATGTCACCTTCAACTAGGATGGAAGATGTGACCAAGCATTTTAGTAGGTCAAGGAATACTTACTCACTCCTCTTTTACTCATGCTGCCTATTCCAAACAAGGGAATGGTATTATATGTGTCTACCACACAAGCAATGCTAGGAGATCTACTAGCCCAACTAGATGATAACAATAAAGAAAGGCCAGTCTAGTACATGAACATAACATTGGCGAGCTATGGTCTAAAATACTCACCGATAGAAAGAGCATGTCTTCCAATCCTATTTGCAACAAAAATGCTGAGACACTACATCTTGAATAGAAAATTCAAGTTGATTTCCAAGATAGACCCACTCAAGTACCTACTAGAAAAAGCATCCCTAAAAGGATAAATTACCAAATGGGTGATGATCTTGAGTTAATTTGACATAGAGTATGTGGATAGAAGAGCTATCAAGGGAAAAATCATAGCAGACCAATAGGTTGAAGCACCCATAGATGATCACAAGTCTCTCACAATGGAATTTCCATATGAGAGTATCTTGATGACAAAACAGATAGGCCATTGGAATCTCTACTTTGACAGATCCACAATTAGCATGGCTCTGGAGCGGGTGTTTTATTTCTTACACCATAGGGAGATAATAGACCCAAGGCCTATAGGATTGCTTTCCCTTGCACAAACAACATATCATAATATGAAGCTTTGATCATAGGGTTAAAAATGGCTATTGAATGGAGAATAAAAGAGTTGCATGTCTTTGGAGACTCTCAGCTAGTAATCAAATAGGTCAATGGTGAATACCAGACCAAACATGAAAAATTGATGTCATATAAAAGGATGGTGGAAAGTTTCAAGGATTAATTTTTCAAAATAACTTTTGAGCAAGTACCACAGATCAATAATAGAGTTGTTGACCCAATGACAACAATAGGATCACTTCTTAATATTCCACAAAAAGTGCCTAAGTATGAGTTCCTCATGGAACAACTTCTTGTGCCTACATTTGACATCCCAAAATTAGAATTGGTATATGTTTTTTTTGGTCCTAACTCCCCATGGTACCAAGATACTTTTGACTATATCCAACATGGTATCATACTAGCTGACCTAACAACCACTCAAAAGAAAACCTTCACCTATAGAACTTCCCAATTTACCATCCTAGAAGATACCCTATACCATTGTAGTCTAGATGGTATGTTACTCTATTGCCTTAATGAAAAATAAGCACAAATAGCCTTACAAGAGGTACACAAAGGTATTTGTGGGTCCCACTCTAGCAGACCTAACCTAGTCCAAAAACTGCTCAGAATGGGATACTACTGGCTCTCCATGGAACATGAATGCATACAATACTCCAGAAAGTGTCAACAATGTCAGAAACATAGTGATCTTGTTCATGCACCAACACAGGAACTAAGACCCATCATCACACCATGGCCTTTCTTGCAATGGGGATTAGACTTGGTAGGCAAGATATCACCTAATTCATCCAACAAGCACAAATTCATTATCACAACAACAAAGTACTTCACTAAATGGATAGAGAAAATTCAATTGACCTATATCACTGTAAAAAAGATATAAAATTTCATTTTGAATTATCTCTTTTGTAGGTATGGAATTCCATAAACAATAATAATAGATAATGGAACCCCATTCAAAAATTAGGATGTCCAAGAGCTCTATTTCCAATTTTCTATCCATCATAGATTTTTCACGCCATATTACCCCCAAGAAAATGGTCAAGCTAAGGAATCTAATAAAAAAATCCTAAAAATACTAAAAAATATTGTCAATGATGTTGGCCATTATTGGCATTTGTAGCTAAACGAAGTCTTATGGGCCTATTGGAACAACATTTGCACACCTACTAGCACTACACCATTTTCCTTGGTCTATGGATCAGAGGTCATCTTTCCTATCAAGGTCTAAATACCGTCATTGTGAGTTTCACTAAAAGGCATGGTTAGCAATGAAGAATAAAGGGTAGCCAAACTAAATGAATTAGATATCCTAGATGAAAAGTTTTTAAGCATGTTAAACCATCTACAGGTTTATCACAATGAACTCAAATGAAAATATACAAGAAGATCAAGGAAAAGAATTTTCAAGTTGGTGAGTTAGTCCTTAAAGAGAATTAGAAGGTACAGCTAAATTAGGATGACAAAGGAAAATTTGAATCCAACTGGTTAGGCTTGTTTATCATCACAACAAGCTATGGCTCTAGGGTGTATCAATTGGCTACTCCTGAAGGAGAACCCTTAGCCAAACCACTAAACAACATCCACCTCAAGAAGTTATACACATGAAGCACGTTAGAATACCCCAGGAAAGAGGGTAAAAATCTAAAAAAAATATAGAAAAAATATTAAAAAATACCAAAAAAAATCAAGAAAAATAGTAAAGAGAAATAAAATGTTCTTTGAGTGAAAACCACTTTGTGGTGCTCCTAGAATAGGTACCATAGTGAAAACCTAGAAAAAAAGTTTTATGTTTGAATAATACTTGCATCATTATCTAATCAGTGCTATCCACAACATCCACCCATTCACTTCATAATGAATCAGTGTATCCAACCATGGCTTGTCACTAATTAAGGAAAGTAGCCTTCTCTACAACTAGGGGAAATTTCAAAAAGCTAGTCATGGATTAGATCTTTGAATGTCCTATCATGGTCATAAAAATAGTGAAAATCAAAAACATTTTAAAAGAAACAAAAGGTCAAAAACATCAGAAGACAATGAAAGATCAAAAACAACACAACATTATTGGGTTATTCCTTCACTCAAATAGTCTAAGATATCAACATTTTCTTGAACCTCACAACTAGTTCAAGTATATTTCCCACAACATATCCTCTAGACATAGAAGTGGAATATTAATCCTAATTATCAATGCTGTTTACCCAAAATAAGTTTATGCTTTGAGTCAAATGGTTCAACAACATGGTCTCTACATGTACAACATAGGCGAGGCTTCTTAGCCCTCAAGACCCTAGGTCAGTCCCCTTAGGTTTCCAACATGCTTTATTTCAACTTATTAAAAAAATACAAAATCCAAAAACATATACAAAATACAAAATCCAAAATCATATACAAAATACAAAATCCAAAAACATCCACAAAATAGAAAAGTTCAAAAATAATCAAACCAAGAAAACTACAAGCCTCTGCATGTACAATGTAGGCAAGGCTTGTCTTTGATGAGCCCCCAATGCCCTAGGTTAGTCCCCTAAAAACTAAAAAAACATCATAAAACTTAGAAAATCAAAAGATCACAACCCTATCATCACAAATCCACAATAAACATTTCATCCATAATAAACAAATCATCACACTCACCCTTTGAAAAAATGAACAAACAAACAAAGAAAACATCAAAAGATTGGATTACAAATAGACATGAACAAATTCCAAAGTATTACCTATATATTTTTTGATAACGCACCAAAAACATCATGAGATATGTCTTAACGAATTTGTTCCTACAATAGACATGATCAACAACGGATAATAGCTCTACCCCAAACAAATATGGCAAGTGGTATAACAACATTGTTTTATCTTTTTTGTAGTCTTATTTCTATGATTTATTTTACTGACTCATTCCTAGGATCTCTCAAGGATGTCCATAAGGATTTAGAGAAAAGGAATGGTGGAAATTGGGCGTCATTTCAAAAAAAAATTTGTAAGATATTTTTGTAATATTTCCATGGTGAATACTTACTTTATTGAGTATATGAATGTTGTATTAAAATAGTTCATGAAACAGTGGCATCTTAGGTGTTCTATACCTCTCTGTGTGACTGATCTAAAATATTTTTAATGTAACCCAAACCTATACTTTAAAAAAAGTTTTTGTATGTCTAGTATGAATAGATATACATTTTTTTTGTTGATTCAAAGTCCATGCAATGGATACAAAGTCACCTTGGTTATTAATACCTTGGTGCATCATATTTGTTTGCTACATCAAATAGGATTGTTTAAAACTATGAAGTCTCCAAGCAAAGTGAAAAAATACTCATCACAACTAACAACATAAAATTTCTATCTATAATCATAATTTTTCTTCTAAATAACATCAGCCCTGCATAGAAATATCATTAGTACCATAATCATTCTACATCCACAATGTCATCAATACATATCATGATGATAATAAACCAATAAAAACATCATGTGTCATGTATGGGGCATTCATTCATCCATATCAACACCACATAAACATTGTATACCAAAAATGATATCTTGATCATTCATAATAAAACATCATATGAAACAAAGTATGATTCATCCATTCATATCATATACAATCATCATCACACATAGCATACATCATCATACATCATCATCACATAAACATAATGAAGCTGAATCAAAAAAGGTATATCTCATATATCATCATCAAAAAGGATGTACATCATCATCCATGAGATAAGTGTGATAGGAAAAATACAAAATCATAATATCTATATATGAGGCCTCGACTGGGCCGATGAGTATATATACAAAAAACATGTCTATAATATGCCTCTAAGAAATAAACATGGATATCAAGTACAAAAAGTAAGACTCAAACAGGAAGGAAAAAACCCTATAGACCTCCAAAACGATCTAGTTGTCTCACAAACTAATCACCTACACCACCAACTGCATCACCACAACCATCACTCATAGCACTAGGCTCTATGAACTGTGGACGCTGAGCAGCCCTAGGAACGATGGCATCCTAGAGGGTCTAATAGCAGGTGGACCTCTGTAAATAATGATCATGCTCTACCCTGGGAGTATCTCTCTCTGCAATAAGCAACTGTACTAGAGCCTCTGCAACATGCCATCAACCATTCTCACTATCTCACTCAACCCTCAAAATATCTATTTGTGCCTCTATATCCTATCATCATGCTATCTCTGCATCTTTCGCAACATTCATTTGAACTAACAGTATGTCTCCATCCCTAGTTGGTGGAGGAGGACCTAGAACTTGTCTATGACCCTATGCTTGAGGTGGGTGCTCATCCTGACCACCATGTGCCCCATCATGTTGGGCTCTATCCAACTGATCTATGAGGACTTCAATATGTTTTCACTCCCCATAATGACCCTTAATACCTAATTTTCTGAAAGTAGGATCAGTGAATCTCAAAGGCCTACATCTTTCCCACCACTCATCATAATCAAGAGAAGTACTTGGATCTCCTAGACCAAATGGCCAACCCCAACCATCTAGGGAAAGTTCTCTGAACTCAGCAATAACAACATCTATATCTGCCTAGAGACCCCATACATGAACCTCCAGAGTGGTCTAACCAAAATGAGCCTCATAAGCATCGGGAACTAGGCCCTGCCTCTCTCCAAACTAGTGACATAATTAGTCTAGTAGATAACCCTCTAGCACAAAATGAGAATGACCAATCAACCAATAGGTCTGTCGATAGTAAACAAGATGATCTAAATCCTCTAGCCAAGCCTCACATCCCATATAAGCTCTCCACAAAAAATTGGGCATATCATCAAAAAATCAGTGCCAATAAGGAAGATCCCTAGGCAAGGTATAGTGCATGAAATCCCTATAATGATAGGAGTATAGATCATTAAGATAATAATATTGTATCTCGTCTGGTCGAGTAACTGTAATGTGCTCCCATGCCAAAACATGCAAGAGTGAAACCCCTGTGAAAATAGATTTCCCACCCTGATACATGACCTCATGCATATCTCTATATAGGTGGGAGAGAAGACACATACCCCAAGCATACCTCATCCCATGCTCAAGCATAATCTTGATACATACACCCCAACCCATAGGAAGCTATCTACCTCTCCCATCAAGAACAACTAGTCCTGAAATCAATCTACATAAGACTAGTGAAACATGATCTACATAAAACTCAAATAGATTCATCTTTGATTGGTGTACCTCCAAATGTGTAACATCTAACACCTACCACATGGCATGGGTACCACATCAAATATGATATGTAACCATCTCACCTTGAATAGGAAGGCGAAGTATCCTCCAAACATCCTCAAGGGTAACAATTTCCTCTCCTGTAGGCAAATGAAATGAGAACATCTCTGAATGCCACTGTTCCATAAGTGAAGTCATCATCATGATGTGTGTCCTGATAGAAGGCATGTAGAAAATGTAACGTAGTCCAATTACATCAAGAAATTCTCACTCCAACATTCCAAAATAGGCGATCAAATCAAACAAGTGTCGAGGATATCTCTCCCTCGATTGTAGTGCTCTGGGGCCAACCTATAATCATTTTAAACCCACAATGTTAGGGTTTCACTGTGAGCATGTAAAATGATAAAAAATAAGATGAAAAATGACATTCATAATGAAAAAAACACATTCCAAGGTTTCAAACAAATGCTAAATTCAAATGCAATAGGAAAAGTCAAATGGAAGGGTTTTGAGAAGATGCTTAGAAAGCACCAAGCAAAAGTGTGCTTTTTAGTCAAAGGAAAGGAAAAAAAGGAAAGGGTCTCTGTCAAAGCTAAGGATCTTGGTCAAAGGTGAGGATTTAGAAGCTAGAGCAATCAAAAGCAAGCTTTTCAATCAAAGTAAATCTTTTAGGTCAAGTGCTTAAATCAAAGTGAGGTTCTTAGTCAAAGGCAAGGCTTTCAGTCAAAGGTGAGGGTTTCACTGTCAAATGCGAGGTTTTCATCAAGAAAGTGCAAGGAAAATGAGGTAGATGATCACAAATCACAAAAAATATTCAATTTTTACTTTGGAAACTTAGTACATGCATAATGAGAATGAAACAAGATGAAAGAAAAAAGTGAGAAGGTACATACTATTGAATAGTCTGGATAACTGAGAGGGGGTGAATCAGTTATCATAAAATAACTTTCTTAACTTTAATTAGTCTAGAGAAAACTTAAATCAATTAGATAATCATCTAACAGAAATGAACATGAAAGCACATAACAACACCATTACCCTGAACAACAGAATTTATGTGGAAACCCAAGAAGGGAAAAACCATAGAGAATGCTAATTCTTAATTATAAAACACTGGTTAAGGTGACACTAGTTATGGTGATTTTTACTGAAGGCTTACTGCCAAAATGCTCACTGTTGGTGGACTAACTACCTGATTAATACAATTGATTATATAATAGTCTCACTGAAAAAAGTGAACTGATGAAATTGCATCTATATATGCATGAATTCAGTTCTGATTAAGAGCACGATATTTGTCTACAATAGATCTAATCAAGAAACTTCTACACAACTTTTTCACAGAAACTCTACAAAACAAATTACTTTTTCCTTCACACCCTCTTAACTACTCGCACACATCATACTCCACACTTCTTATCCCATCAAACAAAGACAACCATTACTTATACCATTCCATGCCATCATAATCTCCTAGGTTGGCCAAACACAATGTCTTCATAGTCTTCCAAGTCAGCCAAATACAATTTGAATTAGATCACCACAAAACATGTTGGCATGAAGAACAACCTTGAGATATTCAATATTACCAAGGGACCCATAAATAGATCATACATAAGATAGGTTGATTACATAACATAATTATTAGAAGATAGAAAATTTTGAATTACATGAAATATATTATGAGGTTGATAGGAACGCCACAACCAATACCAACTCTTGATTATAATCAATTTCAGCATCAACCAAAGAGACATACCAAAACCCAAAACTTGTAACATGCTACATGAATGTCCAAATAGCAAGGTTACCCAAAGTAAGCTTTGAGCACAACATCCAACATCAAAAGAGTAGTCTTCATTATTTTGCATTGTCTAACTTCCATGAATGTCCCAAAAGAAGTAATTTCATATCCAGATCAAAGATAACATCCATACTACGTAACATCATAGCACAAGATAAGATAGATCGTTTATGTATATCATCTAGAACACAACCTTCTAGATCTAGGTTTTGACATCAATAACAACAATGCTAAATCATCTCAACAACTTCTCAACACATATTGGGCCATCAATGTCTAAAGGCCATCCAACCTCCCGAAAAAGCTCAAAACGATGTGGGGATCCCTCAAATCTCAACATTGCTCCTTGAAAATTGACATAATGGAAAATCCAGATACAAGAATTAGCTATAAGGTCAAAGCACAACTGAGCTAACTAGAGGACTAATTTCCTATATTAAACCTCAAGAAACCATAATTTCACCTAGGAAACCCTAATTTTTACTTGGGGAACCTTCCTACTTTCAAAATAGAAGCTCAGAGAAACATTGAAACAAGAAAGAAAGGACCTATAGATCTAATTCTTTGACCTAAACACATCAGAACTGAAATAGAATAGAATCATGAGCTTGACCTTAAAACTTGAAATATTTAGCCTACCTCTCGAGAGGGCAGCACAAAGTCCTACCATTATTCCACAAAACACCAGGGCATAGTGGGGAATAATTGTTTTTCTTCTTATCTTAAAAACAAAATCAGTGAAACAAAGAAAATAGTACTTTGTATCAAAAAGGGGAAAAATGTAGACATGTAAAATTGACCTAACACCTATCATACACCCTAAACAACATCGAACAACATCCCATACCAACCCATAATGTATTGGAACATCTTAGAATCATCTTGGAATGTCTTGAAACATCTCAGAATCAACCAAGAACATCTCAAAACATTTCAAAACCAACCTGTAATGTATCAAAACATCTTGGAATCAACTTGTAATGTATTGAAACATCTTAGAATCATCTCAAAACATCTCGACACATCTCATAATCAACCCATAACATCTCAAAACATCTCAAAATCAACTTGTAATGTATTAGAACATCTTGAAACATTCTTGAAACATCTTATAATCATCCCAAATCATCTCAGAATGTCTCAAAACATCTCAAAATAATCTCAAAATCATCCTGTAACGTCTTGAAACATCTTGGAATCATTATCATCAAATAACATTGCATTTTCACATCGACAACATCCAAAAACCTAATTTCTACTGTCAATTGAATAATACAACATTATTTAATTAATTCACTTTTTCATAATTCTTGACAAATTAAATAAATTTCATTTATTTAATAAAGTCGAGAAACCCTAATATCCTCTATTAATTTAATAATATGACATTATTTGATTAATTCGCTTTTTCACCATTTTGGATAAATTAAATAAATCTCATTTATTTAATGAAGTCTTAAAACCCTAATTCTACTATTAATTGGATAATATGACATTATTTGATTAATTCACATTTCACCATTTTGACAAATTAAATAAATTATATTTATTTAATAAAGTCCTAGCATAATCTTATTTCATCTTGATTAGTCAAACAATGCCAATTATTTGATTACGTCACTAATTTACCTTATTCCTCTAAGTTAATTGAATTATTAAATCATAATAATTTAATTAACACACTTTCACTCCAAAATTTGAATAATTAAATCAAACTATTCAAATCATTTATCAAAAATCAAATCAAATTAATACAACTTTGTTTGCAAAAGTCAAACTTGATTTGCACGTTCAATTCCCATAAAGGAATTAATTAATTAAATCAATTAATTCATAATTCCTCACCCACTTTTTGATTGAGAAAATTATGCTTGCTAACTAAGCAATCTAATTTCCTAACTAAGCATTCCAATTTGCTAACTCAACCATCTAATTCCTAACTCAACCATCAAATCCTAAATGATCAATCTAAATCCTGACTAGCCAATCTATTCCTCAATTACACAAATTGTGCAATCAAATTTGCACAATATTCTCATGTCTAAATCCTCTCAACACATGTCAACCATTGATCTTGATCCAACATTGTTGAATGTTGATCGTTGATTCAAATTCTCATTTCCTATATAACAAACTTCTCTCCTCACAAAAAAGGATCAAAGAATCAACATATCTTATACAAAAAAGTGTTGTCAAGATCACCATTGATAGAGCTTCCCCATTCCTTCAATAAACTAATATCAAGCATCGTTCATTAAGATTTTCATGAACTATGGAGGCTTCGCGGTGATAAGAACAATCCAACATTAGGTGAATAAACTTTGATACAAAATGGTAGCACTGTGCTTATTGCTTGCTTTCAATTTGGTAATCATAGATTTCCTAAATTTACTTTCAATAGCTTAGTTTCATTTTGTATGTGTAGGTTTAGATCTTAGATTAATGTGTTTGATCTTAGTTTAGATCATTGTTTCAAGCATGTTTGATCTTGTTTAACATCTAATGATTTTCCCCCTCACACAAATGGAAACCCAATGAAATGCTTGATGAAGACCCAAATAGATCCCAACACGCTTCATCAAATTCAAAAGTAGTGTTCAACACAAGCTCGGCCAAACCAATGTAAAACACCTAAAAAAGTTAAGAACACACAACCCTTAGTATGATCTAATCCTTCTAGACACCAAAATTATCTTCAACATGATTATAACAGCTTAAATCTAGAACCATAAGTCATAAGACTCAACCAAAAATAAATCCAGACCAACAACATTTCTCTTGGACCTCAACTAGATACAAAAAAAACCACAGTTCATAATTGGTGAATGCAACCCGCACCGTATAATGAATCAGAAGCCAAAAATATAGATATAATAGGTTTCACCAACCATGATCAACATATCTAAACCACACAAACATAGGAGCAAATCCCGGAGCAACGACTGAACACTTGCAACCTTTTATCATTACAATTTTCTCAATATCATCAACATATATAGCCAATAACTTGCATCCATGACATTAATGACAACAACAACGAGTTGATAACTAGTTGACCAGTTGAAATCAATGATAACACCTTCATTCTTGCAATAATCTCCCCCGTTTTCATTGATTGCAACACATGATGTGAAAAACCATAAAAGACAACACACTAGCTCTAAACATGCTTTTCATGAGTTTGCTTTATGTTTCTCCCCCTTAGTAGATAATCTCTTTTTTTCACATCTTCCTCATTCCTCATCTCTCATCTTTTTCATCTCCCCCTTGACATCAATGGAAAAGGTAAAGGATATTTTACATTGATTTCCCCTTTGACATTAAGAAATAGAATACTCTTTCAATAATAACACATGACACTACCTGCTCCCCCTAAGAGGTAGCCACCAAAACATCAGTCTAGAAGAAATATAGATCCACAGATCCACTAGACTGATGCATCTACATGTGCATCTAGTTCAATAAAGGAGGGGCAATCACCCCTAACTTCTTCCAAAGATACTCAAAATTATCTTTAGGAAGAACCTTTGTAAATATATCAGTGATTTGATCCTTCATAGGTATATACTCAAGCTTTACTTCATTCTCCACAACCTTCTCTCTTAGGAAGTGATACCTAATAGATATATGTTTTTTCCTTGAGTGCATTACTGGATTCATTGAAATGTTAATCACTCGTATTATCACAAAAGATAGAAATAGGATCATCATACACTGCTTTGATATATTTCAATGTATGTTTCATCCATAAAACTTGTGTACAAAAATATGCAACAACAATATACTTAAATTTAGTAGTAGATAAGTTAATTGAATCTTTATTTTTACTCAACCATGCCACCAATCTACAACCAAGAAAGAATGCACCACCACTTGTACTTATTTTTTCATCTACACATCCAACCCAATCTACATCTATATAAGCACTTAGTGTAAAGTTAAAGTTCCTAAGATACCATAATCCATAATCGAGAGTGTCATTCAAATATTTGAATATCCTTTTAACATGTGTTTCCTTAGGATCTTCTTGAAATTTAGCCACAAGACAGACAACATGCATAATATCCGGTCTAGTAGAAGTCAAATGCAATAGTCCACCAATCATATATCTATCTTTGCTCTGATAGGACTTAGGTGAATAATCATCTTTGCTTAATTTGCAACCATTCACCATAGGAGTGCATATTGTGTGTATGAAAATATGAGTGCATAAATGAATTGAAACAGTTATTCAAACACACCAATATAACATTAAATCAAAGGAAACAAATAAACAAAACAAACTCTTATGTGAACAGCTCCTTCGAAAGCGTCATATTGTCCTCTATCTTTAGTGTTTTTGTCGATTCCAACTTTGTGTTCTCAGATTGTAGGCTAGGCTCAACAAACTGTCTTCCTAAAGAATGAGATTTTGATGTGATGTAGATGCAAGATATAACTATGATAATGATTTGAACTAATAAGCTTGAAATAAACATGATGCTATGATAAATGAACTCTACATGAATTAAGTGCATGAACTCTAATTAATTGCCTATTATCAATGCTTGGATTCACACAGGTATTTATAGAGTTTTTTGAATGATTCTGATTGGCTGTCTTGTTTGACGGTTGTGATAATTCCTGACAGATCGAATGGTTGAAGAAAGATGAAACTGAAGAGAAAATAGAAGAAACCTAAAAACAAGATTTTTCTATTTTTATGAAAGATGAAAAGAAGAGAAGATAAGAAATCATCTTTCTTTAAAAGAATAAAAGAAATATTTAAAGCTGATAAATAATTAATTAAAAAAATCAATTATTTATTTGTGGAGGACATTCAACTTTTCTTAATTAAATAAAATATTTAATTAAGCTTTTAAAAGCAGAAGAAAGTTGGTGATAAGAATAAAGCTTTAATCAGGTTTTATTGAAAAAAGCAAAAAGATCTCATAATTAAATAAAATATTTAATTATGATATGACAAGATTTCACAATCAAATAAAAATACCTAATTGTGATTTTTAGAAAGAAAGCATAAGATATTTTTAATTAAATAAGATTTATTTAATTAAATCACTTTTATGAAATTAATTAAATGAATCATTTAATTAATTAGAAGAAGAATTAAAATAGAAGAAAGAGATATTTAAATTTAATTAAATCAAAAGATTTAATTTAAATTCAAACAATGATAATTAATTTAAATAAATAGAATGTATTTATTTAATTAATTAAGTGGACATGTAAAAATAATTAAATAAAATAAATTTATTTAATTATGGAAGAAGAATAAGATGAATGAACAATATAATTAAATTAAAAATTTAATCATATGTAGAGGACTTTAGAAAAATTAAATAATAAATATTTAATTAATTGCCAGGATTATAGACATGACCATTTTTATGCGTATACATTTTTCCCCTTTTTGAAGTGAGGTGTGAAACGCATTGCTTCAAAGAAAATAAAAAAATAAAAAAATTTGCCCCTGATATGTTTCCAATTTTTTATTGTCAATGATGCCCCCTCGGGAGGTAAATCACAGAAGAAGTTGATAGTGATAGGGAAATAGTGATTTAGCTCCCGATAGATAATGTGTCGGATGCCCCAGTGAAAAAGAGGATGAAAAATGGAAAATGTCATTAATGCCCACCCTAAAAAGACCCTTAGAAGGTAAAAGGGGTAAAATAAAGTGTCATTTTCACTCTGCTGCTATAGTAAAAATTGAGCTCTGATAGTGACTTGGCGAGATGGATATCCCAGTGCACAGAAATAGATTTGAGCGAGTGCGATGATACCAGAGACCAGCGGCGTATGGACCACTGGTGAGTGATTCGAACCGTTTATGTTGTCAAATTTTGCATTTTAGATCGATTTTGCATTGTTTTTAAATCGGATTTAAATTTTTTTGAACGTTTTAGCACATTTAGGAATAGTTTTAGCGCATTCGACAAATCCTTTAGCGCATTTAGGAACAGGTTGAAAAATGATCCTTTAGCACATCTGATAGATAAAATAGTGCATCTAGGGCAATATCGACTAGATAGGTTCTGTAGCGCATCTAGGGCACATAATTGCGCATTTAGGAGAAATTGATAGAGTTGCACATTTGAGAGTTAGAATGGTGCATACGCAAGCTAGAGTAGCGCATTTGGAGTTTTAGCGCATCGAGGGAACAGTTTAGCGCATATAAGAAAAACTTTAGCACATATGGGTTTTAGCGCATATGGGCGACAGAGTTGTGCATTTAGGAAATTTTCCCCGGAACACTTGTGTGATGAAAAATGATGATTAAAATTGCTTCCTTAGTCAATAGATAGATAAATAGTAGGACCATCATGCTGATAGGATAGAAAATCTGATAGAGAACTGATAACTGTGCTTCCACAATAGAAAACAAAGAGTAGATAGCTGATAATTTTGTGACGAACAACAAAGAGTAAAATGATTGATTGAGTGATTTGAATTTGATAACTTTGCTTCTCGTGACTGAAAAACAAAGAGTAGATGTTTGATAAATTTGTTTTCCTGAAAAGAAAAACAAATAGTAAATGATGATAGAGTAGATTGATTTGACATGCTGATAGATTGATGTAGCACTTGATATAGGTCTTTTATATGTTTTGTTGGATAGATAGATCATGTGATATGGGTCTGATTGATATGTTTTTTGTTTGTTATGGTTGAAAAAAATAGGAGGCTTTTAAAAGCCTCCAGGTTAGATAGCGGTTCCCACTATGTTGGGAGTGGATAGGAGAGCTTACTCTTGCTAAGCTATAGCTAATATCAGATTGTGGATTGGGACCGTTGTTGGCCATGCCGCGAGGTATTCGAGCCAACAGGGGGCTATTGACTGCTTTGGCAGAGAGATGGCATTCAGAGCATAACACCTTCCACCTGCTGATGGGTGAGATGAGTGTGACGCCTGAGGATGTGTATTGGATTCTTGGGATTCCAGTTGCTGTTGCCCTTGTGGTTTACGACCACAAGGAGATTGGTGGTACCGCAGCGCTTCAGCGGATATGTGGCGAACCAGGCATATATGGTTACTGGGTAGATTGGGAGGATTTCAGCAGGTATCCTCCGCTAGTTGCTGTGTTGGCGGCATTTGTCGGAGGTTTCCTTCGACCAGCCCATCGATCTAAGGGATTCGCAGTTGGTTGGGGGAGGATGTTGGAGTGGATGATTACTTAGCCATGAAGGTTTTCCTGGGGTAGCTATGTATTGGCTGACATGTACCACGATCTCCATCGGATTATCTACAGAGGATCCACTAGCTTGGCTAGTGGAGTGACATTGCTATAGATCTAGGCATGGGAGCACATTGCTGTCATGAGACCACTTTGCACAAGAGCGAGACCAGTAGGGAGGCCGTATGTATATGCATATTCTAGTGCCGTTGTCCAGTAGAGGCTGGGTAAGGTAGAGTACTGGCGGAAAGTTTTGGATGATGTTGATGCAGTGATATGGAGACTATACACAGATTGTGAGGCGTGGGCGACAGATCATTTAGAGATGCCTTTTGTTTGCCAACCACGATATTTGATAAGGCAGATGCCCTTTATTATTGAGAGGTTTTTGGCACTACGGGTCCTGCAGCAGTTTGGATTCATGCAGGGGATGCCCCAGGGCATTGCTCATTATGGGCAGTGCAAGGGGGATGTAGGATGGGGACCATGTATTCCATATCAGGCAGCGTATACAGAGTACTCCACCTTACAGCCAGAGGTATGGACAGATAGGCCAGAGGTACAGGATGCAGGGATGACAGATGAATATGTGTAGTACTTTCATACGCATCCATTTCCATGATTTATAGTGCCAGATGAGCCACGGGTTATCGAGATAGCACCACTGCCAAGAGCAGGGATACAGGGGGATGTGGCCAGTGGGGAGTAGGCTATGAGCAGAGGAGAGGAGGAGGGAGAGGAGGAGGAGAGAGGAGAGTGGAAATGAGGAGGGAGATAGCTCAGATGATGGAGATGATGGAGGGGATGATGGAGATGAGGGGAGATAGCAGAGGTTGGACAGCCTAGGTAGAGCACAGATTCCTCAGCGGGCCAGATCCGGTGGCAGACCGCGGACAGTGATTAGAGTGTCATCCTTGTCACAGAAGACACAGATAGATGCTTTGCAGGGGTAGGTGCAGACCTTTCTGGGGCAGCAGGCACAGCTACAGAGTCAACTAGCACAGGCTCAGAGTATGATAGTGTAGTTATAGGCACAGCTTGCACAGGCCTAGACACAGGTCTAGGCTCAGGCACAGGCTTAGGCACAGGCACAGGTACAGGTTCAGATGCCTGCCCCTCATTCCCAGGTGACACAGTTGATGGCAGAGAGAGATGCCCTTAGACAGTGAGCACTGGAGGCCGAGGGTGTGGCACAGAGACTGATGGGTACCGTAGAGAGTACTTCATTGTGGGAGGCCATTACAGAGGGATTTGAGGCAGCCAGAGAGGCAGAGTATTATAGAGTTTTCTACGAGGAGCTATGCCCTCTTGAGTGGCGAGAGCCTTATCCTAGATCTCATAGCAAGACTAGGACCCGATCCCGGACATCGACACATGGCAGAGAGGTTACAGGGCCTCGACGGGATCCTGATGCAGGTACGAGTGGCAGGCCGCCTCCTTCTGGACCAGCTCCTTCAAGGGCATCCACCAATTAGCCGTTTGGGGCCGATTTATTATGTATATTGAGTTTTGATCATGTCTCATATATTATGTTTTGAACCTTTTAGTTTCATTGGACATTGGACACTTGTATTATTTTGATGAGCAATGATATGCAGTGGCGATATTTTTGATGATGATATGTTTATGCATTTGTGATATGATATGGATGTTATTTATATGCATGTATGATATGAGATGGATTTTGATATGTTTTTATTATTGCGGACTAATCTTATGATGCAGGATGATCTAGTGATGTGATGTGAGTAGATGTAATGTTTTGTGATGATGTATATATGTGATGTTAATTTTTGAAGTTTTTCAATGTATGAAATGCATCGTGGTATGATAGATAATGAATGTGATATGAATAATGATAGTGGTGAAAAGATAAATGTTCTGTTTTTGTAATGTGTATGTAATGAAAATGGTAATGTGATGTTTTTGAGATGATAAAATGATAAATGAGAATGGTAATAAAATGATATGAGATTATAATGATAAAATGATTAAATGATAAAATGAGAAATGAGAATGGTAATAATATCCATAATGGTAAATGATAGTGATGGAATGAATAATAAATAATAAATGATATGGGAATGATAAAGATAATGAATGAATGAGAATAGATGAGAAAAATGGATAACTGATAATGACAATGATGATGATAATGATAAAATGAAAATGATAAATGAGAATGGTAATGATATGATATGAGATTATAATGATAAAATGATTAAATGATAAATGAGAATGGTAATGATATCAATAATGGTAAATGATAGTGATGGAATGAATAATAAATGATATGGTAATGATAAAATGATCATGGTAAAATAATGATGATAATGATAAAATGAAAGAATGACAAGGTAAAATGATGATGATAATGATATAAATGAATGAAATAATAATGATAAGGATGAAAATGGGAACGATAAGTAATAAATGAATGAAAGGTATGATAGATGATAAAGATGAATAAATGCTAATGATAGAAATGAATAAATGAAATGATACAAGAGAATGATAAAAAATGATAATGATAAAAATGAATGTAATGATAATGATAAAATGAATGAGATGATAAATAATGATGCAATGAATGATAAATAATGATGAAAAAAATGAAGTGAAAATGAGAAATGGTAGAACTGAATGAATGCAATGAATGAGAATGGTGATGAGAATGATAAAGATGATAAATGATAAATGATAAGAATGAATGGATGGAATGAGTGAAATGTCCAAATGTCCTCCACAAAAAGCTAAAAACCATATGACAACCATTGATGCCTTCATTCAGCCTTTCAAAACACCGATGTGAATCCAATATGCAGATATATACAATGATCTAATAAATATGCAACCAAATGAAACTAACCAGTTTGTTGAGCCTATTTCAAGCCTTCTTGAATCATCATAGAACATTTTTAAAATGTTGGAAGTATGTACAAGCATTAGAGGGGAAGTTAGCACCAATGATGACCAGAGTACAACTTTCATGATTTTTGATATAGCAAGCGAACACAAGCATCGAGGTATAATTGAACCGAGATGACCTGAGCATTTCTTGCATAAACAGATAAAGATTAACCACCTTTCTGATGCAAATGTGGAACTGTCATTGATGATATTGCTTTAGTCGTCATGTCCTGTGACATATTTGCATCAGATTAACCGTTAATCTCAAGACAACAGACAAAGAAAAATCATTCTCGTTCCTTGCCACTCTAGTTCAGTACATCATTGAGTGTGCTCCAGAGTAATGATATCGAAAATCAAACAACCTCTAGTCAAAATGTAATACTGTTACTTCACACATTATTCAGATTTTTGGATCATGCAATAGACAATGATATGTTATCTACAGAAAAGTGTTTCATGAGAAGAGTCGATGATCGAATAATGTTTCAAGTGAGTTGATTGTTTGTTCATATGATCGGATCCTAGGCCATAGTCTAGCTGTTTTGGTATGCTCTGAAAGTTAAGTGCCCCCAGTTGAGTTTTTTTTGCCGCGTTTATTGACACAACTTGCGGAAAGGAATATGTACAATAATCAAGCCATGGTAAGACGTTTGATCACTCTTAAGCAAAATGACGGCAAGATGATGCGATTAAAACCCTAAGATGCGAAAAAAGATGCGAAAAAAAAAAAGAAAGCTTTGAAAAGAAAAAGTGCAAAACAGGAACTAATAGATGGAGAGGTACAGATAGCGTCTGTTTTCCAGATTTTCACTATCTATATTTATTGCATTTTTTTTATTTCTTTTTGATTTTTTTTGTATTTTTCTGTCAATAGACTGCCTGTTTGCCAGGTTTTCACCCTATGACATTGTGTTGATTTTTTTTTGTATTTTTTTAGGACTTTTTCTGCTATTTTTGGATTTCTTCAGGACCTTTTCTATTGTTTTTGGATTTCTTCAGGACTTTTTCTGCTGTTTTTGGATTTCTTCAGGACTTTTTCTGCTATTTTTGGATTTCTTCAGGACTTTTTCTGCTGTTTTTGGATTTCTTTAGGACTTTTGCTGCTATTTTTGGATTTTTTCAGGACTTTTTCTGATGTTTTTGGATTTCTTCAGGACTTTTTTTGCTATTTTTGGATTTCTTCAGGACTTTTTCTACTATTTTTGGATTTCTTCAAGACTTTTTCTGCTATTTTTGGATTTCTTCAGGACTTTTTCTGACTTAAACATAATATTTCTTAAGATGTATACTGTTGATGGGTTCATCGAACAGGTCTCCTTCTGGTGTTGATAACTTGTATGCTCCCGAGCCATAGACTGCAATAACCACGTAAGGGCCTAGCCAATTTGGTTCAAACTTTCCTTTCTTTTCTCGATCTTGTTGATTTCGTGGGTTCTCTTTCAGAACTAGATCCCCCACCTGAAAGGTACGTGGCTTTACTTTGTGATTATAGTTGTGATACATCATCTGCTGGTATGCTTTCAAATAGTCAGCTGCTCTTTATTGCTTTTCATCTAGAAGCTCTAACTCTTGTAGTCGGGAAACTCTGTATTCATCATCTGTTATGAGACCTTTCAGTGATACCCTTAGTGAAGGTATTTCAACCTCTAAAGGCAATATGGCTTCTGCTCCATAGACAAGGGCAAAAGGTGTTGCTCCTGTTGGCATTCGGACACTAGTTCTATAGGCCCACAAGGCGGGATTGAGCTGAACATGCCAATCCTTCCCTGAGTCATTGACAATATTTTTCAAAATCTTTAGTATAGTCTTATTGGAGGCCTCTGCTTGGCCATTCCCTTGTGGATAGTAAGGCATTGAATATCTGTGCTAAATATGGAATATTTCACAAAGCTCATCAACATCCTAATTTTTGAAAGGTCGACCATTATCTATAATGATAGCATTGGGAATACCATATCGACAAATAATGTAATTGAGTATGAAGGATGAAATCTGTTTTCTAGTGACTTTAGAGAGAGGTACTGCCTCAATCCACTTGGTGAAATATTCGGTCACTGTGATGATGAACTTATGTCCATTTGAGGAGGAGGGATGAATTTTCCCTACTAGATCTAACCCCCATTGATAAAATGGCTAGGTTGGTGTGAATGAATGAAGTTCTTGTGTAGGAGCATGAATAAGATTCCCATGAATTTGACATTTTGAGAATGTTTTAACAAAAGTGAATGATTCTCTCTCCATTGTCGGCCAGTAGTAACCCATTCTAATCAATTTCTTGGATAAGGTTAGTCTACTCAAATGAGTACCACAAATGCCCCCATGAACTTCTTGTAAGGCTTTGTCAAATTCGTCACGTTCAAGACATCGAAGTAAAGTACCATCTAGACCATGGTGATAAAGGATATCAACGATAAGGGTATATCGAGAGGATTGTCGGATAAAGTTACGTTTTTGGTTCCAGGATAAGTCAGGTGGTAAAATTTCATCTTTTAGGTAGGTATAAATCTTATCATACCAGGGTGAATCGGATCATACCAAGTGGCAGATAATTTGGCTTTCAGGTGTGTCATAGGTAGGTGTAAATAATTGTTCCACCAGAAATTCATAGCGAGTCTGTTTTTCTGGGAGTTGTACCAATGAGGCGATCGTAGCCATAGCGTCAGCTTCTTTGTTGTCACTTCTTGGAATTTGTGTGAAATGAATGTTTACAAAGTACTTTTTGAAGTCATCAATCATCTTCTTGTATGGCAACAACTTGTCATCCTTAGTCTGATAATCATCATTGATTTGGTTAATGACTAACTATGAGTCACCATAAACTTGTAGCTCGGTAATCCTCCATTCCAATGCTGTCTTTAATCTAGTGATGAGTGCTTCATATTCGGCTATGTTATTGGTGCATGGAAACATTAGCCTATATGATCGAGGAATGGTATGTCCTTGAGGAGTGACAGAGAATGCCCGCCCTCGATCCATGTTGAGTAAAAGAGCCATCAAAGTATAAGGACCATAGCTGCTTAGATTCTGTTGTGAAAATATCAACATATGGAAATTCAATGTGTAAGGGGTGCTCTGTTTGTAGAGGAGCGTCTGCTAATTGATCAGCAATGACTTGTCCTTTGATTGCCTTGCGATCAACATAGTGGATGTCAAACTCACTCAAAATCATGACCCATTTTGCTAACCTCCCTGTTAGCGATGCTTTACTTAGTAGATACTTGAGTGGATCAATTTTTGAAACAAGATTGATTGTATGAGTTAGTATGTAATGTCAAAATTTTTGTGAAGCAAAGACTACTGCTAAACAAGCGTTCTCAATAAAAGTGTAGTTAATTTCATGACTGGTCAGTGTTCTGCTAATGTAATAGATTGCACGTTCTTTCCCTTCATGGTCTTCTTGTGCTAATAATGCCCCCAAGGATGTCTCAGTTGCAGCAATATATAGGATCAATGGTTTGTCTAGATTTGGTGGTACTAGAACTGGTGGGTTCATCAGGTACTACTTGATTTGTTGAAATGCCATTTCACATTTGTTATCCCATCTAAAAGGAACATTCTTATGTAGGAGATGTGTGAACGGTAGACTTTTTTCGGCCAATTGTGCAATGAATCTTCTGATGGAATGAAGTTTCCCTTGTAATGATCTCAATTGACTAATGTTCTTTGGAGGAGGCATCTTCATGATTGCCTGAACTTTAGCAGGATCTACTTCAATTCCCTTTTCTGAAACAATATATCCTAACAGCTTCTCGGATGTGACCCCAAAAACACATTTCTTAGGATTTAGGCGAACTTTGAATTTTTCCAATTTGGTAAATATTTTAGATAGTATCTCCAAGTGTCCTTCTCTGGTGTATGATTTTGCCAATATGTCATCTACGTAATCTTCCATGAATGTGTGCATCATGTCATGAAAAATCGTAGTCATAGCTCTTTGATAAGTAGCTCCATCATTCATTAAGCCGAAAGGCATGACATTCCAACATTATGTTCCCCACGGACAAGTGAAGGTTGTTTGCTCTTGGTCTTCTGGTGCAATCTTGATTTGGTTGTAACCAGAGAAACCATCCATTAAAGAATACATGGCATGGCCAGCTGTCAAATCAACTATAGTGTCAATGCTTGGAAGTGGAAAGTCATCCTTTGGGAAAGCTTTGTTGAGATCTCTAAAATCAGTGCATACTCTGACGTGTTTATCTGGCTTGGCTACTGGTACAATAGTGGAGATCCATTCTACATAAGCAATTGATCTTATAAAGCCCGCATCGAGGAGCTTCTTGAGTTCTTCCTTAACCAGTAGTGCTACATGAGGATTCATCTTTCTGAGTTTTTGTTTTACTAGTTTAACTCCTGGTTTGATAGACAAATGATGCATAATGAGATCAGGATCAAGGCCTGACATATTTGCATATGACCAAGCAAAATTAACTTGATTTTCTTTGAGAAAGTTCATGAACTCTGGGATTTATTTATCTGTCAGTGATTCAGCTAGCTGTAAAGTCCTTGGATTATCTGTAGTTGCAATATTGATTTCCTTTGTAGGCTCGATCAAGATGGGCGATCGCTCATGATAGTGCTCCGAGAGAGTGTCAAGATTCCCATCAGCTGGTGCCTTAAAAAGGTTTTCACCATCTGATACACTCTTTATTTTATCTTTTGTTTGATCTAGCACTGCCAGATTATGGTTTTCACCACTAAATCATTTTTCTTTATTTTCATTTTTGCAACTAGGAGACTTGACACTCTCCTGATTAAAGACTTTATACCGAAAATCGCCAGTGGAACAATTATTTACATCATCGGCGGAAAGGAAGTTTATGATAGCCTCGTCATTGGGAAAAATAGGTATATCAATAGGTTCGGTTAGATCCCATTCAATGAGATCAGGGTGGATTAAAGGTAACACGTCATTTGGTCATGTGAAATCGGCGATGGTTAGGGTCAAGACAGAGTTATCTGTAGGATCCGAGGTATGAGGTAGGTCAATGATGGTACTATTCTCTTGATAGTCTTGTTCGTTAAAATCCGACTCAGTATCACTAGACTCATAGTTGCGTTGTGGTTCAGATTCTTGTGGTTGGGATCTTGAACCTTCTCCTTTGATTAAAGTGGGCGTATACTTGTGTATGACATTTACCTCTTTGTCCCTCCAAAATTCATCATTGTGGATGGTATCCCATTCATATTCATCAGAATCGGTATCAGAATTATTTTCTATGAAATTTAGGATTGATGCCAAACATGTCTCTTTCTTATCGGAACTTTCTTGCAGTGTAAAAACATTATCTTGTGATTGTTTAGATGAGGTAGCATCATAGCCTATTCCAATTTTATCATGTGTAGCAAGCCCTGGAAGATGGATAGGCTCAACTACGCCTTCTTTTCTTTTTCCAAGAGGACCATTGTCATATCCCATCTTTTGCATGATGGAATATCCTTTTCCATATTGATCTGTTGGTAAGGTGACATTTAGAACTATTTCCTCTTCATCCTTATAGAGCCAATCCAGAATTGTCATATCCTCAGGGTCTCCCATGGGGAATTTTTCTTTGATAAACTGTCCATTGAACTTAGTAATTGGCTCTATTTGTATTTGTGCTGATGTTGATGCTACTGATATCTGTTGTTGTGCAATAGAAGGTTGTCCATGTGATTGAGGAGATGTAGGTAGATTAGCAAGACAAAGGGAATATTCCCCAACTCCACTTTCCTTGAACTGCAGTTTCTTGTTAAAGCTTTTGGCTAATTGACTGACTTGTGTATCATGCTTAGGAGAAGTATTAGCAAGTGCTTCTCGATTATTCGGAACCAAAGTATCCTAATGAGCTTTGACATTGGCACAAGTTTGGGTGTTTGAATTATCCGCTGGTATAGTGATTTCCTGTCCATCATATGGAAACTTAAGACATTGATGGTAAGTGGACGGAATAGCTTGCATTTCATGGATCCAAGGATGACCCAACAAGATGTTGTATGCAAGATCTTGATCTAAAACTTGACAAAAGGTGTTTTTGATAATAGGTCCCACTCTGATTGGTAACATGATTAGACCTTTAGACGTTCTCTCCTCATCATCATAGGCTTTTATAGTAATCTTCCTTCTAGGATCAATGGAGTCTTCTGCAAATCCTAATGCTTGAACCACCTTCAAGGTACATATATTTAGACTAACCCCTCCATCTATTGGAACACGTTTAACATGGAACTTATGGATCATGACCTCTAAGTATAATGAAGAATTATGGGGATGTGTCATGGAAACATCATCTTTGTCAGAGAATGAAAGAAATGTGGGTGAGGACAAATATCCTACCATGGCTTGAAATCTGTTGACATCCAAATCCGTAGATACAGTTGTTTCAAAAAGGGATTTGTCTAAAATTTCCTTATGTGCAGGGGAGATCTTCAGGAGTTCTAAAATGGAGATTTGAGCTGGAGTTTTTCGAACTTGGTTAACTAAGTCATATTGCTATTGAGGAAAGGTCTCAGTGGATTTTGAAGAGGTACCCTTCAAGACAACTTTAGCTTGTGCTCTCATTGTGACATTCACTTGTCCATTGTCTACTTTCTCCTTGATTTTTATAATGTTGACTTGTTCATCATCTGTATAGAGGTGACGGATTACATTGTCATCAATTTGGTTCACATTTTTGTCAGAAAACTCTCCTTTTTGATAATTTGGTAGAGGATTGCGAAATGCTTGGTGATCTTCATTGGATTTTTGTTGTCCTTCTACTGTGATAATACCCTTGTCAATTAGGTCTTGAATAGCATGTTTCAAAGCTTGACAGTTGTTTGTACGATGACCTCTACACCTATGGTAGTCATAGAAATGGGCCTCATTCCATGATGGAGGTTTTACACTAGGTTCATAATTGCATTGTGGTGGTAATGTAAGGACATTCTTTTCCATAACCTCTTTGAAAGTAGATTCCAAGGATTGTCCTAGTGGAGTGAAAATCCTTCTATTGGAGAAGAATGAAAAGCATTGTGGGTTCGTGTTTGAGGTATTCCCTAAAGTGTTGTTCTTGTAGTTGTTCCCACGATAGTTTTGGTTGTTGGCAGTCCCCTGATTGTTGTTTGTTGGAGGAGGAAAATTGTTTCCTTGATTCGTGATTGAATTGAAATTGTTGTAATTATTGTGTCGAGTCATATTGGGAGCAGTTAGAACAAATGGCTTAGATGTGACATGATTTGCGTCTACAACACCATCGTTTACAATGTTTTTGTTGCGAGTCCAAAATTTAGACTTGTCTTGATTGTTGTAATGGTTAGATGTGGTAGAGTTGTCCCTATCAAGTTTTATTGTCCCTCTTTTAACCAATGCACTTTCAATGGTGATGGCATCCTCAATCAATTTCTCAAAAGAAGGTGGACAATGTAGATTTAAGTGATAGCTCATTTCTGAGTTGAGGCTATTGATGAAAGTAACCATTTTTTCCTTTTCAGGGACATGTCGTGGGTACCTAGCGAACATTCTCCTCCATCTTTGAAGGAAGGTAGTGAAAGGTTCTCCAAGTTTTTGTGCAACTTTGCAAAGATCAATCATGGTGATTTGGTGTTGAATGTTGTAGGCATATTGTGTTATGAACAAATTGATCAATTCCTCAAATGTTTGAACAGGAGGCGTAATCTTAGATAACCATTCCATAGAGTTAACTCCAAGGCTTCGTAGGAATAATCACAGTAAATAAGTATCCTCGTGGGCAAATTTCAATGTCATGTTTCAAAAGTCTCTAACGTGGTCAATTGGGTCTGATTTCCCATTATAATGATCAAATTTGGGAATTTCACAGTGTTTAGGAAATGGAATCATGTTGAGACTTCTATCAAAAGGATAAGGACATATGTCATCCAAAGTGTATTTCTTGGTTGTGGTTCCCCCTTGTAATTCTTTGACTGTTCCTTGGAGTACTTTAAACTTTTGTTTAAAAAAAGCTAAATCAGATGGGGATGTTTCTTCTTCTTTGCTTTTTAATTTCTTAGTATCGAAATCTTTAGGCAATTTAGCTCCTTGATCTGCTAAGAAAAGAAAATACTTTTCTTTGTCACGTTGTAGAATCTTTTCAAGGGCTTTAAGAAACTTGGGGTTTTGTTCTGCCTCTCTAAGTTGAAGTTCTTCGTCTTGATCATCATCACTATCTATGGGAGTTTTGTTCATGTTTTTGTTCTTGTGCAATGAATTTTCCTCTCCATCAGCCATATTGTCGTTACTAAAAAGAGGGTTGTGACTCACACTAAAAAGAGGACTATTATGTTCACCTTCTTCTTGAATGTTGTGGGTGGGAGTTTCTTGTTGGGATGTTTCTTCTAGTTTTTTGTGTTGAGATCTTGTAAAAATAGGCATATGTAAGAAATCCTCGGATATGATCAAAGGTCACTGAAGGATTTGACTAAGATGCGTTGAATATTCAATTGAAGGTTGTGGAATATTTCCAAACTCAAGAGGTTGATTAAGATTGTGATGTTGAGACAATGCTAATCTTTGATAATAAGCTTGAGTAGCCAAAAGTTCTATAGCGTAATCATCAGTGTATCCTCTACTGTAATCTTGGTATCTATGGAGAAATGTGCGATAATGGAGCAAGACGTGGCGACTCTTATACAAGAATTCTCTGCGATCTAAAGTCTTTTTGTAACTCGAGTTTGTTTTGGGCTTCTTGATCCTATTGAAAACTAACTTCTTGAAAAACTTGGTTGATTTCCACTTTCTCAACATGGGAGAGAAATCTCAGAGATTCGGGTATGTGTACAAATTTTGACAGAAACCTATAAGCGCTATTCTGTTTCCTAAATGCGCTATTCTGTTCCTTAAATGTGCTGCAGAAAGAGGTATATGCACTGGAGAAATAGTTAAATGCACTGCAGAATACCTCAGATGCGCAGAAATAGAGCACAGATGCGCAGCAGAATACCCTAAATGCGCAGAAACAGTTTTCTAAAGACAGTTCTTGACCAATTTTGAAGATTTTTACCCAAAAATTTTCATGTTCATTTTGGATGATCCTTTATATGAATTAATGTTCTTGAAAACACAGCAAACAGTCTGATTTAAGTTGATCGTAACCAAGCACAGAATAAGACAAGCACAACCTAGGTTAGGCCAGGACAATATCCGCTAGATTCCATGTAACCGCATATCTGTAGCGTGTGAATTCAGAAGCTTGGATGTACGGGCTCCCCCTTACAGTGCACTCTCTTCTCAGGCCAACCAAGCTTCCAACCCCCATGAAACTCCCATGGCGAGCTGATCACCTCTACTACAAACTGCGAAAGTGTGGATGCCTTCACACCGACTGGTGCTGCGCTAGCAAATAGAAGGATTTTGGCTTACTACACAAAAGTTTTTAGTTAGGGACCCCCGTTCGAGTGGCCATACATGGGGCAAGAGATTAATCACCATTAAGGTGGCACTCCATCCTGAAGAGGTTAAGCTCAACAGGGTTTAAGGGAGTACAACTCCATCTGTATGACACATCTGCACAAGCAACCTTAGGTTTTCCCTTAAAATTTACATTTATATACCTATTGGGGGTAGCTTGGCTTTAGCTCTGTTGCCAGTTTGAGTCACGTTGGGGTGATGAAATCCCCAAGAAGACCCAATTTCTAGAGTCAATAACCATTTCTCTTGCACCTAGGATCATACAAGTGCGCAAGGGGAGAGGATACTTCGATTATCAAGTCAGGGTTACACAGGGAAAAGTGGGTCTGGTTTTCTGATCACCTAGTTTGCACAGGGTAAGAGCATAATCACCTACCACTTTCAAGCACAATCAAGAAGAGTAGACAAGTTCATTTTAAATGCACGAAAATCAAAAAGTGATTTAATTTAAGTGAAGATTTTGCTTCACAACAGACATGGGGTTCATTTTAACTGCATGATAAAGGTGTGGTGGCTACCCTAGATTGATTCATTTTAAATCCAGCAAGAAAATGAAAGAAATTCTGTCTGCGGAAGGCGTCAGACTCAGAATCTCAGTTACAATTCGGATGCAAAACTCTGTCACTGAAATGCGCTAAAACAGAATACAAATGCGTGAATCTGCTACTCAGATGCACCAAAACATAACACAAATGCGCCGCTCTGTTACCTAGATGCGCGAAAATAGAACCTATATGCGCTAATCTGAATGCAATTTTAAAAAAAAAACATCTGAAACATATTTAGATGCGCTAAATAAAATCCTATATGCGGTAACAAGACTCTTATATGCTCTATAGAAATGCCTAGATGCGCCACTCTGTTTCCCAGATGCACCGCAGGAATACCCAGATGCACCGAAATAGTCTTCAGATGTGCTGAAATACTTGCAAAAATAAAAATCTCTGAATCTTCCAGATGCGCTGCTGAATGCCAGAAAACCTACAAGGAAAACCTGCAAGAAAACCTGCAAAAAAGAAGTCTAAAATAGGGGCATAGGCCCCATGGTGGGCGTCATTTAATGTGTGTATGAAAATATGAGTGCGTAAATGAATTGAAACAGTTATTCAAACACACCAATATAACATTAAATCAAAGGAAACAAATAAACAAAACAAACTCTTATGTGAACGGCTCCTTCGAAAGCATCATATTGTCCTCTATCTTTAGTGTTTTTGTTGATTCCAGCTTTGTGTTCTCAGATTGTAGGCTAGGCTCAACAAACTGTCTTCCTAAAGAATGAGATTTTGATGTGATGTAGATGCAAGATTAAACTATGATAATGATTTGAACTAATAAGCTTGAAATAAACATGATGCTATGATAAATGAACTCTACATGAATTAAGTGCATGAACTCTAATTAATTGCCTATTATCAATGCTTGGATTCACACAGGTATTTATAGAGTTTTTTGAATGATTCTGATTGGCTGTCTTGTTTGACGGTTGTGATAATTCCTGACAAATCGAATGGTTGAAGAAAGATGAAACTGAAGAGAAAATAGAAGAAACCTAAAAACAAGATTTTTCTATTTTTATGAAAGATGAAAAGAAGAGAAGATAAGAAATCATCTTTCTTTAAAAGAATAAAAGAAAGATTTAAAGATGATAAATAATTAATTAAAAAAATCAATTATTTATTTGTGGAGGACATTCAGCTTTTCTTAATTAAATAAAATATTTAATTAAGCTTTTAAAAGCAGAAGAAAGTTGGTGATAAGAATAAAGCTTTAATCAGGTTTTATTAAAAAAGCAAAAAGATCTCATAATTAAATAAAATATTTAATTATGATATGAGAAGATTTCACAATCAAATAAAAATACCTAATTGTGATTTTTAGAAAGAAAGCATAAGATATTTTTAATTAAATAAGATTTATTTAATTAAATCACTTTTATGAAATTAATTAAATGAATCATTTAATTAATTAGAAGAAGAATTAAAATAGAAGAAAGAGAGATATTTAAATTTAATTAAATCAAAAGATTTAATTTAAATTCAAACAATGATAATTAATTTAAATAAATAGAATGTATTTATTTAATTAATTAAGTGGACATGTAAAAATAATTAAATAAAATAAATTTATTTAATTATGGAAGAAGAATAAGATGAATGAACAATATAATTAAATTAAATAAATTTAATCATATGTAGAGGACATTAGAAAAATTAATTAAATAATAAATATTTAATTAATTGCCAGGATTATAGACATGACCATTTTTATGCGTATACACATATCAGTTTGGAACCATCCATCTCAAACTTCTTCAACATCTCTCTCACATACTTAGACAGTGAAATAAAAATCCCTTTCTTTGTTTAATTAATTTGTAGCCCAAGAAAGAAATTCATCTCACCGAACATGGACATCTCAAATTCTTTTTACATTTCTTCTGCAAACATCTTGCACATTATTTCATTTCCTCCAAAATTAATGTCATCAACATGTAAAACCACAATCAATATTTTTTCATTTTCAATTTTAAAATACAAATTACTATCTGTCATACCTTTGTTGAAGCCTTGTTGAATCAAGTACCTATCTAACCTTGCATACCAAGCTCTAGGAGCTTGCTTCAATCCATATAAATCTTTCTTCAATCTATAGACCATATCTGATTGATCTGACAACTAAAATCCCTTTGATTGTTCCATGTAGAAACCTTCTTCCAACTCACCATTCAAAAATGTAGAATTAACATCCATCTTGTTGGCCTTGTCGTTGCACCAAAAGGTTGACCTGTCAATGCCTAATACAAGTATTAGTTAAGATCCATATGAGTTAGACCATGTCACAAACCCAAGCATTGTGTTGCAAGGAAGACCAAGGGACACACCATCTTGCAACAATCCCCCCCAACACAAGTGATGGGTTTGAACCTGTGACTAGCTCTGATATCAATTGTTGGCCTTGTCATTAAAGGTCAACCTATCAATTCCTAATACAATTGTCAATTAAGATCCACAGGAGGTAGTTAGACCGTGTCACAAACCCAAGCATTATGTTGCAAGGAATACCAAGGGACACACCATCTTGTAACACGTCTCATAAACCTTGAAATACTTATGAACAACAAATGCTAAGATCATCCTAATAGCTTCCATTCTTGCAACTGGAGAAAAATTCTACTGAAAATCTATTCCTTCTACTTGTGAGTAGCCCTTACACACAAGCCTTGCTTTATTTCTAACCACTTCTCCATTCTCATTCAACTTATTTTTGAACACCCACTTTGATCCAATAATGTTTTTATCTGTTGGTCTATGGACCAATTCCCAAGTTTGATTCTTCTCAATTTTCATAAGTTCTTCTTTCATACATTCCATCTAATTCTCATCTTTACATGATTCATTTACAATATTCAACTCAATCTTAGAAAGTAAACACAAATTTATCTCACGAGCAATAGCTCTGCTTCTTGTCAATACTCCTTTTTTCTTGTCTCTAATGATTTGATTTTCTGAGTGATCTTTCTATACATATTTAGGTGTCTTAGGGGACACCACCGAAGCTTTTCTTCTTCATTTTTCTTCTCACGCTCATCCTATTCTTCCACAACTTCTCCAAACCTTATGTAATCAAGTTCATCAGATACATATCCATCAACATCAATTGAATTCTTCATTGCTTCATCAACCTTGACATTTGTGCTTTCTAAAATCTTTCTCAATATTTTATTGAAGCATCTATAAGCTTTGATTTTATTCTAAGATCCAAGAAAAATACCTTCATCACTTCTAGCATTAAACTTCCCTAAATTTTCATCCCGTCTAATATAACATTTACTTCCAAATACCTTGAAATACTTAACAGTAGGAATTTTTCCACACCATAGCTCATAGGGGGTCTTTGTACTCTTTGCTCTTGCTTGAACTAGATTGAATACATAAACAACAGTGTGAATAGATTCTCTCCAGTAAAATTATGGTATACTAGCCTTGGTAATCATTGATCTAGGAGCTTCTTGAATTGTTTTGTTCTTCCTTTCAACAACTCAATTCTGTTGAGGAGTTCTTAGAGCATATAAATGTATTTTTATTCCATTAACTTCACAAAACATATTAAACTCATGGGAGGTGAATTCACCACCTCTATCAAACCTTAAGCATTTTATCCTCAAATTTACTTCATTCTCAACCATCATTTTGAATGTCTTGAATCTATCTAATAGATCAGATTTTTCTCTAAGAAATGTAACCCATGTATACATAGAGTAATCATTAATCAAAAGCATAAATTATCTTTCACCTTGTAGACTTCTCACTCTTGTAGGAACACATAGATCTATATGAAAATTAAATCCAGTATTCCAATAGTAGATTGTTCCTTTTATCTAAAATGATTTCTTTCTTGCTTTCCAAGTTGACAATTCCTACAAATGGCATTGATAGGCTTTGTAATCTTGGTAAATCTCTCATGGATTGTACTACACTAATCCTTTCTAGATTATCAAAATTAATATGACACATTCTATGATTCCATAACCAACTATCATTAATTTTATTTATAAAGCATCATCCATCAGCACCCTTAAGTTGATATATATTTCCTTCAGATTTCTTTCCTGTTGCAATCATTGTTTCAGAGTCTTTCCTAATTTCACATTTCTCATCCTTAAATAAAAAATTATATCATTTATTGCACATCTTTCCAACACTCAAATTATGCCTTAAGCCTTGAACATAGTAGACATCATCAGTATTATGCTTTCCATCAAAACTTACTGAACCTATCCCACAAATCTTAGCACCAATATCATATCCAAACATAACTAAGCCTCCATCATATTTTTCAAAATTAGAAAACTTACTCGTATCACCAGTCATTTGATGTGAAAAACCACTATCAACAATCCACTAGTTCTTTTCTTGTTTAGCATGTAGGGTAGAGATAGCAGTACCTTCATTTTTTTCCTTCTCTGGAGGGCATTCCTTTACCTTTTTTTTCAAAATTAGCAAAAGTAGGTTCATATTTTATAGAAAAGAAAAAGCATTCATTGTCATCAGGATCTCCATAATCATATTCCTAATTAGAAATACTAGCATCCTCATTCACATGATATGCTCTGTTGATCTTCTTACCTTTGTTTTCTTTGTTAAATCTTTGTTTATTCCCCATAGCTCTTTCTAGACATCTCGAAGTATAATGACCTATTCCTTTACAAATAAAGCATTTAAAGGGTAACTTAACTTCATACTTATTGGAGCATTTCTTTATTCTTCTCACAAAGTTAGCTTCTAATTCATCAATACTTTCTTCATCTACATCTTTAGCTCTTGTAGCCTTAAAAGCAATTTGTGATTTGGGTCCATTTCTCAAGTTCATCTTTCTCATCTCATAAGATGTTAAAGTTCCCAATAACTGATCTTTAGTGTAAGTCTTGTAATCTATATGTTCTTCAATAGCACAACCTTTTCATTGTAAGCATTAGGGAGAGTTCTAAGAGTTTTCTTTACAATCCTGGATTCATCTATTGCACCACCAAGTCCTCACATTCCAACTACTATGTCATCCAATCTGTGTACATATGATTTAACATTCTCATCATCATACATATGCAAAAGCTCAAACCGTGTCTCCAAATTCTATAACTTTTCCTCTTTGAATCTTTCATCTCATTCATGCACCTTCTCTAAAGCATCCTAGACTTCTTTAATTTTCTTCAAATTTTGAACTTTAATCAACTTGGAATGTGCAAGACTATTCTTCAAAATGAGCTTCACCTTATTATTCGCTTCATGTGCCTTGATTTCATTAGTTCTACTCAAACCATTAGTAGGAGTGTAAATAGTATTGTAAGCTTTCTCCACATCATATCCACAATACCCCAAATATTCTTCTATCAATATTTTCCAGATAGCATAATTAGTTCCATCAAACTTTGGATACTCATAAGTAATTTTTCTTGTCATCCTAGACCTTCCTTAAGCAGTTAAGCTCTTTTTCAAGGAACTAAGCTTTGATACCAAGTTTTGAACAAGACAACTGAGAGGGAGGTGAATCAATTGTAGAAAAATTTAATCCTTAAAGCATCCATTGAAACTTATATCAATAACAAATCCATTATTCTACTAAAATGATTAAACATTAAGTGCAAGGGTAGAAACTAAAAAGCATCACTTGAACCATGGTGAGGATTAGATCACAATATAAAGAATATCAAAACCAATTACAAAGGCTGACTACCAAAAAAACTCACTGCCAAAACAGGAATAATTGTTCAGATTAGGACTCATTGTCCAACAAGGGTTAATGACCCAAAGGGATCATAGACACAAAGATACAAAGATGATAGAAGAGATATGTTATGGAGAATAAAATATCAATGCAACAGATATTTCCATGACAATTCACTCAAACACTTGCAGATGTTCAAGAAGGATAGAGTACACCTTTAGCTCACTACATCTAAAAACTCAACATTTAGAATTCACACTGATCTACCACACTCACATCACATACACATACTATTTTGCAACTATTTCACATCTATCTTCTCTATTTATTTGCACTTATCTCTTTGTTCATTTTTCACCATTAACTCATTTTGTATTTATACCATCTTCAACTTTGAAACATATCCAAATTTGTCCATCCATCATTGAATTCAAATTAGGTTAGCACTAAAACATTCTAGGGTGGAATTAGAATGAAGGAGACCTAAACACACACTTGGTGTGGACCCAAATAGGTCCCAACATGCTTCATCAAATTCAAAAGCAATGTTCAAAATAAGGTCGGCCAAACTTGTGTGAAACACATAAAACAATTAAGCACACACAACCCTTAACATGATCCAATCCTTCCAGACACCAAAATTATCTTCAATATGATTATAATAGCTTAACTCTTGAACTGTACAAGTCATAAGACTCAACCAAAAAGAAATCTGAACCAACAACATTTCTCCTGGACCTCAGCTAGATACATAGAAAACCACAGTTCACAACTGGTGAACACAAATTGCATTGTACAATGATTCAAAATCCAAAAATTTGGATATAGTAACTTCCACCAACCATGATTAACATATCTAAACCACACAAACATAGGAGCGAAACCCAGAGCAACCATTGAACACCTACAGCCTTTCTTCATTATAATTTTCTCAATATCCTTGGCATATACATCCAATAACCTGCATCCATGACATTAATAACAATAGCAACTAGTTGATAACTAGTTGACCAATTGACATCAATGAAAACACCTTCATTCTTGCAAAAATGAGGCTAATAAGGCCTCTTATTTTGAGCTTGTTTCCTATCCAACGTTGTCAACCTGTTCATATTTCAGAGCAAGGTTTACAAATCTTATGGAAGTGCAATAGAAGTAGAAGGTTGACTTGTAGAAACCACTAGAATAGGGGCCACCAATGGCTATGAAGGAATCTCTAGAAGATGTATGTGATCTCTTTATGTATTCATGCAATTTAGGATGGTGTGATATGTGATAATATGCAAAATGGTACATGTATGAAATGTTGATAATGATATGCAAAATGATATGTAATGTATGGATGTTTTGTATATGATGGATACTTATTATTATGATATGTATGTTCCTGTTATATTTTATGTAATGGATGCATGGTATGGTTATTATCGTGATCTATAAATGAGATAGTAATCAATCTATATTATCTAAAACAACTTAAATGATGATGCAATGCATGTGAAATGGATGATGTGATGATGCTTTATATGATTATGCAAGTGGGTGTTATATGCCAATGTATGATTTATGAGATGCTTTGGACCAACAAATCTTATATTATGAGGATGCATATGATATGATATGCTTATGCAATATGTTGTTGGTTTATGGATGCAAGATGGATGCGATGATAATGATGGAGAATAAATGTCATGGTACCATGTTAGCGTGAAAAGAAAGAGATGGAAGAAACAAGCAATTCCAACAAGACAAGAGATGATGATGATTTCATACTGAGTTAGGATTTTCAAAGGGCCAATTATATTTATTTTTGATAATACACGTAAGTATGATGCATCAATGTATGAAGAACTAGGATGGTGTTGCACCTAGTGTGATGGAATTTGACTCGACAATCAGATAGGAGTGCTCCTGCTCACACCTTAGCATACGAAACCTTATCCACAATGTAGTTCAGATATTTCAAATATATCATAACAAAACATAGAAAACAATCCTTCCCATGTGGTCAACGAGATATCTAAAACATCTTCCCTACATCTAAACAAAGCATGTATAATCGAGGTTATTTTACAAAAATATCCTACAAGCACAACAGATAAAAGATATTGATCATTGCCCCATTCCTATCTCTCTAAATCCCTTGATTTGGGACATCATCGAGAGGTCCTTGGAATGAATGCAATAAGATAAATCAAAAGACAAAGATAAAGTAAAAAAACAAGCTAATGTTCTTCAATACCGCTCACCAAGACTAAACTATGGTGATGCTTGATGTTGATGTCCATTGTAGGAAGGATGCATCCTAGGACATGACAATATCAGATGATTTGATATGGGATTGATTGGATGACAGACTATTGAGACAAAGAGTTGACTAACTTGTTTACGTACCCACCTAGATTTGAGATTTGATGTTTGAGTGTTCACTTTTGAATTGCTAGACTTGTTTCTAACTATTTTCCCAAAGGTTGGGGATGACGATTGATTTATTGTGAGTGATGTTTATTGTGGGTGAGAGTGAGATGGGATGGATGATTTTTTTGGGTTTTTGGATGTTTTTGGAGTTTTTTCAAATGTTTTGAGGTTGTTTTTGGTATTTTTCATATTTTACAAATCGTTTGATTTTCAATTTTCCAAATTTTTTGGGGTTTTCTAATATTTTGACCAAGAGACTAACCTAAGGACCTATCTTAGGGGCCTTGGGGGCTAATCAATAGATTAGCCTTGCCTACGTTATATATGTAGAGACCACATAGTTCAACTGATGACTTGACCAATTATTTATGATGGAATCCTAAAGGACTAACCTAAGTGTCTTAGGGGATGATCAAAGATCAACCTTGCCTACATTCAAGGCTCAGTGACCTGTAATTTGACAAGATGACTCTATTTTTGACTTTTTGACTTTTTGACCCATTTTTGGTTTTTTGATATGATATGGATGTTTTTGGATTTTTTGAAATTAAGAATATACACCAATCCAATCCGATGAGAACACTCCCCTAGCGTGATGTAATAGATGACTTTGATAAAGGTAGGACAAACTGACCTTGAGCATGGGTCGAGCAGTACTAGGAGGGATCATGACGCGAACACAAGACCAAGCTATGATGCAAATGCTGAATGGATGGGATGGAGATATGGAATGCGATGGATGATGGAAGCTTGATGGATGGCGATGCAGAATGCGTCATGAGGATCCTTGTGGATGGAAAGTGCTTATTTACACAAGGCACCTATTTGCCAGGTTTTCACCAAGGTACTTTCCCAAAGCTCCGCTGGAGTGGTTTTCACTAGAGGACAATTTTTCTCTTTACTGTTTTTGATTCTTTTTCTGATTTTTTTGGATTTTTTTCTTTTTTCTTTTTTTTGTTGTCACCAAGACACCTATTTGCTAGGTTTTCATCAAGGTGACCATTTTTTCAGGACATTTTTTGATTTTTTTGGATTTTTTGGTTCTATACCTTGAAATATTAGGCATAAAACTTTTTAAGATGGGAGATATTCATGGGCTCCTACAGAGGTTCCCCTTCAGGTGCTAATAATTGATATGCCCCTAACTTATAGCTTGCTATGATAAAAAATGGTCCCAACTAGTTGGGTTCAAATTTGCATTTGTTGTTTGGATTTGGGACATTCTTTTGATTCTCCTTTAGCACCAGTTCTTCAACTTGGAAAGTATTGCTTGTGATCTTCTTGTTATAGCTCCTCTTGAGTCTTTTCTGATAGACTTGAAAATGATTTAAAGAATCTATACGCCACTCATCCAGTAGCTCTAGCTCACTTAGTCCTGATACCCGGTATTATTCATCTATGAACCACAAATACACTCGAGTGTGAACCACAAATACCATTATGTGCCTTAATTAAAGTGGTCAATGCCTCCTCAATGTTTAAACAACGTAGTAAGGTTCCTTCTATGATCCTACAATAAAGGGTGTTTCCTAGGATGAAAATTTGGGATGCTTTCTTGACAAAAGTTCTTTTTAGCCTTGAGGGTAAGTCAATAGGTAGGACACCTATTCGCAGGTAGGTATAAATGTCATGGTACCAGGGATCACTAGGACCAATGATTTCACACACAAATTCCAACTCTGGTACCTCGAATGTGAGCATGAGAAGCTGCTCTACCAAGAATTCATGTTTTGGGACATTGTGAGGGATATCCAGTAAGGATCCAATCGTTACCATGGCATCTACTACTCTGTTCTTTGCTCTAGGAATTTGTTCGAATGTGATATCAATGAATGTTTCTCTGAGGCTCTCTACCAACTTTTTTTATGGAGCCAGCTTATCATCATTTGTCTGGTATTCATCGTTCACTTGACTTATTATCAGCTGGGAGTCTCCATATACCTTGAGGGCCATGATGTGCCATTGCACTGCTATTCTGAGACCCATGGTTAAAGCCTCATATTCTGTAATGTTATTAGTGTAGGGGAATGCCAATTTATAGGACCTTGGTATGCAGTCCCCTTGTGGGGTGATAAAGAAGACATCGGCTCTTGACCCATGCTACGTGTATGAGCCATCAAAGTAGAGTTTCTAGTGATCAACTATGCTGAGATTGAAAATGGATTCATTTAGAAACTTTGAGATGAGTGGATTCTCTTAATACATAAGTGCTTTTTCAAGTTGATTTGTGATTACCTAACCTTTCATTGCTTTTTGTTCCACATACTCTAGTATTCATAGAGAATCATGACCCATTTAGCCATCCTTCCGATGAACATTTCCTTTGATAGTAAGTACTTAAGGGGATCAATTTTGGCAATGAGTTTGACATTGTGTGCTAACATGTAATGTCTGAATTTATGTGAAGCAAACAATACTGCTAGACATTCCTTTTCAATGAATGAGTAATTTAACTCATGCCCAACCATTGTGTGGCTGATGTAATATATGGCCCTTTCTGTCCCATTTTCATCATGCTAGGCTAGAAGAGCACCGAAGGCTACT
This sequence comes from Sequoia sempervirens, assembly GCA_007258455.2. Lineage (NCBI taxonomy): Eukaryota > Viridiplantae > Streptophyta > Pinopsida > Cupressales > Cupressaceae > Sequoia > Sequoia sempervirens. Next base: position 86,616,877 of record VDFB02000017.1, read on the forward strand.
GCTATTGCTAACACATAGAGAATTAATGGATTGCTTGGGATTGGTGGCATGAGGATTGGATGTGTGAGAAGATATTATTTAATCTTATTGAAGGCTTCTTCACACTTTTCATCCCATTTTTATGCTACTCCCTTGTGAAGTAGGTGAGAATAGGGGATTTGCTTGTCTACCATTTTTGCTATGAATCTATGAATGGACTAAAGCCTGCCTTGGAGGCCTCTCAATTGTTTCAATGTTTTGGGTGCTTCCATCTCAAGTATTGCTTTTACCTTTGTAGGATCTATTTCAATACCCCTCATTGACACTATGTAGCCCAACAAATTTCTTGACTGTACACCGAAGATGCACTTCTTTGGATTTAAGTGGACCTTGTATTCCTCTAGCCTATCGAAAATAGCACTCAAGGTTGCTATGTGATCCCTCCTTTTTCTGAATTTTTCTAGTATGTCATCAACATAATCTTTGACAGTCTTGTGGATCATTTCATAGGAGATTAACATCATGGCTCTATGGTATGTTGCTCCTGCATTCTTTAGGCTGAATTACATCATATTCCAATAGTAAGTCCCCCATGGAGAAGTGAAGGTCATTTTGTGTTGGTCTTATTTAGAAATCATTATTTGGTTGTAGCCAGAGAAACTGTCCATTAGCAAAATTATTTCATGTCTTGCTATCATGTCTACTATCATGTCAATGCTAGGCAATGGGAAATCATCTTTTGGACATGCTTTGTTTAGGTCTCTAAAATTCATGCAGATTTGGATGCCTCCATCAGGCTTTGATATAGGGACCAGATTTGACACCCATTATGGATAGTCAATTGGTCATATCAATCCTACATCCAGTAGCTTTTTTAATTCCATTTTGACCAATAGAGCAATCTGACGATGCATTTTCCCTAGTTTTTGTCTAACGGGATTTGCTTTAGAGTAGACTGCTAAGTGATGGACCACAATCTCTGGATCGAGCCCTGGCATGTCAGCATAACTCCATGCAAAGTTGATTTTTCGCTCTCTCAAGAAGGCTGCTAGGAGCTCTTGTTCCTTTGATAGTAATGATTCTGCATAGAATGTGATGTGCAGTGTCTGATCTATTCCTAGGTTGACTATATTACATTTTTTGGCTAGGACTGCTGATGGTTCCTGATGAATAGCTCTAAGAGGAAGATTGAATCCCCCATTCTCAGGTGCCTTAGAGAGGTTTTCACTGTCGGATGTGTCCTTTCTTTTTACTATTTTTGGGTCAAAGAGTGCCACAGTGTGGTTTTCACTCAAGGACCTAGAGATTATTCTCAGTTTTTCACTTTTTTGAATGAGGGATTCATTTGTTTCCCCATAATATGCCTATGTTTCCAACTCGATGATGAATCATATTTTGTGATCCCCACATGGAATATTATCCCGTAGTCCCATGAATTTTGAGAGTGCCTCATCATTTTTGAATGTGTCAAGAATTGGCAGTCCTCGTTGGTCATAATTGATGAGTTGTGGGTAGACTACACGGATTTCATGGTTTTGGTTTTCAGACTCATAGGATAGGGTGCTAATCATGAGTAAGGAGGTATCATCAAAAAGTGTTGGCAAATCAGTTATGGGGTCCTCGTCACTACTACATACATTAGTTATATCGAAGGTGAAGTTGTCTATGACATGACCAGTGGATACGGGTAGATGAAGGGTTATTGCTGATTGCTAAGGAGGATTTTTGACCTTTCTAACTAGAAGACCTCAACCACGTATGGTTATACTTGGAGGGGTACATCCGAGGCTAATTATTTTTAGTCACGTCTACAGAATAATAGGTATTAGAATCCCATTATCATTTTGGCTGAGCTTTTTGTTTTTTTCATAACCCATTGCGAGCATCATTTGCAAACCTTTGTTGCTATCATCCATTGGTAGATTGGTTTTTGGGCTATTATTTTGATACAGGAGATGAGATGGTTCCTCCTCTATTACCTCTCGACCAAGATCTCCCCAACTTTTGAAGTTGGGATATCCATGCATGGATGTTTGGGATGTGGAGGCTTCATTTGATTTCAATCTTCCTCTTGTCTTGGGAGATTGTGGTAACTCTCCTACTATAAAGGCATTCTTTGGGATTGTATAATTTCCACACCCATTGTCTTGGATAATAAGCTTGATGTTGGAGATGACAAGGATGGTGGGAATGGCAGGTTTCTCTATCACAGAAGTGGAGGTGAGAGTGGATGGATCAATGTATGGCATAGATGGGCCTTCATAATTCTTTGGCACTTGGGTAATTTTATAGTATTTGGCTTCTAGACTCTTGCAATAAGAGAATGGTTTAGGATCCCCATGGATTGTGACCTCTTGGCCTTGATATGTAAATTTGACACATTGATAAAAGGTTGATTCCACTGCGTGCATCCCATGAATCCATGGATGTCCCAAGAGAATATTATATAGAAAATCAAGGTCCAAGACCTAACAGGTGGTTTCCATTATTTTTGGTCCTACTTGGACAAGGAGTTGGATAGTGCTTTGCGACACTCTCTCTTGATCATCATATGCTCTGATTGTGATGCCCTTGCCTTTGTCTATGGTATCTTTAGAGATTCCTAGATTCTTCATTAGTTTAATGGGACAAATATTTAACTCTACACCTCCATCCACCAAAACCCTCTTGACCTTGTTCTTATATACCGGGACTTCTAGATGGAGTGCGCGATTATGAGATGGTTGAGTAGGGAAGTCCTGATAGGAGAATGTAAGGAGGTTTGGAGTAATTATATTGTTGACCATAGCTTGGAATTGTTCCACATCAAGATTTGTGGAGATGGTGGATGAGGCTAATGCTTCTTCAAGGATTTTCTTGTGGGCGGATGAAATTTTTAACAACTCCATGACGGAGATTTGTGTTGGAGTTCCTTTTTAGCTAATCAAGGACATTGTAGCCATTGGGGACAGATCTTGGGTTGGAAGTGGATGCTCTGTTAGGCTGTGATGACCCTGCAATGGTAACTTTTCTACCTCTTGTGGTGACTCCACAATCAGCTCGGGATCCTTTGATAGTGATAGTGGCACAATACTCATCCACGGATGCAACAGCATGGTCGTATACATGATTGATGCTCTTGAATGTTCCCTTATCCTTATCGTTGTTATTATTGCCTTTGTTGTTATGGTTCAACATCGGATTCATGTATATTTTGAAGTTCTAATTTCTAGCTGGCTATTCCACGTTTATGATTTTTTGATCAATGAGGTGTTGGACTAGGTAATTCAACCTCATGCAGCTATTAGTGGTATGTCCTTTGATTTTTTGAAAGTCACAAATCTAGTTTTTGTTGTATCAGGGTCGTTTCACATCTAGTTCCTGATAATTCTCATAGGTGGGACCCTTGATGAGGTTTTTGTTTATCAATGTATTCATGATAACCTCGAGTGGTTCCACAAGGGAAGTGTGCTTCTGCTTGGGGGATTTCTTGTTTCATTGGGGTGGCCCCCTTTGATCATTGACATTGTTGATGGTCTAATTATTTGGTTGCTAAGTTATTATGTTGGCTTGGTGATTTTTTTGATGGTGATTTTGAGGTTGCTATTGTGGTGCGGGTGTGTTTTGTCGAGGTGCATTGATGACAACTTTGGCGTCGACAACACCATTGTTGGTAATGTTTTTGTTTCTTTCCCATGTGTGAGGTTTATAATTATAGCTTGAAGATGGGCAGCTACTTTACTGATCAGGATATGTTTATCTTGTTGGTTGTGTAGCAAGGGCTTGTTCAATGTTGAGCACCTTGGAGATCAACTGATCATATGTGGTGATCCCTTAGACTTTGAGATGGAAAGCCAAGGCATTGTCAAGGTTGGAGATAGTAGTGCACACTTGTTGTTCTTCTGACATGGCCCATTTTATCTGATTGGCCTTGGATCAACATCGTTGTAGGAATGAAGAAAATGATTCATTCTTTCCTTGTTTCAGAGCTGATAGTTCCTCTAGACTGAAATCCATCATAATATTGAAAGTGTAATTTTTGATGAATGCATCTACAATTTCTTGGAACTTTTTGATGCCCAAAGGGAGGTGAGAGAACCATTCCATGGCTTGGCCTACCAAACTTCTAGGAAACAACCACATTAGATAGGTATCATCATATACAACTTCCATGCAATGAACTTGAAATTCCCTAATGTGATCTTTGGGGTTTCCCGTCCCACGGTATTTGTCAAATTTGGGGATCTCAAATCCTTTCAAAAATGGTTTCATTACAAGGATCCTATCAAATGGATAAGGACACAAGTTTCTAGGTGTTTTCTTGGTTCACCCTGATTCAAGATCAAGCACTTGTTGCAAGAGCAACTTGATTTGTGTTGTTATATAATTTTTTGGTTCAGGGGGTGGAATGAAAGTTTTTTGAGGTGGTTCAATTTTTGGTGGGATGGGTGGATTGGTTGGTATGTTGATGGATGGTGTTTTCATGTGTTGTTGCACCAAACATGCCTACAATTATTGTTGTACCAACAATGCTTGTTGTTCATCTTGTTGTTGTTGTGCTATTAAGGCCTGTTGTTGTGCTTGTTGCTATTGTTGAGCCAACAACACTTGTTGTTGAGCTGTTAATTGGGTTGCTTCCTGTTGTTCTTGATATTGTTTCAATACTTGTTGATATGCTTGTTGTTGCGCTACTTTTTGTTGTGCAAGATATTGTTCTTGTGCTTGTGCTTGTTGTGCTTGATATTGGGCTTGGGTTGGGCTTAAGCGTGTGCTTGAGCTTGATCTTGAGCTTGTGCTTGTGCCTGTGCAACATGTTGTTGTTGCAATAATATTTGGGCTTGAGCAGCCTTTTGTGCTTGTTGTGCCTGTAATGCGGCTTGGGCAACTTGAGTAGCTTGCATAGATTGAGTAGCTTGTTGAGCAGCTAGTTGTTTGGCTTGTTTTTTTTGTACTTGTTGGAGTTCCTTTTGAAAGGTAGCTTGCTGAGATTGCAATGTAATATTGTATTGGTTTGATGTGTTTGTGTTTGGTGGTGGTGGTAGAGGTGGGTTCATAATGGTGCTTGTTTTGGTGATGAGAGGCATTGTTATAGTTGATGGTGTGGTTGATATGCTTGGTCCTTGAGAGACCATTTTTTGAGGGGTGATAGATGAGGTGTTGTTTTTTTGTGATATGGGGATGGTTTCCATCTATTGTTGCGATATCAATGGAAAGAGGGGATGATTTGGTATGATTCCTTGATTGATGGTTGGGAGGGGCTTTTGAATGAGTGATGAAATTGGTGGTAGTCCCAAACCAAGAGGTGAGATGGATGTTAATGGAAAGGTTGGGAGTGGTGGGAAAGTGAGTGGTAAGCTCCCTTGAGGAAATGATGATGATGCTGGATCGAAAATTCCCCCTGGTCCAAATAGGTCACCTTCTCCTTGTGAGGTCATGGGAAAAGAGGTTTGCAGTGTTGCGTTAAATGATGATGATGATGGGTCATTATGAAAGGTGTGGGCGGCATATGGATGTGAAGGATTTTGGAGGATGGTCTGACCCAAGATAGTGTTTGCATCCAAATCCTAATTGTTTACAAGAGGGTGTGTTTGCAATGCATTAAGAAATGCACTCCCTTTGTTAATGATCAGTTGAGTTGGAGCAATTGATGATGTGATATGGGGGATGGGTTTAGTGATATTTTGAAATTGGGATATTGATGTGATGGGGGTGTGGATGATTGGTAAGTGTGAATGATGTTGAAGATGGTTCCACAATAGTGCTCGTGTCATAATCGGAAGGGAGTTTAGTCCCTTGTTTTAATAGTTTGAGCATGTATTGTTGAGGATGGAGTTTCATCATGATGTTAACAATCCTATGATTTTCAGGATTTTGAACCATCTCATTGATCTCATCTTGGGTCATACCATGAGGTTTTTTTGTGAGTTCTTCCACTTTTCCATCCTCTTGATTGTCTTGAGGGAGTGAAATATTGGTCGTAGGATTGCTTGATCCAACAATATTCATGTCAGTGTTTGTTTGACTGATATCACTTGAGGTTGGTGTTTCTTTATGGGCTTCCATGTCCTTGTGTTGAGATCTAGTTTGCACCATAAAATAGGGATCAATTTTTCAATAATATGAGAGATGAACCTCTAATTCTTTAGAATGATATATCTTTAGGTACAAAAAGAGAAATTTTTAGGATGATTTAAAGATCAAAGGATGATAATGATATGGATGTAAGATGGATGTTTGATGGATGATTGGAACTCTTGAGAAAATATTGAAGGGTATGTTAAAATTTAGGACTTGATTTTCATGTTTTCTTTGGGATTGATTTGGTTTGGATTTTTATTTTGATGGTGAACTCATAAACTCTAAGAGGTTGGATGTTGTCCTAGAGTAGATTTTGTTCAAAAGATGCTAATTTGTCTAGGTGTGAGAAGAAGGATTCATATAAGCACACCTATCCAAACAAGATGATTTTGATTGGTTTCATTTTGATTTTGGATAATGAACTCCTAAATCCCAAGATGCTAGGTTTTTATCAAGGGATGAATTTTTTCACAAGATTTGATAATTTGACTAAATATGTAGAGAAGGATGCATCTACATACATCTAATCAAACAAGATGATTTTGGATTGGTTTCAAATGATTTTCCCAAAGTTTAACATGAAGGATTTTACCAAGATTTTTCAAAGAGTTGATGATGAGATGATTTTGGTTTTGATGTTTGAAGATGGATGAAGGTTTGATTTTGATCCTATGTTTTCCTAAAAAATACACTTTCCCACTAGACCTCCATGCTTTATCCTATGTTTTCCTAAAAAATACACTTTCCCACTAGACCTCCATGCTTTATCCTATGCTTTATCCCAACTTAAGACCACCAAAAATCCTTTTGATTCTCAAGATCATTGTGAGGCACGAGAGAAGCGCATATGTATTTTCAATAGTGTTAATTTAAGTAATCACAAAAAAAAGTAGCACTTGTTCATTTTAAGACCACAAAGCAAAAGTGAATTCTTTTTAAGCACCAAAGGAAATGTGAAGATTGCCTTGTTCAATTTGTTAACCTCAAACAAAATTTTGTGAGTTTGTCCTAAGACTCGTTTTAAGCCCTTTGTAGCAAGAATTTGAAAATTTCTTTTTAGACCCAAATGAAATCTAGTATCCTAAAGAGCATTAAAAGGAAAAAAAAATCAAGAGAGATTTATGGACTCTTTAAGAGTGTTAAACAACACTAAAGTGTTCAAAAAAACTTGGTATCAAGAAGGAATGATGTCATTATGCCTCTTTTCTTCTTTACCTTTGACCAATTGAACCTACAAGAGAACTAGTCAGATCTACAAAAATAGAGGTTAGGAGATCATAGAACAATCCAAATGATTAGTATTTAAAAAATCATGTGTCATAAAACAAATTTTCACTTTTTACTTCCCTCCAATGGTGGAACCTATGAAGGCGTCAGAGTTTGAAAACCTCAGTGGTGCCATATAGTAACGCTTAATAGTCAATTTCACTTTGTAGTAAGGATAGAGAGCACGAAGGCATCGCTATTTCAGCCAACAGTGGAGTTTGAAGTTTGGAAAGATTCCAGCAGGTGAAAATGACTCAACGGTGCCATTTGAGATTTTGAATTCTGGGCGAGAAACAGGGAGTGTTGGAGTTTGGAGGTTGTAGTGGTGTGATATAGTGATGCTAGAGTCTCAACAATTCCAAACTGTGATGTTGGTCTGCAAGCGGAGGAGTTCCCTGTAGGTGTAAAAACAACAAAAAAGCACAGAATTTGGTGAAGAAAACATGATTAGAACTTCTGGTAAGACCTCCTTCTAGCGCCAAAATGTGAACCAAGATTCCAAACCTGCATAAACACAAGAGACAAACACCATATTAGATCAAATGCAAGATAGTATCATGATTCCCCAAGAAATCCATTTGAATTGCAAAGAAATGAAATGTAATGAAGAACATGAACAAGCATAAACAAAAGATATTAAATCCTATTGAAATGCAAAGAAAACTTTTAATCTCTTGGGGGAATTGGTGTCAATTTGATGTGAAAATTGGCCCTTTCCCAACTCAAATGATGCAATGTTGATTGATAATGAAGACTGATCCACTTTGTTGATGATTGAATGTGTGCTCCAAGATGAAAATTTGCATAACCTAGCTAATATTGGATAAAAATGGATGAGAATTGCTATGTATTTGAGTATAATAACTTTTCTCAAATTGTGGATGCTAAAATGAGGAAAGAGACCTCTTATTTATAGAATGATAAGATGGAGAAATTCCCAAAATGAAGCAAGGTGGGACTAACATTCAACCAATGGCAAGGTGTCGCTTGTCCAAATGTGAATGGATGGAGGATGTGCACATTTTGATGAATGTGCCCATACATGCAATTAGGTGATATTTGAAAATGTTGAAATGGCATGTAAGAGGGAAATGAAATTCCTTAAATGCCACTTGGCTCAAGACAAAAGGACTTATTAGGTGAAGTAAATGCCTTGTTGGAAGGACAAAGTCCACTTGGATTTGAATTCAAATTTGAGAGAATATTCCTCGATTATGCCATGTTGAGAGAAAATAGAGATTTAATAAATGAATTAAATATATTTTCATGTGCAAGTGGTAAAAACTAGAGGATGGGACATGAATTAGGATTAAATTAATCAAGGGTCAATTAATTTAATGGGGGATTAGATGATGTGACAAGTTTGACTTAGATTTTAGGATTTATTTAAATCAAATATGTGAGGAATGTGATTTTAGACTTAGTTAAACAAATATTTTTATTTATTTAACAAAAGAGGATGATTTGTTAGCTTAAATTAAACAAGGTTTAATTTATTTAATTTAATAGATAGACTTTAGAGATTTAATCAAATAAAGTGAATTATTTAATTAAATATGGACATAGGGTTAATTAGATCAGATGGGTTGATTTAATTAACAAGAGAAAGACTTAATTAGATAAAATGATTTATTTAATTAAGAGAGGAAAATTGATGAATTTAATCAAATAAAGGTATTTAATCAAATGGTTAGACTGAGGGATGATTTTGGATAAAATGGTGTTAATAATCAGAATCAAAGTATGTCGGTATATTTTCCATATCTACACTAATGTACCACAAAAAAAACCTTAAGTGGCACAAAATAAACAACTTACCTATCCCAAAAAAATCAAGCAATCAAACAACATACATATTAGGAAGGGAAATAGAGACAATATGATCAACCAAGGAAGTTCATGGTATTAGGAGAGTCACTTGAGATGGTCATGTATAAACTAGTACAATAAAACCTCATCAAGGTTAACAATCACCCAAACTATGAGGAGCCATGCTTCAAAACACCATGGCACAACAAGGACTTATGCAAGTTGCACAAAATTAAAGGACATACACCAAACAACTGCATGAGACTCAAGCACATCATACAAGACTTGATAGAAAAAGGAGAAGTGGATGTCAAATATCATCCTAGAAACAAGGACCTCTAGATATACACAAATCCAATTCTGAACCATGCTAAAAGAACGACAAAGGAAAGCACCTACACTATCATAATGCTAACTACACTTGTGGTGAAAAAATTCTAGGTATCCTCTCTCAAGCATATGACAATAGGATAAATCTAGTGACTATATGAGGTAGAGACACCGAATGTAATGTAACTACCCATCAAGGGAGAGATACAATACAAGGAGCCCCACCTAAGCCCGCAACTAAGTAATAAAATGAGTACAGTATTGTGGAATAGCTGAAGAAGACTCCCTCCTTTCTCTTAATCCTAGAATTGCTAAAACTATCACCCACACATAGGGAGATAATTGAAAAATTATTAGAAGCATTGGTTCCTAAAGACCTCAATCTAGATTAGTTCCAAGCCATGGTTGAAAAAATCATGGTCAATCAACATTTAGTCTTTTTTGAGAAAGACCTTCCACAATATCCATTCCATAACCAAGCTCTCTACATAGAGGTTGGTGTCTACAAAAACATGGTCAAGAGAGTGTTGATAGATAATGGTGTAGGTCTAAACATCTGTACTTTGAAATTTGTGAAATAGTTGGGTTATTCTAACGATGTGATAGACAAAGAAAATAACATTACTATAAGGGAATATGATGACCTCAAAAGGAATGCAGAAGGGATATTTAGGCTACCAGTGTAGATAGGCCATCCATCAAAGAAACCACATGTCATGTACTTGACCTTGAGTTACCATATAACCTCCTTCTAGGACACCCTTGGATTCATGTATTACAAGCAGTTCCTTCAACCTTTCACCAATGTCTAAATTTTCCTCACGAAGGAAAGGAGGTGAAATTCTATGTTGATCTTGAACCCTTCCACTTTTGTGCAAACTTGGATTAAAAATATAACAAAATCCAACATATACCCAGTACTGACATATCCTTTCATTCATTCTCATATATTGACCCTTCCACACTACCATCAACCTCAACTAAACCAACATCAAGTGAGCAACCAAAAATAGAAACCAAGGTTCAAGTACTTGACAAGAGTAATGGAAATTATCACTTCAATCAAGCATTTTTCATTAGAATCCTTCCACTAACACCCAAGGTTTATGGAGGACCAAAGGAGATAAAATATGCTCAAACAGTGAAAATGATAGCCAAACACACAATTTTCACCAAGTGGGGAGATATGAAAGATGAAGGGATATTCAAATAAGAATTTTCATCTACGATCTAGAAAGAGGACCATAAGGAACCAAAACAACCACAACCTCTTCTAATTGACCCTAGTAGTAAAGGCTATCAATGAGCTAAACAAATGGAATAACTAGAATGGGTGGCCCTCGACTACACAAAAAAGGAAGATGGGAGCCCATCATAGTGGAATAGAGAAATAAAAGCATGAGGTTAGGTTATGATTCAAAATACGTGGTTACTCCAAATACTAGATAAACCTCTTTTAAGAAATGAGTGCCTTCTACTAGCATAAGACATTGGATATCTACCACCTTATGGACAATGAATTACCAGTTGAAGACTTATTTTAAAAATTTAGCATTGTTCTAGTCCCTATCCAAATTATTAGAATCATTCCCAATGACTATTTTAACTCCAAAACAAACTCAAACGAGTATGAATTGGATTCCCCTTCTCTTTTTAGCTCTAGTGATGATGACCTAGAAACTCAATAGGAAAATGATACTAGATCCATACTAACCATCTCAACAACTTTTGTAAGTTTTGTAGACAATGATGATAGCCTACCTTTCTACTACCCATAGTTAATAGATTGGGACCAACAACAACATACACCTATTCTGGATCAATTCCAAAACATGAAGCAATCAGAAGAGTTTATGGGACTTCAAACTAACATACTAGTAGGAGATCATAAATAAAGGTTCATCATGGAACTCAAATAGGATGCATACTTCGGTGGCGAGATTGTATCCTCTAGTCAGAAAAGTGAAAAAGATAATATAAAAAATAAAAATGTGATCCCCTAGAGAAGACCACAATGTGGCTCTATCAGATCTTGAAAAGAAGAAAATAAAGGACACATCTAAATGTGAAAACCTCTCTAAGGCACTTGAGGATGGAAGATTCAATATCCCCATATTTGAATATCAAGAGAAGTCAACGCTCCTAGTAGAAGAAGTAGAATCCATAAATGTTGGAATGACAGAGAACCCAAAGATCACATACCATGTAGTGTTGCTTTATCCTAAAGAGAAAGTGCACTTCACAATGTTCATCAACGATAGAAAGATAAAATTTGTGTGGAATTATGTAGACATGATAGGACTAGATCCATCACTAGTTGTACATCATTTTGTCGTATTTCCTAGAGCTAAACCTATCAAGTAGAAACTAAGGAAAATGAATCCTTAAACAGGACTATTGGTGAAGGTAGAACTAAAGAAGTTACTAGATTTAGGTTTCATTAGAGTGATCGATTATCTAGAATGGATACCAAATCTAGTACCAATGTCAAAGCCTACTAGGGGTATAAGGATTTTCATGAACTTCTAAGACTTGAACAAAGCCTTCCTAAAAGATGACTTCCCTCTTCCAAGTATAGACATGATCATATATCTAACAACAAGACATGCGATGCTATCATTGATGGATGGTTTCTCCAAGTATAATTAGATAAAAATATCCCCTGATGATCAACATAAAACAAAATTTACTTGTGCTTGGGGGACCTTCTACTAGAATATCATGCCACTTGGTCTAAAGAACATAGGAGTGACATATCAAAGAGAAATGATGATCATCTTCCATGATATGCTACATACAATTATAGACAACTACATGGATGGAATTCTAGAAAATTCTGTCAAAAGAGAACACTTGACCAATCTTGCAAAGGTGTTTGATAGGCTAGAACAATATAACTTGAGATTCAACTTGAAAAAGTGTGTATTTGGAGTAATATCCAGATGGCTACTAGGGTACATGGTGTCTATTGAATGTTGTTAATATGTGGTTGTCATCAATGTCAACACTATTGGCATTAATGTCTTTAAGGTTGTATATGTCAAGGATATTGTGAAAATTGTAATAAAATAAGTTGTAGGTTGTCGGTGAAGTAGTGAAGTTTTGTTGTTGGCTAGCTCAGTATAAGAGGTTGTGGATCAAAGGGTTTGTTGTTGAGTATATCTAGTTTATCCATATAAAGTTTTAGAGATTTGCATGAAGATTTTATCGAGTTATGAGTATCTATGTTTTGACAGTTGTTTAGTTGCTTCAATTGGTGTTCCTGAAAGAAGTTAATGTGATTCTAGTAACTTGATTTTTTGTGGATGCTTCTATGGTGATTCATCATGCTCGTGGATGTTTCTAGATCATGCTATATCTATTTTATTGATCTGCATTGATTGTTGTGCTTGCGATTGGTGATTTTCTTCTTTGTGTTTATGTTTTTCATGATCATGGTCAACAGGGTGATTGTAGCATGTTGTGGATCTTTGAGGCATAATTTTTGAAGTTGGTTCATGTTTGAGGATATTTTTTTGGGTCTTTAATATTTTGTGCCTGAAATTGGTTGGTGCACATTGAAAATTGTTTATGGATTGGGTTGACAATTTGTACATATTTTATATTTTGTTAAAGTCAACATGTAGATGATGTTATCCTTAGTTGCAGATATATATGAGTGATTTTTTATACCATTTGATGGCATATGATGCAATGGTGTGTGAGGTGTGTGAGTGTTGTGTGTGAATAATGTTCAAATCATTCAAAATCAAAAGTAAAGTGTGAAGAAGAATGAGCAGATGTTTATGTGCTTAACCAAAACTATAATCAGGCATTAGTAGATGCTATTTTCTCAGTTCAAAATCTTGTGGATGTAATCCGAATGGTTTTTTAAGATAGTGTGTCTTCCTTTGGAATGTAAGCCTTTTTTTTTGAGTAGTGAGCTCTGGGCAATGTGCTTGAATGCATGTGCATTCCCCATTTATGATTCTTTTATACTTTTAACAGAGTATAATTTTGTGGATTAACCTCCACTGTGGTTTTTCCCCTAATAGGGTTTCCATGTAAAAAAATATTGGTGTTATGTGTGTTTTTGATGTGGTGATGGTTTATGCTTTCATGTTTATTTATCATATCTAAGAATAAGTCTAATTTTGTGACGACTGATTCACCCCTCTCAGTTGTCTTCCCTTGTGTTGCCAACAATTAGTATCAAAGTAGGTTCCTCGAAATAATTTTAATAGCTTGAGGTGATCCGAGATGGCGACATATAAGAAGGATAGTCTAAGATTTGATGGAAAAAATTATTCTCTATGGAAGACTCAAATGGAGTGTCACCTAAGATGCATTGGTGAACCTTACTAGAAAATTACAAAGAATAGGTATATCATTCCACTGAATGGTCCTTCTACTGCAAATGAGATTAAGGAAGTCGAGCACAATATCAGGGCTAAGGAAGCATTGTTGAGTGCTCTGACTAATTCTGAAATGACAGTTGTAATGGAGCTAAAGACTTCTTATGAGATCTGGAAAAAGTTGGAAACATTGTATGAAGGTGATTCCTATGTGAATATTGCTAAGTTGCAAATCCTGAAAGGGAAATATGAAATGTTGAGAATGGGTGAAGATGAGAACATCACTTCTTTTATGCAGAGAGTGAATAAACTTGTGTGTAGTATCAGATGTGTTGGTGGAACATTGGAAGAATAAAAAATTGTTGCTAAAGTGCTAAGATCCTTTCCTGTTGCATACAAAGCCAAAGCTACTGCTATTGAGGAAATCCAAGTTGTGACAAATGTAACCACAAACATGTTGATTGGTAAGCTTACTGCTTTTGAGTTAAGTGAGTTTGGTGATTCTCTTCCTAAGATAGAATATGCATTCAAAGCTACTATCTTTGGAAAAGATAAGCAGAGATATGATCTGGGTGAAAGTTCTTCTAGAAAGGTGTTCAAGTATGAGGAGGAAATGAGAGATATTGAAGAAGAAGAGAGAAAACTAGACGAGCTTGAAGCACTTATTTTCAAGAGGGAAGCCAAAGGAGAAGGTAACTATAAAGGTAAATTTCCTATTAAATATTTTTCTTGCAATAAGATAGGTCATTTTTCCTCAAGGTGTCTGGAAAGAGTTCCTAAGCCAAGATCTAACAAGCCTAGATTCCAAAGAAATTGTTATTTTTTGTTGATGAAGGTGTGATAGATGATGAATCTAATAAAGGGAATGTAAGTGAGGAGAAATGGGTATTTATTGCTATCAAGGAAAATGATCCTGTACCTACTGAATCTACTAAGTGCACAAATGTGGAGAAAACTCCAACTACCAGAGTTGAAGAAAAAGATGAATGGGTGATTGACATTGGATGCTCTCATCACATGATAGGTGATAAAATTAAATTTGTGAGCTTGGAAAATTATGATGGTGGTGTTGTAATATTTGGTGATGACAAAGTTGGTGTAATCCATGGCAAAGGATCCATTTCTCTTGATGGTAAGCATAATACTGATGATGTTCTATATGTGGAAGGTTTGAAGCATAATCTCCTAAGTGTTTGACAAATGATTGACAAGGGATACAATCTTCAATTCAAGGATGGAAAGTGTAGAATATTAGGGAGTTCCAGAAAAGTGATTGCATTTGGTACAAAAACAAAAGGTAATATCTTTCACTTGAGTGCTACTAGTAAAAGTTGTTTCATTGCTCAAGTTGATGAAAGTTGGTTGTGGCATAGAAGAATGTGTCATGTAAAATTTAATAATATTATCAAGATAAGTTATACTTAGGCTGTGAGAGATCTTCCTAAGTTGATAAAACCTACTAATGCCATATGAAAGGAATTTCAATTAGGGAAGCAAACTAGAGTTTTATTCTATGGAAAATGACATTGTTCAAATGAAGTGTTGGAGCTTGTGCATACTGACTTGTGTGGTCCTTCTAGAATAAGAGGTTTACAAGGATATAGGTATTTCATGTTACTTATTGATGATTATTCTAGAATGATGTGGGATACTTTCTTAAGGGAAAAATATAAATCTCTAGAGAAATTCAAGATCTTTAAGGCTATGCTTGAGATAGAGACAAGCCTAAAGATTAAATGTCTAAGATCAAATAGAGTTGGTGAATTCACTTTTGATAATTTTAATTCTTTTTGTGAAGAGAATGGGATAAAGAGACAATTATTTGCACCACAGACGCCTCAGCAAAATGGAGTTGTGGAAAGAAAGAACAAGACAATTCAAGAAGCTGCTAGGACTATGATGTTGGAAGGAAATGTTCCTCATATCTACTACAGAGAATTTGTGAGTACTATCATTTACACTCTCAACCAAGTACAAATCAAAGGTGATATTGGTAAGACTCCTTATGAGCTATGGTATGGTCATAAGCCTACTGTTAGATACTTCAAAATATTTGGGAGTAAATGCTATATCAAAAGAGATGAAGATATAGGAAAGTTTGATGCTAGAAGTGATTGTTGATGCCAAAAGTTGGCAAGGTAACAACCCTTTTATGGGAAACTTAGTTTATGGTGAACCTATTGTGTTAAACTAAATGACCTCCATATTTTAAAGAAGTTGACTTCTTCTGTAATTGGGGTTTGGAAATGGAAAAGGAAACAGATATATAAAAATAAAATCTAACCTAAGGCAATGTGCCAAAATGTAGATAATAGGCATGATAAATCATAGATCTAAGGGCCTGATCAGCAATTTGCAATGTCCCAAAAAAACATAAACTAAAGATTAAAGTATAAACAATTCATTCATTGACATAAAATAACTTTGCACACATATTTACTGAAAAGAAGAGTCACATGACATGATCTAAGACAACAAACTTGCATTCAATTTATATAAGTTCTATGAATGAATCATCTAACAATAGTAGAATAGTTTAAAGTTAATCAAATATCATTAGAAGAGTAGAAAGGTAGAATGATTGGAACAGTATGTGAGTTTTTTTGCAATAATTAAAAATAATAATAATAGAGGCCTGGTGTCTTTTCTTAATCCATTTTCTTTCTACAAAATCCTGGAACCCCTCCTGTGAAACAAAGAGGAGTATAAATAGCCAAAATTCTCCAACTGCCTTAGTGAATAGTAACAAAAAAGATTCATTAATCCTTGGAAATGATGCAAAATAAAAGATTCCTCCTAGCTGTTGCAACATAAAAGATTTCAGCCAAAGCATCCAGTCACTCCAAGCTCAAGTGCACCCTCTTCAAATGATGTCAGTGATCCTAGAAAGGTCAAGTAGACAAGTTTTGTTACCCTACTAAAGTATTTTATGACATGTGGTAGGAGGTTGTGGTCCTTGGCTCCCTCCACCCATCATTTAAAAAAAACACTCGCTGGATAGACACATGGCGACATCGCGCAACCTGTGCCCATCTTTTTTCCTCGCTGTTGAAAGCTTTCGCCAAGGAGACATGTGTAACCTACCTCATCCTTGGTACTTCCTATGGGGCCTACTAAAATTGTGAAGATGGAGCCACATGGTGTGTAGACATAGTTTTTTTGTAATGCGAAGGGAAGAGATACATCCGGGAGTGCAGAGCAGACATGTGGCAAAGGCAGCAGTGTTTATCAAAAAGGGTTGAATGAATTTTAATGAGATGTGCGGGTCGATACTTCAAAAAAATAAAGCCCAAAGGGAGCTCGTTGAATATTTATTCACAGCTTTTGGCAACTATTAGGGTTGTTTCACTTGAGGAATGGAGAACCCAAAATTTCTCTGGCTGTAGACTAGAATCTTACCCATTGGGCGATGGCTTCAGAGCTTAGAGAGGGCATGTTCTAGTGGTAGCCAGTCAGACTCAGATGGTTTTGATATGTCATGCAAATTCTCTTGCGCTCTACTGAGATCAAACATTTCTTTATAAGGCAGCCCCACTGGTAGATCAACCCTAGACTCGCATATGAAGAGTAGTTGCACAACTGGATTGATAATCCCTTCAATATTTTTTGTTGTGGGAGGCTGGCTGAAGCTTTGTAAGGTAGTTGTGTCCTACTACTTTTCTTCAATTTTCACTACAAGTTACCCAGTAGTGGTCACAAATCCATCCTTAAGAAATGGGGAAGGCAGACTCATCACAGTCAGCTAAGAGAAGCTTTCTCGCACATTATCTAGAGTCACACCCAAAGTGGCCGCACATTCCCTAGTTTTTTTATGGTTGAGTGGTAATGATGAACTTGTTTTTCATCTTGGCAATAGCCTTCAAATAATTGATTCCTTCTCTAGCTAGGTCTTCATTAGAGATTGAGTACAATTTGGTTAGTAGTTCCTATGCTTTAGGTACCTTTTCCATGATGAACTGCGAGAACTCCCCCATAGTCCTCTGAACCTCCTGGGTCAAACTTGTCACTTGAGCCCTATACTGGAGTATTGGCTGTAATGTTAGGAAATAATACTTGACCTTCCCCCAGTATGAAGCTTACAACTATTGTGCCATTAAAATGAGATCTAGCTAAGCAATAGGAGCCTAGGGAGTATTCTTTAAAAGGGTGATCTTTGCATCCCTTGCGTTGACATCTTGCATTAGCTCCATAATCCTCCTGTTGGAAGATGCCAATTGTTCTTAAACATAAGAAAACTCTTTAGTCTAGCTCTCCTTCACCTGGCTATGATTTTCTAGTTCTGTTTCAAGCAAAGACTTTACCTCCCAAATCTCCTCTTTTATTTGGGCCTTGCAACCCTCAAATTTGACATCCTTCTCCTACAACTTTTGCTCAAATTGAGCTCGTTGCTGATCTAGCACCTCATCTTTTTGCATCATCCCTTGCTCATGTTCAATGCACCACCATTCAAACTCCTCATTCCTCAGCTATAAATTCTTCTTCACCAAAGTTAATTGGCTTTGATACTCCTGATTCTTATCACGCAGCTTGTTTATTATAGAGGGGTCAATGGATTGAACCTTTGCAAGTTCCTACTTCTTGTGCAATTTTGCACACACACCCCACTTGGAGTAGGGACCCTCTATTTTCTAATTTCAGATGTCTCTTGGACCTTTGGTTTTATTGGATTTTTCCTTTCAAGGTCTCAAGATGTTGGTATTACTTACCTTGGTCTTGCCCTAAGGGTTGAATTGATCAAACTTGGTTTTTAATTGAAGTCCGGGTTTTGCCCTGGGTCTGGGATTTTTTGGCTCACCTGGATTTTCCCAGGTCCTGGTTCATCATCTTTCACTGTCAAATTTTTAGGAGTCTGGGTTTTTGGATGAATCCGAGATTTTCTGGAACACACGGATTTTCCTGGACTGCGTCAGAGTCCCGGAAGGGTGCGTTGTTCGCGGAATTCATGCTCATCAGGATAGTTCGACTGGCTCAAATTTTTTTGGAATTCCGTTTTGAACTCGGGTTTCTAGATTTTCTTGATATGTCTTGTCAACAATTAATACTTGGGGTACATCTTCTCTAGCGCAAGTGTGAGTGAATTTAAAGGCTTTTAGTGCTCTACCTGAATTCATTATTCATTTGCTATCTACTCTAGCGCTTGATTTTGTTCATTTTTGAGCTTTGGTCATTGGATTTGGTGTGCTCACGTGTGGATTCCTTGGGCATTTGTGTTGGTATTATTGTAGCTAGGGCACCCTGATTCGCGTGATTTCCTTGGGCTCGAGGTTCATTCGGATTTAATCCATGGTAATTCATCATTGACTTCGCCTTTTGTTTTGCGCTTGTGATTGAATCTTTCAAGTCATTGTTGATGATTATCTGGGTCGGTCCTTCTTGTTTTCATGGTTACATATTTCTCGAATTTGGGTTTGATTTACCTTTCCACGGGTTTTAACACCTGTACTGCGCATCCCTTCTTTTTTTTATTGAATTTTGGGTTTACCCCTATGACTAGGCATTCTTGTTAGGGCCTTTCCTTGCTAGCGCATAATCTGGTTTGATTTGTGAAGTTAGGGTTTCAATATGTCTGCCCAGGATTGTTAAGTTTGGTGGAGTTGGCGCGACCCTCTTGTCCTGTGTCTAGCTTTACCTTTGTTCACAACACTTGAAACCCTAGTGTGCCATAGTTTAATCTTTTTGAGGGATAGTGTCTGAATTCTAAGCTCGCCTCAACTCTCATGGCAGAGGTTTGATTGTTAAATTTAGGGCATCATTATTTTGTCACAAGGATCAACCAATTGAGAGTTTTTGGGAGTTTAAATTCGAGTGCAATCAAAATTTTGCTTATTAGGGTTGAGTTTATGTTTGTTGGATTTAGATGGGGGGGATTTGTATGATCACTTGACTGATGGTTTGCATGTCAAACGATCGTCGGGTTTCTGAGGTGTCCGCGGAATTTCTATGCACCCAGATTTTCTCAGATTGTTGCCATTTCCCTGAAGTATGATGAGTTCCCAAAATTTCAAGTTGTCCGCAAAAATCCGAATTGCCCGGATTTTTTTGGTTTTCTGCCTAGTTTCACTTGATTATGATTTTTGAAATTGAAGTAATGAATTAAATGTTGGATGATGATTTCTTATTGCTAAATGGATGAATCTCATGATAATAATGCATCCCTTTTGTCCGTATTGATGATTTATTTGATGAATGGTATCTTGGAAATGGGAGTCCGTCTAGGTCAGATTTCTCTGAATTCCACCCCAACAAGATTTTCCCGGATTACTTCATTTTCCCAGATTTTCAAGATTGATGATTATTGATTTTTCTTAATGATTTCATGTGGTTTCGAGGCTAACCTTTGATTGAAATATGATAATTGGATTTTCATGAGGCTCCTTTATGAATTCAGGCTGAATCAAGCAAGGCAGTGGCAGTAAAGGCCAAGGGAGATACAGAGGGATCCTCTATTACAAATGTGGAAAGGGTCAGGCTAGATGTGAAGAATCAATTGCCAGATAGTAAGGTGGCTTCAATTTGGTCAAAGGTCTCGGATACCAATGTAGGAGCTTGGAGATATGAAGAGTTTAAAGAAAGGTTAGCTCAGAGGGATTTATCAGCCCTGACCAAGGGAATGGTGAAATATGGACGGGCTCATGTGGTAGGATTTCCTCCTACAGTTCAATGCTATGAATTGACATTAGAGTGTTCCTGACACTATGAATTTGATACACAGAGGATTGTTAGCACTGATGGGAGAGTGTTGGCAAAATTTAATCCAGTTTCCATTGCCCAGGCATTTGATATGCCAGACTTTCCATGTGTGTGTGCCTTGGACATGGACTTGGCTAGAAATTATTATGAGGATGAACCTACCAAAGCCCAGTAGATGATCAATTCCTGGCTCGAAAAGTTGAAATCTCATTTCTCCAAGATACCTAAGAAGTTACACAAGATCAAGTTTCGACAAGATATATATGATGCAATCACACTGCTGAGCAGGGTAGCAGGCTTGAGGAGTGCTGGGGCACTGGAGAATTGGATAGTGCACATCATTAACAAGATTAAGCAAGGCATCAATTACCATTGGGTAGGTATTATTAGTGCAATGATTGACATGCAGATGAGAGATGTGTTGGAGACAAAAAAATTCACCATGTCATCTTATGTGGTATATGTGCTTGCCAGATTTTATCCATACAGGGGATTGCGTCCAAAAGGAACATTTGGGTAGGATGTCATCTATGAGGTATACCCTGAGTTGCACCTAGGGAATTAGAATTATAGAAGAACAAATGATGCATTTACTATGCATATTACTAGGTTGTTTCATAACGTAGAGCATGTGATAATCTCTGATGGAGCCAAGGAATTGATTAAAAGATATGGAGCCTGGTTTATATAATTCCCCACCTTCTCCTATATCAGAATTGATGGATGTCCCACTGCTCCATATAGATTGCCAAGATATCCCACTGATCACATCATACTCTTGGAGGTTACCCGACAGATATGTGATTTTGATGTTATTGTTAAGAATGAGAAGCACAAGACAGGGTTCGGTGGGGAATTTCCCTTGAAAATTTGTATAAGTGAGGTTTGTCCTTCAATCCAATCAACTCATGCATCAAGGGAGGAGTTGAGTAATTTTGGTTTCTCTTTCCATTCTAAGAGGGTAGGCTTTGGCATCACTGGCAAAGCACAGAAGAAGGCCACTAAAGAATATCATCACAAAGATGATCTAGAGGATTACTGGGAGAACAACAAGGATGAATTTGAGGTGAGAAAGAAAAGGTATTTTAGGCTTCTAGCTAATGTAATCAGAATGTACAATGTCCAATTGATTCCTGATCAGTCGGAAGATGATGGAAATTTAGTCCAGGATCATGCATTTGAATCAGTTAAGGACAAACCCATTGGAGAGATAAACTGGTTAGAAAAGGAAATAACTGAGTTGGAGGAATTGATGGCTCCCATTGTGAAATCTACCAAGTCATGGCTGAAACATAAAGTATGGGAATTGGAGAGCAAGAAGGTACCTTGTACTTTCAATTTGATGGGAAATTTGAATGCTCATTCTACCTCAGAGGAATCTGGTGAGGATGATTCTATAGGAAAAAATAAGGTAAGCTCACATTTTAAGATTAAAATCAGAGGCCCTAAGGAGAGTGGGCCTGAAAAGAAAAGAAAACCTAGGGGAAAGAAAAGGAGTCATACTATGAAGATAGGTAAGTTCACCGAAGAGGAGGAACTTGAGAAAGCAGAGAAAGAAGACACTCCTCTAGAGCCAAAAATGTTATGAAATAACTTGCACAATAGAAGAATATGATATGAAATATGCTACAAATACTTGATAATAACTGAGAATAACAAGCCACTTCGAGGGGGAAAACCTCCAAATATCTCTAATGAGAACACACTTCACAACTTGATGATGAAATAAGACTCACAACCTCCTATATATACCTATTTATGCCAAGGATATCACCTAGGCCGACTTAGACACACCTATATAAGACTTAGGCTGACCTAAACAACTAAATAACAATATACTAATGATAATATGACTTAATAGAGAGTTAATATAGCCACAAGCCGACTATTCATAACCCGATGTACAATAATATTAAGGGCGTAGCATGCCCCCCTTCTTCAAAGAAGCATTGTCCTCAATGCTAATCAAGTTTGGAAACTTTTGAATGAACTCCTTGTCTTCCCATGTGGCATCTTCAACTGGTAAATTCTTCCATTGGATGAGATACTCAGTGATAGTTCTATTCCTTAGCTTCTTTGTGCGTGTTTGACAAATGCACTCTAGTTCCAAAATGATTCTCCCTTATTCATCTAGCTCAGGAAGTGTTGTTTGAGTGGGAATATTATGCCCAATTACCTTCTTCAAACATGAAACATGAAAAACTGGATGTATCTTTGTTGTAGGTGGCAACTCAAGCTTGTAGGCAACACTACCGATCTTCTGCATGATTTGGTATGGACCATAATACTTTGGCGACAACTTATTATTCTTTCTTTGTTGCTTGAGTGAGATTTGCTTATAAGGCTGCAATTGCAAGAAGACCCAATCCCCAACTTCAAAACTTCTTTCACTACGATGTTGGTCTGCCTGTAGTTTCATTCGATTTTGTGTCATGGCTAAATTCTCCTTGAGTCCTGAAAGTACTTGTTGTTTATGAAGCAAGTGGTATTCTACTGCCTAAACTCTTGGGGACACCTTAATTGATGATGTGATGGAAGGAGGATGATATCCATAAAGTGCCAAAAATGGAGACATTTTTGATGAGCTATGAAAAGAAGTGTTGTACCACCATTCCGCAAGTGGTAGCCAATCTACCCACTGGGACTATTTCTCTGAAGTGAAACAACGTAGATAGCCTTCCAAACACTTATTAACAACCTCTGTTTTCCCATCTGATTGAGGGTGGTATGAAGAGCTAAGAGCCAATTGAGTACCCAAATAAGGGTTGCAAAGAGACCTGGTGTCTTAATTGTCTCCCCTTTATGCCTTTGACACGCAAACATTCAGCCACAAATTTTTGAACATCACCCTTTAGCCCTTCCCAAAAGAAATCTTGCTTGACTCGATGATATGTCTTCAAAAATCCTGAATGACCACCCACTGGAGACTCATGCAACTCTGTGAGAATCTTGATTTTAAGGTTGGAATTCTTACAAAGATACAAACGCTCTCTATACCAAAGAGTATCTCCCTTCCAACAAAACTTATCTGAACTACTAGGATCATTTTTTAATTGCTCGATGAGATTACTTGTCGCAACATCATTTTGCCACTCTACTTTGGATTCCTCCACCCAATTTGCTTGTAATATTGAAAGGGCACACAATAAGGATTCATCTTTCTCATCCTTCCTTGACAGTGCATCTGCGACAATATTTTCTTTTCCTTTCTTATATACAATCTCAAAGTCATATCCTAACATCTTAGTGACCCATTTTTGTTGCTCTTCAGAAGATAGTCATTGTTCCAAAAAATATTTTAGGCTATCATGATTTGTCTTAACCTTGAAATGTCTACCCAATAGATAAGGCCGCCATTGTTTCACTGCATGGAGTATTGCTAGCATTTCCTTCTCATAAATAGGTTTGAGTAGATTCTTACCTTTTAATTGATGACTCTCAAAAGCAATTGGTCGACCTTCTTGCATAAGCACTGCTCCTATCCCATTTCCAGAAGCATCAATTCCACAATGAATTCCTTGGTGAAGTCAGGAGTGGAAAGTACTGGAGTTGTACACATAGCCTCCTTCAATCTCTACAATGTTGTATTGGCAGACTCGTTCCAATGAAAAGAATCCGTCTTCAATAGAGTGGTGAGAGGTGCTGCTATACTACCATAATTCTTCACAAATCTTCTATAGTACCCTATCAATCCCAAGAATCCTCTCGGTTTCTTAATGGTTTTTGGAATAGGCCATTCCATGATAGCCTTAATTTTGTTAGGGTCCACCTTTACTCCTTCATGTGAAACTATGTGTCCCAAATACTCCACCTCTGTAAGACCAAAAGCACACTTGGATGGCTTAGCATAGAGTTTATGATCTTCAAGTATTTGTAATGCTTGGTCCACATGTTACAAATGTTCTTCCCAAGTCTTGCTGTAAATCAATATATCATCAAAGAATACTAATACAAACTTTCTCAAGAACTTCTTAAAAATGGAATTCATCAAACTTTGGAATGTAGATGGTGCATTGGTAAGACCAAATGGCATCACCAAAAATTCATAATGACCCTCATGAGTCCGAAATGCTATCTTACAAATATCCTCCTCCTTAATCCGAATTTGGTGATAACCAGATCTAAGATCTAACTTGGTTAAAAACATAGCTCCATTTAATTCATCTAGCAAATCATCAATGACTGGAATTGGAGGCTTATCTTTAATGGTGTACATGTTGAGCACTCATATAATCTAGACACATCGCCAGAGTATCATCGCTGCATTACCATCACCAGCGCTGAGGGTAAGCACTTTGGCTATGCCTAATGATTCCACGCCTCTAGCATCTCTTCAACATTTTTTCTATCTCACTCTTTTGGCCATTGCGGATACATGGGCGATGTTGATTGGTTGGGCTCACTGGGACTAGCGTGGCATGATCATGATCCTCTTAGGAGGAAGTCCTTTAGGCATATCTCGAGAACAACTAAGTGGCGATCAATTATAGCTTACAAATCTGGATGAGTAGGAGCATTAGATTTAGAGACTTCTAATGAACATAGCTGGGCCACAAATCCATCCACTCTTTTCTTAAGCAACTTTTACTTTTGATGAGAGCTTACCATTTGTGGAATTTTGCCTTCCAACCCCTTAGCTCTACTAGCAACTTCCTTGATTGAAATCTCATGAATGGTTCTTGGAAGTTGTAATCTCAATTGTTTTAAATGGCGGCGAGCAATTTGCACTCCCAAAACAATGCTCTGGCACTTGGATATTGCATACATTAGGGTATCAAGTTGATAATCTCCCATGGATAGTTTAATGCTATGACACTTCCCTGAACAACTAACTGTACCACCATCTACAATCAAAACTTGAAACTCTGGAGCTGGATATATGAAACAATTTAGACGAGTAGCTAACTTTTTGTTGATGAAATTATGAGTACTACCTGAGTTGATCAACACTGTTACCTTTTGCTTCTTTAGGAACCCCACCACCTTGAGAGTTTGTGAAGCACTGAAACATGAGAGTGCATGACAAGAAATTGGTTGAATCATTGTGATTCCTCATTTGGCTCCCCTTTCCATTTACGAGAGATATGGGTTCCTCCTCTTCTTCCTCGGCTTAGGACCTTCATATAAAACAATTTCTTTTCCACTACTGTTTTATATTACTCGACTCTATTTGCTATCGTTGAAGCTTACAAGCCTTTTGCTCTTTTCTCTCAATTTTTTGTGGAGTCACGACTTAGTGGGTTGTGTTGAATATCCTTTCTCTCTCTTGTCACATTAGCCCCTTGCTTCTTAGGAATCAAATATTTCTCCTCTACCACAACGTTGCTAAGATAAAAGACTCATTTATGGAATTTAGGCCTAAACATGGTACCTCCATATTTGAATGTGAGACTCTTAAGAACCATAAGGAGAATAATTCATTCGGGTTTTCCTCAGGTGATTGGTCCCTACTTTGGGATGGATTTTGGAATTCTTGAATACTAATTATGCTGTGATCTACTGTTTGTTGAAGTTTAGCTAACTGGCTGAGAATTTCAATACGTGGCTATTGCTATATTGTGCTTGGGTTCCTGCGTAAAAATTGAGCATGAGGGCGGTTGAGCCTTTTTACCTCGATGATGAGTTACCATTAGCAGGTACCGAGCCAGAGGTGCGTCCGATTCTAAATATGGGAAGCCATGCAGTAACACATTCATTTTGAGTTTGGTGTACTTCAAAAAAATTCTCCATTTTGGTTTATCCATGTTACAGGATCCTTGCCATTGAACTTGTACATATCCACCTTTGGAAATAAATTCCTAGATCCCATAGGAGTACTAAAGCTTGTGTTAGTAGTAGCTGACTTAGAATTCTCACCTTGGTCGCTTGAGAACTCCTTTCTTGATTCAGCTATGTAGGTGCTTAACATGTTTCGCATGTCTGACATATCTCCTCTTAGCTCTGACATATCTCCTCTTAGGTCACACATATCCATCTTAATTGAGGAAATTTCTTCCTTGACCTTATTGATTTCTTCATTATGAGTAATATCCTGGATTGTTTCACCATCCTTGCTCGGGGAGTCTTCCGGTGTGACATTCTTTTACCTGTTGCAGGCCCGTCATGATGGAAACCACTAATGTTGAAATAAATCACACAAATGAAACTTAAATTCTCTCAAATTTTTACTGTAATCTCCTTTAGTATGTCTTCAAAAACCCAATAAAAATCAGACTCTAATTCAACAAGATGTGCGAGATATGTAGATTCCAAAAAAATAGTGTAGAAACCCTAATTCTACAATAATTCACTTAATTCTGCTCCAATTCTTCTAAAATTTGTAATTTAGCTTCTTCAATATGTTCTTCAAAAACCCTTTAAAAATCAGAAAAAATTCACCAAAATCTGAAAGATATGCTCTTCCCAAAATCGCCTCCAAAATTGAGAAAAACCTTGCCTCTATGGTGCCAAGATCATGCTCTGATACCACTTGTTATGAAATAACTTGCACAATAGAAGAATATGATATGAAATATGCTGTAAATACTTGATAATAACTGAGAATAACAAGCCACTTCGAGGGGGAAAACCTCCAAATATCTCTAATGAGAACACACTTCACACTTGATGATGAAATAAGACTCACAACCTCCTATATATACCTATTTATGCCAAGGATATCACCTAGGCTGACTTAGACACAACTATATAAGACTTAGGCCGACCTAAACAACTAAATAACAATATACTAATGATAATATGACTTAATAGAGAGTTAAGATAGCCACAAGATGACTATTCATAACCCGATGTACAATAATATTAAGGGCGTAGCAAAAAAGGACAAGGACAACCAGATCTTCTAAGAGGAAAGATAAAGGAACTTCTAAGGATGAGGCGGATCCTCATGTGGTTAATGTGGAGAGCTCAGGAGAGAAAACTCAGGTTTATTCAAGAAGGTCCAGAACTCCATCTCCTAAGGAGACTATGCAAAAGGTAGATCCCCTTCCAATGGAATCTACTATGGAACAACAGAAAGACACCTCTCCTTCATTGGGTATACTTGAGCAGATAACTCATAAGGAGCATGAGACTGGTGAGGAAGCAGAACCGTTTAAGGATGGAGAACTTTATGGCGCAGTTGCTGAGTTTGAGGTAGGACATGTGGAGGTGCATCATTCCTCATTGGTACAGTATGAGGATTCTCCTACAAATAGAAAAGATAATAGATCTCCTGAGAAGGAAGAGGATAAGATGGTAGATCAGCGTGAAGAGGTCAAGAAGGATGAAATCTAGGTGGATCCTGCTATTTCGGATTGGCTAGACAAAGAAATCAAAAGGAAACAGGTCATTGTTGAGGACACTCCTCTCAACTAGGATGAAATGTTGGCCAAGATTGGAAGGGGAAAGAAGAAGAAGGTAGCTAAGGTGGTTTCCAAGATTGAAAGGGATGAAACTAGTAATAGGGTTATTCATATTGCTACCTCTACTGCTGATAAAAGTAGAGATGAGGTCACCGGGAAGGATTATGACGTACAAAATATCAATCTTGGGCCCGCTTCTATGGAGCAAGATATTGAAGAATATGAGGGGTCTAGTGTAGTGATCATTGGGAGATTGAGGAGGGAAACACAGTCTAAGCATGAACTAAATAAAGAGAATGAAAGGCTTAGGAAATGTCTAGAAGATTTAATGAAGTCTTTGCAATCTTTTCACCCATCCTCTTTTGCTACTGATGGTTTCTTGCCGAAGGAGACCATCTCTGAAATAGAAAAGATGAAAGCTTCTACTCTGGCTACAATAAATTGGTTGAAAGAGGTACAGGCTAAGGGAGATGATGCAATAAAGTAGATCCTTTCAACTAGAAAGGATGCAATAAAGGCTAAGGATTCATTAGATTATGTTTTGTCTCAAGATAAGGAATACATTGATCTCTTATTGCAGAAAACCAAAACACTCATGGAGTATAGTAAGGATCAATTGGTTATTGATGGAATTCTTTCTTCATCTAGGGTTAATGAGCCTTGGGAGTGGTTTGAAGCCCTGTAAATCCGACAAAAATCCATCAAGAAGATCTATAAACAAAGGAAGCAGATGGATGGTAATCTAACTATTGTTTATGATGGATGCATCACCTTTTTTGAGGTAATGACTTGGAGGAGGAAGATCGCCCCTAAATGCTTGAGTTTGGAGCAATTGAGGGAATGGTGACATGATGTCTATGCCCTTGATATTGAAAATTTTGTGACAGGGCACTAATTGGATGATGCGGCTACTTATCTAGCTGTGGTGGATAAGTACTTGGCATATAGGGGTGATTGGGATACAACGGTTAAGCGGTCAAGGGATGAAATTGAATCAATTGAATGTCGGCTCAAAATCCTACCCTTGCCACCTATTGCTGAGTTGGACAAGGTGTTTTTGAAGGTTCATGAATCATTGGATTAGAACAAGGATAAGGGAGGCGACAGTTAATGCCAGCTTCATGATTTGTGCTTCCCTATTATTATAGGGCATGTGTTGATCCGGGCTGCATTGAGGAATGTGTTTTGGCTGACCTTGATGATGTATCAGCACTTAATGTGTGCCTTATTTTGAAATTCCTAAGGTCGACTTGTTTTGGCTATTTTATTTTGTAAATGTCTAGCTGGGTTGACATGTTTTGAGGGTTCTCTTTAAATTGGCATTCCTGCCTCATTTGTAAAGAGTTAGACTAATAATAGAGACAGGCTAGATTAAGAAAGAGCTAGAGAATTCTATAGTAGATATAGTAGTTAGTTCTTTGGAGAAAATGTTGTAACACAGAACAGTGGAATTGTTGCTATATTTTGGTGATCTAATACAATTGAAGGCATTGTGGATTTTCTGGTGAATTCTTTTGTGTTAGTTTATCTTGCATGGTTCCTGTTGTTCCATCTTTTCAAATTGCTTAAAGAT
The DNA here is from genome assembly GCA_007258455.2 of Sequoia sempervirens. Taxonomy (NCBI): domain Eukaryota; kingdom Viridiplantae; phylum Streptophyta; class Pinopsida; order Cupressales; family Cupressaceae; genus Sequoia; species Sequoia sempervirens. The sequence goes on from VDFB02000017.1 coordinate 86,646,258, forward strand.
AGAAGATTTGATGTTAAATTTAGAACTAGATTAGTTTGGTGAATAATGTTTCTGGTTTTATGCTTGGAGTGTTTGTAGCAATCTCTAGTTTATACTCCCAATAACTATCTGATTGTAGTAGACTGGTGAAGTCAACCTGGACCATACATCTGTTTGTGCTTAGTTCGATTGTGGATGAATGTCTATGATTTGAAAATCTGTATGCCTCATAATATTGCACCTTTCCTATGATATTGCATTGTGGGTTAAGCAGGAATTGGTTATTTGAGATTGGTCCATTCTAGGTGTTTATCATTTGCATTGTTCATCTTAGAAATAGTTTAGATTTCATTATATCTCTTACACCCTCATCTTCTATTGTTTCTTTATCATTTGGTTAGATTTAGGATTCAATATCATAATATTGCAAAATTTGATAAATTGGAAAGATACAGTTTGCTTGTAGTAATGTCTGATTGTGATTACCAACATTTTCACATATTATCTAAGTTGTTTATGCATTGTCATGACCTGACACCCGAGAGACCTTGGGGTGATTTTTAGTAACTTGTTGAAAATTACCTTTCAAGAGAGATAGAATATTGCATTATATCTGAGTTGTTTCCATGCAGAAAACACCATCAATAGATTGGCGCTAGAAGGAGGGCCTAAATGAGCTCACTAGATCATTTCTTAAACACCATCTCTCCTGAGAGATATAGAAGAAATATCAGATCTACTCCAGGAGAGGAGGATTTACAGGAATTACAGTTCCCCACTAGGTCAAGGAGGACTCGAGAAAAGGGATTGTCATTTTCCAAGGTTCCATTGGTGAACTGGAGGGAGGACTCATGGGTTGTAGTGGCAAGGGAGTAGTCATTGTAGAGTCCACTTGTGAGAAAAAGGGAGGATCCACAATGATAGTAGCAATATGGGTGCCAACAATAGGTAAGCTTTTAGAAAGTGAGATAAAAAAGGACTGAGGGATAGTGGCTATGTAAGGGTTCACAGAGGAGTAAAGGAAAATGGATTCACCCATGTGGACTGGGATAAACCTCCTGTAATCATTGTATCAAAGGTGGGAAAAGAAGGGACAATACTCATGGTGGGGGGCATTGCAGAGATAGTGGAGGATATCAAAGACTGAGAGGCAAGAAAAGTAGGAGTGAATGTTACTTGTTGACTGATCGATGACAGCTCTTGACTCGTTGTGGATTCCACATCCTTCTTGGGCTCCTGGCTGGCTACAAGCGCTTGGCTTGTAGTGGGTTCTTGTGGACCTTCTCTCACAATAGTTTCTATGCAGTGTCACTTTGCAGGCAGGGTTTCTCCAACCTCATCAGTCTCTATCAGCTATTGTTGTGACACTCTTGTTGATTTAGCGGCCCAAGTGAGTGACTATGAGGTCCTCAAAACATTGAATCACACATTTGAGGCTACGTAGGAGGGCCACCTTGTGGAGCTTTTCGCTTGTTGAGTGAAAGATGTTGGGGTCCCCGCTTCTTCTTCTCCTTGTTGTTTGGATTCATCTCTCAGGCTGTCGTTCCCTCCAACGCTTGATTCAGAGGTTGCATGTCTATCATCCCACCATTTTTCAAACTCTTCATTAGCTTTCAAGCTTTCATAAGGAGCTTCAACCTGCTTTGTTTCTTGGTGATGTACCCAAAAGGCTCTCATTATCTCTAGAGTCCATTTTTCCGTATACCGTAACTTGTTGTACATGGTTCTCCCCATGTTGACATTCTCATCAGTCTCCACCACAATGAAGTATAACTTATTCCATGGCTCTCTATTATCCTTTGTGGGAATATGCACTAGCTCAACCAAATATTCATCCTTATCTTCCTACGGGTTACGCCTCTTTTCCCAGTAGGGTGGAGGAGCATGAATAACCCTCATGTGCACATGTGGTAGATTATTGAAAGGATTATACTTCCATTTATCACATATCAAAACCAACCCTAAATGATCCAGCTTATCTTGCAATAGTGGGTGTGTTAGCCTATTTGCTAGGGTCACCATTTGGAAACTTATGGGTAACTGGAGCCATCCCTTCTTCTTGGGAGGTCCTCCACAAAAGTTGTAATCAATAATGCATGCCTGTCGATACATTTCAAGATCTAACACTCTATTTGTGATGCAGGCTGGGAGTCAAAATGGTTGGTCAGTAAAACCTCATATCTGGATGATTGTGAAATCTAGGCTGAAGAACCAGTCACATGTGAGAGTAAAGACTTGCATATATCCTGTTTGATCCATATTGAGTTGAACCATGCCATCTTCTCATTGAAAATCTTGCAAAATCGAAGTTAGAAAGAAATCCAAAAATGCATAGTAGTCAAATGTTGTGGAGAGGAGAGGTGTCCATGTAGATACCGTCTTTCTTCTACCCTTTTCATCAAAAATAGACAAACCCACAAACTTACTAAAGAAATCAAGGTTTCGATGCAAAAACATATGGGTAAGAAAAGAGAGGAACCTAAACTTTCATTCCTCCAGGTATTTCTCTATTTTACTTATCATTTCTTCTATGAGGAAGTTCGCGAAATCATACCAGAAGAAATTATGTTGCTTGCAAAATTGGAAACCCGAACCTAATTGAAAAGCGTGAACCTCCTAGTCTGTGTCTAGGCCACAAATAAATGCTAGCATTGAAAAGGCATCCTTTAAGTTGTTCTCAAATGAACGGTGCAACACCGACATACTTGGTGGGTTATGGCTCATTACTACCTGCTTGTTGGTTTCCTTAATTAAAAAATAAGCACCCTTGCACATTTCCCTCCATGTGTTTTCTCCTTTGTCAAGAGTGAATTCCTCAATTCTCTCACTTTTGGTGGTTGGGTCAAGGATACATAGCATATGCCAGATAGCCTCTGGGTTGATATTAACTGTTAAAGTTTGGCCCTCAATGTTGTGGGTGCTTGGGTTGTAATGTTGAATGGTTGCATCAACCAACTCTGGGAAATATTGCACTAATGGGACCATGTACTATGGGAGCCCACTAAGCCATTTCTTTCTTCTCTTGATATATATTTCTTGGATGCCTTCATCCTTTCATAGGCCCCCTCTCTCAAATACTTGGGGTTTTTTGCAAGGTGTGGGTCGTGAATATTGTCCCAATCCTCTTGGACCTTAACCTAGTTTTTGTAATTTTTGGGCTTGTCTAGTTCTAGCATGCTCACCCATTTTGGCTTGTTTGGTATACCAGGTGTAGCATATGAAATTTTTTCATAGACATTGACAGCATGTGATGCCCATATGGCCTTAAGCAAAGATTGTGTTGCCTCCCCTTGTATCTCTTGCTATGAACTCTCTTCCATTGTCTCTTTTGATGAAAGCTTTTCCTAGGCTTGAATTCTCTGCAAATTTTTCCTTGGCTCTGGATATGCTAAGAAAAAACTTCACTCACTCGGCTTAGCATATTTGAAAAGACTCTTAGGTGTTTGAGATTTCACATGCTATACTTAGCTATCTTTTCTCAAGGTGGTAGACGAAAGTGGTTTTTTGCATTTAATTCGACAGGTACCGCCCACCCTTTTGCTCATGTGAAAATGAATTACTTGCCATTTTGAAGTGACAAGAATTCATAATTGCATTAGGCAACCATGTGATATGGCATGATTTCCTTGGACAGTGGGTCAGCAATTTACTCTTAGCTTAGCATTTGTATGCATTGGCAATTAATATCCCGAATGAAATGATTAAGCCAAATCAAACGATTAGCACCTGAAAAGATATGAATCTTGCCTTGGGTTTTGGGAAATTCCTGATAATTGACATAATAGCTTCAGGACCATGTAGCTCATCACTGATGAATGCCACCATCTTAAGCTAATTAATTAGCTATCATTAACTTTGCACGCATTGAACCGTACTTAACAGGCACAACTGGTCAGGAAATTTGAGCAAGCTTAGGCATAGTTCTCAAGTTAACACTTGATTATCATCATGTTTTTGGAAATCCCATTACCATGTCTTTCCTCTCTTTTTCTATAAATAGGCATCTAAGTGGTAAAGAAATCACAATTAGCATTTGGCTTTAGTAATTGGCAAAGTATTTTCATAGCCTAGGCTTTAGGAAACTTTCAGGAGTAGTTAGCAAATACTTGCAGTGTGTCATTACTATGAACACCCCCATTAGCCTAGTGTCATACAAGTCATAGACAACCTTTCTTGGTGATATTTCCACCAGATGTCTGAAAAGAATGAAAAAGAAAAAATAGTCCCTAGCTCTATTAGCCATGAAATGGGTTCTGGGTCAGGACTGTTTGGACTATGAGGAAAATATCAGGTTAATACCGACATTTTCTCACACTTTGTCACTTCCATACTAGATATCAACATCCCTAGGCCATTGGTGTTGAAGCTGGTTAAAAAAAAATTCCCCAAAAGGTATTTGAACTGTCTTGGTGAAGTTGTCACTAATGCTGCGTACAGGGTAGGCTTGCCCGCAGCAAGTGACCTCAAGCACTACATTGAAGAAGAAGCAATCATCTTGTGGCTATCATTCCTAAGCGTATTTTTCCTTCAGTCACAAAATGAACGCCATCAAAGGGTCACCCGTGCATGCCATTTCTTCTTTCACATCTATAACCTGTTGGTGTTCTACAACATTGAGTGGTACATGGACTTCAGGAACTTGGTGCTCCCTCCGCCGCTAGCTATTATTCCTATCGATATCATTGTTATTGGTGGTGGTGTGCCTATTGATCAAGAGATAGTGGGTGCTACAATTGATGCATCTATTGCTGTTGCACATGTTGTTGGTTGAAAATTCCTCTTTCTTTTCTTTCTACTCTCAAGGATATAATAACCATCTCCTAGTTTTTGTATATATGCTTGAAAAAGGACTGCGTATAGCATATACGAAAAGGAAGCAACATATAGTCGTATAATTTTTGAATTACAACCCTTAGCCATTTTTCCATGTAAATATAGAAGCATATACATAATGAAATATAGCTTTATAAAATCCTTGGCTTCTTTTACTCTTGGTATTCTATAATATGATTTTTTGTTCTTTTCAGCATATGAATTTGATTTCTCCTTGCATGTGGTTATCATTTTCTTCATTCACCTTGCTATGAATTGATTTTACCTACTCTCTACACTGATGGGTTATTTCTTCACCCTAAAGCATGAATTAATTTAAAATACCGGCCAACAAAAAAAATGGGAAAGAAAAAAAACAAAAACACTATTAACATATTTATATCAAAAAAAGCATGCAACTTAATGGAACAATTTAAGATGAATCTCGTTGATTAGAATTCCTAATGTCTCTTGTTCCATATTTTCCAATTCAAAGGAATTATGCTCTTTACTCTTAATTATTTTAAAGGGGCCTTCCCAAAGGCTATCAAATTTCATGTGTTGACCTGGCTTCACAGCCCTTTCATTAAATTTCAACACTAAGTCTCCACACTTTAAGCCTTGGCTAGACACCTTTTTGTCAAACCATCACTTAACCACCTACTGGTGGTTATTCATGGCTATTAGGGACTTCTCCCTTTTTTCTTGTACTTCCAAAAATTTAGCCATTCGAACTTCCATGGCACCATTCTGCTCTATCTTGAGGGATTTCAGCAATTGGAGCACTGGAATCTCCATGGATATAGGCAACAATGCCTCTTTATCATACACCAGCTCATAAGGTGAAGTCTTAAGGACTTTTTTAGGAGTTATGCAATCTACCTAGAGCGTTGCTCGAAGGTTTTTATGCCATTATTTTTGGTGTTCTGAACCAATCCTTCTGGGGAGTCAGACCAGGTTCTTATTTTTTGAATTGGCTAGGCCATTACCCTATGGGTAATAATTTGATGATGTCTTCAAGAATATGCCATTTGTTAATGTGAAGCAACATACCTTTGTTCCTAGAAAACCCCTAGCGTTGTCAAAAATGATATTTTTTGGAGATTCAAACCTTGTCACCAGTCCTTCGAGGAAATCCACTATCTCCACCTCTATTGCATTTTTAAGTGGTGTGGCTTCCATCCATCTTGTGCAGTAATTTATAGCCATTAGGATCCACCCATGTCTAGCGTTGGAAGCAAGATTGATCATTCCAATGAATTCCAGGCCCCATTGTGTGAATGGCTCATCCACCACTATAGGTTTGAGAGGCATCGCAAAATTCTTTCTTCTCCCTATAAAAAACTAGCGCTCCTTGCAAGCCTTCACCAAGGAGTGCAAGTCATTGAAAAGAGTCAACCAAAATTAACCCACGTACATGATCTTGAGGGCAATGGTCTTAGTGGAGAAGTTTCCACCCACAATGCTATTGTGGAAAGTGTCAAGGATTCTCTTTGCTTTCCCTATGATAACACATCATAGGAGGATGTTGTTGAAGTTCCTTTTGAAAAGGGCCCCTTCAACTAGCGCATATCCACAATTTTGTAGTTGATAATATCTCCTCTTTTAGGGGGAAAGAACTGGTGGATACTTCCTTGTTTGCATAAATCTCACTAGGTCCATCAGCCAACAACTTCTGAACTCTGACTCATTTGTCAGAACAAGTTCTGGTTGCTCTTCTTCAACGTCCACTTCTTCATCATGTGCCAGGTATTTGCATTGTCCTCTTCCTCATATGGTTTTGGTGGATTTGATAATAATGTCATATTCAAGGATCTTGGTGATCCAATTAGCTCTTTTTTTTGTGATTTCTCCCTCCATGATGTATTCGTGCACACTGGAATGTGCAACATAAACTATCACCTTATTGCAGGAGATTAGATGGAAAAACTTCTTAAGTCCCTTTACTATTGCAAACGCTTTCCTTTTGATGAAATTATAATTTGTATCATATTCCTTCAAGGTCCTGAAGTAAAATGCCACTGGATTTTCTCCCTTTCCTTCATTGTATTTTTGAGTTAAGATAGTAGCTCTACTTGACTTGCTACTGAATACATACATTATGAAATCCTTAGATAAGTCTGGATTAACTAGTACAAGAGCTGAGGAAATAGCATTCTTAACTTTCTCAAAGGCTTCTCTAGATTCCTTTGTCCACTTAAATGCTTGATCTTTTTTCAACATCAGGGTGATTGGCTGGATTATTCCTACAAAGTCAGAATTAAATTTGCTAACAAAATTTACTTTCCCTAGGAAAGACTGGACGCCTTTCTTGTTAACTGGAAAGGGAAGCTCCTTGATGGCTTTCACCCACTCGAGATCAATTGAAACTACTTCTTTGGACGCCACATGTCCCAATAGCTTGCCTTGCAACACTCCAAATACACATTTTTTTGGATTAGGGGAAACCCCGAACTCCTAGCATTTTTTAAAAACCATTTCTAAGTGATCAAAATGATCATCCTTAGATTTAGAGAACACAGTAAGATCATCCAAATAAATTAGGATAATCTTATTGATTAATTCACTAAAAGCGATATCCATTTCCCATTGGTTGGGTTCCCTTGCATTTGAGAGGCCAAATGAAATTTTGGTATACGCAAATGTCCCTCACTTTGTAGTGAAAATATTTATGTGTTGATCCTCCTCTTTAACCCAAATCTGACCATAACCTGAGAAGCCATCGTGTAGGGAAAACATTTCCAATCCTGCCGCCATTTGAAGGATTGACTCCATAGAAGGTAGTGGATAATGATCCTTTAGGGATGCTCTATTTAGGTCTTGGAAGTCCACACACAAGTGGATATCCCCATTCTTATTTTAGACCAGGACTAGGTTGGATACCCATGTGTTGTGCTTGATTGAAAAGACAATCTGTGATTGGAATAGCTTTGTTAGCTCTTGCACCATTAGCGCTTCAATCTTTGGGTTCACTAACCTCTACTTTTTTCAGACTGGCTTTGCACCTTCCACCAACTTGATTGTGTGTTGCATGATGTTAGGATCATATCCCTTCAAATCATCATAGGACTAGGCCACTACTCTTTCATACTTCTCACAAAAATTGATGAGCCATTCTTTATCATGATGTGGGACATCCTTCTCGATTTTGAGCTTTCCTCCATCCGTGACTTGAAGATCTTTGTAGTCATTTTTGTCTGCCACAAACTTCCTCTTGTCATTTCTTGAAACATCGCAATTGAAAAGGTTTTCAAGAGTGACCAATCCCTTCAAAAGCTTGTTAGATCTGAGTTGAATGATTTGTCCCTCATAGGCCTCAACAACCTTTGGTTGGAGTTGATCGTCGAATTCTCCTGACTACTAGATGAATGAGGCAATGTGCTCATCACTTTCAAACACTTGCCAACTTTGATCGTTATTGAGAATCACTGGTCATACTATCACTCGTATAGAGTGCTTGTTGTGAATGAGGTTAGAGGTAGGATCAAACTAGGATCCGACTGCTGCCATGTGATCTGCATCTCTATTTTGTTCTCGGGGAACAGTTTGGATGTTGAAGGCTTCAAAACCCTCAACTAGGTCCCAAACCCAGTGCCGATAGGCTCTCATGTAGACATTCTTTTCCGCAGAAATTCCCTAGACTTGGTTGACCACAAGTTCAGAATCTCCAAACACCATTAATTTCTTGATGCCTATCCACTCCACAAGGCATAGACCTTGTAGTAGTCCTTCATATTCAACTTCATTATTCGAGCAAGAAAACTGGAAGTAGAAAGACCTTAGTGTCTTTTCATTATGTGGGGATATTAAACACATCCCAGTTCATGCACCATTCTTGCATCTTGCTTTTTCAAAGTGTAACGTCCACAGTTCAGAGGCTTGACCACTTTTGGATCCTTTGGCAACCTTTGGGAGCACTTGATCTTCATCGTAGATGACATAGGTGCCCAACCCAGTAGCATGGTAATTTTCAAAAGGGTCGTTATCCATATGTTCACTCAAGAGAGCATCTTCTTGATCATTCTAGTCTCTGGTCACCTTTTCATCTTCTAATAACTCAATGCAATACATTTCTTGCTTGGTGATAGAGGTATGTGCAACTTCAAAATTGATCATGGCTTCATCGGCTACATGTTTTGAGTGTAAAGCTTAAGATTCTATCTTCATATTCACACCATGCTTGGTTCTAAGGATCTAATGTGACCAATCCAGGGATAGATATCCACCCACTTTTGAAGTAAATTCTTAGGATAGGTAGAGGCCAAACATGGGGGGAACATCTATGATCATAGTGTCTTGTGGAACTGTGATACTAGGACAAGAAAATAGAGTCAAGGGGAGTGCCTTGATGATACCTATGGTTTCAACTCTATTTCCATCAAGTTGCATCACTCCCATTTTTAAGGGTTCATAGTTGAGTCCTAAAGCTTCAGCTATTTGTTTAGGCATAATCGTGGTGCTAGCACCAGAATCAATCATGGCATTGTGTAATAATTTATCCCCTATAATAAGAGTTAAGAAGAAGGGTTCAGGATTCGGTTTATCTTTTAATTCAATAGGAGCTTTTGTTGTGTTGTTTGTAAGAACTTTGGTGGAAGAGGGTTGATCAACAACCCTTACTTTGGGAAACTACTTCATCGATGTTGTGCTGACCTCTTCCTAGAGAGCCTTCTATAGGAGCGTCTTCTACTCCAAGATAGCTAGAATGTCCCATAGGGATAAATTAGAGGAGGATTTCTTTAATTGTTCCACCACATTGAAAGGTGGTGGATTCGAAGGTTTTTGCTCCTTTTCTCTTGTTATAAAAAATTCCTTCTGTGGCTGATATTGTAGCATTATTGCCAAGGTACTAGGTTGTGGATTGGCTAGTTGTGGAACAACTGATTCACCTGTAAATCTCCTCTTTGAGTGAGTATTGTAGTTAGATTCTACTTCTGAAATTTTAGATGCGGATGCATCATTGGCAAACACTTCTTCTTCTTCCATCCATGAAAAGAGTGTGTGGTCGGGAGCAATGTCCACTTCTTTCTCTAGTGACATCCCTTGCTTCCTTGTAGTGATCACCACATTGTCCATTTGCAAAGAGGTATACACATAGCTTCCGAGGGATGACGTTGTAGCTTGGTTGTGTTATTTTGCCACCTTTTGTTGTAGGTTGTTGTGTGGGAAATTTTGAGCCATATGTTAATTTCCACAAGGAAAGCACCAGGGGTTGTGTGATGAAATAACTTGCACAATAGGAGAATATGATATGAAATATGCTAAAAATACTTGATAATAACTGAGAATAACAAGCCACTTCGAGGGGGAAAACCTCCAAATATCTCTAATGAGAACAAACTTCACAACTTGATGATGAAATAAGACTCACAACCTCCTATATATACCTATTTATGCCTAGGATATCACCTAGGCCAACTTAGACACACCTATATAAGTCCTAGGCTGACCTAAACAACTAAATAACAATATACTAATGATAATATGACTTAATAGAGAGTTAAGATAGCCACAAGCCAACTATTCATAACCCAATGTATACTAATATTAAGGGCGTAGCATGCCCCCTTCTTCAAAGAAGCATTGTACTCAATGCTAATCAAGTTTGTATTCTTTTGAATGAACTCCTCGTCCTCCCATGTGGCATCTTCAACTGGTAAATTCTTCCATTGGATGAGATACTCAGTGACAGTTTTGTTCCTCAGCTTCTTTGTGTGTGTTTGACGAATGCACTTTGGTTCCAAAATGATTATTCCTTCTTCATCGAGATCTGGTACTGTTTTTTGAGTGGGAACATTATGCCCAATTACCTTCTTCAAATAGGAGACATGAAAAACTAGATGTATCTTTGTTGTTGGTGGCAACTCTAGCTTGTAGGGAACACTACCGATCTTTTCCATGATTTGGTATGGACCATAATACCTTGGAGACAAATTATTATTATTTTTTTGTTGCTTTAGTGAGATTTTCTTATAATTCTGCAATCTCAAGAAGACCCAATCCCCAACTTCAAAAATTCTTTCATTATGATGTTGGTCTGCCTGTTGTTTCATTCGATTTTGTGCCATGGCTAAATTCTCCTTGAGTCCTAAAAGTGATTGTTGTTGATGAAGCAAGTGGTATTCTACTACCTGAACTCTTGGTGAAACCTTTATTGATGATGTGATGGAAGGAGGATGATATCCATAAAGTTCCAAAAATGGAGACATTTTTGATGAGTTATGAAAAGAAGTGTTATACCACCATTTTGCAAGTGGTAGCCAATCTACCGATTGAGACTATTTCTCTGAAGTGAAACAACGTAGATATCCTTCCAAACACTTATTAACAGCCTCAGTTTTCCCATCTGATTGAGGGTGGTATGAAGAGGTATGAGCCAATTGAGTACCCAAACATGAGAATAAATCTTTCCAAAAGTGACTAGTGAAGATAGGATCATGATCACTAACAATAACCTTAGGTGTACCTTGTATATTTTGGATATTCTCCAAAAAATATTTTGCTACTATACTTGTAAAAGGATGTGATAATGCAATGAAATGTGCATATTTATTAAGGTGATCAACTACTACCATGATGACATTATGACCTTTAGATTCGGGAAGCCCTGTGATGAAGTCCATGGATACCTCTTCCCACTAGGAATAGATAAGGGTTGCAAGAGACCTAGTGTCTTAATTGTCTCCCCTTTATTCCTTTGAAAAACCAAACATTCAGCCACAAAATTTTGAACATCACCTTTTAGCCCTTCCCAAAACAAATCTTTCTTGACTCGATGATATGTCTTCAAAAATCCTGAATGACCACCCACTGGAGACTCATGCAACTCTGTGAGAATCTTGTGTTTAAGAGTGGAATTCTTGCAGAGATACAAACTCTCTTTATACCAAAGAGTATCTCCTTTCCAACAAAACTTATCTGAACTACTACAATCAATTTTTAATTTTTTGATGAGATTACTTGTTGCAACATCATTTCGCCACTCTAATTTGGCTTCCTCCACCCAATTTTCTTGTAATATTGAAATGGCACACAATAAGGCTTCATCTTTCTCATCCTTCCTTGAAAGTGCATCTGCTACAATATTTTCTTTCCCTTTCTTATATACAATCTCAAAGTCATATCCTAACATCTTAGTGACCTCTTTTTGTTGCTCTTCAGAAGATAGCCTTTATTCCAAAAATATTGTAGGCTATCATGATTTTTCTTAACCTTGAAGTGTCTACCCAATAGATAAGGCCTCCATCGTTTAACTGCATGGAGGATTGCTAGCATTTCCTTCTTATAAATGGGTTTTAGTTGAATCTTACCATTTAATTGATGACTCTCAAAAGAAATTGGTCAACCTTCTTGCATGATCACTACTCCTATCCCATTTCCAGAAGCATCACATTCCATAATGAATTCCTTGGTGAAGTCAGGAGTGGCAAGCACTAGATTTGTACACATAGCCTCCTTCAATCTTTCAAATGTTGTATTGGAAGACTCGTTCCAATGAAAAGAATCCTTCTTCAATAGAGTGGTGAGAGGTGCTGATATATCACCATAATTCTTCACAAATCCTCTATAGTACCCTGTCAATACCAAGAAATCCCTCAGTTTCTTAATGGTTTTTGGAATAGGCCATTCCATGATAGCCTTAATTTTGTTAGGCTCCACCTTTACTCCATGTGAAACTATGTGTCCCAAATACTCCACCTCCTTAAGACCAAAAGCACACTTGGATGGCTTAGCATAGAGTTTATGATCTTCAAGTATTTGTAATGCTTGATCCACATGTTGCAAATGTTCTTCCCAAGTCTTTCTATAAATCAATATATAATCAAAGAATACTAACAAAATTTCTCAAGAACTTCTTAAAAATGGAATTCATCAAACTTTGGAATGTAGATGGTGCATTAGTAAGACCAAATGGTATCACCAAAAATTCATAATGAACCTCATGAGTCTGAAATTTTCTCTTACAAATATCTTCCTCCTTAATCCAAATTTGGTGATAACCAGTTCTATGATCTAACTTGGTAAAACACATAGCTCCATTCAATTCATCTGGAAAATCATCAATGACTGGAATAGGAAACTTATCTTTAATGGTGTACATGTTGAGCACTCTATAATCTGGACACATGTGCCAAGTATCATCCTTCTTATGTACCATCACCATAGGCAAGGAGTAATCACTTTGGCTATGCCTAATAATTCTTGCCTCTCGCATCTCCTCAACAATTTTTTCTATCTCACTCTTTTGTATGTCTCGATACCTGTAAGGCTTGATGTTCGGTAGTTGGCTCCCTAGAACTAACTATATGGCATGATCATGATCCCTCTTAGGCGGAAGTCCTTTAGGCATATCTCCAAGAACAACTAAGTGATGATCAATTATAGCTTGCAAACCTAGATGAGTAGGAGCATTAGATTGAGAGACTTCTAATGAACATAGCTGGGCCACAAATCCATCCAATCCTTAAGAAAATTTTGTATTTGATGAGAGCTTACCATTTGTGGGGATTTTTCCTTCAACCCCCTTAGCTCTACTACCCTTCCTTCTGATTGAAATCTCAAGAATAGTTCTTGGAAGTTCATCTCAATCATTCCCAATGTAGTAATCATACATTGGGGTATCAAGTTGATAATATCCCATGGATAATTTAATGCTATGAAACTTCCTTGAACAAATAACTATACCACCATCTACAATAAAAACCTAAAACTCTGGAGCTGGATATATAAAACAATTTAGACAAGTAGCTAACTTTTTGTTGATGAAATTATGAGTACTACCCTAGTCGATCAACACTATTACCTTTTGCTTCTTTAAGAACCCCACCACCTTGAGAGTTTGTGGAGCACTAAAACCTAAGAGTGCATGACAAGAAATTATTGGTTGAGAATCATGTGATTTATCATTTGACTCCCTTTCATCCTCTAGTATGGGTTCCTCCTCTTCTTCCTCACTTGGACCTTCAATATAGAACAATTTCTTTTCACTGCATTTATGTCCTCGACTGTATTTGCTATCACAATTGAAACACAACCCTTTTTCTCTTTTATCCTCAATTTACTGTGGAGTCGACTTAGTAGGTTGTGTTGAATATCCTTTCTCTCTTGTCACATTAGCCCCTTGCTTCTTAGGAATCAAATACTTCTCCTCTACCCTATGTGCTAAGATAAAAGACTCATTTATGGAGCTAGGGATAAACATGCGTACCTCATGTTGAATGTGATCCTTGAGACCCCCCAAGAATAAATCATTAAATTTTTCCTCTATAATTGTATCCACTCTTAAGGATAGATTTTGGAATTGCTGAATATAATCCTTAACTAATCCTATTTGTTGAAGTTTAGCCAGTTGGCTGAAGAAGTTTCCTATCATGCTATTGCTATATTGTGCTTGGATTCCCTCCATAAAAATTGACCATGAGACGGTGAGCCCCTTTTTCCTTCAATGAGTGCAAAGCCAATGATACCAAATGAATTGATATGGCTCTAGATATAGGGAAGCCATCATGACCTTTTGTCCATTTGGGATTTGGTGTACTTCAAAAAAAATATCCATTTGGTTTATCCATGTTAGAGGATCCTTGCCATCGAACTTGTGCATAGCCACCTTTGGAAATAAATTCCTAGATCCCATAGGAGTACTAAATCTTATGTCAATGTTAGCTGACCTATAATTTTCACCTTGGCTACTTGAGAACTCATTTCTTGGTTTAGCCATGTAGGTGCTTAACATGTTTCGTATGTCTGATATATCTCCTCTTAGGTCACACATATCCATCTTCATTGAGGAAATTTCTTCCTTGACCTTAATAATTTCCTCATTAGGATTAATATCCTCTATTGTTACCCCATCCTTATCAAGAGTCTTCCCCAGAGTGACAACATTCTTTTTGCCCCTTGTTGCAGGCCCCGTCATGATGGGAACCACTAATTTTGAAATAAATCACACAAATGAAACTTAAATTCTCTAAAAATTTTACTCTAACTTACTAGGGCCAAAATAACTCTCACCTAGAAGAATCTCCAAGAAATAAGTAAATTTGTAGCATGGAGAGTGATAATTGTAAAAAAATTATTTTTTCAATAACTTGCTCATTTCTGCTCCAATTCCTCCAATTTTTTGTGTAATCTCCAATTTGACAAGATGTGTGAGATATGTAGATTCCAAAAAAATTGTGTAGAAACCCTAATTATGCAATAATTCTCTTAATTATGCTCCAATTCTTCTAAAATATGGATTGTAGCTTCTTTAATATGTTCTTCAAAAACCCTTTAAAAATTAGAAAAAAAAATCACCAAAATCTAAAAGATATGCTCTTCCCAAAATTGCCTCCAAAATTGGAAAAAACCTTGCCTCTATGGTGCCAAGATCATTCTCTGATACCACTTGTTATGAAATAACTTGCACAATAGGACAATATGATATGAAATATGCTGCAAATACTTGATAATAACTAATAATAACAAGCCACTTCAAGGGGGAAAACCTCCAAATATCTCTAATGAGAACACACTTCACAACTTGATGATGAAATAAGACTCACAACCTCCTATATATACCTATTTATACCTAGGATATCACCTAGGCTAACTTAGACACACCTATATAAGTCCTAGGCCAACCTAAACAACTAAATAACAATATACTAATGATAATATGACTTAATAGAGAGTTAAGATAGCCACAAGCTGACTATTCATAACCCGATGTACACTAATATTAAGGGAATAGCAGGTTGGGGTCATCCGCTAAATTATTTTGACCCGCGGTCAACTATCTACTCAAGCTTAAGTTAGCGCTCTATAGTAGAGTGGGTATGGATACCATTTGATTTGTTTGCACTTGTGGATTTTTCTGAGTGCCTCCTTGGAATTGGTTTTGTTGGTAAGAGGGCCTTCCACCTTGATAATTTTGGTAGGCAGGCTTCGAAGGTGTGGCATGATTGCACTTGAGGGTAGTTATGTCATTCACCATTGTCTGCAACAATTCCTTGAGATTGCTCATTTCATCCTTAGAAGAGCCAAATGTAGAGGCAACACCTTGTGGTGTTGATGCATACATGTACATTGACTGGGGAGGTGCGGGTGCACTAGTAGAAAGCATCTCTTAGGCAGGAACTGATATTTCAGGGAATATAGGAATAATGGGCCGAGGTGGAAACTTCCTAGCATCTATCAAATTGTTCTCTACTTTAACAATGATGTTATATGTGCTTGGTATTGTGGTTCCTCCTAGAGACTAGATCATCATTGAGATGTCAGGATTGATGGCCTTCAGGTAGAAAATGAATGTTAGATCTGGCAACAAGCATATATCAACTTGAATCCTCTACCAGCTCATATGGAATCGAGCATTGAAGTCAGCCATGGCTTTGTGCAATGCCCGCTTTATGATTGAGAGTTGGTAATAGAGCGATGATCGGTCTCCTTCTGAAAATATCTGATAGAAAGGCTCGTTGAGCTCATCCCAAGTTCTGATAGTATTTTCTTGTAGTGTACGATACCAATCTAGTGCCTTACCCTTGAAAGAGGTGACAAGCAATCTTAATGCCACATTTTGGGTTGTAATCCCATGTGCCAGACAAACATCCGCAACATCTTGCAAATGTTCAGATGATGTTCTTGAGCCATCTCTGGTGAATTTGAGTATAGCCTTTAGGCAAAAAAATTGAATAGGGGCCCAAATGGAAGGCACTACTGGTGCAACAAGAGGCCTTCTGGCATCCCATGCCACATAATTTCTATTAGCGGTAGGTAATACAACTAGCCAAAAGGGAGGAGGAAGCAAAAAAATTACTAATTGGGTTGTGGCTGTACTTTCCCTAATGGCGGTACTAACAAACTGGGATTATTTGTTGTTTGGGACCTAGTAATAGGTCGATGGCTCATACACCCTTCTAAAAATTTGATTCATTTAAGCGCGGTGCCACCAAGCGTGCCAGAAAAAGAATAAATTGTTGATGCCAAAAGTTTGCAAGGTAACAACCCTTTTATGGGAAACTCGGTTTATGGTGGACCTTTTGCATTAAATTGAGTGACCTATGGATTTTAAAGAAGTTGGATTCTTCTGTAATTGGGGTTTGGAAAGGGAAAAGGAAATAGATATATAAAAAATAAAATCTAACCTAAGATGATGCACCAAAATGTAGATAATAGGCATAATAAATCATAGATCTAAGGGTCTGATCAACAATTTGCAATGTCCTAGAAAAGCATAAACTAAAGATTAAATTATAAACAATTCATTCATTGACATAAAATAACATTGCACACATATTTACTAAAAAGAAGAGTCACATGACATGATCAAAGACAACAAACTTGCATTCAATTTATAGAATTTCTATGAATGAATCATCTAACAATAGCAGCACAATTTAAAGTTAATCAAATATCATAAGAAGAGTAGAAAGGCCAAATGATTGGCACAGTTTGTGAGTCTTTTTGCAATAATTTAAAAAAAAATAACAAAGACCTAGTGTCTTTTCTTAATCTATGTTCTTTCTACAAAATCCTTGAACCCCTCCTCTGAAACAAAGAGTATAAATAGCCAAAATTCTCCCACCATCTTGATGAGCAGTAACAAAAAATATCCACGAATCCTTAGTAATGATGTAAAATCAAAGATTCCTCTTGTCCATTGCAACAGAAAAGATTCCAGCCAAAGCATCTAGTCGCTCCAAGCTCAAGTGCATCCTCTACAAATGATGGCAGTGGTCCTGACAAGGTTGAGTAGACAAGCATCATTACCCTGCTAAAGTAGTTATGACACACGGCAGGAGGTCGCAGTCCTCAGCTCGCTCCACCCTTCATTTAAAAGAAACACCTGTTGAATAGACACATGGCAACATCGCGTAGCCCGTGCCCATCTTTTTTCTTTGTTGTTGAAAGCTTGCACCAAGGAGACAAATGTAACCTGCCTCATCCTTGGTACCAACTATGGGGCCTGCTAAAAATGTGAAGATGGAGCCACATGGCATGTAGACGGAGTTTTTTTGTAATGCAAAGGGAAGAGATCCATCGGGGAGCGCAGAGTAGACACATGGAAGAGGCAACAAAATTTATAAAAAAGGTTCAAATGAATTTTAATGCAATGTGCGGGCTAATACTTCAAAAAAATAAAGCCCGAAGGGAGGTCAATGAATATTTATTCACAGTGATGAAGGAATCTTTCTTGGTTATTCTACTAAAATTAAAGCCTGCCGCTACAATAAGAGATTAAGGAAAGTAATTAAGAGTGATAATTTCAAGGTTGATGGAGACACAATTAGACCATCCAGAACCTATGGATATGATTTAGATGATCAGAATGACAACTTAGATAAAGGAAAGAAAGTTCAAACTTCAAGTCAAGTTCAAATCATTCTGACGAATTAGGAAAATCAAGAGGAAGGAACTAGTGAAAGTGAAGTAAGATCACAAGATCCTAAAGGTCAAGAACACCCTAAAACTCCAAGGTATGTAAAGACTAAATAATTCAGAAGATCAGATTATTGGTGATAAGAACAAAGGAGTTCAAAATAGAAGAAGAATTGCAAGAGAATATTGTTTGATCTCGAAGACTGGGCATAATAGTGTCAATGAAGCATGCAAAGATGAACATTGGGTGGAAGCAATGAAAGAACTACTACAAATTGAGAAGAATGATACATGGATTCTTGTTCCTAGACCTAAGGAAAAAAATGTAATTGGAACTAAATGGGTCTTTCGGAACAAACTAAATGAAAAAGGTGAAGTTGTTAGAAACAAAGCAAGACTTGTGTGTGTAAAGGATATTCTCAGAAAGAAGGAATTGACTTTGAAGAAACTTTTTCTCATGTTACTAGGATTGAAGCTATGAGACTATTTCTTATGTATGCTGCTTACAAAAACCTCAAAGTTTATTAGATGGATGTCAAGCTAGCATTTCTAAATGGTGAACTAGAAGAAGTGTATATTGAGCAACCTAATGGATTTCAATTGGTTGATTAGGGAGATATGGTTTTTCAATTGAAGAAAGCATTGTATGGACTTAAGCAAGCCCCAAGAACATGGTATGCTAGATTGGACAAGTATTTATTAAAGCTTGGATTTAATAAAGGTGTTGCTAATAGTAATCTGTAATTCAAGATTTATCATGATAAAGATTTGATTGTTGAAGTCTTTGTTGATGATATCATTTTTGGAGGAGATGATAGTTTGTGCATGAAGTTTTTTGATGAGATGTAGAGTGAGTTTGAGATTTCTATGATTGGAGAAATGAAATTATTTTTTTGGGATTGCAAATTACTCAACTAGATAAAGGGATCTTTATACATTAGTCCAAGAATGTGAAAGAATTGCTAAAGAAGTTTGGTATGGAAGATTCAAATTTAGTTGGTACACCTATGGTGACCGGATGTAAGTTTACAAAAAATGATTCTCCTAAAACAAATTAGACTAGATATAGATCCATGATTGGTGGATTGCTTTATTTGACTCAAACTAGACCTGATATCATGAATTTCATATGCATTGTTGCAAGATTTCAAGTTGATCCTAAGGATTCTCATGTGACATCTGTGAAGAGGTTTTTCAGGTACTTGAAGGGGACAAATGATTTTGTCCTATGGTATCCTAGAGAAGATAACCTTACTTTGAGTGCTTATACTGATATTGATTGGGTAGGAGATGTGAATGACAAAAAGAGTACTAGTGGTGGTGCATTTTTCTTGGGAAAGAAGTTGATTTCATGGTTAAGTAAGAAGTAGAATGCAATTTTTTTATCTACTACAGAGGAAAAATACATTGTTGATGCTAACAAATCTACTCAAGTTTTGTGGATGAAGCAAATGTTGAAAGATATCAGAGTTTTGTATGATGAACCTATTGCTATATTCTATGATAATTCAAGTGCAATTAAAATTTCTAAGAATTTGGTGTTGCATTCAAAAACCAAGCATATATCTATCAAGTTTCACTTTTTGAGAGAGAAGGTGAGTGAAAAGGAAGTCATATTGGAGTATGTGCCCACTAATTAATAGATTGTAGATATCTTTACCAATCCTTTTCCCAAGGATACTCTTGAGTATCTCAAAGAGAAGCTAGGGATGATTACCCCTCCTAATCAGAACTAAGATGCATTTACTTGCATCATTCTATGCATTTCATAATCATATCTTGATACAGATTGATGTTGTTGTGGCTAATACTTAGGGGGAGTAATTATATTTCTAGAAATGTGGTTCAAAGCTTGTGTGCAAAAAGATAATGTGTATCTTTTGTAGAAGTTGTCAAAACCAACTTCAGAGTCCAAGAACACCTGCATGCAAAGGGATACCTGTCACAGGGAAGAGAATGGAGAAAAAAGCAAGAGAGGGTTTTGAAGCTCTATAATATGAGAGATATATTATTAGAACAATGGAATGCAAATATTTACAAAGATCAATCCTTAAAAGGAGATCAAGCAAAACCTAAAAAGTAACCCTAATAGGTAGACATTTAATAATTAATATAATTATTAAATGTCACAATATGCAAACTAAAGTGAAATCTTAAGAGAGGAATAAAGGTAACTTAATTAACATAATTGATTAAAAACTTTACTATAACACCCCTCCTTAAGATGAGCAAGAGTGTAGCTACAAAAATGTGCAAGAAAGCAAAGGTAACTGCAATGCATGAAAGCAAACAAGGGTCCTAGAAACTAGGCCTAATCAGGTACCCGAATACAACCAAATCTCTATAAAGTAGAGTAAAGGAGAAAACCAAGTGGGAAAAAACTCCTCTCCAAAAAGAGATGAAAAACAAGAGTGAAAGAAGAGAGATAGAAGGAGGAATCAACATGAACCCCCAAGAACTACTTCTATCACACAAGTACAAAATATGTTCCCCCCATAGGAGAGAGAAGAGACTCCAAAGCCCCCCCAGAATGAGAGAACCCATGTGCCAATGATCAAACCAATGTATCTCCTCAGAGGAAGAAACAAATCCAACGGTTGAGGAAGAGGAAATCCCTGGATGTGAGGTGAAAATGGAAGTCTTGGATGATGCTCACTAAAGAATTGAACTGCAGTATGAGTGTCTGAATAACAAGATGGTGAATCAAACAAATCAAGATGATCAGAATCTTTAATGAAGATGGGATAACAGGTGTGTTGAAATTGTCATTTGTGAGGAAAGGAATATCCTCTGATATGGCCTCAACAACTACACTTGATGGCTCGATGAGTGGAGCTACAATGTCAATCATAGCTGAAGAGGAATCCTGCTAAACATATGTGATCTCAACAGGAGGTAGAGGTGTATAAGTCTCAACACTAGTCTCATGAACAGATGGAAGAACACATAAGTTCAAGTGACCAAAATTCACCTCAGATACTGCATGCTCTCTTGTAGAAAGAGAGGAATACTCAGAAAGTGGAGATGGTGGACCAAAGTGTGTGAATGCATACAAATGAGAAGAATGATCAACTATCCCTATTGCAACAATGTTGGTAGTCTAAATGTCTCCGATGTGCACTGAATCAGGTGTGAACTCAACTGTCTTCCCTATCCCACTATGAGCAATCTGATAGATGGAGAGAAGGTTAGTGGAAAAAGATGGTACAAATAGTACATCATTGAATCTACCATCATTGATAGAACCTTTCCCACATACACTCATATAAGTGTATTACCCATCAATATGTGTGGTGAGGATGCAGCCTCGAAAGAT
This sequence comes from Sequoia sempervirens, assembly GCA_007258455.2. Lineage (NCBI taxonomy): Eukaryota > Viridiplantae > Streptophyta > Pinopsida > Cupressales > Cupressaceae > Sequoia > Sequoia sempervirens. The sequence continues at coordinate 86,667,724 of VDFB02000017.1, forward strand.
GAGAACATGTCCTCAGAAGATTCCATATGGTGTGAAGCACCTGAATCAAGTAGCCATTTGGATGAATGTGAATTGGTGGTTGCACATAATGCATGACCCTTATGTGGGGCCTTTTCATCTATCTGGAATGATGGTGAAGAAGAAGACCCACTTGATGTAGATCATGAAGAAGAGTGATGAATATTGTTCCTCTCAAGAAGAGTTTTCAAATCTGAAACCTGTTTTGCATATCCATCTATCTTCTTCTCATAACACTTGGACTCATCATGGCCTAGCTTAGTACAATAAGCACACTTAGGTTTGTATTTCTTTGATGATTCCCCTTTAGGAGAAGGTGAATTAGAGGTGTTATATGAATTGGAATCCTTTCAATGCTCTGTGTTCTTTGGTTTTTGTTTCTTCTTCTACTTCTGCTTCCCCTGAGATGACTATGCTACCAATGCTTGGTATTGTGATTCTATGAGAGCATCCAACTATGATATCTTGGCCTGCTCTCATGTCAACCGATCATAGAACACCTAAAAATTAGGCATGGTAAAGTGATTTCCCAATGCATCCATGGTGGAATAAAATGTCAAAGGGAATATTGAAAAAGGACCTTGGAGCTTAGAAATAATCAGGTAAATACACTCCTCATTTGATTTGTTCTTACCAAAACCCTATAGAAGAGATCTATGTTGTTTGAATTTCATCAGAAAGTCCTCAATAGAGGGAAAAGAATTAGGTACAAGTGACGTCAACTCTGCTTCAATCTATATTACATGGAACTAATTGATGGTACCAAATAAATCATTGAACTTGGTCCACATTTCAAGAGGACTGTTACACACATCAAGATGAATTAAAAAGTTGTATGAAACATGTAAGGAAATAAAACCCATAGCCTCATCCATCTTATTTCTATGTTACATAGCCTCAAATGGCCATGTCAAAACTAGTTGAACTGTATCTAAACAGGACCACAACCCCTTCAATATGAGAAGACATGTCATGAATGTCTTCCAAGTATGATAGTTATGAGGTGTGAGAAGTTCAATAGAAGAAGGGTTTTCAACCATGTTTGGAGAGGTTTAATGAATTTTTAATGTGAATATTTTCTAGTTTTCTAAAGTAAATGATAGAAATCAAGAAAAAAAACTCCCCCATAATGCAAGAAACCAAACCCCAATAGTGATTTTTTAGCAAAAAAGCAGGAAAAAGAAAAAAAAGTTTCAAACTGAATCTTGTGTACCTGATTATTTTTTATGGAAAAAATAATAGTATATTTGAATAGAGCATAAGAAGATATTTCCGGCGCCTATTCGTTTTTGAAAAACGGAGAAAAAATGACCAAGTTATGGCCCCGAGAGTGCAAAAAACATCATCTGACTTTGACTGCAAAAAAAGGAAACCAAACTAGAAAATTTTGAAAAAAATCCTACATTATCAGGATGAGCTTGGAGCTAGCTTTCCAACACCTATTTTCATTCGAAAATCAGAGCTAAAACACCTGAGATATGTCCAATTTTGTGAAAGTAGTTGAAAAAGCACAATTTGGCCCCTTGTAAGCCCTGGGGGCTAAAAAAAATTGGCCCCTGGTCCACTGGGCATTGGCTCCTTGGTGGAGCTCCTAGTCACTATATGACTGGATGCTAGGGGCTTGCACGGCCGATGGGGGCTTAGGATCGACTCTCAGTCACCTATAAAACCACCTGCTGGGGCTAAAATCTCGACGGGAGTTAACCTGGGCGGCGGCGATGGGAACCATTGGTGGGCCGCCGGAGGCTGGTGGCCACCAGGTGGTTGGTGGGTGGCAGCCACCTTCTGTACTGGCGGCGTAAACAAAAACTAAAGAAACCATCAATTTTTTTAATTTTTAATTTTAATTTTTGAATTTGTCACCTCGTAAATTATGCCCTAGGGTCGTATGGCCTTGGGGCCAAAAGAATTTTTTCTTATGGTGTAACTGGATCAAAATTGGAAAATTTTTATATGAAAATAGGGGTTTTAGGGCACTATGGACTTAATGGCAAGGTTTGTTTTGGCTCAAAATGCCCAAAAAATTAGGCAACCCCTAGATCCACAAAAAATAAAACTAAAAACCTATGAAAGCCAGATCCAACCCTCATAGCTCCAAATTCAACAAAATAAGAACAGGTTATAGCAGGTTCGCTCTAATACCATGTAGAAGTTGTCAAAATCAACTTCAAATTCCAAGAACAGCTGCATGCAAAGAGATACCTATCAAAAGGAAGAGAATGGAGAGAAAAGCAAGAGAGGGTTTTGAACCTCTGTAATATGAGAGATATATTATCAGAACAATGGAATGCAAATATTTACAAAGATCAATCCTTAAAAGGAGATCAAGTAAAACCTAAAAAGTAACCCTACTAGGTAGACATTTAATAATTAATATAATTATTAAATGTCACAATATGCAAACTAAAGTGAAATCTTAAGAGAGGAATAAAGGTAACTTAATTAACATAATTAAGTTAAAACCTTTACTCTAACATCTTTTTCATTGATGTCAAAGGGGGAGAAGAGTCATGTGAAAAATTGTGAAAGAGTTGAGATGAAAAGAGTCAAAAACTAAGGGGGAGAAAGTTGCGTTGATGGTGTTTTTCACATCATGTGTTTCCATCAATGCCAAAGGGGGATATGGTTAGATGTTGTTGATATGTGGTTTTCATTGATGTCAAAACTATTGGCATTAATGTATTTAAGGTTGTATATGTCGAGGATATTGAGAAAATTGTAATAAAATTAGTTCTAGGTTGTAAGTAAAGTAGTGAAGTTCTTATGTTGGATAGCTCAGTATAAGAGGTTGTGGATCAAATGGTTTGTTGTTGAGTATATCTAGTTTATCCACATAAATTTTCAGACATCCGCATGAAGATTTGATCAAGTTATGAGTATCTATGTTTTGACAGTTTTTTTGTTGCTTTAGTTGGTGTTCATGAAAGAAGATAATGTGATTCTAGTAACTTGAGTTGTTTTAGATTCTTCTATGGTGATTCATGATGCTCATGGATGTTTCTAGATTGTTCTCTATTTGTGTTATTGATCTGCATTGATCGTTGTGCTCACGATTGGAAATTTTCTTCTTTGTGTTTATGTTTTTCATGATCATGGCCGAAAGGGTGATTGTAGCATGTTGTGGATCTTCGAGGAATAATTTTCAAAGGTGGTTTGTGTTTGAGGATGTTGTTTTGGGTCTTTACTATGTTGTGGCCAACATTGGTCGGTGCACATTGAAAATTGTTTATGGATTGGGAAAATAGTTTGTACATATTTTATATTTTGTAAAAGCTAACATGTAGATGATGTTATACTTAGTTGCAAATATATATGAATGATTTTTTATACCATTTGATGGCATGTTATGCAATGGTGTAAGAGGTGTGCAACGTGTGTGAGTGTTGTGTACAAATAATATTCAAATCATTTGAAAGAAAAAGTAAAGTGTGAAGAAGAGTGAGCAGATGTTTTTGTGCTTAACCAGAACTGTAATCAAGCATTAGTAGATGTTATTTTCTTAGTTCAAAATCTTGTGGATGTAATATATTTTTTTATGTAAGACAGTGTGTCTTCCTTTGTGCAATAAGCCTTTTGTATTTGAGCAGTGAGCTCTAGGTAGTGTACCTAAATGCATGTGCATTCCCCATTTATGATTCTTTTATACTTTTAATAGAGTATAATCTTGTCGATTAACCTCCACCATGGTTTTTCTCCTAACAGGGTTTCCATGTAAAAAAATCTTGGTGTTACGTGTGTTTCTGATGTGGTGATGGTTTATGCTTTCATGTTTATTTATCAAATTTGAGAATAAGTTTAAAAAGTTTAATTTCTGTGACAACTAATTTACCCCCCTCTCAGTTGTATTCCCTTGTGTTTCCAATAGTGTCTAGAAGGGAGATTGAAGTAGATCCTACAAAATTAAGAGCAATACAAGAGATACCTCCACCAAAGACATTGAAGCAATTGAGAAGTTTACAAGGGAAGCTACAATATATCAGGTGATTCATCATGCAACTGGAGGACAAGTGTCACCCTTTTACCCATCTCCTACACAAATACATCACATTCAAGTGGGATGGAAGATGTGACCAAGCATTCCAGCAATTCAAGGAGTACCTACTCACTCCTCTAGTCTTAATGCCACCTATTCCTAACAAAGAAATGATACTCTATGTGTCTACAACACAAGTAGTGTTGGGAGCTCTCCTAGTACAATGGGATGATAATAACAAAGAAAGAGTGGTCTACTACGTTAGTCAAACACTTGTGGGCTATGATTTGAACTACTCACCCATAGAAAGAGTATGTCTCTTAGTCATATTTGCAACACAAAATATAAGACATTATATCTTAAATAGATAAGTAAAGTTGATTTCAAAGGTAGATCCACTAAAATACCTATTAGCAAAGGCATTTCTAACATGAAGAATTGATAAATGGGTAAGATACTGAGTGAATTTGACATAGAGTATGCAAATAGGAGAGAAATAAAAAGATAGATCATAGCAGACTAGCTACCCAATGCATCGATAGAAGATCAAAAACCTCTCATAGTAGGCTTCCCAAATGAAAGTATATTTCTAATAGAACAAACAGGCCATTGGACCTTATACTTTGACAAGTCCCACACTCAACATGGCTCTAGAGTAGGTATCCTATTTCTCATAGCATAGGGAGATAGTATACCTAAGGCATACATAATTGCTTTCCCATGTACAAAAAATTCTCAAAGTATGAAGCTTTAAGCATAGAGCTCAAGATGGCTATTGAATGGAGGATAAAAAACTGCAAGTCTTTAGAGACTCTTAACTGGTGATCAGACAAGTGAATGATGAGAACCAAACAAAAGACAAAAAGATGTTCCCATGTAAAAGAATGGTGGATATATTCAAGGAATATTTTTCATAGTAACCTTAGAACATATTCCTCAAATCAACAACAGAGCATTCAATGCCATGGAAACAATAGTTTTGCTTCTTGATATTCCACAAAACATTCCTAAGTATGAATTCCTAGTGGAGAAATTACTCATAAAAGCATTTGATATCTCAGAATTAGTACTATTATGTGTTGTTGTTGGTCCTAAATCACCATGGTAATAAGACACATTCGATTACATCTAGCATGGTATCATTCCACTTGACTTGACTACAACCCAAAAGAAGACCTTTACCCATAGGACTTCCTAGTTCATGATCATAGGAGATACTCTATATCATCAAAGTTTGGATGGTATGTTACTTTGATGTCTTAACACAAAAGAAGAGAAAAATACCTTACAAGAGGTACATGAAGGTATTTTTGGGTCCCACTCTAGTGGACCTAACCTAGTACAAAAAATTTTGAGAATAGGGTACTATTCGCCCTCCATGGAACAAGAATGTATTCAGTATTCTAGAAAATGTCATCAATGCCAGTAGCATAGTGACCTATTTCACGCACCAGCACAAGATTTGAGACCCATCACAACACCATGGAATTTCTCGCAATGGGGTTTAGACTTGGGAGGTAATATTTCTCCTGCTTCCTCTAAGGGGCATAAATTTATTATTATTGCAACTGAATAATTCACCAAATGGATAGAATAAATTCCATTGACCTACATCATAGGAAAATAGATATCAAAGTTCATTATGAATTATCTAATTTTTAGATATGGAATTCCCCAAACAATCATAATAGAAAATGGAACCCCATTCAAGAATCAAGATTTCCAAGAGCTTTGTTCCAAATTCTCTATCCTACATAGATTCTCCACGCCCTACTACCCCCAAGGAAATGGTCAGGTTGAAGCATCTAACAAAACTATCCTAAAAATACTAAAGAAGACTGTTAATGATGTCAGCCTTGATTAGCATTTGCAATTGAACCCAACTCTATGGGCTTATCGAACTAGTATCTGAACACCTACAAGTGCCACACCTTTCTCCTTGGTTTATGGATTAGAAGATATCTTACCTATCAAATTCAAAATCCCCTCATTGTGAATCTCACCAAAAGGCATCATCAATAATGAAGAGTATCAGGTATCCAGATTAAATGAGTTGGAACTCCTAGATGAAAGGAATTGGAGCGTGTTAAACCACCTTCATGTTTATTAGAATAATCTCAAACAAAGCTATGATGAAAATATCAAAGATAGAAACTTTCAAGTTGGTGACTTGGTACTCAAAGAGAATTAGAAGGTACAACTGAATTAATATGGAAAAGGAAAGTTTGAACCCAACTAATTAGGCACATTCATTATCACAGCAAGCTATAGTTCTAGAGCTTATCAGCTGGCTACTCTTGAAGGAGAACCCTTAGCTGAACCACTAAACAACAACCACCTCAAAAATTTCTATACTTGAAACACATCAGAATACCCCAAGCAAAAGGGTAAAAATAAAAAAAATAAAAAAGATAAAAAAGTGAGAAAATTAAAAAAAAGGAAGAAAAAAAATAAAGAGAAATAAAATGTTCTTTTAGTGAAAACCACTTTGTGGTGCTTGTAGAACAAGTACCATAGTGAAAAACCTAGCAAATAGGTGCTACATTTGAATAAAACTTGCATCACTATCTATCAGCATTATCCAAGGCATCCACCCATTTCAAACCATAACAAAGCATGTGTCCAACCATGGCTCATCACTAATTTGGGAAAATAGTCTTGGCTCAAACTAAGGGAAACTTCCTGAACCTAGTCATGGATTATATCTTTGTGCATCCTCTCATGGTAAAGATAAATAAAATGAAAAACATCAAAAAAACAACAAAATCAAAACAAATTTGGATTATTCCTTCACTCACAATTCCAAGATATCAACATTTACTTGAACCTCATGGCTAGTTCAAGTATATTTCTTGTAAAATATTATATAGAAACAAGAATAGAGTATCAATCCAAGTAATCAATGTTGTTCAAATTCCAAAAATATGTTATGCTTTGAGTCAACTAGGTCAAACTACATGGTCTTTGTATCTACAATGTAGGCAAGGCTTATCATCCCCTAAGGCCTTAGGTCTGTGCCCTTAGGTATCTATCATGCTTTCTTTCAACTTAGTCAAAAAATTCAAAATCCAAAAACATTCAAAAAATAGAAAAGATAAAAAAATGTCCTTATCAATCCAAGCGAACTACGAGCCTCTATGTGTACAACGTAGGCAAGGATTATATTTGATGAGCCCTTGAGGCCCTAGGTTAGTCCCCTAAAAATAACAAAAACAACATAAAACTCAGAAAATCAAAAAGATCCTAACTCCATCATCACAATCTGCAATAAACAATTCGTACATAATAAAAAATTTGTCATCTTCACCCTTTGACAAAATAAAGAAAGAAAGAAAGAAAACATCAAAAGCTAGAACTTTCAAGAAAACAATAAAAAATCCTTGATTACAAATAGATGAAAATAATGCCAAAGTATTAACTACCTATCTTTTGACAATTCGTCCACAACATCCTGAGATATGCCTTAATGGATTTGTTCCTATGATAGACATGATCAACAACAAAGAATAGCCTAAAACCTCAAAACAGATATGGCAAGTGACCATACAACTTTGTTTTATCTTTTTATAGTCTTATCTTTATCATTTATTTTATTGACTCATTCTCATGATCTCTCGAGGATGTCCATCAGGATTTAGAGAAGAAGAAATGGGGGAAATTGAGCATCATTTTAGTTTGTTATTTGTATGATGTTTTTTGTGATACTACCATGGTGAATACTTGCTTTATTGAGTGTATGGAATTTTTTTAAGACAATTCATGTAGCAGTTACATTTTAGGTATTTCATACCTCTTTGTGTAATTGGTCTAAGAAATTTTAACACAACCCAACCATATATTTTAAACGAAGTTTTCGTATGTCTAGTAGGAGAAAAAATATTCTTTGTATGTTGAGTCAAAGTCCGCACGATGGATACAAAGTCAGCTTGGTTATCAATACCCTAGTGCATTATATTTGTTTGCTACATCAAAAAGGATTGTTAAAAATACAAAGTATCTATGTGAAAAAAAATCATACTCATTAATACTAAAAAAATCTATCCAACATCAAACAATTCTTCTAACTAACAATCATTTATCCTACATCACAATATCATTAGTTCCATATCCATCCTACATCCACAATGTCACCAATACATATCATGATGATAATAATCCAATAGAACATCATGTATCATGTATAGGCCATACATCCATCATATACCATATATTCAACATATGCATAATAAAACATCATATGAAATAAAATATGATCAATCCATCCATCCACATCATATACATACATCAAAAAAGTACAAAAACATATATGAACATATGTCATCATACATGGTCATCCATAATCATTACATAAACATATAATGAATTCGAATCAAAACATGTATATCTCATATATATCATCAAAAATGAGAATGTCATGGTACATCATCCATGAAACATGTGTAACAAGATAATACAAAAAAATACATATATATATATATATGAGGCCTCAGTTGGACTGATGAATATATATACATCATGTCTATAATATAAATCTTTGAACAGTAAAAGAGATCAAGTACAAATAAACTATTTCCCAATAGGAGGAATCTAGGGATCAAGCTGATCAAGTTGTCTAATGGAGCAACTACCTGACTCAACACCTATAGCAACACTAGGTTCTCCAAACCATGGCTACCGTTGAGCTCTAGGAATGGAGGCATCATACAGGGTCTAATATTATGTTTCCCTCTATAGAAACTAATCTCACTCAGCATGAAAAATATCACTCTCTATCCTAAGGCTATCCCTCTTATTAGTGATAGCCTAAAACTATATCTCAACAACTAGATGGTTCCCAATCTTAGTATTTCTCTCCACCCTAAAACCATCTCTCTCTTGTTGAGTTGTGTCTATCTTTGCAGTGAGTATAACAATCCATGCCTCCACATCCTATCATCGCAATATCTATGTGTCTCTCTCAATAGTTAGCTATGCTAACTGCACTACTCCATCTTGATGTGGTGGAGGAGGACTTGTAGCATGTCCCTGATCCTGCTACATTGGATCACCCTATGCACCATCCTATCTAACCCTAGCAAGCTACTCCACAATGATAACAACACGTTGCGTCTCCCAACAATGACTTGTAATGCCTACTCTACCCATAGCAGGAACATCAAAAGGATCTATAAATTTCAAAGGAATGCATCGTGCCCACCACTAATCAAAATTGGGAGTAGTACCAATATTTGCTAAACCCACTAGCCAACCCTATCTAAATGGGGCAAGCACTCTAAAACTTGCAATAGTTGCATTGTGATTAGCTTGTAGGCCCTATACACAGAACTCTCTAGTAGTTTGACCAAACTAAGCCTCATATGTATCTAGGAAATGACCCTATTAGGTAGATATCTCTCTTGAAGAGAGTGCATGTGACCAATGAGCCATCTAGTCTATCGGAAATATACAAACTGCTCTCGATCATTAGGCCATTCCTCACAATCCATATGAAATCTATCACATCATTGAAAACATGGTTCTAGTAGGGAAGCTATCTAAGCAAAGTATAGTGAATAAAATCTCCATAATGATAAGAATATGGATCCCCAACAGTATGATCCAATACACTATTAAGACGAGCAACTAGGATGTGCTCCCAGGCCCATACATGCAAAAGGGAGACACCAACAAAAATAGACCTCCCTCCACAATATGCAACCTTGTGCATATATCTATTCAAGTGTGCAAGGAGAAACAAAACCCACACATATCTAGTGTTGTGCTTGAACATCTACTCAATGTACATACCCCATCCCACAAGAAACTATCGGCCCTACCTATCAAGAACAATGAGCCCCATAATCAAACCACAAATAAAAAGTGAAATAGGCTCAACACTACCAACAAAATTTGATAATTCTATCTCTAATTGGAAAACCTCAAGATGTCTCACCCCAAGTACGCGGTGCATAGTACGGGTACCCTGTCGAACAAAATATTTAACAAGCTCTCAATGAATGGTGTACAAAGGATCCTCTACACATCCTCCAAATTGATGGTGGCCTCCCCAATAGGTAAATGAAAGGATGAGGTATTTGAGTGCCACCTCTCCACAAGAGTAGTAATCATCCCTCTATGGCATTTGATGGTCGGTATGTAGGAGATATGCTGCAACCCAACAACATCTAAAATATCTCGCTCTAGCTCATGAAAACTAGCAATCAGATCGAACAAATCATGCAGTCCTCACTCCCTCAACTACAGTGGATTAAGAACCACCTACAACCATTCAACCTTTGATGTTAAGGATTTACTACAAAAATGCAAAACAAACCTATGACGACAAAAAAATTGACTTCAAATTCCATACAAGTCAAAAATGAAATGTTTTTGTCAAAAGCACAAACTTTTTTGTCAAAAGTGAACAAAATAGGTGAAAGTGAGAAACTATTAGTCAAAGGAGATAAGAAAAGGCATAAGTGAAATTTTCAAAGTAAAAAATATTTTTTTAAAGCGTAAAATTTCAACAAAAGTGAAAAAAATGAATGCAAAAATATCAAAAGTGAGCTTTTTAGACAAAGGTGAAAACAAAAATGAAATTTTAGGTCAATAGTGACAATTTTGGGTAGGTGAAAGCAAAAATAGAAAAAGTAAGCTATTCATAAAGTCAAAAGTGAAAAAAATGATGCAAAAGTGAAAAAATTATGAAATTCATGCATTCGCCTACTTTATCTTCATGTATTAATTACACAAGCATTAAAAGATGAAAATGAAAGGGTACAAACTAGGGCACCAATGCCTACAAGCCATCCAAACTCGCGAACCACATCCACATGATGTGGGGCTCCCTAAATCCTCACCATAGCTCCTCAACAATAGAAAAATTGAACAATCCAGAGGCAAGGATTTTCTATAGGCTAAAAGTGCAAATGAGGTAATTTGAACCCTAATTACCTACTTTTACCCCCAAAAACCCCTAATTTTTACTTAAGAAACCTTCCTAAGTTAAAATTAAGACCTCCCAAGAACATATGAATTAGCAACGGAAGTCCTATAGATTTAATTCTTCATCCTCTCCACATTGGAACTGAAGTAGAACAGTGTCATGAGTCTGACCTCAAAATTAATATTTTTGGCCAACCTCTCGAGGGGGCAGCCCAGGTTCCTACCATCATTCCATTGACTGTCAAATTATAGTCAGGCATATAAAAAAAATTCAAATCTTGATCTTAACATCAGAATCTTTGAAACAAAGCAACCATTACTTTGTCTCAAAGAGGGGCAAAATGTAGACATATAAAATTGACCTAAAACTTATCACACATCCTAAATGTCATTTTAACATCATCAACATCATTATCAAGGAATATCACTACATTTCACATCAATTGCATTAAAAACCCTAATTTCCTCTATTAATTGAATAATATGACATTATTTAATTAATTTACTTTTCCATCGATTTTAACAAATTAAATAAATTTCATTTATTTAATAAAGTCCTAATCTAACTTAATTCCCCCTTTTTAATTAAATAACATCAATTATTTACTTATGTTCCTAATTCACTTTATTCCCTAAGTCAATTAAATTATTAAAACATAATAGTTTAATTAAATTGCTTTCCCCTAAATTTGAATAATTAAATAAACCATTCAAAAACATTATCAAAAATAAAATCAAACAAATACCACTTTGTTTGCAAAAGTCAAACTTGATTTGCACATTCAACTCAAAAAGATTAATTAATTAATTCAATTAATTAATTATCCTCACCCACTTTAATTATTGAGCAAATTACGAACCACTGATTGCTCAATCTATTTCCTAACATATCAATCTATTTCCTCAATCCCACTGAACACTCAACATGATTTATTCAATTACACTAATTATGTAATTAATTTGCACTGATTATTCCTATCTACTTTCTCTCAACATCTTTTGACCATTGATTTTTTGGAATATGGCTTGGGGATATTGTTTATAGCTTCTAGTGTTGTTATTGATGGCAACTGAAGTCATTATCTCAATCCACATATCAGGATCTACTTATACTGGCAGAAAATGTAGAAGAGAGTGTGTTACCGGCAGAAAGCATGAAGAATAGGGTATCCAGTCAGTTAGTTGATCTGTATGCTTCACCAAATCATTATTTTGTGTTGTGGATCTCTAGGAAAGATTGTTAAGAATGTATTTTACCTTATTGGTAATTTTTGTGGTGTTGCAGCAATTAGTGTACGAGTTAGGAGATTCAATAGAATGATTTTCTATTTATTTTCTCATTATGGTCAACTCAATGAATGCAACGTGTCGCAGATGTATAAGGAGTAGTTGTTTAATTGTTTCTAAGTTTTAGAATATTTTTTTAAGTCCCAACTATGTCTTAGCCGACATTTGGGGTGCACATTAAATATAACTTATGATTTGAGCTGACTATTGGAGAATATTTCATGTTTTGTTAAAGCTGACCTAAGTGATTAAAATATTTGCTAGTGGATATATATATGAGATCAGTAATTCATTTTTGTAGTGAGGATGAAGTGGTGAGAAGGTGTGAATGTGCAAAAAAAATAGATCAAATGTATGAGCGAACATTAGAAGATCAGTTGAGTAAATTTTTCTTGAGCAAAAGAAGATTATTGTGAGTTAGGGTGGAGCATAGCAGAGCGAGTTGCAAGATCAGACAAAAGGTTTAGAATCTATTTTATGTCCTTCACTAGAAATGAATCCAGGAATTTGTAGATGCTATCTTCTCAGTTCAATTTTTGTTGTAATCACAAACATTTTGTAAGGCAGTGAGCCTTTCTTATTTTGAGCAGTGAGCTCTAGGAAGTGTGCCTGAATGCAAGTGCATTCCTTTTTGTTCATACTTTTAACAAAGTATAAATTGTGGATTAATCTCCACCATGGTTTTTCCCCTAATAGGGTTTCCACATAAAAATATTGGTGTTATGGTGTTTTGATCATCTTGTTTATGTGCTTGCTTCTTTATTTCTATTTATGTGTTGAAAATGATTTAAGATCTAAATTGAAAGCCAAATTTGTTGAACACTAATTCACCCCCCCTCTCAGTGTTCCTTGAGTCCAAAAATTGGTACCAGAGCGCAGTTCCTTTGTAAAAGTTTAACATCTTGAGGTGGATCTTGGAATATAATGGACTCTATTATTCATCAGTAGCTTATGGTGGCACTTGATGATCTTGATCAGTCTAAAGCAGAATTCATGGAATTAAGAGCAAATCTTGTGGATGGTAAAAAATTCATTCAATCATTGAAGGATAAAATCAATGAGTCAAGAGAAAAGAGGAAGGAACTTTGTGATTAGCTGAAGCATAAAGAAAATAAAAAAATGGAAGATGTTCACCTGAATCAGACCCTAAAAGAGATAATTGAAGAATGTGAAAAAATTGCTAGAAATAATGCTACTTTAAAGCTTGAGATGGAATTTGTGGCAATAAAGCTAACTAATGAGATTGAAGAAAGGAAGAAAAATGAGGAGAATCTACCTCAATCCTTAAAAGAAAAATTTGAAGAATGCAACAAAGTAAATAATGGATTCATTTAGCTAGAGATTGAATTTCAACAATCCAAAAACAATGAACAAGAACTTGAAAGACAAATAGTTATTATCAGAGATGAACTCACTACTACAAATGAGTACAAGGAGAAGTTTAGGATTAGTTCTACTAAGCTTGATGAGCTGACTAAAGGAAAAAAGGATGAAAATGATAAATGAGTTCTTGGATATGAGAAGGAAGAAAGCTCTGGATCTGAACATAAGGCTTCTAGACAAAGAAATTAGATGAACAAAGGAAAAAGGTATCTGGTAAGACAACCCAATACTCAGAAGTTTAGTGGTTACTACTTTGATTGCAATAAATTTGGGCATATGGCTTCTTAGTCACTACTGAATTTGACACCATTTTTTGACGGTCGTTCGTCGGTCGTTCAACAAATATCTGTCAGAAGAGCGACGCAATGGCGAAAATTGTTTTGTCACTGTTTTTTCATCGCAAGGCCGATGACAAATTAAAAGTCAAAATAATGGCAAAGAATCATCAGTCAAAAGCATCGTCAAATACCTCAGGATTTTTTTGGTATATCGATGAAAATTTTGTTTATCCACTGACGAATTACAGCAGAAGTTCGTCGTCGATTCGACGAAATCGACAAGCATTATTGTGGAAACATGGAACGTTTGTCGAAAAAGCGATGAAATACTAAAGTAGTACCATCGAAAGAACACCAAAATCTCATCGAATGTGTGATGAAATAGGCAAAACTGTCGTCGGAAGAACACCGGATGTTTGTCGAACGTTCGACAAAATCGACAGAGTGGTGTGATGGTAACGCTGAAATATCGTCGGAAGGGCGATGAAATGGGGATGGAGTTACGACGAAATATTCGTCGCAACTATAGAAACTTCGTCGATGCTTTCTGTTGATTCGTCAGCTATTATTGTCGAAATTGCGACGAATCCTCAAAAAAATTTAAAAAAAATATTATATATTCATGGAAATTTACCATTGCGGAGACTAACAACTGATCATACATATAGACTGCATATTGGTTTGATGCTTGAAACGATGCATTTCTTATATTGAAAAGTGCATTATCTTATTGAGCTTCTCTTTGTTTTGAGTATAGTTTAATATTCTCTACTTAACAAGGCCAACCACGTGACGGTGGAAGCTCATTTGGCCCTCCCCCCTGCCCCCTCACGTCACTCTCAATTCCCCATACCCAATCATATA